>OY720365.1:16441324-17050907 GCA_963082945.1 Cerastis leucographa
GCACAGCAAAGGAGTGATACTCTCTGCCTGCGTCTGTGTTTCCGAACGCTTACAACCCTAATCTCTTCAAAGTTAGAGTGAGGCTTCTTCTGGGTAAGCTCGTGCCATCGTCGACTTTGTCTCTGTCATCTCTGACCTAGACTAGACTCAAGATCAAACCCATAGCAAAAAAAAAAAACAACACACAACCCGAAACTTACCTTTAAATTGCAAAAAAACGTAAGAGAATATGAATTCTGCGGCCTGTCTTGTCGCTTCCCCCTTAAGTAGGTAAATATTTTTGAAACAAATATAAAGTTTCTTAATGTGGTACAAAGGAAACACATTCAAAAATAAATGTTACCTTTCGTGTCTAATGCAATTCCTTTGTGGTCCTAACTTGGGGTGTACTTTCATTTCATTATCGCTCATATTTACGTTACGATTACACAGCGAGCTCTGTTCTTCTTTAAATAAAAATAGTAAACCTTACTTCTTGCATTACCAGTCACCATGTGAAACAGCAACTCAACGAACAAAAACTCCAGACTGATTACGGATCACAAGCAAGTTTGAAATCGCTTTTCGATGTCAACAACCCACCTGGCAGGTTGAGATGTTTCGTGTCTATGCCTCGTACCTGTATATGCGAACCTATGTCGATATGTATACGAGCACGAGATTGCTTCTAAGACTTGGAGAGAGTTGTAAATGGTATACACCTCGATATTATCATGTCTGTCTTAAGTAGAGGAAATTCGGTTGAGTCTTAAGAATAAATCTTAAAGTGAATCTTTTAATTTTCCGGTTGAATTTCATCTTAATGTTTTTGAGAAGTAAAAAATATTAACGAAATATATCTTTATGTTTTTTGTTTTAATTTTATGTTTAGACCTTATTTATAGTGCGTTCCGTCGTCGTCGCTGCGTTTTCTTACGCTTTTTTTTTCGCTATTTTCAGGTCTATCTCAGGCTGTATGTTGAACAAAATATGATTCTCAACCGTCACACGTATGTATGTATTTACAGAATAATAATCATCAATACAATCTTCAAACAAGCTTATATATAATAGCCCTATTGAATAAATATTCAATTTGAATTTCGCGGGCTACCTTAGCGCATCCCTCCTTAAGGCGGAAACATACTTACGTGTCGTGGCGTGTCGTGTCACGCCAGAAGCAAATCGGTTTCATACATTTAATATGGTTAGGGACATATTTGCATGGCGTGTCGTGTCGCAACGATGTATGAAACCGAATGCTTCTGGCGCGTCACGACACGCCACGACACGCCACGACACGTAAGTGTATTTCCGCCTTTAAAGTATTTTTTATATTCACATCAATGGATCCCCTTAACTTATATGCAACGAACAAAAAGGAAAAAAAAAGAAATAGTGTTTTTTTTCGATTCAAAAATCGTTCGTTACGTTTGTTTTGCGTGTTAGTTTCTTAGTAACTTCCTGGAGTTTGGAAGTTGGCGGTGACAAACACCCGTGAGCATCAGAAAACACTTTAAACCAATGGCCCGCTCCTGTCCGCGTATTCACAAATGATTCGATTCAATTTCGATTCGGAAAGTCGTATGTCTATCTCGGTCGCATTCGTAATGCTTAAAAAAGATAAACATACACTTGTCGAATAGAAATCGAATCGAAGCGTTTGTGAATACGGAAGCTGATCTCTTTACGTTCGTGATGGATTACCTTCACACCAGATTATGAGGATAAAGGAAGACACCACCTGTGTGTGACAGAATACCAATTGTACTGGTATTGTTCTGGAGGTATTCATGTAAACAGGGGTCGATCCTATTAGCCACCACGTGAGCTTAAATCTAGACTCCGATCACTCAGAATTTCATCAGAGAAAATTCGAACATTACATTAAAAACCCGGAACTTTTAGTTTTTAAGAATTAACCTTCATTTGCATAAGTTTTAGTATTGCTGATCGGATTACGTCATATTTTATGCTAGTTGACGTCATCGGGGCTCAAGAGCCATCCACTCAATAGTCAAGCATTTTTAAATAAGCGTAGAATAATGACACTGTCAAAAAAAACATAATTATATATTATGGCACTTGCGCCACCGCCGACGAAGCGAGTAGTGACTAGTGACTTTTCAACTAGAAACTTTTCTAGAGCTACTAAATACTGCCGTTGTTACTAAAAAAACCGGCCAAGTGCGAGTCGGACTCACGCTTGAAGGGTTCCGTACCATTATTTATAAAAACGAGCAAAAAAAATCACTTTTTAGTATGGGAGCCCTCTTTAAAATATTTATTATATTCTGTTTTTAGAAATTCTTAATTCTTAATCTGTAGAAATTTCAAGTGGCTAACTATAACAGTTTATGAGATAAAGCCTGGTGACAGACGGACATCAAAGTCTCAGTAATAGAGTCCCGTTTGACCCTTTGGGTACGGAACCCTAAAAACAGTAACTTCAATGTAATTGCGGCAGCTGATTCCCTCGTAGGTCTAGGTCGCAAGCAGTTGTTGGGTATTTCCATCAGAAATTCCTCAGTTGCAGCCACGTAGTCTAGATTTGAGCTCGGTTCATGGCAATTGGCTCGCCCCCTATTATATGGGACTTAAACATTACCGGCAAAATGTGGGTGTACTATAGAGCTACATCACTGCCTACCCTTTCGGAGATTACAGGCGTGATGTTAAGTTACGTAAAATGTTTATGGTTATGTAAATGGTAGCTAGTCCCGACTTACGAGCAGAGGGCCGTGGGTTCGAACCGAGGCAGGCGCATTACTTTGTTTAATTTATTTCATCACCGCTGCTCTCAAAAACGGTAAAGAAAAACATGGTGAGGAAACCGGCATGTCCTAGAACTAAAATTTCGAAGAAATGTGACATCTACTAACCCACACTGGGCTCGCGTGGTGGATTACAACCCACTCCCTCTCAGGTAGGAGGCCTGTGTCCCAGCAGTGGGAACATTATAGGCTGATGATGGATGTAAATGGTGGATAGCTTGCAACTTCCTCGTTGAGATGCCTATAACGAAGAAACTCTTAATTACTGTGTTCTGACGTCAGCAGACTTCTCGATAATCAGGTCAGGTCCTCACCGGACACGGTTGTTTCCGGAGGTTCCTGCACCGAATCGGGCGGGAGGAAACGCCCGGGTGTTACCACTGCGAGGATCGGCCGGAGGACACGGTGGAGCACACCGTGGAGCTCTGCCCCGCTTGGGCTGAGCACCGCCGTGTCCTCGTAGCGGCGATTGGCGGCGGCGACCTCTCGCGTCCGGCCCTGGTTCAATCCATGGTCCGGAGCGAGAGGGAATGGGATGCCGTCGCCTCCTTCTGCGAAGCAGTCATGCTAGCGAAGGAGGTGGCGGAACGTGAGAGGGAGAGAACCTCACGTCCCAGCCGCCGCGGGAGACGCCCCGGGCGTCGGGGGGCAACCAGTGGCCCCCGGCCACCGTAGGCGCGAGCCTGTGGACGGTGAGTAATGGGCTAGCTCACCGTCCGTCCGTCTCATGACGACAGGCCGTGTCGACGGCGTGTACGTGTTCCACGCGCGCCTCAAGGAGATGTCAGCAAACCAGAAGGGGTCCGAAAGGGCCGTTGCCTGCCAGGGCTGCGGGTTGTTCGAAAGAGATACCGCGGCCCTGGAACACAAAGGGCGAAGAAGGAACATGGGTGGGTTTTAGTCAGCACAAGTCTGACACTCCCTCCGCCCAGAGCGGGAGAAGTCATTTGATGATTTCCCATTTGCAAAAAAAAAAAAAAAAAGGTGTAAGTTTAAGTTTAAAAAAAAAGTATTATTACGATTATAATAATGAGATTTTAAGATAATTGGTGCCCTGGGTTGTTATGGCTCCTTAAAATGGTGCAGAAAAACTTGTCAAGGAAACCAGCATGACCTGTAGTCAAAATTGACGTTGAAGTACTTTTATATTAATTATCATCATCAGCCTATAATGTTCCCACAGCTGGGACTCAGGCCTCCTCTTTATGAGAGGGAGTGGGCTGTAATCCACCACGCGGGCCCAGTGCGGATTGGTAGTATACACATATTAGTAATACGAGTACTGAACCATTGTGAAAGCAAAAAAAAACAGGTTGCACTCCCGGAGTGCCGACAGAAGTGAAAACTTGAATATTAACGTTGTGCATTTTTTATATTTTGGAATGGCTAGGGAATAATTTTGCACGAATCGCTTTAATTATCAGTATAAAAGTATTATCATTTATATGGTGAAATACAATATTCATTTATTGCGTTATCGTACACGAAAATGAGAATTTATATTACATTAAAAATTTAACACTCCAGAACTATTAGAATCCGTCTTACGAATTTTACCTCTTTGGAAAACCTGACGGTCACGTGTCCTGACGCAAGACCTGACGCGAGTTTAATATTTTTTACCCATCACTAAAGTGCACAACGCCGCTAAAGAAGTTTTCACTTCAAAAATTTCTCAATTCGCGTTTCACAGCTAGTATTAAATAATTTTCCTTAAACACTTTCCTCTTTAAACCCTCAGCGCTAACAACAAACAAACATTATAACAAATGGTCCTAAGTAAACTGGCGTTAATTATGACATGGGAACCAACAAACTGATTGTGCAGTCCTTTCAACCTTTCGTCTTTTATATTGTGTTACCCTTTTTGATGCTTTTTTTTTCTGTAAAATATGACGTGGTCTATGTCAACGGGTTGTCGGACTTATGGAGATAATTTATGGTATGTGTATTCGAATTTAAAATAAAAACGTATTAACAATTGATAAAAGGGATGTGGGGGACCCACTCCCTCACATAGAGAGGAGGCCTGTGCCCCAACAGTGGGAATATTTTAGGCACATCAGCCTACAATGTGATGATGATTACTGTGTGTAAACTACAAATTATTGACTAGATACTTAATTTTACTTCTAAGTTTTTTTTTTGCAATAGGTAGGTACAGTCACGGACTTTAATTGATAAGCCACTTTAAAACTTTCCAATTTTGCAGTATTATCCATTCACGAAATTACACGATGAAACCCGAACTCAAACCGCATGCTCGTAAACAAGATGTCATGTTAGTAATAATAGAAATAGTTTTAACAATAGAGGTTGAATCAATGAAAAATTCATAAAATGTTACATACGTTCATCCAATCTATTTCTTACTGACCTCCTTTGAATTAGAGCTCATTAAATACTCTTTTTTTCTGAAAACCTTGGATTGGTTTTCAGACAGTTGAAATGTCGATGTCAGAGACGATTATTTCTGCGGGTTGTTCGAAAGAGATACCGCGGCCCTGGAACACAAAGGGCGAAGAAGGAACATGGGTGGGTTTTAGTCAGTACAAGTCTGGCACTCCCTCCCGCTCCGCCCAGAGCGGGAGAAGTCATTTGATGATTTCCCATACGCAAAAAAAAAAAAAAAACAAAAGACACTTATTTTTGACGCCAAGCGTTCGGGGAAAATCGTGGGTGCAAGTTATTCCGATGTCAAAATTACCATTCATAATTTCTCCGTACGCTAAGCGTTACTATGGCTACGCTAAAACAAATTGTCGCTAGGTAACGGTTGCTAGATCTGCAATTGGTTGTCATTGGGTAGTCACTTCGTACTATGTACGATTATAGCCGACTAAACCCAATTTGCAGTACACGGCTAAGATACAAACAGTGGCAAGTGGCTCATCAATTAAAGTCCGTGACTGTACTTAAAAAACATTAAACATTTGTTTATACGAATGAAGCAAACTAAGCAAATGGAGCAAAATCGAGCACGTTTATTTTATTTTACTTTATTTTTATTTTATTCGTCTGTATGCACGTGTAAGCGGGCACGCCCTTTATGTCTGGAGGCTTTATTTATTCTTGAGTATATTTTTTAATATTTTATTTTATTATTGGTGTGTGCTAGCTGACATGTGACATTAATTTGATATAATGGATTCCTTGTTTATATAAACTTGAACACTTGTATAGAATCTGGTTCTTCTAACCTTACAGACAGATGTGTTGCTGGGGAGTTTGTTCCGCCACTTCTTCTTCCCAGCTAAAACACTAGGAAGTGGCGAAGGGCGGGCGTTTTGGGGGACTGTCTCTTGTAATTTTGACGTTCAAAAAGTGCTGATTATCAGCCTAGTTTGAATAAATGACTTTTGATTTTGATTTTGATTTTACGTCTCAATTTTGTAGAATAAGTTATGCTGTTAAATGTTTAACTACCATAATATTAGCAGTATTGTAAAACCGTTACGTTTAATTTTTGGTATACTATACATTTTTATTCTATTAATAGCAGTCTGCGCTCTTCGCATAACCGTGTCCTTCAATGTCCTTCTTCATTCGCCGATCATTCCTCGTCGAAACTATTTCTCTGTGGAACGCGCTTCTCCAGGAAATCAGGTTAGCTACGAATCGCCTATCTTTTAAAATTAAAGTTCGCGAGTATACGAATTTACTCGCCAACTTTAATTTTGAAGAAAAAGCTAGCAGTATCATCACAACGTTATTATTTTCCCCATTGTTTGTTCTTTTATATTAGTATTTATATTTGCATAATTATACATTTATATTATTTTTATACACATGTTTATAAACATCACCTGTAACGATAAGCACGGCTTAACCTTATAAATCCTACTCAACAAACAAAATCTCCAGACTAGCTGATTACGGAACTCCTCGAAAAACTATCGATATATCAAAATAAAAAAAAATCTTTATGTAAACAGCCTTACGTGCCTATAGTCGCTTATTGTTGGCTGTAAAAAAAAAAACTCGTTAGGGTTAACCCTGAGGGGGTTACAGGCGTGATGTTTTGTTATGTAATAGTTTAATTTTATCATCACGATTTCTTATTCATTTAAAGGCCAACTAGGCGTAATAACACGTACGCACGTCACAAATTATTTTCGTCTGTGTCAATAGTGTCTGCGTTATAAAAGTGTTTACAAAATTAAACGCCATTTTTCAATCTGCGATAAAATCACAAAGGAAAAGAAATAAACCAAACTCAAAGCTAGTCTGTATTGAGGATATTTTCATTTAAGTGTTACGCAAAAGGAATCGTAGAATTTTTGAATTGGAAATTCTGTCGCTATGATCCTGGCAAAAATGTACCTTGTGATTTCATTTAGGTTTCTGTAAATTGGGACAGGTGGGTCCTGAAAATATGGGTATTTTCATAGTATGTAGAATCTTTTCTGAGTGAAGTTCGTGGGTAAATAATAAAAACATGACTTGATCTTTGAGGTGAAGCAGTACTAGCCGAGATGATCATGATTACACACTGATTTCTCTTTGTGTCTGAGAAAGTACGCTGTTGTAAAGTTATTGCTCCCGTTTGTACATTTTTGACAGTCGTTTCTAGAAATCTGAAAGCCGGCCAACCAGTCTTTCAAAGGGGTCTCGTTTTACTCAGTAACTGGATTTTTGAAGTCAGATAGGCAGTCGGTTCATGTAAAATACTGGTACTCAGCTGCATCCGGTTAGACTGGAAGCCGACCCCAAGATAGTTTGGGAAAAGGCTAGGCAGATGATGACCCAAAAGGTCAAACGAGACCCTATTACTGAAACTTCGCTGACCGTCTGTCACCAGGCTGTATCACATAAACCGTTATAGTTAGCCACTTGAAATTTCTACAGATTATGTATTTCTGTTGATAATTTAAAGACAAATACTAGTATACAGCTGTATCCGGTTAGGTTAGAAGCCGACCCCAATATATTTGGGAAAATGCTAAACAGATGAAAATTCGGGTTTTTGTGTTTTTTTTTTTTTAAACTTTGCCCCACACTAGGAATTTCTCCTGAATCGTGGCTGCGTTTACGAACACTTAAAATCACATACACAAACAGCCAGACCCGGAACATCTATCTGTAGGCCATACAAATATTTGTTCCATGCGGAGATCGAACGCGACACGCAGCGCAGCAGTCGATCGCTCAACCACTGCGCCAGCCGTGCCGTCCAAACCGTGTGTCCGTCATTTAGGATCCAAAAATACGTGTGTTATAATATTATGCGGCCTAAAATTTGATTTTGAGTGGTTGTTCTTATATCTGATATGGGTGAAGATGTGACCTCCCGTATCCATCTTATTCCTTTCCAATTTGAAATGTATTTAAAAAAAAAATGTGTCAAAATCCAGTGTGTCAAGTCGCTCAGTACCGGTCCGCTTGTCTACACTTTAACTATAGATATAAAATCCTGTAAAAGTTTTATACTTTATTTCTAAAACAAACACAAAAACTTACTTAAAAATAAAATTCAAGCATTGTTCGGAACGAAACTTCGCTAATTCAATTCTAATGTAACTTTTGTATTAAAAGAAAAAAGTTTCGCGCCCGGCGCGATAAAAAAAACAAAGGATTGCTAGCGAAAATTATTATTGTTACGAGTTTTTTTTTGTACAGCCAACAATAAGCGACTATAGGCACGTAAGGCTGTTTACATAAAGATTTTTTTATTTTGATATATCGACAGTTTTTCGAGGAGCTCCTTAATCAGCTAGTCTGGAGATTTTGTTTGTTGAGTTGGATTTGTAAGGTTAAGCCGTGCTTGCCGGAGTTAGTCAGTGGATGGGTGACCATAATTACATGCCGAGTTACCTCCACCATAATTACATGCCGAGTTACCTCCGTGCCTTGGAAACGCACGTTAAGCTGTCGGTCTCGGCTGTCATTTGTAGATCTTTGACAGTCGTTACGAGTAGTCAGAAGCCAAAAGTCTATCATCCAGTCTTACTTAGGGGTATCGTGTTACCCAGTGACTGGGTTGTGCAGGTCAGATAAGCAGTCGCTTCATGTAAAATACTGGTACTCAGCTGCATCTGGTTAGACTGGAAGCCGACCGCAAGATAGTTTGGGAAAAGGCTAGGCAGATGATGATAGATAGATAGTTTCACTAAAAATATACTAAACTTGATTTTGGTGGGTACCTATCGACAATACCCAACATTTCCCTGTAATCGGGCATACATTCAGATTCCGGTCATGTGCTTGAAAAATTGAAAAACCCACAGTGAGAATCGAAGCAAAGACCATCTCACACTTCGCAGTTTGTAGTAATTGGGAAGCTGGCCCGACCAGCAAGGTAGACTAAAATTTCAGCGCTTGTTCTGACTTTGGGCACGCACCAAGATAATCCTAGTGAAATTATAGTTTAAGCTGTTTGAGATCAACAACCAATTATTTTTCATTTGTTTTCTTTCAGATAATAACATTCCTTAGAATACACAGAGCATTAAATTGAAGTCGACTCGTACAAAAATTAAAAGAAAAAACCTCTGCCTTGTTGGTCTAGTGGTGATAAGTGCGACTGCTGAGCATGCGGTCCTGGGTTCGATTCCCTGTGTGTGATGGAAATAGGTTCGCCCCTTATACATAGGACTAAATCATAACGGGCGAAATGTGTATGTAGTATACCTCTGCGTAACCCTTCGGGGCTTGATATATGTTATGTAAAACAAACACCAATGTAATTAATAAAAACCTTTTATAACACATTTGCTCGTAAAGGGTCTCTTATTTCACCAATTTCAGTATCGTAATGTATCTCATTAAGCACTAGTGCGGTAATGTAGTGTAAAACGCACGGTTTATCAAAATGCTCCGTCTAAAACAAACGGTACTTTTTTTAAATCTTAGCGCAAAGAGTTTTTATGTCAGAAAAGTGGTCAACATTTTATGAATAAAATTAATTTGGGAGATAAAATATAGTAAATAAACATTTAATTCTTTAATTTTATCAATTTTGACCATAAATTACAACCATTTATCTGTAACAAAACACAAAAATATTAATTTACTTTATTAGTAATACTGGCTGTTTTTGTGCCTTTCCTTAAAAAAAAGCGCTGATTTCATAATTTGGGAACAAATAAAAATTATTCCGCGCGCTTTTTCTTTTCGCTGTATTGTTTTTATTTGCAAATGTCGTCCGAGTTTAATTTATTTTCTCGCAAATATGTTATAAAACGTCGTATGACATACGTGCGCTTTGATAATTACAGCCTTGCTTTAGCAGTATCGCCTCGGCTGTAATTTTCAACTTACCGCACTTATATCGTGATGTACAATAATACCTACTTTAAGATACGCAGTTTCAAAACCCAAAAATCATAAAATGTTCTCCTAAATCTTGACGACATTTTACACCATCTAAATTATTATAATTACCAAGTCTGAAACATAATGAAAATCAATTTAATTTCCTCTGAAAACTTGATCATTATGAAACAGCCCTAAGGCAAAATTTACACCTCTTTACTAATTAAGATAATGCTTCGTAATAAAGATTCTTGTGAAAACATTTCTGCAGGTACCCGAATAAAAAGGGGTCTGAATTTGTGAAGAACAAAATTTATAATTGTTTGAAATTTTTTAGAAGTGTTTCGATTGCTATCTGCATAGAAAATTGAGCATTATTGTGTTTATTTTTTATTGTTTGCATGCTTTTTTACAAGCTTTTATTTAACTTGCAATGTTTGTTCAACGCCGCTAGGTGGCGCTGGCAAGTAAACATAGCAGTGATTCGTGCTCCGTTAATTAAAAATCATTAAAATAGTTATATTCAAGTATGGACTGTGTAATGCACATAAAAGTGAAGCTAGTCATATAAACTAACTGTGACAGTGTTATAAATGGATATAGTGCACAAACAACTAATTTAAAAGTGAAAATAGTTGACCCATACAGTGACTTGAATATTTACGGAACTGGACGTTCGTAAGTTTGTTTACATACTTTCAATAACATGTCATGACAATTTGACATCAATAGTTTCGGAAGCCGACTTGAACAACCTTTAAAAATACACGGATTTATGTGGTTTGGAGATAAGTTAAAAATAAGAAGTCGTTTTTTATTTGAAACGCATTGACTACAACGCCATCTTAAGTAATATTTCAAGAACCAAGATATTTTGTTGCCAATCTCTAAACGATGTTGCCACAGTAGATATAAACGATTGTTGTTGAAATTGTGTTTAGAGACATCTATTGACCCTAAAGAAAAATCACACACGTAACAATAACAAATACAACAACAGCCGCTATAAGATATATTATTTCGACACTTTAAATAAGCCCCGTCTGACCTAGTGGCACAACCGTGAGTCCATAGTGAAAGAATCTCCGAGACGCAAGTTCAAATCCACACTCGATAAATTATTTTTGTAAGATAGTTTCCGTTTAAAAATGAATTTCTTGGAGAATATTACATTCCGGCGGACACGCACACGGTCGGAACCAAATGATGACGAAAACGATATTATATCACAAACTTTAAACTGTACGACTAATAGTCTGCCTGATATCTCTGAAGACGAAGACGTTCCCCAATTAAAAATATTAAAAGATGAGGTAGACAGACTAACAACTCAACTTACTAGTGCTCATAGAGAAATCGAGATATTATCATTAGAAAACAGCCAATTAAAGAAATTAAACGAAGAATTTAATAAAAAAAATGACATGTACAAAAAAATTGTCAACACTCCAGGAAAACATAAAGCGAAGACCACTTTAATGACACCTAAAAAAAACATGAAGACTAAACAAACTCAGACCACCCAGACTTTAGTAAAGGACGACTCTTTACCGACGAAGACAGTAATACAACCCATTATAAGCGTTAGCAACAACGTAAGCCCAACTAGCAAAACTAAAAGCATACAAACCAAAGCAGCTGTAAAGCACAAGCACCCTTCCTTGAAACACAAAATATGCCTAATAAGCAGTGAAAAGTCAAACAGACTATATACAATTGCCGAAAGAACTGATCTGTGTAACTTTGAAATCTGTCACTATCGTAAACCTACATGTGGATTGTGGCAACTTCTTGACCAAATTGAAGGAAAAGTACAAAACTTTACGTACTCGGACTATTGTGTTATTTATATTGGTGAAGAAGACTTTCGAAAAACTCATAACTACTTAGAACTTGTCATGTTTGTGAGAGAAAAATTGTTACCATTGCATCACACAAACTTTATAATTTGTTTACCGACCTTTAAATGTATGACAGATTCCAACATAATGTTTAACAGCCGTATAGAAACGTTTAATAACCTTCTTTATTTAGATATAAATACGTTTAATTATGCATACTTATTAGACTCAAATCTTAATCTGACGTATGCTTATGAAACCTATGGTAAAAAATATGGAACTTTGAATGACTGTGGTTTAGAGACTATTATATCAGATTTGCGAGACCTTATAGTTGGCTTGAGCGACCTAACTACTACGCACTCAGAAGTTAACTGCCTCCCTCAAAATCAAAATAGTTTGTCTACAAATTCACAGCAAGTAAATTCTCAGTTTTTTCTTTAAATTCCTTACCATTCTACATCAGAATATCGCTGGCCTGATGAATAAAGCAGATAGTCTGACTGTAAAGCTAGTGGAGTTATCTGACAGAGGAACTATAATAGATGTAATTTGTATCACAGAGCACTTCATTCAAACTGGTTATGAGGATTTATTACACATTCCAAATTTCTGTCCAGCTGCTTTCTTCTCTAGAAACACAAAGAGAGGAGGAGCGTGTATTTTCGTTAGAGTAGGATTGCAGTTCAAAGAAATGCCGGACATAGCAAAACAATCCGTTTCGGGAATTTTTGAATGCTGTGCTGTGGAAGTTATTGCACAAAAAATTATTATTATTTGTATATATAGAATACCTAAGCCTAATTACGAAATATTTTATGAAAAATTAGATTACATTTTAACTAAAGTTTGTATTTCATCAAATAAAAAAGTTGTCTTGTGTGGTGATTTTAATATTGATGTTTTGAGAAGAAACAAAGCTACATTAGAATTTGAATATTTTCTCATGAGGTACAATCTAAAATTAGCTCTTTATACTCCCACAAGGATTAGTAGTCAAACCTGTATTGATAATTTTGCACACAACTACAGAAAAGACTGCGAAGCTAAAGTTGTAGATCTGGTCCTTTCGGATCATACATCGCAAATACTAAAAATACCTATTAAAAAAACCTGTAAACTACAGTATTGGAAAACTAAAAAGCAGGACATAAGTATGAATAATTTAGTAACTTTTAAAACACATCTTAGCAGTTTATCTTTTGTACAAGTGTTTGATGCACAAGACGCAAACAAAGCTTTTGATAATTTCATGGATGATTTTTCTCTTTTTTATAAATTATGTTTTCCGGAAAAAATTGTAACCATCAAAACCAACAAGGAAACGAAATGGATATCTCGAGGAATAAAAACATGCAGTAAAAAACAAAGGCAATTGCTTTGGACATATAGGTTAAATCCGGACTCACTAAATAAAAAAGTTCTTAAAAACTATACAAAACTTTATAGAAAAATTATCAAGCTAACACAAAGAGCACAAAATAATCATTTTATAAACACTGCCGAAAACAAATGTAAGGCTACCTGGCAAATAATAAATAAAACCAAACTGTGCTTGCCACAGGAATCAGTCATGTGCGTTAATAGAGGTAATCTGTCGTTTACACACCCCACAGACATTGCAAACGAATTTAACAATTATTTTGTTGACGAAATTGAAAATAATACTAAAGCTGACATCACATTAAATAATATTAATATAAACAATCAGACATTAAATTCCCTGTTTATGCAACCTGTTACTACTGATGACATTGTAAAAATAATCTCTAACCTAAAAAACACAAACACTGTTGGATATGATGGCGTTTCTACAAAAGTCATAAAATTCACCAAAGAATTAGTAGCACCTCCGTTAGCGCATATAATTAACTTGTGTATTGGTAATGGCATATTTCCAAATAGACTCAAAAAAGTTGTAATAAAACCCTTATACAAAAAAGATGACAGAACAGATTTAAAAAATTATAGACCCATAGCGAAAATACCAATTTTTTCCAAAATTTTCGAGAAAGTAATCTATAATTCTCTTTATGCTTATTTCGAAAAATATCAATTATTTTGTCAAGAACAAAAGGGATTCCGTAAGAATACCACAATTAATATGGCACTGTTCGACCTATTAACAAACATCATGTCATCTGTAGATAGGAGAAATCCAGTCTGTGCTATTTATACTGACATGACCAAGGCTTTCGACTATGTGGACCATAAAATTCTGTTACACAAGCTACATAGTTACGGTATAAGAGGGAACATTCTTCAATTACTGGAATCGTACCTAAGTAATAGACTGCAATACACAGAAATTTCTAGAATTTGTCCAAAAAGTAAAATAGAAACCATATACACATCAAAACCAAGGCGTGTAAAATATGGTGTTCCACAAGGTAGCGTACTGGGGCCGCCACTTTTTTTAATATATATTAACGATCTCCCGAAAGTAACAAAAAACAAAATGGTACTCTTTGCGGATGACAGCACGGCTGTAATTAAATGTGCAAATAATAATACTTACGAGCAGGACATAAATACTTGTTTGCATGATATAATAAACTGGTTAAGTAATAATAATTTGGTAATAAACCTAAGTAAGACGAAAATAATGCAATTTCATCAACGTAGTGAAAAACCAAGTGTTTGTGTTGCTTACCAAGGCTGTAATATAGAGGAAAAAAGTCAGGCGAAGTTTTTAGGTATAGTGATTGACAGCAAACTCACGTGGAAACCTCATATTGAAGTAGTGTGCAAAAAGCTAAGCAAATCCGCGTATGCTCTCCATCAGCTTTCAAAAAAAGTCAACCGTCAGGCTCTTTTATCAGCGTACCATGGACTGGTTGCTTCTGTTTTGCGGTATGGCATTATTTTCTGGGGGCAGTCGACCGATAAGGAACTAGTATTTAGAATGCAAAAGCGATGCATAAGGTCAATGTGCAATCTTAAAACAACAGATAGCTGTCTTCCCTATTTTCAGTCTTTAAAAATTTTAACTTTTCCATCTTTGTTCATTTTGGAAACCGCTCTGTTTGTAAAAAATAATCCACAATTATTTGAAAAACTGTCAGCAGTCAGAAAAAATCCGATACGAACTCAATATGTTAACAAACTGTGTCAAGTCAAATGTAAAACCGCACTTATGCAGAAAAGTTTTTTTGGTATTGCCCCACGCATTTATAATAAAGTACCTGATGTAATAAAAAATATGACTGTGATAAAATTTAAAAGGGCACTAAACCAAATATTAATTGACAAAACCTATTACACAATTGACGACTTCCTTAATGATAAATCTCTGCACTGATTGACTAACTATCAATGTCATTGACATAATTGTTCCTATTCTGACATTTTTTCCTGATTGACATACATTATTATTCCTTTTGACATCACTGTTAAAATTTCACAACTGTTATTAGTCTGATAATTATTTGTTTCTTTTTTGTAATTCTAATGATCTGAAATTTAAATGTATCTGGTATTACAATTTTATACCATTACTATTTAATTTATGAATTTTATATTATTTGCATGCCCTTTTGACGGTAGAATATGGAGGACTATAGTAAATAATAACACATCTATGTACAAATTACCCATGTTTGCAAAGAAATAAATGATTTGATTTGATTTGATTTGATTTGTATTTTTGTTTAGGTGAAATCTTGCAACTGAATTTTAAAACAATTTTCTCCTATGGATCGCATTGAAACTTCTATAGTAACACGTTTATTTTGGACGACACCGCATGGTTTGCTCAGTGACGTCATTCTAAATCCAAAATGGCGGACTCCCAAAGATGGCAGTTCTTTATTTGCAGCTCCATGATATGGGTGCCAATCATAAGGGTTTGCTGAGAAAAATACTAAAGAAAAACCGGTCAAGTGCGACTCGGACTCGCGCACGAACGGTTACGGACCATCCTAACTAATATTATAAATGCGAAAGTAAGTTTGTTTGTTACGCTTTCACGCGAAAACTACTCAACCGATCATCATGTAACTTTGTACACATATTTTTGGAGGTATTAGAAGTAACATAGTCTATATATCATCACGCTACAACCAATAGGAGCGGAGCAGCAATGAAAAATGTTGCGAAAACGGGGAAAATGTGACGCAGACGAAGTTGAGCGAGACCACTAGTTATTTATAAAAACGAGTAAAAAAAGTCAGTTAGTCAGTCGCTAGTTTTCTTGTATGGGAGCCCACCCCCTTAAATATTGATTTTATTCTGTTTTAGTATTTGTTGTTATAGCGGCAGCAGAAATACATAATCTGTAGAAATTTTAACTGGCTAACTATCACGGTTCATGAGATACAGCCTTATGACAGACGGACAGCGATGTCTCAGAAATAGGGTCCCGTCTGACCCTTTGGGTACGGAACCCTAAAAATGGCGTCACACATTCGAAAGCTTGTTTAAAAATATGTTTTTTACTACAAGCTTGTTTGACGATATTTTTTTGAAGAATTTAAGTAAGTATTTGTAATCTACTAATATAATGGCGTCATTATGACTTCACAATGGTCAACCACTGACACTCCATTGAAAGAAATGACATATAATTTGACATACCATTATGAATTTAGCATATTACGGACTTTTAGCAAATGACAATGGGATCGTGTTAGAATGACGATGTTTATAAAAATAGCAGACTTGAGGCCCTGGTAACGGCTTCGTCTTATTTATAAGAGGGCAAAGATTTAAACCAAAGTCAACCTTAAGCCAAACTCAAGACAAGCGACACATCCTTAACTATGATTACAAAACTAACTTTAAGTTAAGTTCACTAAGCTAGTTAGTTAGTTTAAGTGGTTGCTTTATTTATGGAAGAATAACATGACTGTGGTAACCCTTAGATGATATCCTTATGATGATAATTATGTATGGTGATATAGTTTGTCTTAACGGTACAGTTGGCGCAGTGGCTGAGCGACTAGTTGCTGCGCTGCGTGTCGTAAGTTTGATTCCCGCACGGAACAAATATCTGTATGGCCTACAGATAGTTGTTCCGTGTCTAGCTGTTTATGTATGTAAGTTCATAATGTCTGTAAATGCACTCACAAGAAAGGGTGTAAAACACCTCTTAACGAAGCCGAAAGGCACTGGTTCTCCCCGTCATTGTGATCATTTTTTTGTTCTACACCATACCTGGGAACCTTCTAGTTACGGAGATATTAGGGGTCAAAGTTCCAACTTCTTGACAAGTATTTTTTTTAAATACAAGTTTTTAATATAAGATTTTTACTTTAAACACCTCCACGACCCCCGTACTATTCAATCTGTCCATCAGCACAATGTTTTGAGTGCGTTACATTGAGTTCTACCACAAAACATGATTTTACACGCCCCAGAAAAAAGTCGTTTCCCAGCAATAATTTTTGCGTAAAGTTACTTAGTTTCATGTACAGAATGCTTGGTTGACGGCTTCGTGATGAGGTGATTTACACGATGTATAGGAGAAATTCCAAGAGTGTGGCAAGTTTGCATAAAATAAACCAAATAAGTTGAGGTTACCAGTGCGGTCAGGTGGCCACAAGTTATGCGCTCAAACGGCTATGTGCAGGTTGGCTTCCAGTCTAACTGAATTCAGCTGAATACCAGTATTTAACATGAAGTGACTGGCTATCTGATCTACACAACCCAGTTAGTACTGGGTAATACACTTGGTAAACACTGATTGTCAGACTTGCGGGCCACTAGCACAGTACTGAGTGGCTTATGCCAACGCGCTCCAAAAAAAACAAAAAAGCAATGCATAAAATCGGCTACCTCTCAAGTGGTAAGTTCCATTTCGCCAACTCAACAAAATACCGTCACAAAATAGCTGTTTCGTAATTATTTTAATTTTCATTTGGTCACGTTTCGACAACTTTTGAGTATACGTGTATTCATTCCCGTTTAGATTTTTTTTTGTTTGGCAAGAAGGTACAGTAAGGACTCAGAAGATCTACCAAAAAAATACCACAGTTACTATATGTAAGCTCTTATTTATTTTTAATTTGCGTTTTTTTTTTTTTTATGAAAATGACTTTTTAAATTCATAGTTCCAATAATACTTGAACTAACTAAACTTACTCATTTAAAAAAAAATTACATGGAAGTAAAAAGTCAGAAATGATAACAGAACAGTCAACTAGAATTTATACAAGCCTAATACTTTGACAATAAGTAGATCCTACCTAGATTTTTTGTGTGCAGACGGAACTGTTAGTATATATATAGTAGTAGTTATTTAGTATAAATACCACATTGAATGCATGCAAGGTTTTCACTAAAAAGACGATTGCACCAACATCTTCTTCAAGATTCTGCTCTCCTAGTACTTTCCGTTCAAGTTCTTAATTAAGTTCTCTCGTAACAAACCTTAGTGTGCCAGAGAAAGACACAGAATAGCAACGTCAACAAAAAGTTACCAGTTGGGACGTACCCATAAAATCATTTTCATCCGTTGCCTTTTTGTTTTGTATCCGAATTTCGGAGCGAATGGGAATAAGCCCACTGAGGGCTCACTGAGTACCTGTAATGTCTGACAAAGATATACAAATGACAGGCAAGACCAACCCCCTTTTTCGAGAGCACGAGAGAAACTCGGTATGTAGTTAGTGGTCACCCATACATGGATCAATCTAGGCCATCGGTTCCCAACCAGGGCCAGTGGTCCACGGACTACCAGTGAAATTTATGGGATTGTGAGTTCAGAGTAAAACAAATGGGAATAAACTTTGGAAATCAGTATACTTTGTTTGTTTGTATGTTTGTTTGTTTGTTTGTTTGTTACCTTTTCACGACTAAACGGCTGATCGGATCTTAATGAAATTTGGCAAGAAGATAGATTTCAACCTGGGGAAGGACATAGGCTATATATCATTACGCTACAACCAATAGGAGCGGAGCAGCAATGAAAAATGTTGCGAAAACGGGGAAAATGTGTCGCAGACGAAGTTGCGCGGGACAGCTAGTTTTAAATAAAACGTCCTTGTCGTCTTCTCCGTCTTACGCCATCTTTTAAAAAAAACGTTCGCTCTCTTCCGATACATTCATCTCTTTCACTCACTCTTACGTTCCGTTTCCTACATTCGGCAAGAGCTTAAAATATGGTCCGAAAATTGAAAAAATTAAATGTTATTTATGGATTATTAAAATGTTTTTCGTATTTTTAACTTGCACAGACATTTTCCGTGCTCAAGCTCAACCGTATTCATTGAAAAACTATTAGAGGCGGGTGAGGTCTAGCTTGCTGCACTCGCTCTTGCAATACATAAGCATTTCTGCAAAAAAAATACAAACTTATTCCTATGACTGTATGAATGATTGCTAAAGCAATCGAGATCACTTTGATCGCTCTAGTATCCTTTACTATCTTAATTCTAAAGCTTTTCATCTCATTTTCCAATTTTTGCATTGTGTGAGTTTAAGGTGCACCCCTCTAGATATGATAGACCTATGGTTCCTGCTAACAATAATGACACCAAAGTAGACTCTAGTCTAAGAAAGTTTGGGAACCACTGACCTAGAGGATCGACCCAAGTGGCTCTTATTATTTAATTCCTGTCCTATAGTAAAGGTATCTAAAATAACCATTACCATAGATAAACATTTACATACCTTCTTATTCTTCACTCAAATATAACTGAACTGGCGATAAAATTAACGCTCCATCTCTTCGACTGATCAGGCAATATAAGTTATATTTTATTGTTCTCGTAATTAAATTACAACATTTTGTCCATTTCACTGAAAGATCTGACGATTATTATATTTCCATACTAATATTATAAATGCGAAAGTCACTCTGTTTGTTTGTTTGTTTGTTTGTTTGTTACCTTTTCACGACTAAACGGCTGATCGGATCTTAATGAAATTTGGCAAGAGGATAGATTTCAACATGGGGAAGGACATAGGCTATATATCATCACGCTATGACCAATAGGAGCGGAGCAGCAATGAAAAAAGTTGCGAGAACGGGGAAAATGTGACGCAGACGAAGTTGCGCGGGACAGCTAGTATTATTATAAATGCGAAAGTCACTCTGTTTGTTTGTTTGTTTGTTACCTTTTCACGACTAAACGGCTGATCGGATCTTAATGAAATTTGGCAAGAAGATAGATTTCAACATGGGGAAGGACATAGGCTATATATCATCACGCTATGACCAATAGGAGCGGAGCAGCAATGAAAAAAGTTGCGAGAACGGGGAAAATGTGAAGCAGACGAAGTTGCGCGGGACAGCTAGTTTACCAATAAATCGTAAAAATTCAAACAAAGTGTTAAAAACTGACATGGTTATTCACACTATCATTAACATTGGTAACGGGAAATATGTTTTTTTTTTCATGGCACTTGCTACAGAGGTAGCACTATAATATCGGGAACTCAAACAAATAGTAAACATGGTAAATATGCCGTTATCAGTGTATTGATAGTTTAAACAGATCCTTTTAGGCTGTTGTTTTCAACGGTAAGACATATTTAATTATATTTTGTTTATAAAAGAATTTTGAAAAAAAAAACCTTCACTTTTGAAAATAATTCAGTTATTCAAAAATTATTGGCAACGTACTTTACTTTTTTCATTTTTTTTTTCTTCATTCTTATTTTAAAATGTCAAACACACTTCTCTTTATTAGAATTAGAATATTACAGCCACATTTTTCCTGTCATAGCCAAGAAAAACCTAAGCAAAATTATAAAGGATCAACGTTTTATGCTAATTGCTGCTCGGATCGCCGTGAAGGGATAAAAATTGTAATAAATTCTTTTCTCAAGTGTTAAACGGTAGGAAAAAAAAAGTTTATGACCGTATCTCCTTTTAAATGGTGGGGTGAAACCTATTAATTATTTTGTTTAAAGTATTTTAAGGCTTAATCGCCCAGTGGCCATAAAACCTGGCTTTTTAATGTAATTCTGTGTTAAGAGTTTGCGTGAAACATAATTTTTATTTTATTTGCAATTTTGTTGTAAGGATTTTGATCTTTTTGCTACAAATGTAGTAGGTACTTAATTATAAATTCTGATTAGGCTTGTTAATACCTACCTACCCTACCCTACCTACCTACCTCCCTATCTACCCTACCCTACCTACCTACCCTACCCTACCCAACCCTACCCTACCTACCCTACCCTACCCTACCTTTCTCACCTTTTAAACCTTCCCTGGACTACGACAAACATTTTAAAACCATAATCAGCCAAATCGGCTCAGCCATTTTAGAGTTTTAGCGAGACTAACGAACAGCAATTGATTTTTATATAAAATAGATAGATAGATTTCCTACACATAAGCAAATGTGTCAAAAATTTAGACTACCACCTTTCTAAAACTTGCATACCGAACCTTTGATCACAAGTTCACAACTCACGACAAAGCGCTGCCCACCTATTATTACAGCACTCAATATGCTGATGATAAAGTTGCCTCCAAGTTTCTGGTCCTAAATTAATTTCACACTCGGTAACTTGTCTGCCTCTACTTGAAATTTACTGCTGCCTCTGTTTTCTTGTTTCGGTCGGTTTGGAATTACTGCAGCGACGGCCATTTTTTTTGGTGACGTCATGATATGGGGTGGTGTTGGTGTTCTGTTTTTAAGTGATTTGTGATTGGAACAGCGGAGGCCTAATAGTGGCAGCCCCGACTTACGAGCAGTAAGCCGTGGGTTCGAACCCAGGCAGGCGCATTACTTGGTGTAATTTATTTTATCACCGCTGCCGGTGAAGAAAAACTCGCACTGGACCCGCGTGGTGGATTACAGTACACTCCCTCTCATAGAAAGGAGGCCTGTATCCCAGCAGTGGGAACACTAAAGGCTGATGATGTTGAATTTATTATTTAAATATCAGCTTGGAGACTGGACCAGTGTCTCTTATTTCAATATAGTAACAATGATAATACAAATTTCAAATTCTTTATTGCAAACTAAGTGTAGTCTTGAAGATGTTGACAATAGGTAGGTTCTTATAACTTAGTTGCCTGTTAGGGCATTACAATTTAAGTGGTTTTTAATTAAATATATACACACTTACTATTATACAGTTGTTCCAGATAATGACTTACATACAGACAGGAAAAGCGCAACGTGAACAATGACTTGATTTTTTTTTGATTCGCTTCTAATAAAACTAAAATTAAAGTAAAGCTGCACTTTCAAGAATTTCAACAAGAACTTTATAAACAAAACCAATCATCTTCAGCACCATCAGAAACGAACAAAACTGGAGATATTGAATTCCTTTCAAAATAACTCTTTAGAGTTTAAACTTCGTCATTGGAACAAGTTTGGAGCGAAACGATATGAATCAATAGTTTTCAAGCATCTACTTCTGAACCCAGCCCGTTCTTGTTTTGTTTCAAATATTACTGCAATGTTATATTCTTCGTCTTTTGTATTTTCTTCAAAATTCTAAGTGAGGTCAAAAATTTATGATTCTCCAATGGAGAAACATGCGCACCTTTAAGTATGTATATACCCTTTCCGTTACACTCTGTAGATTCATCCTGTCCGTGTGTCAAAGCCGACACTGTTGGCACCACCCATTTGCAATTTGGATGGTAGGTGTTTTCTATTAAGCGCTACACGTGAAGTGAATTAAAAGAAAAATATGGGCCCTCCATACATGAAACAGAGGGTAGTAAAAAATATTTTTACTGAGTCTGTCTTGACGTGACTTTTGACCTGTTGTGATTGTCCTCGTCTAGCTATTATCTCTTGTTAAATATCCAAGAACTTATAGCTTGACGGACCTAACAATCATAACTTCCGAAATATTAATAATTTTCTACGTGCTTTGTCCTAAACACAAGACGGTCCTGAGGACAAGCAGACGGCCTTTAACATAACAAGTCACCTCGAAACTGTGAACGAAGGAAACTGTATTAGGAAAGTGAGCAATACTCGTTGTATCGAGTTACACAAATCCTAACTTTTTAACCCCCGACCAAAAAAGAGGGGTGTTATAAGTTTGACGTGTGTATCTGTGTATCTGTGTGTCTGTCTGTGGCATCGCTCGTAGCTCTCAAACGGATGAAGCGATTTTGATAAAATTGGTGTCATTTGAAAGGTATTTTAATCGAGAGTAAGTTTGTTTGTTTGTTACGTTTTAACGCCTAAACCACTGAACCAAGAACCGATCATCCTGACATTTTGCATATACGTTGCCAGCTGTACAGAAACGGACATAGGGTATCTTTCATCCCGAAAAAAATGTACTGTTCCCGAATAAAACAACAATAACGTTCTTATTATAATAGATGGCGCCACGTGTCCGAGCCCGTTTTTGTCCAATTCTGAACTAACGCAAATGAAGCCGCGGGCAAAAGCTAGTTCTTCATATACTTTCCATCTCATCTTGTACGTATAATTAACGCTGATGTTTATTAGAAAATATAATTTCCTCGCATCCTCTTGTATGCGAGACACGTAATACAATTATATGACAATAGACTTAAAATTACTTGGAGCTCCGAGGCCCAAGATGTGTCGCGCGGTATGAATATTAAAAAATATTTGTTTGTAAACAATATATACCTTATGCTTTAGAAGATAGAGTTGGGTTTTAAAGGATGCGTTAGATGGGTTGTATATAGGCGAGGATGTTAAAGTAGGTTACCTAAACTAAGCTTATTCAAGAGTTTGTCAGTGAAATGTTTACGCACTTATCTTGGGATGAGAGAAGAAGTGGAATTTTGTTTTGATTTAGATTATAGACAGTGTGCGACCGAAGCTTCGGCTTCGGCCATTTTCGGTCATAAAAACCACCTTCACTGAAGCCGAAGGTTTCCAGCAAGTATCGTCTTAATGCCCCTTTCACGACTTCAGGCGACGCGAAGAAAACAGGTGATACGCGCTTGTGTCACTTGTTCTCTTCGCGTGAGCATCATTTGGTCTTAAGTCGCGTCACTTCTTCAGGCGATTGCGAAGCAACCTGGGTCAAAAAAACACCCTCGTATTTCACTTGTTTCTATCGCGTAAGCCAGCCATAGACGATTGGTTATTATTCCATAAAAGAAACATATAAACCTGCCAATTATCTCAATTGCAAGCATGGCATCGGTTTCACAGTTGCTCCATGTAAAATACAGGTGTTAGGCAGATGACGATGGCGACTTTATGATATTTTATGGTTGTTTTAAGTATGTTAAAATAAAGAACATCGGTCACGGCCCATACATGCTGTGACCTGGATATAAAATATCGCGAACATGAGTAGTGTATGGATTAATCTATTCCCCTCGGCATAATCATCAATCCTAAAATGAAAATATTTTATCTAAAAGCCGAGGATCATGTAACGTTACTCTTATGTATTTCTTTACTTTTGAGGTTATGATGTAGTGCAGCCATGATGACAACCTCAGCTAAAATCCGAAACACTTTGACAGCTCTCATGTCATAATACGTTCCGTTCTACGTATTAGTACAAATGTCAACATATCATTTGCAACTAATTTCGGAATAATCTCTTAATCTTAATCCATATTTCCATCCAAAAATGATATTACTGATAATACACTAAATAAATAAAAAAAACTACGTAAAAATCTAGTACCTAAAAAGGTAAACGCATAATGGTAGTGTGACTTTAGTGTTATGAAACGTGTACCACAGATAAAAACGGGACGGGTTTAGATGCGTTCAAAACCTATAAAAACTAGTAAGGAAATGAGGTTTTTATTACAAAGCTAAATTATTTTACCGGCTCCAATAAAATATGCTGAACCCCGTAATTTAATATACACCTGAGTCACTATTTTTTGACGTATCAATCATTGATGGTCGTTTCATATTTTGGTCAGGTCATATATGACCGATGTTCTTTGCGAATTACCATAGAAACTTTTATCTCCAATTTGACTCCTTTAGGAGGAGAACGTTTAAATGGCATTTGACATAGGAGAATAGAAGAAAAAAACGTGTTGCGCTGATCCCAAGTAACATGTGACAAGAGTAGGAAGAAGTGGAAGAATGTTTGAAAAACTTTAGTACTTACTTTCGTTGAAGACACTCTTGTACCCACACAATTTCAACTGTTTAGACTCAGTGGTTTTGACTAAATCTTAGGGTCCGTGGCTTACGCCCCCAGTGGTCGAGGCACCCGTGGCCGACGCCTCCGATTCCATTTTTAAACTTCAAAGCATTTTTTGATTAAATGTACTGTCAGGCACAAAAATGTTTATCAACTTGACATTCAGCTCCATGCGAATATTCCAAATTTAAATATTTATTTTGAGTATCCTTAAAGTCTCTAAACGCACTTTAAACAAAACCGTTTCCTTAAAGTACAGTCATGCACAAAACACCTCAACGATTTCAAATGTTTTTTCGACCCTTGACCTCCTTGCAAGCGAGACTCTCATTATTCCGTAGAGAAGAACTCTTATCTTCGTACAACGCCAGTGCTTGGCAGTAATTATTATTTTTCAAGTGCTCGAGGTACGGAACAAAACCTTTTTCTTCGTCATTATACTTCAGGTGATTGAGTACGTAGAACACTTTATCATGTTGGAGACTTACGCCCTTTTGGCTTGCCTTGCGTTTAATGAAGCTACAGGTTTTTAAATGGTTGTGTAGGCGTTTAAATGTTTTTGGGCTACTTTTATTGTAACCTCGGACTGCTTGATTGGTCGAGTAGTTGCAAATGTGACTGTTGAGCATGCAGTACTGGGTTTGATTTACTGGTTTTTTCATCTGGAATTGTGTTTGGTTGATGGCAATAAGCTCGCCTCCTATTACTTGGGACTCAAAACATAACTGTCGAAATGTGGGCACACCTCGGCCAGCGGTGCGTACATGGCCAGAGAAAGGAAAAAGATTAGGTGGCTTACCACCGTTTTAATCTTATTCCGGAGTGATAAAGAGATGGCGCTAGACTTCCTCTATAGCTGTGTCTCTTTCCCACACTGGAATGACATTAAAAAAATACTGCTATAAGACGTCATGGTAGAGCCCCAGATCGTCACACCACCTTCGCCGCGGTCTAACTCGGGGGCGATTCCCTCCATCAGGTGTCCAGTGAGTGACACACACCGGAATTGAATCCTAAGTTATTATATTACCACACAAAAACAATATCCTTACTTCAACAACAGAAGTAAATTAAACATGATCGATTCCCGAAATTGTTTCATAAATAATAAATTTCGCAATTCAGTTGAAAATATTGTTGAAATCAAATCCGTTGCGACAGTCCCAATAAAACTTTCATCGTAGTTCCAGAACTTATTTAAAGTATTTATTACAAATATTTCAAGTATAGAAATAAGTGGTATTGTAACCTAGGGCTGTCCCTCTTTTTAATAAATATTTCTATATGATCAATTTTACGGTGCAGTATGACGCTCCGAGGGATGACGTTTCTTAATGAAAAGTTACATAAAAATTGCTTATTGTTGTTTTGGACTCCGAAACAAACTCAAAAACCTGCATGAAAAAAAATTCTTCGAAGAGTGCTGAACCGTCATTAATAAACACTAAATTTTGCACACGACATCGCTCGAGTTATGGAAATATAATACGGAATACGTTTTGAATAATGACATGCCTATGAAATCCGAAGATTATGTTGCCCCCCATTAGTGAAAGAAGTTGTTTCAAAAACTAAACTTTACCTGTTTATATCTTATATTTATAAAAATCTTGTGTCACAATGTCAGTTACTACACTCCTCGGAAACGGCTGAACAGATTTGTATAAAATTTTGTGTGCATATCGGGTAGGTCTGAGAATCGGCCAACATCTATTTTTCATACCCCTAAAACCCATCAAAATTTTCACGCGAACGAAGTCGCGGGCAGCAGCTAGTATTACTATAGAATTGCCAGAAACTACTACTTTTTTATCAATCTTCCTAAAAAAAACCGTAAAAAGATTGACAGCCTTAACTCTAACTGATAACTCAACGCTCCATGTAAAATACTGCTATTCAGCTGCAACCGGTAAGACTGGAAGCCGACCCCAATAAAGTTGGGAAAAGTGGGAGATAATGGGCAGATGATGATGAACAAGTCACCTGTTTCTAAAAGGCTGATGACAAAGGTTGATGAACGTTGTATTTGTGATAAATAATAGAGTAATAAGATAATTATTTAAATGTTAACTTGCATTTTAAACTTTTTCTTTTTACAAACTTTTAAGCTAAATCTTACAAAGATTAATAAAATAAAATAAACGAAATAAATAAAATACATAAAGTAAATAAAATAAATAAAAATAAATAAATTAAATAAATTAGTTAAGTTTGTTAAAATCGCTTCTAAGACAGAGAGAAACCAACATCAAATTTATTTTACAATTAAAAAAAAAACCTAACAAGTGTGACAACCCTCGTTCTAACTTCTCAGATCCCATGTCAAACTGTCTGCGAAGAAGAGGCGTTTTATTAAACAAGGAAGTTTTCACATATCTTATTTATAAAACTTCACATCTGTCGTTACCGTGCCGAAATTATTTTGAAGAGAAGGTAAATAAATACACTCCCTATGTGCTTAAACCTTTAGATACACAAAGTGGCAGGGCACTTTGACGCTAAAACGGTTACGACGTATTCAGCACATAATTTTGAACCCTGCTTTTGCACACATTTTGACCGTGTAGGTATTGCGTTTTTTTTTAATTTGCGATGTGTTTTCTCTTGATAGTTTAGCACACTTTAGCACATAATTATGTGAGTACTATGTACTGTAAAGCCACCTTTTAATAAGTACCTACACCTTTCATTGCCGCGAAATTACCCTGGTGGTTGAGTGAATGTCATGCTCACTTAAATGTAACGCTGATGGTGGCGGGTGTGTCGGGTCGTTTAGTTCCCTTCAAAATGGTTGAGTTGAATGATGGCTGATACATGCGTCATATTCGTGAACGGGCGTTGTCAGTTGTGACTGGTCATCTTTTAGCTGCCACGGTTTATTTTAATTAAGTACTTTTTTATATTAATCTTTTACTCTGGACGCTCTTAACTTGCCCGTATTTCTACATCGTTCTCACATATTTGTAATTCTTAACATGAATGATGTAACCGAGATTGAGTAACATATTTTGATTTAAAAGATCCTTCATGGAGTTTCTTGCCCATTCTTCTCCATAGAGATCCACGCTACGGAATGGGCAACCACAGTAATTTCACAAGTTATTATGCCTTGTTACTGGGACTGTAGCTTCGCGTTTTATTTTGTTTTTTGACTTTCAAAAGTGCCAGTAATGGTCTAATTGAAATAAATGCTTTGAGTTTGAGTTTGTTTAGGTCAGAGATGACAGAGACAAACTCGGCGATGATACGAGCTTACCCAGAAGAAGCCTGTTCACTCTAACTTTGAAGAGATTAGGGTTATAAGCGTTCGGAAACACAGACACAGGCAGAGACTTCCACTCCTTTGCAGGCTGTGCGCATTATGAAAGACTTTTGAAAACGCTTAGCGAATCGGTGGAATAGCAATAAGGTAGGGATGGTAACTTGCAGTGCGTCTAGATGTCTGATGGTAGAAAGGGGCGGTGGGATGAGGTCGTGCAGTTCTTGGGCACACTTACCGAAGTACAGCCTGTAGAAGACCGAGAAGCAGGATATGGATCTTGGTATCTACTATCTACCAATTTTACGTCATCAGTCAGCCTCTTTGCTCTGCGTTCCACCGAGTCAAGGGCGGCAAGCTGGTATTTAGCTGAGTCATCCCAAAGGTCTTTTGTAGAAAACAGTAGTTTTTTTTTTAAATTTATATGTGGAGTGGGTCCAGAATTATGTACTTCTATGTGGCAACCGTTTGTGCGTCGGTGTGCTTTTAACCTTGTATATTAATTATGTTATTTTCCAAAAACACCACTGCCCGAATCGTTTTCCAAAGCCGCAAGAGAACCCTTTAAATTTTCGCCAATATAAACCACCTAGATATCGAACGTTGGTCTTTTATTTAATTTATTAATTACACAATTTTGTAGGGAAGAAGAAAATATACATTTTAATTTAAATTTCAGATTAAAACCACGGTAGCTATATTAGATGCCCAGTATAATGCTCAAGTACTTAAATGTCTTTTTACCCGTCGTTCCCATCTGACAAAGTTATCTCGTTAAATGCACCAAGAGTTTGCAAGACAAGAGGCCAACTTGGAGAACTTAGACCAGTGTAAGAAGAACGCCTGAAACTCCTACAGTTGTATTAAAAAAGTTCGGTATGTAAAGACTGTGAAGGTCTCTTTAATTTGGCCGTTTAACCCGTCTCGGAATTTGAGGGGTTAATATTTGTCTTGGAGAAAAATGTAATGTTTGTGCATTTCCCAGTCTTGGTGAATAAGTCATTTGTTAATTAGTTGCTGGGCTAGTTTTTTGCTTTCGCATTATCAGATTTTGTTAAAATTTGTCCTATTCTTTACTTTTAAGGAGTAATTCATCTGCTACGTACAGGCACCAGCTGCACATATTTTAATGGATTTTCAACTTTATCGTTAAAGAATTACGTTCACGGTTGATTAGGAAATTTTGACATTTTCGGGTAGCTTGATGTCCTTCTTCTTCAACCCTTGGCCACCTAATGCTGAGTGTGTGTCTCTTCCAAATCTCTCCACTTTTGGTAGTTATGTGTCATGGCTGTCCAGTTTCTTCCGGCCATTTTAATGAGATCGTCTGTCCACCTAGTCGGTTGTCTTTCCACATTCCTCTGTCCCGTCCGTGGTCTCAACTCCAGCATGTTCTTCCCCCATCTTCCATCCAGTCTACGGCATATATGGCCCGCCCCTGATGTCCTGGCTTCTGTATATTTACCGACCATTTACTGCCCCGTTGATCTCGTGGTCCCGACCTCTGAGCGTCCTGGGTTTGATTCCCGGGTAAGGCTAAAAGTGCTATTGGGTTTTTTTTTATTGGAAGGCCTCAGTAGTAGCCTGGAGTTTGGAAATTCGAGGTATGATACCCGCGTGCCTCAGAAAGTACGTTAAGGCGTTGGTTCTGCGCCTAATCTCTCTGGTCGTGTCGGGTTAGCGTCCCATCGGACTATAAGGGCTATATTTCACCGAGACACCATGGCGGCGCAACCAATCGCCGCTACCAACAAAATGTATACAGCTCTATAGAGATTTACTCACCTGGTGTCCGTTTACTCTCTATTATATAGAGCTGTATACATTTTGTTGGTAGCGGCGACTCGTTGCGCCGTCATGGTATCCCGGTGAAATATAGCCCTAAGAGTAAAGGAACAGATAGTGCAACTGTGTCTGCACACACAGTTGTGCACTAAAATATCTCCCGCGCCGATGGCTAATTTCTGCTTAGGTTGACCGCCGTGACCGAAAACGGTTAGGTACGTGACTAATCCGAAGAACATCATCAATCAGGTCATATGTCCTTTAGGGGCACTCATATCTACCTTGTACGAACGAAGACCAATCAAGCTATGCAAAACCAACTTAGAGCGTTTACGCCTTACGGCATTTCATAAAAAATTTCAAGTCCTTATTTTCCGAAATGATTGAACCGATTTTAATTAACCTTAATACCCATTAGCAGAATACGTAGGTCTAAAAGTTACTAAAACATTTTCGAAATGTCTTGAAACATTCTGAAATGTTTCTTTAGATAATTTATAGTCGGTCTAATTTCGCTGTAACACTATTTTTCGGAAATAGTGCAACCTGTAGCATCCTGCTTATGCGTATGAAGTTTCAATAAAATCAGTTCAGTCATTTCGTAAAATAAGGACTTGAAAGTTTGTATGACATGTCGTCAGGCGTAAACGCTCGCTAATCTCAAACGGCGCTAATCTCTCACTGTATTGGCAATCTAAAAAAAGCGGAAATTACAGCTTGACATGTCGCCGTGTGTACCCATATAATCGACCCATGTGGCTGTTATTATTCACCCACAAGCCCCTCAACACATGCAGAGCCACTCTAGATTCTATATCATACGTCAATAGATTACCAAAACAACTTGACGCCACTCGTTACCCGTGGTCCCGGTCGGTTGACCCATTACCGGGTCCATGGGTAATTTTAATTACCCGTGGTTCCATGGCATTAGGGATTGTTTCCTGTACTTCTGAATATATCGATAAAAAATACAAATCCATAATAACAGCATATTAAGTAAGTACGTCAAAAAAGATCACATATTACAAAGAGAGTAACCTTTTTCCTGTATTAGTCATATTGGTTCTTCTCTTTTCTCATTTTGACATAATTAGGTATTTCTGAGCAAGTGCGCACCGAAATTTAATATTTTTTGCGGAAACTTTATTAATGTTAGGGTTTGTGAATTTACATTTTGGTAATTAATTATTTTTATCGACATTCGTAATAACAGAGCTTTCATTTTAATATTATCTGCTGGCAACTTTACCCTTTTTATTATATTAGGGGTCGCTCTGTGATCGATGGATGAAAACTGGCGGGAACCAATGAGAGCACTCGCTATTCCCCGCGCCAAAAAAACGGTTTTGCGCGGGAAAACAAAAAACGCTTGGCGGGAGGGCTAGGCATCAACGTCAATGGCGAGTATATCTCACCTTCGATTTGACGACGATATAGTGGTCATGGCTGAGACCATGGAGGACCTCAGTACAATGCTCGATGACCTCAGTAGAGCTTCCGGAAGAGTGGGTCTTAAAATGAACATGGACAAAACCAAAGTCATGTTGAACCACTCCTATCAAGATCATGACGACAGGCCGTGCCGACGGCGCGTTTGTGTTCCACGCGCGCCTAGAGGGGTCCGAGAGGGCCGATACCTGCCAGGGCTGCGGGTTGTTCGAAAGAGATACCGTGGCCCTGGAACACAAAGGGCCAAGAAGGAACATGGATGGGTTTTAGTCAGTACAAGTCTGACACTCCCTCCCACTCCGCCCAGAGCGGGCGAAGTCATTTAATGATTTGACATTCTTAAAAAAAAAAAAAGTGTCTCAAGATGAAAGTCTATGACCAGTGTGTATTGCCAGTGATTACATACGGGACCGAAACGTGGTCGCTCACAATGGGCCTCATCAGAAGGCTTAAAGTCACCCAAAGGGCAATGGAGAGGGCTATGCTCGGAGTTTCCTTGCGTGATCGAATCAGAAATGAGGACATCCGCAACCGAACCAAGGATACCGACGTAGCCCGAAGAATTGCCAAACTTAAGTGGCAGTGGGCAAGGCACATTGCTCGCAGAACGGATGGGCGATGGGGCCAAAAAGTTCTGGAATGGCGACCGCGAACCGGAAGACGAAGCGTTGGAAGGCCTCCCACTAGGTGGACCGATGACCTGGTGAAGGTTGCGGGGATCCGCTGGATGCGAGGCGCACGGGACCGGTCAATGTGGAGTCACTTGGGGGAGGCCTATGTCCAGCAGTGGACGTCTTTCGGCTGAAATGATAAATGATGTCAGTGTCTTCGGAGAAAGGCACCGAACCAATAACGTGTCGGAGTCTTGGCATTGCAAAATTGAATTTAAAAAAAAAATGCACAAATATAATGAGTCTCCTTAACGTTTTGGTCCAATGATCGAAATTAAAAATAATAATCCAGTTAGATTTAGAACAAAAATAGCAATTGAAAATGATGAACTCATAACCGTGTTAACCGAATTAATTACTGGCGAAATATCAGTTGGATACGCATTAGAAATGTTAAGATAGTTAATGAGTCATAAGTCATTAGTGCATTCGTTGTGAATTCATCATATTCAATATAGTTCTGGTATGAATATGTTTTTGTTCCCAAGGATGTTTTTTTTTTCCAAGGATGGTTTTTTTTTTATTTGCTTATGAATGAGTGACCTTTATTGTTTGTAACTGATGGTTTCCATTTTCTATCGATATAGTCAGCAGTCCGGGAACAATCCCTAATGCCATGGAACCACGGGTAATTAAAATTACCCTTGGACCCGGTAATGGGTCAACCCACCGGGACCACGGGTAACGAGTGCTTGACGCTCCTAGCGAGAAAGTTTATTGTGGTAGGGTTTGCTTCTGACATTTCTGATGTCTAACATTTGTTTAGCCTTGAAGTTTGAGTAGGAGAGGAAATTATTATAGTTAATAACTAGCTGTTGCCCGTGATCTTGGTCCGCATTAAATTATTATACAAAAACGGCTTGCACTCCAGCAGTGTGATTCTGTAAGGCCTCACTTAGAACTTCGAATCTGAATCCGCTGTGAGTTTTTTGATAGGCATTCTAAAAACCCGGTTGATAATTCGAATTTACACTAGCGCCTTACGAGCGTGTCAGCGAGATGAACTAAATTAACTGGGATATTTTGACAGATAAAGTGTGAGATGACGTAAGATTGGCATTCTGTAAGGTCATTTTGAACCGTTTTGAACCTTACGCTAAGTGACACTGGATAGCGATGTGAGATGCGAGTTGTTGTCTGAATTTCACAGAATCGACGTACAGGAGTGCCGGCAGAAGTGAAAACTTGACTATTAATGTTGTGCATTTTTGATATTTTGGAATTTTTAGGGAATAATTTTGCACGAATTGCTTTTATTATCAGTATAAAATTACTACCATTTATGTGCTAAAATACAATAGAAATTTATTGAGCTATCGTACACAAACATGACAATATGTATTACATTAAAAACTTAACTCTTTAGAACTATTAGAATCCGTCTTACGAATTTTACCTCTTTGGAGAAACCGAAGGTTTTGATTGTGCATAAGATAATAATCCAGTTTTGGAGACCCAAACTCAATGACAGATGTCATAAAGTTCAAATTCTTTCGTAACCTTATGTCAATCCGTCTTACGAATTATCGACCAGGACACGTGACCGACCTGACGCGAGTTTAACATTTTTTACCCATCACAAAAATGCACAACGCCGCTAAAGAACTTTTCACTTCAAAATATTACTTTTCTATTTGAATCCAGAACCTTTCTGGAACCCTGACACAGCCAGAAGGCGTCGCAGCAGACCTCGTAGAAGATGGCGGGTCGAGCTAGACAAGACCAGCAACCAGTGCAGGTCCACATTAGCCCTGGATCGAAACTATTGGAAGTCATGGGGAGATGCTTATGCCCAGCAGTGGGACGAGGCAGGCTAACAGTATCAGTATTTGAATCTGTTTTGTAAACAGCCACTGCGTGCCCTCAATAAACAATACCTACAAATAATAAATGATTGATCAACAACCTCTTCAAAAATAATTTATTCAAATCCCCTCTTTGATGGTAATTCTTCTAACGAGAGTCTAATCTTTAAGTTCAAAAGTTTGTTAAAAGAAATCCCCTGTAATAAGAACGGCTAAGCAAAAGATTTCAAAGAAATAATCTTTGAAAATATAATCTGTGCATTTACTTACTCTAGCGAAGTTCAAACGAAGTGCTAAGCAGCAAAGGGATTTAAGTTCATTGATTTAATTCTTATGTTATTGTTGAGATCGGTACTGTTTTTCCCAAAACTTAGGTACAGGTACATACTAAATTGAGTGTTTTGTTTATAATTTGGATCTAATACAATAGGGGATCGGACTGGGTAAAGAAAACGACATTCTATTTTGTCCGTCAGACAGGTAATACAAAAATATTAGACACGTATTTTTTGTTTTATCAAAATATCAAAAAATTATTTAGTTAGAACTCATTAAAGTCGGAGAGTGGGGGCTTACTACGTCACAAGTAGGTATAAAACTTACCTACATATGACGTCATGCGCCATTTCAACTCAATATATCTCCGTAATTTTATGACCACGTGAAAAAAGAAAAAATACGTGTCCAATACTTTTCAATAAACTACCCGACGGACAAAGAAAAAAAAATAGGATTATCCCCTATTCTTATAGCGATGGGGGACAGTTTTCGTTGCGCGTTAAAGGAAAGCCAGTCTGAAAAATCGAAAAAATCAGCTTTGGTCTTAAAATAGACTCATGGGTCTTGGGAACTTACCATGCAAGGAATAATAAAAACATACAAAAGTTTACAAACTTACGTTTTTTTCCATGATGTAAACTTCACCGTTAGTTTGTTTAAGTTTATAACGGTGAAGGAAAACATAACGATGAAGGAAAACATCGCGAGGAAACCGGCATGTCCTAGAACTAAAAATTCGAAGATATGTGACATCTACCAACCCGCACTGGGCCCGCGTGGTGGATTACAGCCCACTCCCTCTCATTGAGAGGAGACCTGTGTACCAGCAGTGGGAACATTATAGGCTGATGATGATGATATAAACTATAAAACGGCACCTCTTACGATTCCTAACTAAATGATAACCTATATTAAGCCCTTCCAACAAAGTCCAATTGCCAATGAGAATTCACGCTCCATATTAGCTGGCGTCTCAAAATCAAAATATTTTATTTTACATAGGCCTACATGGGCACTTATAAAACGTCAGCAAAAGGTGCACGGTTCGGGTTGGTCGTTTCCTATGGAGAAGAACCAGCAATAAACTCCATGGTTACTCTTTTAAAAACATTTGGTTTTACAATATTTGAATGTTACAGCGTTAGTACTGAAGTATGGGACGACAGCGTCTCTTTCTGTGTATCGAACCGCAACACAAAAATGCTTACAAAAAGTCATAAATTCACGATACATATTTAAATCTGCACCTAAGCAATAAGCTATATTTTTACTTGTTCAAGCCAGCCCCTTCTTAAACTTCTACTCATTCTTTTCGTGTGGTTACCAAACCTGGTGTCAGAGTTTTTATGCCGCCTATTGGCCTCTGACTTGGCTTGACATGGCATCGAGTAGTATCTTTCATGTTTGGTTTCCTCACGATGTTTTTCTTCACCAAAACTAGTGTTAATTTATTATACATTAGACACAATCATGAATCCAACTTATCTGCTTATAATTCCTTCTTTTGAGGGTTCCGTACCAAAAGCGTCAAACGGGACCCCATTAATGAAACTTCGCTGTCTGTCCGTCCGTCCATCCGCCCGTCCATTCATCCGTCCGTCTGTCACCAGGCTGTATCTGATCTCATGAATCTCATCTCATCTCTCTCTTTTATAAATAATGGTAAAGAACCCTTCGTGCGCGAGTCCGATTCGTACCGGGCTGCTTTTCCTATGATGTTTCTACATTTTCATTTGTGTATCAGATCAAAACGAAATTCTTAAACACTACAGAAACCATTACGTATGAAAGTAAATAACAAGACACTTATATGAAACAGCAAGACTAAGTTTCAGTGATATTTCTCATGGAATGTGTTTTCACCGGTGTATGCATTGTCAACAGTTTACGTATCGCAGCGGTGGTAGGTAGGGTGACCGACATAAACGTGTGACCGGGAATTATTTTTAAAGTGAAAACTTCTTTAGCGGCGTTGTGCACTTTTCTGATGAGTAAAAAATTCTAAACTCGCGTCAGGTCACGTGTCCTGATCGAAAATTACAAAAAAAAACGAAAAAACGAAAAGACGAATTGACATTAGGTTACGAAGGAATTTGAACCTTTATGAAATCTGTCATTGAGTTTGGGTTTCCAAAACTGGAAAATTCGTAAGACGGATTGACATTAGGTTACGAAGGAATTGGAACTTTATGACATCTGCCTTTGTAACATTAATTGTTACATGTCTTAATTTTAATTAATAATATAGAAAAGAAATACTAAATTAATCAATTATTTACATTTATCTACATAAAAATTAGCTATTTACAATACTAAATTAAATATGAAACAAAAATAAACTAATAATGAACGCATCAAATCAGAATTCTGCATAGCTACAATTTAACACCACATTCGTATTAAAATAAGCGACATATTAAGCACCCAGGACACTCGCCGCCTGACCGCCGTCGCGTACGGACGTGCCGCTACCTGCTCGCATTCCCGCTCGCTATCAGTGTGTGTCATCGGTTCGTCGCTTCCCAGTGTCGTGACGTCATCAGTAGTCCCTCGACTACACCCCCGAACAATTGCTGTCTTTTTATTAAGACAGCACTTGCTCATTTGCTTCGGATATTATTCCGATTTAACTTCCTTTGCCCCATCAGGGAAAAGTCCTCAGTTTCGAGGTTCTTGGTGGGAAACCTAACGGTGCCAACGAAACCGAGAGAGGGTGGTGACCCAATCCGCCCGCCTAACCCCTTCAGGGTCTAGGTGAAAAATTGGACTCCGTCGCGAACACATGTGCCGCCGATATACTGTGCTAGTGTTTCCCGTTTTAACAAGTTCCTGAAAGCAAGTTCCTAAGACTGGGGTTGGAGTTGCTACCAAGCCAGGACCTTCGGACTGTGGCTGCGGGAAGGTTGAAACGGGTGAGTCGCTGACCCAGTAAATTCCCTACATAATTGTTCAAAGAATTAGGTTGCTAAGCGCGCTGAGCTTCACTCAAATGTCCGCTAACTTTTAGCCGATGAAATGTCGTCCCTCGACGAGACAGAAAAAGCCCTTTTGCGCTTTTTCTTGCGCATCGTTGCGACAGACCCAAATTTTAAAAAATATGGGTCTGAAATTAATGCTATCCGGCAAACCTGTGATAACGTCACTGACTTCAGTGACGCACTTGAAAGCCCTTTGTCTCCGCCGCCTGCCGACAGAGGCTTACCACCAGCCGTCGCCGCCGCGATTAAGGCTACACCAAGACCCATTGTTGTGAAACCCACTGTTTCACAAACAAAGGCCCAGCCCGCACCTGCGTCCATTGTTCCCGTTTCCGAGAACATGGACAAAGGCTTACCGCCAGCCGTCGCCGCCGCGATTCCGGCTAAACCGAGTCCCATTGTTTCGAAACCTTTTGTTTCGCAAACAAAGGATCAGTCCGAACCTGCGTCCATTGTTCCCGTTTCCGAGAACATGGACACAACTGAGCCAGTCTCCGACTCAGAGTCAATTTTAGACTCGTGTTCTTCCGCCTCGTCCTCTGAAGACGACTATCAAGTCGTCGGAAAGGGCAAGAGGAAGAAGGGCAAAAACTCCCAGGCCGCCATGGCTAAAAAGATCGTCGCGCTCCCTTCTGTCCCCTCTCCCGCGGCCTCCCGTCCCACCTCCCCGGTCCCCGTACCAACGTCCGCCGCTGCTCATACCAGCAGGCCAGCCAGCCCTAAGGCTCACCCTTCAGCCGCTTCTTCAAAGAAGCTGAAGCCCCCTCCCCCGCTGTTCATTCAGGACAAAGGGAAATGGACAGACGTGTCCAAAATGTGTGTTGAGCGCCGCATACAATATACAAGCGCAAAAAGCACACAACAGGGCATAAAAGTGGTGGTCCCTACGACCGCTGACTTCAGGGAACTAACCCGTCAGCTGATCGGAAGGCACATAGCCTTCCATACTTACTCCCTTCCAGAGGAGAAGCCCACCCGCGTGGTGATCAGGCGGATCCCGAAGGAGATATCCACGGAGGACATCCTAAATGACCTCCAAGGCCAGGACATCCCGGTCGCAGCCGTCCACCGCCTTCATAAGGCGAGAGGCGGAGCCCAGTACGATATGGTACTGGTCATCTGTGACCCAGTAGAAGGACACCACCCGATCTTCAAAGTGAAGTCGGTATGCTCCCTCACAGGCATCTCAATAGAGAAGCCTTACCGCTCAGCCGTAGTAGGGCAGTGCCACCGCTGCCAGCTGTACGGACACAGCCAAGCCAACTGCCATGCGCCGCACAGATGCGTAAAGTGTCTAGGCGACCATGGTACGGCAGACTGCCCCCGTCCCAAAGACAAATCGCTATGCACGGAGCCACCGAGCTGTGTGCTTTGCGGCCAGTCGGGCCACCCGGCTAACTACCGCGGCTGCCCGAAAGCCCCCAAAGGCTCCTCCTCTAAACTGGCGAAGCGTGCAAACGCCCGCCAGCAGAGAGAAAGCCCATCGGTGGGGCTACCAACTGCACAGATCCTCAGCAGAGAGACTCAGCCCTCAGAGGCCCTCTCCCTGGACCTCGCTGAACCACCAGAGAGCCTTCCCGGCACTCGGCAAAGCAAAGTCCAGCCCCATTCCCGGGCTATTAGATGCCCCTGTCCCCACTCCCGTGGCCCAAGCGAGCGCACCGGCGCCCGCTCGTCCCGCGCCTCCCGGCCCCGCGGCCGCGGTCTCCTCTCCTAACGTAACTTTAGAAACGTTAGCAAAGTTAGTCACCCCCGAAGCAGACCGCATGGCGGCAGATCTCAGGGAGGCTAACACTGACGGTGATAAGCTTAAAATCATCCTCAAGTCCCTAATCAAGTTAGGCGAAGCCTTCAGCGGCATTAATCTTTAATTTCAATGGATAATACGAGATTAACGTGTACCAAACCCCGATCCCTTAAATTAGGGTACTTTAATGCCAATGGCATTAGAGGCCAGCGTGATGAAATCGCCACCTTCCTCCGTGACCATCAAATTGATATCCTCCTCATACAGGAGACCTTCCTCAAGCCCAGTCACCGCGATCCGAGAATTGCCAACTATCGCATAGTTCGCAACGATCGGTCACGTTGCCACAAGGGCGGTACTCTAATCTATTATAGAAAGGAACTGCACTGCATCCCCTTAGATCCCTCTCCCATGGAGTCTCTACTCGAGACTTCAGTGTGTCGACTAGGCATGACCGGTCATCAACCGATCACTATCGCCTCCGCGTACATCCCTCCCGGCGGCACGTCCGAGGAGCACACTCTGTTCACCAAAGACCTTGCCGTCCTCTTCGGCTTGAGTGACTCCGTTATCATAGCGGGCGACCTCAACGCCAAACACCCCGCCTGGAACAGCACGACGACCTCTGCCAGAGGACGTCACGTGTATAACCTGGGTGAGTCCCTCAACTTCGATCCCATCGCTCCTATGGAGCACACTCACTATCCCCACGACCCCGACCAACGTCCGGACGTTCTCGACATAGCGCTACTCAAGAATGTCAACCTTAAGTTGCATTCCATCGAGACTTTACATGAGCTTAACTCAGACCATCGACCAGTGCTCATGCACTTAGTTCCCCGCTCGGGTCCCTCTGACCCCAGCCAGCCCCCGCCAACCCAAGTGATAACCGACTGGAGGAAAGTCAGCGAAAAGCTGAAATCCACCACGTCGTCTCACCTGGAGTCCATCCCCGGCCACATAGTCTCAGTCGCAGACACGACGGCCGCCATCAACTCGTTTACAGAACACGTGCAATCCGTACTGAAGGATTGCTCACGAGAAGTTCCAGCATTGAGCGATCAACGCTGGATACTACCCGCTGACGTACGTGAACTGATAACCGAGAAGAACGCGGCCATCCGTGCCTACAGCAACTTTCCCTGCGACGCGAACAAAGCTCACATGCGTCATTTACAGCGTGCTGTAAAGAAGCGCACTAGTGAGCATCGTTCAGATCAATGGGACAAGACGCTTAGCGAGCTTGAGCCTACCCACCTAGCCTTCTGGCAGCTGCAACGCAAGTTGCGCTCCACCGAAGAGGCTTCGATGCCTCCCCTCACGCGACCCGATAAGAGCGTTGCATTCGACGACTCTGAGAAGGCCGAATGCCTAGCAGACAGCCTAGAGTCCCAGTGCTCCACCAGCTCTCAACCAGTAGACAAGCGACATCTCGATGAGGTGAACGCATTCGTCGAACGTAGAGCCGCCCTACCCCCTGTAGAAGACCCAGATGATCCTCTGCCTCCGGTCACAGCTGACGAAGTGCAAGACATCATTAATAAGCTTCAACCGCGCAAAGCACCCGGCTCCGACGGAATCACCAATAGGGTGTTTAAACTCCTCCCCGCTCAGCTCGTCGTGTTAATGGCGGCCATCTTCAATGGCGCCCTGAGCAGCAACGCTTTTCCCCAAATATGGAAAGAGGCCACTGTCATCGGTTTCGCCAAGCCAGGCAAACCCAAGTCTGAGCCCTCGAGCTACAGACCTATCAGTCTCCTGAACGCACTCGGCAAAATCTACGAGAGACTCATTTATAAGCGACTCAAAGACTTCGCCGAGGCTAAGAGTCTCATCCCCAACGAGCAGTTCGGCTTCAGAACCGGACACTCTTGCATTCAACAGGCCCATCGCATCGTAGAGCACTTGAGCGCTGGCTTCCAGCGTGGAGCGATGACGGGTGTGTTGTACTTCGACATAGCAAAGGCTTTCGACAAAGTCTGGCACAACGGCTTATTATATAAGCTGTACAAACTGGGAGTGCCGGACCGTCTCGTGCTCATCTTACGAGACTTTCTGTCGGATCGCACCTTCCGCTATCGCATCGGGAAGGCACTGTCTTCTCCCCACCCCATTAGAGCAGGAGTCCCTCAGGGCTCCGTCGTCTCTCCCCTTATCTTTACTCTGTTCACCAGTGACATCCCCAAGAGCAAGAAGGCTCAGTTAGCCCTATTCGCGGACGACACGGCCATTTATTACACTGGCCGCAGTCACGACGCTATCTATACAACCCTCCAAACCTCAGCCAACGTCTTAGGCGCTTGGTTCCGGAAATGGAGAATCGAGGTGAACCCCGACAAGAGCCAGGCAGTTCTTTACTCTAAACAGCGTAAAATTAAGCCACCCGCGCTCAGCCCGATCACTATGTACGGTAAGCCTATCCCTTGGGAGAAGCAAGCCAAGTACTTAGGAGTCATACTTGACAACCACTTGTCTTTCGCGGCGCACATCAAAGCAGCTCGCGACCGAGCTGCATTTGCTATGGGTAGGCTTCATTTCATGATTTCGGCAAAAAGCAAGTTGTCACTCAAGTGCAAATTGCGCCTTTATACCGCGGTGATCCGCCCCATTATGACGTACGCTTGCGTCGTGTACGCTCACACCAAGCCTAAGTACATCCATAGGATGCAAATTTTACAGAACCGGTTCTTACGTAGAGTCACGGGAGCCCCTTTTTATGTCCGTAATGACCGTCTACACGTAGACCTTAGAATGCCCACCGTCCTTCAGTTTATGAAACGCCTTTCGAAGCGTTTCTTCGATAACGCCATTAAACACCGTAATCCCCTGATCGCAGCGGCCGCCCGTTACGAACCCTCGCGCATTAGTACAGTACGCCGTCCTAGGCATACCCTTGTCACTCCAGATGATGCTATCACCCTCCTCCAGGAGAGTAGCAAAGAGACTAGCACTCTTAAAAAGTTCCGCCTCAAACCGCCGTCTTTCCGACCTCGCCGTCGAGGTCCGTCGCGACGTCCCGGTCCATGCCCTCCCCGACCCTCGCTCGAGACAGCCCGCGATGCTGTGCCAGTAGTTTTAAATCAGCCCCTAAATAATGATACCATTCAGATCCAGCCTGTCCCCATGCAGTCCTCCCCCAGCGACGCCCTAAGCCGAGGTTCGTACCCCACAGGGGGTGCCCTTAGCGTGCAGTCGCTTAGTTTGTAAGTTTTTATGCCCTGGCTGGAGGTCTTACTCTAAAGGCACCCACAGGATAGTCCGGTTAAGCAGACGACAACCTCATAGGTTGAACTGCGAGATGCCATTCAAAAAAAAAAAAAAAAAAAAGCACCCAGGAACTGTTCCTTTGTTCTCGGCGCGCGGGCGCATCGATCATGTGTGATTCACAAGAGAATGCTTCCACGTCCCGGGCAGACCGATTCTTTGTGTCAAGGCGAACGCACGTCTATATTTATCGTGATCTCTAAGACGGTCAGTTTCGTAAAAAACGGTCGTCATCGCGATATTACAAATATTCTTTTAACGGCGTCACTATCGTTTCCTCGACCATTTTACTTATAATAACATTTTTGTGTCATTTGGAAAACCCCAATTGGGTAAGTGTTGCACAATTTTAAATTAGCCAGTAGCTAAGCAAACTGTAACGGTTTATTTCGCTTTGTTTTGGACTTTTAGCAATTCTGTATTTGTGTTCTCGCCTTCTTTACTTCTATTAGACGCTTATTACTTATTAGTTTTTTTCCCTTGGTTTCTACCCCAAAGTTTGTAATTATATTGTTTTATTATTTTCTGTAATTTTGTAAATATTTAACCGTTACTAATTCAAATGTTCGGATCAACGCCGTATTTCACCGCCACTACTGTCATCTCCGTATCTGATAGTGAACATCCACAGCAACACAGCTACATATTAGTGCTTCCCTATAAAGCGTTGCTGTGGGTGCTCACAGTCTACGGCCAGTAGGTAATGCTTTCGCTTGTTGCGCATTACAGGGTTCAATGATCACCCTCATTACTCTCGCTTCCCCGCGGTGGACAGTAGCGAGTCAGCCCGCGTCATTTGCTGCACCTGCACGCGAGCACTCATCTCCGGCCGTGACCAGTAACGTCAGGGGAGTGCTAGACCAGTGGGGGCAAGTCGTAATCGCTGTATAGGCCCTAACCCACCATTTTGACCATCTACCGAGCTAGACCTTTTTTGTTTATATAATATAACTGTTCCGAATTCCTACCTACCTGTTTTTTATTTACTCTTCTCCTAGGAACCTGTGCCTAGGTTAAGTGGAAAAGGTAAGGGTAGTTTTGATACATCCGGGACACCTTTTAGAGTTTGGGTTACCAAAACTGGATATTTATCTTATGCACAAACAAAACCTTCGGTTTCTCCAAAGAGATAAAATTCGTAAGACGGATTGTAATAGTTCTAAAGTGTTAAATTTTTAATGTGATATAAATTGTCATGTTTGTGTACGATAGCGCAATAAATGCATATTGTATTAAACCACATAATGTTAGTACTTTTATGTTGATAATTAAAGCAATTCGTGCAAAATTATTCCCCAACCATTTCAAAATATCAAAAATGTACTACGTTAATATTCAAGTTTTCACTTCTGCCGGCACTCCCGGAGTGCAACCCGTTTTTTTTTTTAATATGTTACTTTTTCTTTGGGATACATTGTTTTAAGCTTTCATGGTTTATAACTAAACTTACACTGTAACTTACGAAATATCTTCGTGATATTGTTTATTGTAACCTCTCGATATTTCGACGCTGTTGCATGCACCATGATCACGGGATGACTGGAGAATGCGGGTGGATGATAAATAAACAACAGCAACTAACAAGCTACGTATTCCACTAACTTGCAAGCATTACATGGCACGGATGATTAAAACCGTTAATCTAAATACAAAATCAGTAATATTGTAAAAGAGCTGTGTTGCAATTTTTTTGCACCATAGGTAGAGTTTATCTAATTATATAAATCTATTAGTCATCGAATTATTGTTTTCTTTAGTAGATTATTTTCAATTTTTAGGAATTTCGAATATTTTGTCCGACGTTTCACTTCAAAATGGTCACCCTTCTGTTGAGGGTGAATTCCGCATGTTTTTACACCTCCAACCCTTATTGGATTTCTTTCATTGCCATTCTATAAGTGGGAATAAACCTCAGACAAAGAATTAGTTGAACGCCTTCTTGTGTCCTTGAAATGTGTTTTTTTAGGTGGCAACAATATTAACTTGTAACGTTATTAAGAGCGTTTACGCCTTACGACGTTTCATAAAAACTATTGACAGCACCGATTTTAATGAAACTTCATACGCATAAGCAGGATACATAGGTCTAAAAAGTTACTAAAAATATTTACGGATAAACGGGTACTCCGTTTCATATACACTCTGAAACAAATTATGAGACTGTTTTACGTCCGTCACATCAATTCGCAGGTACTGTTGAAAACCAGCGTCGGGCAGTCTAGCTGCCCGGCATTTTGCCGCACTGCCATATTTGGCGCAGCCGTGACACACACACAATAACTATCCTTTTTTTATTTATTTTTTTGTTTAGATACAAAATTTATTATCCCTTTTTTTGTTTAAGGGGGGGGGGGGGGGGCATATGATCCCAGTTTTTTTTTTTTTTTTGGTTTGCCGTTAATGTACCACTGCTGGTTAAAGGCCTCGCCCATTTCTTTCAAGGTACTCTTTTCTAGTGCCAACTGGAACCAACCACCATCGTGCTCTATTTGAGGTTTTCAGCACCTAAAGCAGCCGCTCTAGCTTAAATAAGCTAGAGTGCAATTCGTTAAAAAATAAAATTATTTTTTAACGAATTGTGAAATTTTCTTCTTTTTCTGGTGTCACTTCAATAAGTGAAGGTTAACTCCGACTAAAAGAAGTCTTGGCTGAGAAACATTCAGTAAAGGACCGAAATCACAAGTGCTATTGAGCTGTCCCATGTCGCAATAGATAAGGAGAAAACGTAAATTAATAATTATAAAAAACATGTGAATACCTCTTTGAGGTCCTGGTTCGATTGAGTACATCAAAATCAAAAATGTTTATTTTGTTATTCACGTTATACAATGTTATACAGTTGGTGGCGTCTCCTTTTAAGCATATAAGTGCCTGTACCAGGAGGCATCATCATCATCATTCCATATGGTAACTTTCCCATTTCGACAACCAAACACAATACAATCACAAACGTGCCGATTCTTAACTATTTTGATCTTGCCCGGGTTGGGCAAAGTGTTATTGGTTTCTTCCACCAGGAATTTCTCAGTAGAAACTACAGAGTCTAGATATGAGTCTAGTTGATAGCAATATACTCGCCCACTGTTACATGGGACTAACATAACTGGCGAAATTAGGAAGTAGGTACTATTAGGTACACCTCTTTTTTTAGGGTTCCGTACCCAAAGCGTCAAACGGGACCCTATTACTGAGACTTCACTGTCCGTCCGTCCGTCTGTCACCAGGATGTATCTCATGAACCGTGATAGTTAGCCAGGTGAAATTTCTACAGATTATGTATTTCCGTAGCTGCTATAATAATAAATACTAAAAATAGAATAAAATAAATATTTAAGGGAGCTCCTATACAAAAAAAGTGATATCTTTGCTCGTTTTTATAAATATAGTAAGGAACCCTTCGTGCTCTCGCTCTGGGCGGAGCGGAAGGGAGTATTAGACTTGTACTGACTAAAACCCATCCATGTTCCTTCTTAGCCCTTTGTGTTCCAGGGCCACGGTGTCTCTTTCAAACAGTCCCGCAGCTCTGGCAGGCATCGGCCCTCTCGGACCCCTTCCGATGTGCTGACATCTCCTTGAGGCGCGCGTGGAACTCGAACGCGCCGTCGACACGGCCTGTCGTCATAAGACGGACGGACGGTGAGCTAGCCCGTTAAGTACACCTCTGCCTTACTCTTTGGGGATTACAGGCGTGATGTTATGATGTTGAACACGTACTTCTGTAAATTTAATACTCCCGTTTTCATACAGCCAATTTTCTCTCTTCATCTTCAAAATTATTTAACACCACACTTAAACGAACGTAGATAGTTTTCATACTAGCGTCAACGCCCACTTAGTACTTCAATTTAGATTCAACTAACTTTTAATACAATACTAAACTCAACTAAATAGCCAACGCTAACACTAAAGCTGCACTAAATATTATACTACACACTGCACACTGACAGTTAAAATGTACTAAACATGGGTAAGTTTCGCTACTATTTAGTGCTAAGAGGTGATTGTGTTCATAAAAGAGAACGGTTTGTTCAACTTTTAGTCTACAGACTTAACACAGAGCTACACAGAGCTACACAAGCCTGTCCCAATCAACCTTGAACCTAATTCTTTAACAATAAAGTTGAAAATCGTTTGAACAATGTGTATTAGTATTTAGAGCCAAGAACAAACCCATCGCAAAAAAAAAAACATTTACATTAAAAACACCTCACTATCACTCAGACAAATAGGTAGATCTTGACAAAGGGCGCTTTTAAAGTATTTCTTATCAAAACGAAAGGCCCTGTCTCCTGTGATACCGTTTTTCAACTAGTACAGGATACAGGTGATTTATTTTACCGTGCAGTACATGTGTATTTTTAACCTTTAAGTATGGACGTTATTTTTTCTTAACACTATTGTGGACGTGACTCACAGACTTCTATATGCACACACTTTTTCTTTAGGGGTATTTGATATAAGATCGCTTTAAAACTGATTAAATAATGTTATGGGATTTACCAATAAAATAACGTGCTTATATTTATAATCAACTTTAAAGATATAATATATAAATTTTAAAAATAAAAAATTATGGCACTTTTCTGTCTAACTACTTATGTTATATTTTTAGGTATTAAAAACAGCCAAACTTATTCCTATAACAAAATGAGTATTTTTTCTCAAAATATAATATATAAGAAACCAAAAACACAACAAAACACCTACTCCAAGTAAAAAATAAATAAATTGTGCGTGGAGTCCCTCCGCGCGGAAAAGTGAAACTTCGTAATACTACACGCATGCGTACGAGTGCCACGCATTCACTCTCGTTATTTTATTGAGCTTCTAAATAATATTTTGTTGTTTTCTTGTGTTATTATTTTTATTACATAATTATTTCTTAAGTTAGGGCGCTAGTGTGTGCTACTGTTTACTTCGACTCTGTGTTTACTTACGATTTTAAAATATAAACAAGTATTTTCTAATCCTTAAAAACGTATAAGTGAAGAAATAAACAAGTGACTTTTAACATACAATGTGGACAAAGTGAAATATTGTGTGGAAGAACTACAAAACAGTGATAAAAATTGAGTGCCAAAGATAGTTCCTTTTTGGTTACTTCTCGAACAATTCTTCAGTGTGAACACCAAATCATACAGTTTTTTACATTATAACAGTTAAATTGTGCTGAAAAAGTGGAATAGAACGGACATTCCATCAAATCAAGAAAAAAAAAATAACCTAGATTCTGCAAGATGATTTAGCAGAATTCCAGTTTACGTAAGACAACGCCATCTGTGTACATCTGCGAGAACTGAATCAACTAAATCGAAACTCACGTCGTCGCGTCGTATGCCTGATTATCGTAATCTTAGTAGTTCCGAATAAAGCTACTAGAGTGCGCTCAGAGCGATCAGACAATAGTTTGAAAAAAAACCACTAGAGGGCAATACCAGTACCAAAACAAAAGAAGTTCGTTAAAAATTACAAAACAATGGAAGGAATTATGAACGAACTCCGAAAAATTCAAAATGAGATCGCAGAGCAAAAAAATACGATCTTACAAAGCGCAGAAAAGGTGACCGAACAAGTAACGCAAAATATTAACATAATGTTGGAAGAAAAGTTCAAAGCTTTGGAAGAAAAATATGAAAACCTCCAAGAAAAAGTGGAAAACCAAGAAAAAAGATTATATTACCTTGAAAAACATGCAAGGCAGAGAAATGCTGTCTTTTTCGGAATGGAGGAAACGGAAACATCATATTCAAATTTGGAAAGAAACCTGATTGAATTTATAAAAAAATACTTTTCTATAGAACTCGAACGACGAGACATACAGGAAATAAAGAGATTGGGAAGGAAAGGGGAAAGACCCCGACCAATAACCGTTACTTTTTCCACACTAGGCATAAAAATAGATATTTTCAAACAGAGAAAGGCACTTACCGATACCTCGTACTATTTCAAAGAGGACTATCCACACTACGTATTAGAGAAAAGGAAAGAATTACAAGAACAAGTAAATATAGAGAGAGAGAAAGGAAATCTAGCGATAATAAGGTACGACAAAATTAAAATACTAGGCAAAGATACAAACACAACAAACAACAATAAGAGAATGCTGTCAATATCCCCGGAAAATAACCGCCCAGCACAAACTGGAAAAGAAAAGCAAGTCAACAAGAAGAAAAAAACCGCTACACCAATTAAAAGAAGTTCCAGTTTGTCAGAAGGAGTTTTAAAACCAGGCATGCTTAATTTCTTAACTACCAAGCACCCAAATAGTGTGCCTAAACAGCAGGATAAGGAAAATGATAACGTATAGCAACTACCGGCCCCCCCTCTCAAGAATCACATACAAAAACCACCAACAAAAAACGAAACCCATCTTCCAAGCCGGCTGGTCTCCGTGGAAGATTATGACCACAACCCTCCAAAGGCATCACCAAGAGATGACGAAGAATTGTTAAAAATAAGAAACAATCAACTCTACATATTAACCTATAATGTTAGAACTCTGCTGTCATACGAAAGAATAATAGAACTGGAAAAAGCAATAACACATATAAAATACGACATAATAGGCATGTCGGAAGTTAGGCGCCTCGGAAATAACATAGAAGAATACAGAGAATTTATTCTCTGCAGTACAGGACAAACACAGGGCAAGTATGGAGTAGGTTTTGTAATACAAAAATATCTGAAACAATATGTGGAAAGTTACCTAGGCATCTCTGAACGTGTGGCTCTGCTTAATCTAAAAATACCAGGAAGGAATATCACCATCATACAAGTATATGCCCCTACAGAAGCAGCAGACGAAGAAGAAGTAAATTTTTTCTATGATACCGTCTACCAGGCAATGGATAAGGCATACGACGATTTTATTTTAATGGGTGATTTCAATGCCAAAATTGGTACGCCACAAAAAGATGAATACTTAGTAATGAAACAGTATGGGTATGGAACAAGAAACGCACGAGGTCAAAGACTTATTGACTTTGCTATGGAAAACAAACTAGCTATCATCAACACTTTTTACAAGAAAAAAGAGAAAAGAAAGTGGACATGGCAGTCCCCGAATGGTCAATATAAAAATGAAATAGATTTCATACTATCTAATCGCCCTCATTTATTTCAAGACATCGAGACACTAAGTATTAATTTTACATCAGACCATAGACCACTCAGAGCAAAACTATCACTTACAAAACCAGTGAAAACACGAACCAGGTTTGTAAATAAGCAAAACAGTACCCTAAAAAACGAAGAAGAAATACAAATATATAAGGAAAACTTAAAAACTCAAATGTCTTTACTCCACTCTGAGCCAAACGACACAGTACAAGATTACCACGATAAAATAATACACTACATTACAGACAGTTTACAAATCGCAAGAACTACAAATACAACAAAAGACTGCACCGTTCTCACAGAAAATACAGAAAGACTTTTAAAACGAAGACAAGAGCTACAAAAAACTAAAAACAAAACGCAAGCAATGAAAAATGAACTCAAAGCCCTGTACAAATTGATAAGTAAATATATAAAAAAAGATTATAAGATCCATAGAATAAATATCATTAAAAAACATCTGGAGCAAAAGGGAAGCCTGAAAAAGGGATACAAAGAACTACGGACAAACAAAACATGGATTGAGGGCCTGAATGAGGTAGGAAAAACTGCTTATAACCGAAAAGATATAATAAACATCGCAACAAATTTTTACAAACAACTTTATAGTATGTCAGACCTAGCCAGAGACACTAACCATACTGTATATGAATACACCGGACTTGACACGTCGCAATCCAGCATAGAACCAATAGATTGCACAGAAATTATTGAAACGATAAAAAAAATGAAACCAGATAAAAGCCCGGGATCAGATAATATCACTAACGACGCCATAAAAACCGCATCCTTCATACTAGCTGCTCCATTAACAAAATTATTTAACTTAATATTCGAGACCGGTGTCACACCGTCTCAATGGTCTGAATCCAATATTATTTTGATATACAAGAAAGGAGACCCAAAGGACATCAGCAACTACCGGCCGATAAGCCTTTTGCCTAGTATTTATAAACTTTTCGCCACAATAATAAATCAAAGAATAAGTACAACATTAGAAAAAAAACAACCTATCGAACAAGCGGGATTTAGAAAGAATTTTTCTACAATAGACCACATCCATACATTAGAGCTGATAATTGAAAAATACCAGGAACAACAGCGACCACTCTACATCACATTCATTGATTACCAAAAAGCTTTCGACACTATCTCACACGAAAGTATATGGGACACTCTAAAAGCCCAAAATGTAGACCAAATATATATAACAATACTCAAACATCTATACGGAAACAGCTTAAGTAGAGTCAAACTAGAAACGACAGGGCCAAGCTTTCCAGTCAAGAGAGGAGTCAGACAAGGCGACCCCTTATCCCCAAAAATTTTTATTGCAGTACTAGAATCTATCATAAGCAAATTAGACTGGGAAAACCGAGGTTTGTATATCCAAGGTAAATACCTAAATCACTTAAGATTTGCAGACGACTTGGTTTTGCTATCGGAATCGAGCCTGCAACTACAATACATGTTAGATACTCTACACAAAGCAAGCAGACAAGTGGGTTTAGAAATGAATATCTCAAAGACCAAAGTCATGACCAACTCCAAACAATTGGAAATAACTATCGGAAACGATCGATTAGATTATGTAGATCATTATGTATATTTGGGAAAACAAATTGGATTCAACAGAGATAGCAATGAACTAGAAGTGGAGAGAAGAGTCAAACATACTTGGAATAAATATTGGAGTTACAAGGAGATATTTAAAAGTGAAATGCCAATCAAGTTAAAGAAAACGGTGATGGACTCTTGCCTCATTCCTTGTCTAACATACGCGTGCCAAACATGGAAATTCACAACCAAAATAAAAAATAAAATAAATACATGTCAGCGGGGAATTGAACGCAGTATGCTAAACATTAAGAGAATACAGAAGATAAACCACACTAAGATAAGATCTAATACAAAGGCAATAGATGCCCTCAGCCATAGTCAAAAGTTAAAGTTGAAATGGGCCGGTCATATAGCACGTCTTGAAGATCGTAGATGGACAAAAACAGTGACTTTATGGAAAGGCCCATTGGGCAAGCGTTATAGAGGAAGACCGTTCACTAGATGGGACGATGATATTAAAAAAATTGCTGGCCCGCAATGGCAAAAAATAGCCCAAGACCGAGAGAAATGGAAAGCTTTGGAGGAGGCCTTTACCTGAGAGGGGTTCCAGTGGATATAAATAAATTGTACCTACCTGCTTAAATATAAATTTTGTATCAAAATAAATTAAACTACTCAGATTTAAATTCTTCAGTTGCTATGTATAAATAGATATTAGAGGTAGATAAATAGTTTTTTTTCTTTATGTTAAATTGTTAAACTGGAAATATAAGGCTTTTTTATTTTTATTTTTATTTTATTTATTATTCTTAAGTTCATCGAGGTTATTCGACTCATGGGTATTGAGCGAAGGCTAGTCACACCGAAGAGTCGAATGCATGACTGTTTGCACGCCATCTTGTGTACCCAGTAAAACTACGTAGTCACAAATCTTGTAATACTGCCATCTCTTAGTGAGTTTTAGAAAATATTCCCCCTCCATGGTAGCGTTAAACTTGTTGGAAGTCGCATAAGAAGTTTCACTTCAAAAATTGACTTGAATTTTGTTTTTTTGCCAAAATGGACGTTTAGCCTGACAGGCTCCGGTCAATATTTTGATGGTCATTACTTACGTGATATTCATCGGAAGACGAACCTCCTCCCTCATTGGTGGTTTTGCAACTAAAGCAAATGCTACTGAGCCCCTCAATCGTGGGGGGAATTAGGTGAAACCAAGAAAATGAAAACATCGAGAAGCCTGTGAGACTCCACGTCCATACTTAAAGGTTAAGCGTTGGAAAAATAATTGTTACACTGTTTATACTAGGCCAGGGGGCCTACTCTCTAAGTCCGTCAACGAAATTACGGGTCCGTCCGTAACTAGCTTTATACTTCGAAATGAACCCTACTCTCTAATATTTTCAGATTCATGAGTTTTGAAAACACATCGGGAGTAAGGACAACTGTCCAATCGTATTGTCATTCATTTTTATTTTGGGCGCCTAATGAATCTTATGTCCGTAAGTGATAAGGAGTAGGAAACGACCGTAACTTCGGCCGCAACTATGGACTTCGTGCTTAGAGAGTAGACCCCCTGGTTGGAACAACAAATTACAATCTTATCTTATTTCTACCACTTGTTCGAGAGTATTGACAAGATTATTATGATAGGTTAAGGGACTATAAGATGATTAGCCATTCTGAATTACTTATAGTCTTAAGCTATACTATACAAGATGTTGTTTTGCATTCTCGTCAAATTTCAGGAGGTGGTAGCAAAAGACATAAATAATCAATTAAAATTACGGTACCTAGTTGATCATTATTAAATGCTGATTTTTTGGTTGTTTAAGTTTGTCAATATTTCAGAATAACCCCCTTAACGTGGTTTAGGGAATAAGAAATGGGATTAAATATAATGAGCACCAAAGAATACTTTGAGATCCTAAGCTACGTTACCCAAAAAAAAATACTAAACACCAAAAAAATTGTATTCAAAGACCAAATATAGTAAATGATCACCAAATTTTGTGGCAAGAAGAACTTAGGAAGCAAGTGCGAGCAAAGCGAGCTCGGGATATTGGGCACCCCGACTCGGACACGTTAGGTTCGAAGGGGATGGCGGGGTCTAGTGAGCGAGCGGAGCGAGCGAACTAAGACCCCGACATCCCCTTCGTGTTAGGTTACTTTAAACCCTGCAGAGGGAAATAGGAGCCCCGCGTAGCGGAGCTCCGTCGACTACGCCTTAGTTCGGAGCTGTGATTTTCAGGTTTTTAATTCTGGTGATCATTTACTATTTCTGGTGATCATTTACTATTTTAGGCAGAATAAAAATGTTTTTTAAGGTTATATTTACTTTATCTGGTGTTATATTAAACATAAGCCATAAGAAATTATCGAATAAACGTTTGAGATTGTTTGTATTTTGATTGATTGTTTTGTTTTGTGTAACCAGACGGGCCGCGTTTAAAACAGGGGTGGTTCAAACTTACCGAATTCCGCAAATAAGAAAAAAAAAATCCTACCCATTTTATTATTGATTCGGAACGAGAATCATTAGTATAGTTACCTCCTTCAATTTGACGAGGATGCAAAACAACACCTTGTAGTTTTTTTTTCGTCTGTATGCATGTTTAAGCGCCCTTTATGTTTGGAGGCTTTGTTTATTTTATTTTTATATTCTTAAGTATATTTTTTAATATTTTATTTTATTATTGGTGTGTGCTAGCTGACATGTGACATCAATTTGATGTAATGGATTCTTTGTTTATATAAACTTGAACACTATTGTATAGAATCTGGTTCTTCTAACCTAACAGACAGGTGTGTTGCTGGGGAGTTTAGTTCGCCATTTCTTCTTCCCAGCTAAAACACTAGGAAGTGGCGAAGGGCGGGCGTTTTGAGGGACTATCTCTTGTAATTTTGACGTTCAAAAAGTGGTGGCGTATTTGAATAAATGACTTTAGATTTTGATACACAATTAAAAAATGCAAATAAATGCGCAATTTATAAAGCACCATCCAGCTTAAATACCACCTTTAATAGCTACAATTTTTTTTATTATTTCTCTTTTTCCTCCTCCTTGCAGGCTTGTATTTTTATTAAAATGTCATAACTAGTCATAAGTCATTGTGGACGTAATGAATCTTGATTTAAAACTATTTGAATTGGATTAGGATAAGATATGAAAACCGACAAGTTTATAAAGATAGAATAATTAATAGGATTAAGATATATATTGTGTCATTTCGGATAAGTTACTTGTAAAATTCCACCAAGATGATTCAGCGGTATCAATTTCAATTTGATCATCTTAAACAACGACTGTGATTGTAAAGAAGGCGCTGTAATTTTTGTTCATTTTTATTCATTTCAGTCTGAGTGAAACGTCTGATTACAAAATCAAATTAAAATGAATTCGTTAGTATACCTATCTAACGTTGTTGGATGTTGACCAATTTAGCATGTTTCACTCATCATCAGCCTTTGTTCCCACTGCTGGGACACAGGCCTACTCTCTATGAGAGGGAGTGGCCTGTAATCCACCACGCGGGCCCAGTGCGGGTTGGTAGTATGTCACATGACTTAGAATTTTTAGTTCTAGGACATGCCAGTTTCCTCACGATGTTTCGCTTCACCGGTTTTGAGAGCAGCGGTGATGAAATAAATTACACAAAGTAATGCGCCTACCTGGTTTAGAACCCACGGATTATTGCTCGTAAGTCGGGGCTGCCACCACTGGGCCACCGCTGCTCTCCACATGTTTCACTCGCATACTGGAATTAAGTTTTATAATATTTTTTGATAAACAGGTACATTAAACGTACTAGATGAGATGGTAATTCCCAAACTAGGTGTTTGTATAATATTTTGGGATCGGAGCAGATGAATTGTGGAATGGATCGAAAATAAACATTCCCTCGATTGTAATATTCACTCTAGATAAGCGTCATCAAATGACGTCACACTCGTACATCATCCTCATCTGCCTAGCCTTTTCTCAACTATGTTGGGATCGGCTTCCAGTCTAACAAGATGTAGCTGAATACCAGTTTTTTTATAATATGGAGCGACTGCCTATCTAACCTTCACAACCCAGATAGTATTGAGTAATACCCCTAGGTAAGACTAGTTGTCTGACTATTTAACGAGTGTCAAAGACCTACAATTGACATCCCGGACCAACGGCTTAGCATGCTTACCAAGGCACGGAGAAACTCGGTATATAATGTGTGGTTACCCATCCACGGACCAACTTAGACAAGCGCGGCTTGATCGACCCAAGCGGCTGTTATTACCCACTTCCCCTATATTCTCCCATAAAACCAACGTCAAAAAACGTTAAACAGAAACTGGAATCTATTAGTAGGACACACATCTTTAGTTGGTAACGCTTCAGGCCGTTGTAATTTCCCAAGGGATGGTCTAAGCCACAGAATAAACAGACTAAGAAGGTTAGATCCAGTATTTCCATCGTCATCATAATAATATGTATACACGCAGCAACTTTTAAAAATGATTTTCTCCTACTGTATTGATTAAGGTTTTACGTTTTTACGAACATGGAATTTAGGAAGCCATACTATTACGAAATAGGTCTGATCTCAACGTAGAAACCGTAATTTCACGAGCAAAACACTTTTCAGTTTTGCTAAGTGTATACTTATTATTGTTCGTGACTGTACCTAAAGTTGCATGAGTTATTTTTTCGACAGTCAATTGCCATCGACCGGGCATAATTCCAGGAGGTCTACTCTCTTTCTCCGAAACGTAACTTCGTCAACGAACGAAAATTAAACGTAGTTACGTTTGTGACCTTATTCACACTTTCGCATTCGCACACAAGAAGTTCCAATTCACAGACAACGAATGTATTGAATGTTATTGTGTGCGTCCGCAAATTATACAGGAAGAATTTTTAGTCACCATCCAAATTTTGTTATATTAATCTTTGGCGAAAACCATTGAATACGTGTTTTTTCTTTTAGTATCACTCAATACAAAAATATTGAGATATCACATCACAAAGTTATCTATAAAAAGTTGATGCCGACTTGGGATGACGATAGATAATTATGTGTCGCGCAGGTGTAGCGGGGCGGGGGGCAAGCGGGGTGCGCGCTGCATTTTTCATTGAATGTTTGCGCGGCAAGTGTAGTATTTTAACGTTTAACTTAGTGAGCGGATAATTATTTCGAGAAAATGATTTAATATGAAAATTTTACGTAACGTTTTTTTTTCAAAAATGGAGTTAGTGTATGATACATAATGCCTAGAAAAAATTTGGACGGTGACTAAAAATTCTTCCTGTATAGAGTACGGTCACAAACGTAACCACGTTTTATTTTTTTAAATAATTGAATCTCCCCGGGACCACGGGTAACGAGTGGAATTTTACATGACCTAAAGTCATATGTCGTATTGGTTGTTGGTATTGTAATATGTAATATTAAGTTCGGGTAAGTTATCATTCGGCCAAATGAGGATTGGGACAAAAAAAGTAATGCCACTTTAAATTATGGATAAAAAAGTTAGGTGACACAATAGAGAACCGGTCCTAAGCCACAATATCGACCTTCACATAGTCTATCTATCGTTTATTTGCTCTTCTCCTACTTTTATTACAACGCCTCCCTAAGAGCCAGAGGGATATCTAACCTTCTGACGTTTATCTGGCTCAGCGTAGTAAAGTTAACATTGAGATTTTCTTTCTTTTTAAGTAACACTAACAATTAGCTTTTAACCTGGTGTCAGAGATTTTATGCCGCACATGGGCATCTGATTTGGCATAACATGCCGTTGAGTAATACCTCTCAAGCATTCTGGTCTCACCATTGACATGTGCGCTATTATAATGTAGATTTAAGATGCGTGCCTGTGAGTGTGCGCATTTTTGCTCGTTGCAAATAGTAATCCTTCTGACCATGTCTATTCTGTGGTGTAAGTCCTTCGATCCGGTAGGGCTGTTTAATCAACGCTCTGCTTATGTTCCGGTTTGAGATTACTATATAACTTGATACTTGATGACGGAGAAAGCTTATATTATTATATACAGGTATGTTTCAATGGGTAGTTTGAAATTGGAATTGGATGAGGTTAAGCAAAATTTTGATTTATATGTATAGTTTTGAATTTCTGAGTGTTTTAAAGTATGTATGGATAGGGTCGACTTGGCACTTGAGGAGCTCGTGGCATAATAGTAACAGCCGCTCGGGTTGGCTTTTAGGTTAAGCCGCGTTTGCCTTGGTTGGTCCATGGATGGTTGACCAGCCATTACATGCTGAGTTTCCTCCTTGTTTCTGTAAGCATTTTAGCCGTTGGTCCCGGCTGTCGGTTGTAGATCACACTATTAATAAATAGTCTTAACAAGAGTATCGTATTACCCAGTAGCCACTGCTGCGCCAAGGCCTTCCATAATTCCTTCCATGAGTTCTTTTCCCGTGCCTCCTCGACCCAGCCCTCGTGATACGCGTCCTGATCGTCTCGCCACCTGGTTCTGGGCCAATCGTGTGGAGACTTTTGCCCAACAATCATCGTGCATGCGGCTGACGTGACCCGCCCAATTCTATTTTAGCCTACTTGTGAACGTCTACTTTACCCGTTTTGGAACGCACCTTGCCTTTTAACATCCAAAATGCTGCGTTCCTGTGTCCTTTCTGCAAACTCGAGAACGGAACTTCTGAGACTTGATCAGTTGTGTATTATTGCTGATATATAACATGCATTAGAATAAAACGGCTTTTTCGATTATTTATTTTGTCATCGACGTAAGTACCTAGTAGCTGCACTGTGAACCAGGCCTCTCAAGTTCGAATCGCAGCCAGTATTAACTTTTTGTGTAACAAAGTGGTAGTGGTGGTGGCTGGTGGAGCCGACTTAAGCGCTTCCGTGGTAATTTCATCTTCTCCAGGACTTCTATTGCAGCACAAAGTAGTAATAAAGTATAATACATTAAATACATACAATTTTTAAGTGGGCGTGAATAGCGAAATCCAAAACTATAAGGAATAGCGAAAACAGTCAACAGTCAGTCTCTAACCTTTTTCAAAATCAACGGGTTTGATTCCAGGCTAGGAATATTGGTTTTTCAAAACAGCAATGATGCAGTTTTAGTTTTCATCAAAATCGGGCTAGAGAGTCCTGTGAGCGGTTTTTGCTGTTCCTCATAGTTTCAGATTTAGCCATCCAATTGAAATATTCATTCAATTCTGTATACAGGGTGTAACGGAAAGGGTATATACATCCTTAAGGGTGTGCTTCAGACCATCAAACTGAACATGTTTCTCAACATAAAAAAAAATTTGCAGCAAAAAAAAATATCAGCTGCCTATACATTTGGGTCGAATAGTAATTTTCTATGGGGCAGCAGATATTTTTTTTGCTGAAAAACATATTTTATGATGAGAAACATGTTCAGTAAAATATCGGTTTTGATCGCTATTTCCATATTTTTATTCTACTGTAATGCTTGATGCCGTCATTGTCTACCAAACTGGTAATCCAAATTTATCTTCTTGTGTCTTCTAGTTTTAATACTCATAGGTGTGTATGGTTTTCTAATGATGTTTCGACCAAATGTGTATTCAAACTCAAATCTTTCCGAATTCGGTGTTTATTCTTCTTTATGTCTATTCTTCTATCAATTCAATAGTATGAGGTATTAGTTTGTTTCTAATACTACGTCTTTTTTTTGTTCGTTTTCAAGTATTGTTAATTCCGGTAACTATTGCATTAGATTTTTCTTTTGTTGGTTTCAACAAATTACATTTTTTTTAAATCATTGATAGTTCTAAGTGTAATGATTGGAGCTGTTAATGAGATGTTTAGAAAGTCGTTTGATTTGTTTTGTTAACATTTGGCTCGGTGGATTTTAAAGTCTACTCTGTCCAGAGGATAAGGTATTAAATTAATAAGATTTGAAATAAAGTAAAACATGAAGACATTTATTGTTATTTATTAATTTGTAATCTAAATTAATAAAAAAATTACAATGTAGTGATGGCTGTAATTGCAAGCTTGTGGATTAGGTTAAAGATCTGGTAAATACTGCGGGCTTTTTCATATAAGATCTACGTTTTTCATTTCACAAGTTTATCTTAGCCATCACTGCCATCGGTAAAGCCAAACATAGTAAGTAAACCTGAACTTACATAAGTTTTTGCATACAAAACTTATATAAGTCTGTAATCACACATCCATATTATAATTTAATGTTTGCGATGATGACTTTCCATTCCTATTGCGTTCGTTGAGTTGTATTTGTCCATCCTGACCTTGACCTTGACCAACACTTGGAGACGTTTCAGGAGTTGCGCCATTTCTTCGTCATCTTTATCACAGTCCGAGCCGCCTGAGCCGTCTCCTTCTCCATCATCTGCTTCGGTAGTAGTGGGAGGGGTGGTGGTATAGATAGGAGTTGTTACTGTGGTGGTGGTGGGGGCAGGGGTCGTGGAAGTAGTGGTGGTGGAGGTAGTGGTGGTAGGGGCAGGGGTGGTAGTGGTGGTAGAAGTAGTGGTTGTGGGGGCGGGGGTGGTGGTGGTAGAAGTAGTGGTCGTGGGGGCAGGTGTGGTGGTGGTAGAAGTTGTGGTCGTGGGGGCGGGGGTAGTAGTGGTAGAAGTAGTAGTTGTGGGGGCGGGGGTGGTTGTGGTGGATGTAGTGGTGGTGGGAGCAGGGGTAGTGGTGGTAGAAGTAGTGGTAGTGGGGGCAGGGGTGGTTGTGGTGGATGTAGTGGTGGTGGGAGCAGGGGTAGTGGTGGTAGAAGTAGTGGTAGTGGGGGCAGGGGTGGTCGTGGTGGATGTGGTGGTGGTGGGAGCAGGTGTAGTGGTGGTAGAAGTAGTGGTTGTGGGGGCGGGGGTAGTAGTTGTAGAAGTTGTGGTCGTGGGGACAGGGGTAGTGGTGGTAGAAGTAGTAGTTGTGGGGGCGGGAGTAGTGGTAGTAGAAGTAGTGGTCGTGGGGGCGGGGGTAGTGGTGGTAGAAGTAGTGGTCGTGGGGGCGGGAGTTGTGGTGGTAGAAGTAGTGGTGGTGGGTGCAGGGGTAGTGGTAGTGGTGGTCGAAGTAGTGGTCGTTGGAGCGGGGGTGGTGGTGGAAGTAGTAGTAGTAGTGGTGGTTTGTTCATCGAAGTCAATACCCGTTACTTCTTCGAACCATGATAGGTAAGGGCCCGGACGGACGTAACCTGATAGAAACAAATGTATTTTATTATACAAAAAGTAAGTACTTAATTAATATAAAGAAAATTATCATTATAAAATTATATTATTAATATTATATTACATTATAATATAATTATATTATTAGAAAGAAATATTACCAAAAGGCAGACCGGAGTGGCAGGCGTCATTTCCTGACATCCTGAATGAGAAGACACCGATGAGAGTTGGGACGCCGTCGCCAACATGCACTAGTGGAGCACCGAAGTCACCCTGCCAACAAGAACGAAACTTTATATACCTGGTGTCTGAATCGAGAAAATGGAGTGGACTCAAGTTGACTTTTGTTCGTTCCAAAAATCCTAGAATAAGGGAAATGTCATGTGGAAAGTTTTGAGTATAATTAATGTGGATAGGCATAAGAGTAGAGGAAGACCAAAGAAACGATGTATGGACTGTATGAAGGATGGTATGGCAAGAAAGGAGGTGTCTGATGAGGTGACAAGTAAGAGAAGTATGGAAGAAGATGACATGCTGCGCCGACCACAAATAAATTGGGATAAGGGCAAGAGATGATGATGACATTTATCGTTCTAAAAATTAAAAAAAAAACATGAAAAAATCGCTCCGATATATCTTTTGCACTCTATACATATTCTCTCAGCAACAAAGAATACCCAGCATTTACCATTTTCCATTATACAGACGCTAGCACATCAGCTGAACCTGAAGCTGTCAAATTTTACCAATCAAATTTAGACCTAATTCTTTAACGATACAGTTGAAAATCTATTAAAGAAATTTGACAGAATGTTGTAGGTTGATGTTGTTCTGGCGCGATAATATATTTTCATACTTGTTGTATTTTTAATTTAAATTTTATCTCTTTCTAACATATCTTAAAGTAAAGATCTAATAAATTATACATTGACTGTATCTAATTAATTATATTTTGACTGTATCTACCTCTATACTGTGTAATCCAATGTCTACTTATCAGTATCTTGATAAGAGTTCGCAATAGGTGTTTTTTTTTTAAATTACAAAGAAATAACTATATTTTGCATTGTGTTAGAAAAGATATAAAGGAAAAGAAAGAGGAAATATAGCGTAACTTAATTAAGGCAACTACAACCTTAGAAGTTATCAGTTATTTCAATACCACTTTCTATGATTGAAATATAATACGATTAAGTTGATTATAAAAAAATCAAAGACTTACGTTGCAAGGAGACTGTGAGGTAACGTTGTAGTAACGAGCGCAGATTGTGGTGTCGCGCAGAATGGCGGAACTGAATGTTCTAGAACATTCACTGTTGGAGATTGCCCGGAGATACACCCATTTCAGCGTATCCGACAAGTCACCTATAACATAATGAAAAAAAAATTGGTTGTCTGTAAAGTCGTTTTACGGACGACGTCATAACAAAACATTGATGAAATGGTTGCATACAACATAACCTATTATTACTGCACTTGCCGACCGATCCTACTTTTTTTAATAATAAAAGAATGAATACTTGAAATTATACCAATACTAAGCCGAACGCTAAAACCGATCGTGCTTTTCGCTCGCTCGTGCAGCGTTCTCGCTCCGATCGTAACGTAACAATGAGCGTAACGTTACAATGAGTTGTTCAGCCGGCGTTCATCAATTTATTAGACGTTGTCATGTCAAAAATAAATCTTTATGCAGTATGTACGGGACATCCACGTACAAATTTAATTATCACTTTAGTACATGAAGAAAGTTTATAATGACTTCTACAGTAAAATTTATAATAGATTTAATAAAAGAACAAGATCAACTCGTTAGGTATAGACACCGAAACAAAAAATCGGATCTGTTAATAAAAAGTACTGACAGTCTAAAAAGAGTCATTGTTTAAGATTATTTTATTCCGGAGAACAAGGCCTAATATACTGTATTTCCTTAGGCTTCCAAACGCTAGTCTGGACGCTCTTAATATGCACATCTTTCAACATCGTTCTCACATAATTGTATAATATCAACATGATAGCTGAAACCATGATCTTGAAAAAATAATTCGATTTAAAAGAATGTCCATGGAGTTTCTTGCCCATTCTTCCCCAAAAAGGTCTACGCTTTGGAATGGACAACTACAGTACTTTCACAAGTCATTATGTTTTGGGACTGGAACTGTAGCTTCCCTTTTTTTTCAGAAGTGCTTTGAGTACCTATAAATAAAAAAAACATAGAAGATACTAACCACCGGTCCAAATTCTGCCATGTCCGGTAATGAAGACTTGCTCGCCGTCATAGTTACGGTACGCGTCAGCTCTCGGTTGTATGCGGATCGGTCGCACCAAATCTGAGTGAGGACATAACAATATCAGCAAACCACAATGTTCTTTAATAAGTCTTGGGGGTGGATGACTTATTTGTGGAGCAATTAAAAACTTGTGTCCAATAGCGTTGGCGTGGTTTCTTCTCAAGCAACTAAGGAACTAAACACAACTAAAGCTAAACAAATTCCTTAAACCAAGAAATTCTTCAACGAAACCAAAACATTACCGCCCAATTTCCTTTCTATACCACCACTATATCAGGCGAGGAGCTCGTGGCTAAATAATAACAGCCGCACAGGTCGATATTTAAGGTTAAACCGTGCTTGCCGAGGTTGGTCAGAGGATAGGTGACCATCTTTACATACCAAGTTTCCTCCTCGGAAAGCACGCCAAGCCGTTGGTCCCGGCTGTCATTTATTGTTCTTTGACAGTCGTAACGAGTAGCCAGAAGCCGAAAGTCTGACATCTAGTCTTACCAAGGGGTATCGTATTACTTTATTCTATCTATATTTTTATTGCCAAACGTTATACACGTGTAACCTGTGGAGCAATTACACTAAAAATGCCCTGCGCGTCCAGTATAACAACGCGTTCAGGGGTTTGTTGGGGCTCCCATCGCGGTGCAGTGCCTCCGGCATGTTCACCGTCCACAGCACGGACGGCTTCCAGGCGTTGCTACGCATAAGAACGGCGTCCCTGCGGTCCCGGGTAAAAAGTAGCACCAACACACTTCTGAGCGTGGTGTCGGACAGAGTGGACAGCCAAATCCTGAGGCATTGGTCGCTCATGCATGTCCAAAATAATATTAATTTTAAATTTTACTAACATAGCTTTAAGTACCTACCTGCCTACTAACATAATATGGACTTATATCATTTAATGTGTGCTAGTATGAAATAAATATTTTCTATTCTATTCTATTCTATTACCCAGTTACTGGGTTGTGATGGTTAGATGGGCAGTCGCTTTTTGTAAAATACTGATACTCAGCTGCATCTGGTTGGACTGGAAGTCGACCCCAACAAAGTTTGGGAAAGGTTAGGCAGATGATGATGACCACCACTATATCAGGCTTATTGACATATTATTATAGTTATTATTCTTAAATAACACAACTGCTAGTAAGGTTAGGTAAGGTTCAAGAACAAAGGTGTACTCACTGGTAAAAACAATAGGGCGTTGCACCTTCACAAGTGCGATGTCGTTTGGCTGCGCATATGTTGAAAGGTTGTTGTATGTGGGATGGATGTACCATTCTCTGCTTTCGTAAATGTTATCCGGGTTACTAAAAGACAAGCCAACGCGGACTGTCACGGACTCGAGGCTGAAAAAGAAATGATGATTAAAAAATTAGAACTCACAAATATGTACTATTGAGACTGCATGGTTAGTTCCAAAATATTCCGGCCTATATACATTAGAATAATCAAAGACATAAAACTAGTATGTTATTAAATTACTGAAGTTTTTTTATAGTGACAGTAGAAAAGTACTTAATATTTTTACCCGAGTGCCAAGGAAGGGTTATTTTTTTGATTAAAATAGTTTCCCTTTAATTCATTTTTTTTTACAGGTTTTATTTCAATTAGGTATGTGCAGAGGCCCGCAGGTCAAGCTACCCGAAACTGTGAAATTTTACCAATCAACCTTGATCCGTATTCTTGAACAATGAGGTTGAAAATCTATTAAAGAAATTTGACTATTCTTGTAGCTTAATGTGCTGGTGTCTGAACATTATTTACAGAACTAAAATAATAATAAAAATTTACAAGTATCAAAACGGGAAAAGAATTACAAGGCGTCAAAAAATTCGCCCACAACGTCAATAGGAAAAGTTTAGATATCCTTAGGGACCGTCCATTAATCACGTGATGAATCAAGCCGAAAGGGGGGGAGGGGGTTTAGCGTAAATCACGAAATATCACAAGGGGGGAGGGGGGTGTAGTAAGATATCACGTGTATTTATTTTTTCGTCAAATGCCCGATTCTAAACCGAAAAGCGGCTTGTAGTGTTACCTTAACTCGCCGTTGCCAGGCAACGAATGAAGTACCTGTATTTAAAGATAATTTTCTAAAAATTTTAACATCACGTGATAAATGGAGGGCCCCTAATGTATAGTTGAAGCCGGAAATTTTTGGCCCTTACTGATATATGCCTTTAATTCCTATACTTACTCTACAGTAGCTGACGCAACAGTGACGATCCATTGGTTCGACACGATAGCTCCACCAAAACGCCACAAAACACCATCGGTGGCAACTGTACGCAGAGCTGCATGATAAGGGAATTGGCCCTGTTCTGCTTCCCACCCCGACACTATACGCGCCGATGACGATGATACAGCCATGTATTCTAAATCAACAAGTCATCATAGTGATATTAGTACGTTATGTCGTGTTATTTTGTAGGATGTAGGGTGTAGTAGTATTCAGCTCCTTCAAAATCATATTCCACTGGAACTTTTTCCAGGACACTTTTAGAGATCATTTATGGTAACGCATCCTCCATAAATGAGCCCTAAAATTCACGGACATATCAAACGTGAGAAATGTTGAGTGGAATATGATTCAAAATAAGAAGCTAAATGCATCCTGTAACTTTGCGGAAGGCTGTCTCTTACACCCTGTATATTGTCATTTTGACATTCAGTGTTTAACTGATAAAACGTGATATCTCTCTTACCTGGGTTGATTTCATTTTCAATGTTTGTTGGTTCTATGCCTTTGTACCGCGCATATACCTGCAAAATAAAGGTTACTACCATAAAGTAGGTTTTGAGGCTCTTAAACTAAGGCAAATTCTTTTTTTTTTATACGTTGCCCATACACTTGGAATTTCTCCTGTATCATGGGTGCGTTTACAAACATTTAAACATACACAAACAGCCAGACCCGGAGCAACTATCTGTATGCCATACAAATATTTAATCTTGTTGGACAAATACCTTCAACTCCTAGCATCATCATTTATTTCAAGCACAGGCCTGTTCAGATAAATAAGAAGAATATTTCTTAGTCTGAGAAATTAGTCAGCAAACCATAAAAACATCATATACTTTTAAAAATTGGCAAACCTGATATTGTCTAACTATAGACGAATATTGCGCAATTGTAACCACCTGAATTTAATGTCTTTTAAAAGAGGATTTCACCCTGCAGTAGGGCAACATAGGCCGTAATCACCATCATCAACCTATAATGTTCCCACTGCTGGGACGCAGGCCTCCTCTCTTTGGGATAATAAAGGCCGTAATATTTTGTAAAAATATCTAGGCTCTATAGTTTTCTGTGATAACTGCACGGTTGACGCAGTGGCTGAGCGACTCACTGCTGCGCTTCGTGTAGCGGGTTCGAACCCCGCACGGAAAAAAAAATTGTATGATAGTTGTTCCGGGTCAGGTGGTTTGTATCATGTGAGTTTAAATGTACATGTGTGTGTATACACACTTATGAAACAGAAAAAAAATCTGGAGCGGGGAAAAGTTAAAAAAAAAAAATACACAAATATAAATAAAAAAATAATTAGAGTTATATAAAAGTTATAATAAAATACCTGAAATGCAGTCAGCAGAAATAAAAAGAACCCTGATTTAATAAACATCTTGAATGCGAACGACTGTTGAAAAGAAAAATGAAGCTTTCTTATTTATAGCTACGATAATTTCGGTTATTATTAAGATAAAAATCAAACACTTAACAAGATAAAGTACATTATTTAACAAGGCGCTAAAGACGTGATACAAGTAACGTCGCCGACAACGTGGGTATAAGTGACCGATATATTTTTTTCTTTGTAATACGATTTTAAAGTGAAACTTCTTATGCGACTTCCAACAAGTTTGCGTTAAATTTTTAACGCTACCATGGAGGGGGAATAGAAAGAGACAAAGCGAGAGTAAATGCGTGGCACTCGAACGCATGCGTGTAGTATAACGAAGTTTCTTCCGCGCGGAGGGACGCACATTTTTTTTTATAAATAGTGCATTAGGACCTTCACCGTCAGGCCGTTAATGTTGACGATTGCCCTATTTTTTTTTTTTTTTATTATAAATAGGCTCGCGTTTGACCACTATCTCACCTGATGGTAAGCGATGATGTGGTCGACGGTGAAGCACGCTTGCCTAGAAGAAACCTATTCACTCTTGACTTGAAGACCCCCAGATTGTAGCTATCGGGAAACACAGACTCCGGCAGGGAATTCCACTCCTTAGCGGTACGCATAATAAAAGTATTCCCAAAGCGCTTAGTGCGTACCCTATACTCTGCTACAAACAACTACTCTTCGTAAAATGATTTTTTTTTTGGGAGAAAAATCACGCTAAGGCCCAATGAACGCGCTCTAAACATCGTCATGATGGATGCATTGAATAGGACACGGGTCATGAAGGTATTATAGTAAAGTTATAACATTAAAAACTTGTATTAAAAAAAATGTGTTTGCTAGATTTTGGGGAAATAGTTACCACCATTTATACTTAATTTATATTTGTGCACAATAATCGTGTATTTTAAAAAACTTTTTTACAAAAAAAAATAACCGACTAAAATTATTTGTCACTTTTTAGTGTTTTATGGAAGTCGGTTATTTTTTTTTGTAAAAAAGTTTTTATTTTAGCCTTTTCAGTTGTGGTATCTCACTTTAATCCTAGTCAAGTAAAATTTTTACATTGTAACTAGACACCAGCACATCGTCCATAGATACGACAAAGGACAAAATGCATAATAAAGAGGATGACTCAAAAAGTACCTAAGCAAAGATAATAAAATTCATATGGCTCCACCGGGCAAGCTTCTCTACCAAATGAATGAAAAATCATGTAAACCGGTCCAGTAATCACGGAGAAATCGGTGTACATACGTGAAAAATTTACATATAACAAAATTTTTAATAAAATGAAAACTATATGGCCAAACTATATTATTTTTTTATGGGACCAAATGGCAGGTATTCCACATCAAACTAAAGAAGAATCACGCAAATCGGATCATAAATCTCAGCGTAATCGGTGTATACACCTGGAAAGTGCATACCTTTACAATTCCAACAAGCCCAAACACAGCTAAGATTCATTGCCTTGTTATGGAGTTCCGAAGCCTGTCTCTTGGATTCATCATCAGATCTGATAGTAGAATGGTTCTTATTGGACGCAAATGCTTCACTTGTTGTAGAAAATACCAAAATCGCTGTACGTTTTGCTATAAAATTTGAAGAGTTCCCTCGATTTCGCCAAGATTCCATCATCAGATTCCGAGTTGGTGACTATGGGACCATTTGGAAAGTATACCCTTTCCAAAAAAAAAAGAATTTTCCAAATCGGTTGGCTAGCGACGGAGTAATGCGGGAACAAACATAAAAAAAAAAAATACAAACATCCGAATTGAGAACCTCCTCCTTTTTAGAAGTCGGTTAAAAATTAATTTGACTTCCATGATTATTTTGCATGCGCTCCTCCTCCAATGGCATTCTGAATGTGTTGTTAGACCGGTGGGACTCTCCCCTCCTACGAAGGTGGGTCAGAGTCCAAACCCACATAGACAAATGAACTGATGGACCATTGAACGAGCAGTTCAATGGTTCATTAGTCATTTAATAATCTATTGTTTTTAAACTTAACATAATTGATACTAACATTAGGGTAAGTTTTATTACTACTAAAACAATATGGATTTTTTATCTGAAATAAATATTTTGAATTTGAATTTATGTTTCTAATTTTATTTTATTTTTGGCAGCGGATTGGGACATATTGTAAAACGTAACCAGAGGTTCCCAGGCATGATACAGAATAAAAACACGATCGCAATGACTGAAAGAACAAGTGCCTTTCGGTTTCCTTAAAGGTGTTCTTTTACCCATTATTTTTAAATCTTACATAAAAAACCGGCAAAGTGCGAGTCGGACTCGCGCACGAAGGGTTCCGTACCATTATTTTTAATAAAAACGAGCAAAAAAATCACAATTGAATTTCTGTTTTTAATATTTGTTGTTATATCAACAGAAATACATAATCTGTAGAAATTTCAACTGGCTACCTATCACGGTTCATGAGATACAGCCTGGTGACAGACGGACGGACGGACAGCGAAGTCTCAGTAATAGGGTCCTGTTTGACCCTTTGGGTACGGAACCTTAAAAGTGGTTCGTGTTCTGAGAACGTTATGGGTCATTAAGACCTAGTAACGTATTCGGAAGGTTTGTATCTGATTATGGCAATTTTCAGAAATATGATAATCCTACAACGAGGAAAAACATCACACTTAATTAAACACTATCGATTAAATGTTAATCAGTAGGTAATCAATTACGACGTACAAAGACATGTTTGACTTTGATACATTGATTCATTAAAATCTATCTAAACACTAATCTAAAAAAAGCCACCAGGAAACTCCTTCACAGAGAAGCCGTAACTGCTAATGTGTCCCGATATTCCTAGATCCCGCCTGAGATGGACCTTCATCCATTTATACAAGGTGTTGTTTTCCAAACTCGTCAAATTCAAGGAGGTAACTATGCTAATGATTCTCGTCTCGAATAACTAATAAAATGGGTAGGTAATTTTCATTTTATTTCTTTTTTACCAAAACCGCTAAGTGTAAAACACACGGGTTTTAAACGCGGCCCATCTGATCCTGGCCCTATAACCACGCTTACATACATACAAACAATTTCAAACGTTTATTCGATAATTTCTTATTCCCTAAACCACGTTAAGGGGGAAATTCTGAAATACTCACAAACTTAAACAACCAAAAAGATCAGACATTATTAATAATTAACTAGGTACCGTAATTTTAATTGATTATTTATGTCTTTTGTGACTACCTCCCGAATTTTGACGAGGATGCAAAACAACACCTTGTATACTGAATGAAAAATACATCTTAAAAATCTGAATCACACACTGCTGAACATAGGCCAACAAGGAAAACGAGGCCTCTTGAATCGCACGCCACTGAACTGGATTCCAGAGATAGTGAGAGGGTTGCTGCCAGCCACTCTGCGAAGATCGTCGCTCAACCGAGCCTGAACGCGTTCCACTTTACGCTTGCTGATTTGCAATCTCCACTCAAGAACTCCTTTTTTTTATTTGTGGAAATTCTCAATGGATGTCTGCCGTGGGGCTGGCGCACCTGTCAGTCTGACTCCTACTAACTAAAACCACACAGGTGTTTCTCCTCGTTACTTCTGGCTGGGGTGCGGGGACGTAGTTGCATTCTCCACAATCACCCCAGCAGTGATGGTTTGCTTACAACAAACCCCGTCTCAGTAAGGGGAGGAATGGTCTGCTCCTCACCCTATGTGAGTGGCGCGCAGAAACACAATGCGACGCCGACTCGGGCCTGATTGCTTAGACGTCGGATTTCCCTAAGTCCGTCGCCAGCAGGCCATTTTAGAATAACATTTTAGAGAAGAGGGCTTTGTTAGTCCTCCCCCTGCACCCAGATCTACGGGTGTGGATAGGCAGAGTGGAAACGTCTCCCTCTGCCTTTCTGCTGCCTCCTTCGTTGCCATTATTTCGCAGCCACTGATAGCCATGAGCTCTCGTTTCCAACCATGCATTGAATTACAGTTTTAAGCGAGAGGTCGGCCCCTACTCCCTCTACAAGAGTGTTGCACTGCTCCACCCAGGCAGGGCATAGCTCGATCCTCTCAAGAACTTCTACCCCAACGGTCATCGGTTCTACGGCTGATATGGCCGGCCCATTGTCACTTCAGCTTACGAATTCTGCGAACTATGTCGACAACTCTCCTGGTTCTCTGTCGGATCATCTCATTCCGGATGCAAACCCTCAGATAGTCCTCAGAGAGAAGACTAAAAATATTGCGTAATAGGTTGCCTAATGAAATTAACCATAGAACTATATAATCTTAATTCGTTTTTAGTTCCCAGAATCACAACATGGGTCGTGGGTAACTTGTTGAGTTTATTAAATCTATGTCAAGTTCACTCATAATTTGTGAACCAATTAGGTAATCTTGTGTTTCAGGCGATTGAAGGTAACATTAATTGATTTAATATTCACATAATATCATATTCATTTTATTGGTACATGTGTAAAAAGGTGTACACAATAATAATATCACAACTTACTAATTAATTAAAAAACAAAATAACAATAATACGAACAATATTTACTTTAGCACAAGTAATAACATCTCTGTGTCTTCATTGGAGAACATAGCTTGACAAGTTTCGTAAAGGAATTTCTGGCAGTTCCTATAATTGAAAAAAAATGAAAAAAAAACTTTTTCTGTCGAGGTTCTCCTTCAGCATGACGTACAAGTATAGATATAGATTCATCGTCCAACATAAATCCAATGCTCCATGGGAACCCGTCGCGGAGACCAGATTATTTAACTAGGATAGGTCAGAAATTTTAATTGAGCTACACGCGCGAGTGTGGTGTCTAGAGACGCATCTCCGCGCGGGCTAGCAATCTACAAAATAAAATAGGGTAGGTGCCAAATAAAAATTTTGAGTTTTGGTCAATAAACGAGTGGCAGTGACCTGTGCGTGCGACTCGTATCACCTAGTGTTATTGACTGAAAAAGCCCGCGCGTGCCCCCGCGACGGGTTCCGTCGCACGGAGGCGGGCCCCTTTGTGTGGATGCGGGGCCCGCCTCCCCCCCGAACATACGCCCGCGGAAGACCCCGCTTCACTTTTGGTTTTAGTATTTTTTTTCGAAGTAGTATCAATCAGCAATATCCTCTCCTTCCTTCTCGGCGTGACTATTTATTTGAAGAACAGTCGCTACTGTGTAAAAAATGCCCTGTTTCTCTTTAATGGAAACATTGTATCCGTACACGTGGCAGAAACTGAGTACGGTGGCCGGAGGACGTTCCTTTTTTCTATACTGAAAAAGGCAGCGAAAATAAGTTTTAGAGAAAAGGATTTGACATGATTTTCTGAGATATTTGGTACCCAGTAGCGCCTCTCGCCGGGAAAACAAAGCCGAAGACTGGAATAGACCTAGAAGAATTTTAAAATTATTCATTTTTAACCTTTGGGACCAAACTGGACTGGGCCCGCGTGGTGGATTAAAGCCTCATTGAGAGGAGGCCTGTGGCCCAGCAGTGGGAACATTATAGGTTGATGATGATGATGAAAACCTTTGGGATGGAATGTGGATTATTAATAAAACCTTAAAATATGTCTTATTTAGCGTGTGCTTAGTGCCTAAACTGGTGTTAGAGTTTTGATGCCGCCGGTTGGTCTCTGACTTGGCATTACATGCCGTTGAGAAATATCTTTCAGTCTGTTGTGACATCACTATTAAGTATGTAATTATGTGTCAACCTCTAGTGATTGTCTACGATCTATATCCGTCCGGTGGGTGGCTCCAGTCACTATAACTTGATCTCAACCCGTCTGCGATACTACGCACTGTCTGTATAATATATATTAACCTGTGTCCTGTGATAATAAAACACAGGTACCCAACGGTATCTTTCATTGCTACTACAAAACATAACACAGTCATGCTGGTTTCCTCACGATGTTTTCCTTCACCGAAGCAAGTAATAATTATACAATACGCACATGAATCCGAAAATTCAGAAGTGCGTGTCTCGAGTTCGAACTCGATACCTATGATTTGGCAGTCTGACGGTCACACCACTAGGCTTACCTTAAATATGCAAATAAGTATTTATGTAATTATTAATTTTACATGTAGGTAGTCAGTTTTCTTCAAGTTCTAATACTTAATTAAGTGTGTAGTTCCAGTCAATCGATTCAGAAACCGGCAACTTGTAAGGAAAAGTATTTGTGAACTGGGAATCCAAAGGAGTCCGCGTATCACTGGTCAATCCCTCCGTGCGGAAGAAGTGAAACTTTGTAATACTACACGCATGCGTTCGAGTGCCACGCTTTCACTCTCGCTCTGTCTCTTTCTAGTCCCCCTCTATGGTAGCGTTAAACGTTTAACGCAACCTTGTTGGAAGTCGCATAAGAAGTTTCACTTTAAAAAAAACCGGTCAAGTGCGAGTCGGAATCGCTCACCGAGGGTTCCGTACAACCAAAAATTACTGAATAGAAAAAACAAACAAAAAAAGGTTTTCAGAATTTTTCCTTCATATGTGCTATAATACATTGCTTCATGCCAAATTTCAATATTCTAGGTCGACTGGAAGTTACCCTTTAGGTTTTGATTCCCTTGCAAGTAGTTGCGAGTTAGAAAATATGCGGCTTAAATTGCTGATTCTTTTGATTGCGTTGACATAGAAGTTTGATTTTGTTACAGCTTAAAGGTATTATAGACTTGAGTATTTGATATGTATTTCAATTAAATACCTCTACGCGTTCATGAGGAAAAGAGTAGTAAGTTTGAAATTATTAAAAATATTTTTATTATATGATGTAACTTCAAATTTATGGTTTTCGCATTTTTTTCCTTATTCTGTGCTGCAAGATGTTGCTTCGTACCAAATTCCAAGATTCTGAGTTCACGGGAAGTACCCTGTAGGTTTTGATTTCCTTGCGAGTGTCGTAAATTTGCGGCTAAACGGCTGTATCTTTTGATTGCGTTGGCTTAGAAGTTTGGTTTTTTCACAACTCTAAGGGACAGTAGACTTCAGTATTTGATATAAATTCCAGCTTGATACCTTCACGCGTTTCTGAGAAAAAGGGTCTTGACAGACAAACGGACGGACGGACAACAAAGTGATCCTATTAGGGTTCCGTTTTTTTCCTTTCGAGGTACGGAACCCTAAAAAAGGTTTATTGCAGAAACTTGTACAACGTTAACAGTAAATCTCACAAAGAGAACTCCTTTGAAGTAAATTATATACGTATGCTAGGAGGCACCACTCTTCAATTGAAAATAAAAAAAAATGGTAAAAGTGGTTTACAAAAATTAAACAAGAAATTATAAGTAATATCTAAAATTAAAAAACTATAAGAAAATAAAAGAGTGGAAAAAAAAATGAGAAATCTCCTAAAATAGAGTGTGTTAGTGTGTGCATGTGTGTAAGTGTGTGTGTTATTTAATTCGCCAGTTACATTTTGCCGATTGAACAGTTTATGAAATAGACAGTTGCGTCAATTTCCCTGTGAACACTTGGTCCGACTGCTCAGTCCGATCAATCGGACCACGTGAAGTTTCCAGTGTTTGCCAGTTCCTTTGATTCGATAGTTTTATTAAATTCGTCAGTTGAATTCTCTGAAGTTGATTAATTTAACTGTAGTAATAAACCGACATTCAAAACAAGAATACGGAAAGCTATAAGCGGTTATAAATGACAAGCAACCAATCTTCTTCTTCTTGTACTATCTTTAATTATTAGCGTTGAGAAGGAGTTTTTTGACGCCCTTTTATAATGTGTTGTTATTTTAGTTATCTAGTTTTAATTTGTTTATGAAGTTTTTTTGTACTTATATAGTTTTTCAAAATTGTGATCAAATTTAACCTATGTAATTTTGTATTGTATTACAATTTTATTTTTTTATTTATTTGGAAATATCTGGCATTAGTCGGTTCGCGCATTATACATATATTATATCCCAGTTATACAGGGAATCCTATAATTAGCCACAATTTATTGTAACACGCATATTTTGTAAAATATTTGTATGTATCGCTGTTGCTTACCTAAATAAAAAAAAAGATATTGTGCAAAAACGTTGATTTTCTTCTCATCACACGGGGCCTGAACCAAAAGAACTTGGAAACCTGCAAATCTGACAGTGGGCCGCTTCCCGAATTGCTCTTTTCAATAGATTAGTTGTTGCATTCTCTTATGACGCCTAGTAATCAAGTTTTTATGCCAGTTATCTGCCTAGCCTTTTTCCAACTATGTTACTCGTATGGTCGGCTTCCAGTCTTACTGGATGCAGCTGAATACTACGTTTTTATGCTAATTAGACATGACTTGCTGAAAAGCCCTCTGGGCTTCCCTACCATTACGTAGATACTCCATTACATTTAGAGAATATACCGTGGGCTGACAGTGGAGCTAGGGAGAGGTATTCTATTCTGGTCGCCAATTTTTTTTTGGTGGCACCATCTCGCTCATATTATAATGACACAAATCGTGCGGACCAGACATGTGCACCATTCTCGCATAGTTTTGTTGATTTTGAAAGAGTAACCATGGAGTTTCTTGCCGGTTCTTCCTCATAGGAAACGAACAACGTGAACAGTGCACCTTTTGTCGACGTTTGCAAGTGCCCATGTAGGCCTATGTGAAATAAAATATTTAGATTTAGATTTTTATTAAACCTGTTTTTGATAACATGATTTAAAGATCTTGCTGAGTTCAGTTGGTAGGGATCTATCTTTTTATTTCCTCCTCAAAATATCACAATTAATTAAATCAAAAGACCTCAACAGTTTGAGAAAGCAAGCATAAATTGGCGTTCACCGTTCCATGTACTACTTGATCACTTTTGTCCGTCTCCAGATTTTTGTTAGATAGCCACGAAAATGGCTCACAAGTAGACGCAGCACACAATCCTGGTAGTGGTATTATATAAAACTTATACGCACTTAAGAAAACTCATTTATTTTGAAATCATCAACTGACACTTTTATTTTATTTATGAGTATAGACTCAGTGCACCAATTTAGTAAGAAAAGATTTTCAATTTAGTGAAACACAACATGAAAATATTAATATTTTTATTAGTAGTTAATGCTGCGATTAAAATACATGAGATTGGGTCTTCAAAATCCGAATTGGTACCAATGTGACTTTTTCATAGCATTGGTTACATATTTTATAAGTTTTATCTTGGCCATCACAGACATCATAATAGCAAAACATCTTAATAGGTTTGTAATCGCCAATTGGTTTTAATAAGTTAGTGTTTGTGATGATTACTTTCCATTCCTATTGCGTTCTTCGAGTTGTATTTATCCATTCTGACCTTGACCTTGACTAACACTTGGAGACGTTTCAGGAGTTGCGCCATGTCTTCGTCATCTTGATCACATTCTGAGCTGTCCGAGTCATCTTCTTCTCCAGAGCCCCCTGGTGCATCATCTTCATCGGGAGTAGTAGTCTCTGGTTCAGTAGTGGTAGTTGGAATTTCGGGGGTAGTAGCGGGGCCAGCTGTCGTGGTAGTGGGGGCAGCTGTAGTGGTGGCAGCTGTAGTGGGGGCGGCTGTAGTAGGGGTAGCTGTGGTGGTGGCAGCTGTAGTGGTGGCAGCTGTAGTGGGGGCTGCTGTGGTGGGGGCAGCAGTAGTGGGTGCAGCAGTAGTGGGAGCAGCTGTAGTTGGTGCAGCAGTAGTGGGAGCAGCTGTAGTGGGAGCAGCTGTAGTGGGAGCAGCTGTAGTGGGGGCAGCTGTAGTGGGGGCAGCTGTAGTGGGGGCAGCTGTAGTGGGTGCAGCTGTAGTGGGAGCAGCTGTAGTGGGGGCGGCTGTAGTGGGGGTAGCTGTAGTTGGGGTGGCTGTAGTGGGGGCAGCTGTGGTGGCGGCAGTTGTAGTGGGGGCAGCCGTAGTAGGGGCAGCTGTAGTGGTGGCAGCTGTAGTGGGGGTGGCTGTAGTGGGGGCAGCTGTGGTGGTGGCAGCTGTGGTGGTGGCAGCTGTAGTGGTAGCAGCTGTAGTAGTAGCAGCTGTTGTGGGGGCTGCTGTGGTGGGGGCAGCAGTAGTGGGTGCAGCTGTAGTGGGAGCAGCAGTAGTGGGTGCAGAAGTAGTGGGAGCGGCTGTAGTGGGCGCAGCTGTAGTAGGTGCGGCTGTAGTGGGGGCAGCTGTAGTGGGGGCCGCTGTAGTGGGTGCGGCTGTAGTGGGAGCAGCTGTAGTGGGGGCAGCTGTAGTGGGGGCGGCTGTAGTGGGGGCAGTTGTAGTGGTGGTTAAGTCATCATCGTCATCATCATCTCTTGGATTTTCAAAGTCAATATCCGTTATTTGTCTGAACCAAGGTAAGTAAGGTCCTGGACGTGTGTAACCTGTCATAGAAATATTTGTATTTTAATAAAGATTCGTAGAAGGAATTAAACATGAATGATTTTAAGAGGGATGGCTAAGGATAATGAACTATTAAACTGAAAATGATTTAAAGCATTCTAAATTATTTTCATACGATATTGTTTGGTTGTGATACTCAAATACGTTATTGTATTCAATTATGTGAACAACTTAAACGAGGGTCCAAATTTGAAATTGTGAAAAAAAAAAAATTGCTGTAGCAATTACGAACATCGAAGATATTAATGTATTTTTATACTAAGTATCTAATTCTATTATTGTACACATAAAATTTTCGATGTAAGTGAACAACTAACACAATATTTTAAAACGGTATTCAGCGTTTATAAGGAGAATATTATGATAGTTGCTGAAAAATATCTTCAGGTCAATTAAAATATCATTATGTTGTATTACCTGTAGGCATGCCACTGGGGCAGGAGTTGTCTTCGGCTGTAGTGAACACGAAGAGACCGATGAGGGTTGAAACACCATCAGCGCCAGTATGGACTAGTGGGCCACCAAAATCACCCTGGTACCAAAAAAAATAAGATCAAAATTAACAAATTTTCTGAATTAAGACAATACATGGTAACGTCCCCACTGCTGTGACACATGCCTTCTTAATATATTTATAATAGAGTTTTAAAATGATTAAGTTTTGAGTTTGATGTTTAACAAAGGGTATCATTTAAGCTATCACCAATTTAATTAGTTTTGTGTTTCTTAAATAATAGGGTTTGTCCTCAAAATAGTAGATCTGTCACCAAAATGTAGTCACCAAACAATGCAAAATCAGTTCCACAATAAATCACCTAAAATCCTGAGATATAAGGTCTAGTACCAAATAAATGTTTTTGTATGTATTATAATAGGTGTGTCCTAAAAAGTATTTAAGCAAACTAATTTAAAGAGATCACCAATAAACCACAGGTCCAAACTAAGGCGTAGTCGACGGAGCCCCGCTACGCGGGGCTCCTATTTCTCTCTGTAGGGTTTAAAGTAACCTAACACGAAGAGGATGTCGGGGTCTTAGTTCGCTCGCTCCGCTCGCTCACTAGACCCCGCCATCCCCTTCGAACCTAACCTGTCCGAGTTGATGTGCCCTATGTCTCGTATTAACTGATCTATTTATTTGGTGACAGATCTACCATTCTGAGCACAGAGCTATTATTTATGTAACAAAACTGTTATTATAAGAACGAAGTTTATATTCATGTAATGCAATATAATTTTATTGGTTATCGATCTCTTATTTTACACATATATTAACATTAATTTGATAATTCATACCTGGGAACAATTTTTGTTTATCTGAGAACGAAAATATTTCGTGGCGATAGATCTATTTATTAGGTGATACAACTTGATGACAAATATAAATTTTGGTGATAGAAAATATAGTTCCCTTTAACAAACTGATCAGGCTATATTTTTTTTGTAGTTTAGTAAGTTTTAGTTAGTGCATTTTTGTTCCGTAGATTATTTATTATTCTATGAAGTACAAAGTTCACACTCACGTCTTTTTTTATATAATTAAGAATAAACTAAAAATGTCTTCAATAATAATACAGTTGTTAGCCACACTATCGCATTAGGATAAGGTCTTATCCTAATACGATATGATCTTCTGATGAGCGTGATTTTCCTCTGATTTCGGATTCACGTGCTTATTGTTTTAATTATCACTTGCTTCGGTGAAGGAAAACATTGTGAGGAAACCAGCATGCCTGAGCAATATTTCTCGATGGCATGTAAAACAGTAAGATAGATGACCATGGGTCATGGGCCATGGGCAGCATAAAAATGTGACACCAGGGCACTAACCACACGATAAAGAAGTGTTCAGGTCCCATTCTCACGTGAGAGTGACGTCGTTTCGCAAGTCGTGTCTGACAAAGAAGTTCAAAGCACGCCTTAAGTCACCAGAATGAAGGCGTGCTCTGAACTATTTCATTCATTTGTTTTTGTGGCAGTCGCTGTCAAGAAGTTATGTTAGTTCAAATCTTACTCGGCAAGCAGTTTGTGAGGTCACGTTGTAGTATTCTGCGCAGACAATAGTGTTTAGGACGACACCATTGGGGTATGACCTGGCACAGTCAGTCTTGGAGATCGCTCGCAGGTTAACCCATCTCAGTGCATCGCCAATAGCACCTATAAAATTAGGAGTAAATTAACATTGATGGTATAAAATATTTATAGCCATTTGGGCTTATATGAAATATTAGAAGTTATGTGTCTGTTTTTCCCACGGGCGCTTAGGATGAAGATATTGCTAATGATAATAAAAGATGGAAGTTTTTTGTTAGAGGGTTCTGCTAATCATCAGCATAGCAGACGCCTTGTTCCACCCGCTGCTCATAGACCTCTCCCCTTTTGTATGGCGTTCTGCCCTGCGCGGTCTGCATAACTCTCAACCAGTTTTGAAAGTATCCATGTCATTGGTCTTTATTTTTTGTCAATGTTGACATCCTCAATGGATGTCCTCCGCCTTGGGGAGAGCGGAGGGGTCTGCCAGACTCGTTCCGACTTAAGCCACATCGATGTTGCGCAATTGCGTCAGGGGACAATGGGATCTAATGCGGCTTCCACCGCCTCGGACTAGTGCCGGCTGGACTGAGTCCTCATTCCGGGGGGAGTGACGTGTATGTCATTGGTTATCACCCAGGTTATTATTTAAATGGATAATTTTATCTGACCTAACATCGAAATCTGTAATAGTGTATGAAGGTTACAGATAGACACATACAGATCTGAATACTTTGGCTTTTTTATTAGTATGAATGTATAATAGACTTCCAAGTACCATAACGACACTCCCATTTTTTAAATTAAAGCGTATTTTAACAAAAATATTAATTGATAAATGCTTTTATGGTGTACTTGAGTTCCTAGTTTATAAGTTGTAGGTCATGAATTGTAGTGTCAATGATTGTCACAATATGAATTATTAACAAATTAGAATTAAATTATTATTAAATATTGAATTTGAATATATTAAAATTTACTTACAGCATGCATTATTCAAATTCATTTACTTGTCAATCATATTATAAATAAATTTTATGCAAAATTTGCACGCTGAAATAAATGGCAGAATAAGAGATACTTATACTTATCTTTAAGAACCTTCTGTACCTTATTTAAGCAAATAAATGATTTTTGTATTTTTTTTTTTTGAATACTGACCAGAGTTGGATGTCCATCCATGACCACTTATGGTGACCTGTTCGTCTGTGTAGTCGCGGTAAGCATCAATGCTCGATTGCACGCGGATCGCTTTCACCAAATCTGAGTAAAGAGTAGAACCCATGCTAGGATTATTATGAAGACAAAATCTAGTATTATGTGTTATGGTTATTTTAAAGTTAAGTGTTTGTTAGCATAAGCCTAGTGTTAGATGTGATTTTCTAACAGCACAAAAAAAAATATCTTTCATCCTCTATTTCATGGGTGAAATAGGAGACGAAAGGTATTTTTTTTTTTTCAAAATATCTTCTTTTCTCTCTCTAACACTTTTACAAAATGGTCTAGATCATAACCCTCCTTTCTAATTCGCTGTAGCTGAATAATAAAATACTTACTGGAATACACAACAGGGCGTCGCAGCCTCACAAGTGCGATGTCGTTTGGCTGCACGCGAGTCGGCCTTGAGTCGTCAAACGTGTCGAAGTTGTACCATTCTGTGGTCTCGAAGATATTCTCCGGGTTGTTGTCGGAAAGAGACAACACCCCAACGCGAACTACCAGGTTCACACGACTAGAGAGAAAATAAGGGTCATATAATGAAATCTGTAAAACAACTAACTAATTAAAAATGGCTTATGTTTAACATAACACCAGATAAAGTAAATATAACCTTAAAAAACATTTTTATACTGCCTAAAATAGTAAATGATCACCAGAATTAAAAACCTGAAAATCACAGCTCCGAACTAAGGCGTAGTCGACGGAGCCCCGCTACGCGGGGCTCCTATTTCTCTCTGCAGGGTTTAAAGTAACCTAACACGAAGGGGATGTCGGGGTCTCCGCCATCCCCTTCGAACCTAACCTGTCCGAGTCGGGGTGCCCAATATCCCGAGCTCGCTTTGCTCGCACTTGCTTCCTAAGTTCTTCTTGCCACAAAATTTGGTGATCATTTACTATATTTGGTGATCATTTACTATATTTGGTCTTTGAATACAATTTTTTTGGTGTTTAGTATTTTTTTTTTTGGTAACGTAGCTGATCTCAAAGTATTTTTTGGTGCTCATTATATTTAATCCCATTAAAAATATTAAATTGCAGGTTATTCAAAATTAAACTTTATAAATGGCTGAAAGAAAATAATTTCTACAGTATTAAGTATTTTTTTGAACATAAATTATAATGTTTATCAATTCGTTTATTCGTGTATTTTTCCATGCTTTAATTAATTATAAGCAAAACATGTATGATCTTATATGCTATAATAACACTTCTGTATACCATGTTTTAGGTAAATAAATTATCGTATATTATAAGTTTTTTTTCAGTTCTAAGAAACACTTTTACAGGCTGAAAATAAATTATGTTTTAAAACTAGATAGTGTCGGTACTTCTTAATCGAAAAGAAACTCAGATATTATAGTCTCTTTTAATGCCCCGACACGATCTAGAGAAAGTCATATGCGGTACAAGCAGATTACTATCTAGATTTGGGCAGAACTGTCTAATCAGTACACAAATTAACTGTCAGTAATCGTATGGCTCAATTAATAGAACATACTTACTGTTATGAGAAAGTTAATAGATTATCTTTTTGAATTATACGTAGAACTGATTCTACGATTGAATACGAACCCATATTTTTAATTTAAGGTCATTAACACATAAAAAAATGGGTTTCGCGGGAGTGCCGGCAGAAGTGAAAACTTGAATATTAACGTTGTGCATTTTTGATATTTTGGAATGTTTAGGGAATAATTTTGCACGAATTGCTTTAATTCGTGCAAAATTACACATAAATGGTAGTATAAAAGTACTACCATTTATGTGGTAAAATACAATATTCATTTATTGCGCTATCGTACCCAAACATGACAATTTATATTACTTAAAAAATTTAACGCTTCAGAACTATTTCAATCCGTCTTACGAATTTTCCAGTTTTGGAAACCAAAACTCAAAAAGACAGATGTCAAAGTTCAAATTCCTTCGTAACCTAATGTCACGATCTGACGATCTGAAGCGAGTTTAACATTTTTTACCCATCACGAAAGTGCACAACGCCGCTAAAGAAGTTTTCACTTCAAAAATCCTTGACAAGGGAAGAAAAAAAAATTGTTGCGCCAGCCCCAAGTAATACGGGGACATGGGCAGAATGCAAGAAGATGATGATTTCAACGGATTACTAACCCGGCAGTACACTGAGCTGCAGTGAGGATCCATCTTCTGGTTACTATGGCACCTCCACAGCGGCCCACAGTACCGGAGGGGCTGATCATACGAAGAGATGCATGGTAGGGGAACTGGCCTGGTCGGGCCTCCCATCCTGATACTATGCGCTCATCGGTTTCTGGTGAACAAGATGTTAATATAGTGATGTTAGTTTGGTGATGTTCGGGTTTTCATATTAATATTCATTTAATTGCGTTCCACAATGTTATAGAGGTGTTATAAAAGGCTTAAAGCTAAGACCAATGTTATGGAGGGTCCATAATTAGGGCACAGCAATATAAGTATAATTAATATAATTGGGATGATGACTGGGTAAAGAAAACGAAATTCTATTTTGTCCGTCAATCAGGTAATACAAAAATATTAGATACGTATTTTTTGTTTTATCAAGTTAACAAAAAAATACTTAGTTAAAACGCATTAAAGTTGGAGAGTGGGGGCTCTCTACGTCACAACTAGGTATAAAATGTACTGAGCCGTGACGTCATGCTCCATTTCAACTCAAAATAAATCTCCGTAATTTTACGATTACGTGAAAAAAGAAATACGTGTCAAATACTTTTTAATAATCTACCCGATAGACAAATAAAAAAAAATGAGTCACCATCCCTATTATAGTAATGAGTGACATAATTACTTATGTTTATTAATGTTGAGTTTTTTTTTTAATGTAATATAATTAATTTTTTGTATAATTAAAAATTTATTGAAATCGGATCGGAATGCTGGGCAGTGAAGAAGACGGATGAAAAAAGATTGCATGCAGCAGAGATGAGAATGTTGAGACGGATGTGTGGAGGGACTTTAATGGATAAAGTTAGAATTGAGAGGAAGTTTGAAAGTGGCGCCTGTTACAGCATGTGATGAGGAGGGATGGAACACATGTGACTAGAAGAGTGCTGAATATAAATGTGGATGGATGGAGAGGGAGAGGAAGACCAAAGAAAAGATGGATGGATTGTGTGAAAAATGATATGAAGGAAAAAAGAGTAAATAAATGATAGCATGACGAATGACAGAGGAGAATGGAGGAAAGAGACAGGTCGCGCCGACCCCAAATAAAATGGGACAAGGGCAGGAAGATAATGAATTAAAAATTGATTGAAATAAATAGATAAATAATAATATGATTATTTCCTACACAGGCTGTATGAAAAAGGTGTCGTCTTATTATTTTAAGAATATATAGGATATTTGGCGCATGATTGGTGATTGGATGCATTCCTTGAAAAGGATGATACTAGAGTGGCTGGCTGACTGGGGTCAAAATTGTTGCAAATTAGGGCAGAAATTTTGACCCCAGTAACTTGTGGTCCAAACTGGATTGTTTTAGAGAAATCGAGATTTTAAAGTATTTTCAGAAATTTTTGCCTCCATAAACTGCTGATTTTGTAAAATAGACTTCGTTCAACTGGCCTACCATGACATCTTAAAACATTATTGTTTTCCTCCTTTTCCAATGTGGGAAAGAGATGGCGCTAGACATCCTGTATAGCTCCGTCTCTTTTCCACACTGGAATAAGAGTTAAACAATACTGCTTGAGGCTATGGTAGGCCAGTGGGACACTAACGTTAACTGAAACTTTTCTGATAGGTCGTGTATGAATTAGTCCTTCGAAAAGCAATTAATTAATTAAGTACCTAGCTCTACTAAAATAGTCGCCGAACAGTTCATTTTAGTGAATTAAAAACTTACCTTTTTCTATTACATCTTCCAGGATATCTGGCACTACGTTACTGTATCGTGCGGATACCTGCAAGATAATTATGAAAAATCGTTTTGATAAAGGATTTCTGATTGATATTGGAACTAGCCTATGGCATCATCATCATGTGCCTAGCCTTTTCCCAAACTATCTTGGGGTCAGCTTCCAGTCTAACCGGATGCAGCTGAGTACCGGTATTTTACATGAAGCGACTGCCTATCTGACCTCCACAATCCAGTAACTGGGTAATACGGTACCCCTCACTAAGACTGGATATCTGACTTTTGGCCTCTGACTGCTCATAACGACTGTCAAAGATCTGCAAATGACAGCCGGGACCAACGGTTTAACGTGCTTTCCGAGGCACGGAGGAAACTCGGTATGTACCTAATGGTGGTCATCCATCCACGGACCAACCTCGGCAAGCACAGCTAAACCCTAAAGATCGACCGTGCGGATATTATTATATAGCCACGAGCTCGTCACGAGCATCATAGTTAAAGTTATTATCATCATAGTTAGTTAAAGGATGAGTATTCAGAGGTTAAGTTTAAACTAAAACTAAAATTGAATTATGTATAAACACTATTAAAATAAAAGAACATAAATTAATCAAGGTATTTAAAATACGGCGTTATTAAAAACCTTACCTGCAGTATAGCCAGCAGAAACAGAAACAAGCCCGATTTCATAAGCATCTTACTAGCAAATGACAAGTTTTGTGAAAAACAGAGGCCTAAAATACGGTTATATTGAGATTTGTATCAATTAAGTATCACGATAAGATAAAAATTAAAATACATGAATGTAAACATTTACGGACAATTTAATCCTGTGATAAGGATTTTTATCTGATTTAGATTTTGAGAATGATTTGGGAATGTACTCACTGAACGGTCAAATAATAGTAAAAATATATTATCAAGGAAATTAATTCATATGACAACTGATAATCTAAGTCAATTTGCAGTGTTATATCTATTCTATACAACTAACTCCCAAACAATGACAGTCTGATTTGAATGCGTGGACTTTTTAAGTTAGTCGTCTTGTTAAAAATGATGACTTTCATTGATACGGCCATAGGCCCAATTTATAGTTAGTCGTAGCAAAAGAAGGACTAACTATAAATTGGGCCTATGGCCGTACAAATATTATCTAATCTAATTAATATTATGATTGGTTAAAAATGGTTGGTTATTAGAAATACATAACATCACGCTCATAATCCTCGGAGGGCTTAGGCAGAGGTGTACCTACTAAGTACACCCTTATGTCGAAGTCCTATGTTATAGGGGTTACAGCCTATTGCCATAAACGAGGCACAAATTTAGACTCGGCGGCCCCAACTGAGAAATTCCTGATGTAAACGAAAAACGAGGCAGTTTGTTTCAATTTCAACCTTGTTTCATTGATAGAAAGCTATATTATTTCCGAGTGCCATTGGATTTTTCGTGTGTTTTAGTAAACATTTTTCAAGCAATAAAGATATGTTGGTAATTTCGGTTGAAGTGGGACTTTGCATAATATTGTGCAATATAATTTTCAGGTAAAGAGGAACGAGGTGACTGCTGAGATTGATGAATAATATAGAAGTATGGAAGAATGCTTCGCCGAACTGAAATTAATTGGGAAAAGCTCAGGAGAATGATGATGATTATATTTAGGGACCGCCCATTAATCACGTGAGGATTGAAAGGGGGGGAGGGGGTTTAGCGAAAATCACAAAATATCACAAGGGGGGAGGGGGGTGTAGTAAGATATCACGTGTATTTATTTTTTCGTCTAACGCGCGATTCTAAACCGAAAAGCGGCTTGTAGTTTGACCTTGACTCGCCGTTGCCGGGCCAAAATCGAAGTACTTACCTGTATTTAATGATGATATTCTAAAAATTTTAAGATTCTGTGTAGGTACTAAAAATACACGTGATTTTGGGTGGGGGCGGGGGGTTAGTCTTAAACCTCTTAAAAAGGTCTTAAACCAAGGGTTAAAAAATTGGCGCTCGAAATGCACTCATTTAGACTTCAAGTGGCATTTGGTGCTTATTTTATATTTATCATCAGCCTATAATGTTCCCACTGCTGGGATTCAGGCCTCCTCTCTATGAGAGGAAGTGGGCTGTATTGGATTACAGCCCACTTCCTCTCAGGGCCCAGTGCGGGTTGGTAGATGTCACATGTCTTCGAATTTATAGTTCTAAGACATGCCGGTATCCTTACGATGTTTTCCTTCACCGTTTTGAGAGCAGCGGTGATGAAATGAATTACACAAAGTAATGGGCCTGCCTGGGTTCGAACCCATGGCTTACTGATCGTAAGTCGGGACTTCATAAATTGGCAATTAGTAATATCAATATTGCCTGTTGTTATTACCTGAAGCAGTGATAGCCTAGTGGTGTGAACGTCGGACTGCCAAGTAGTGGGTATCGAGTTCGAACCCAAGACACGCACTTCTGATTTTTCAGATTTAATTGCGTATTGTATAGTTATCAATTGCTTCGGGGAAGGATTCGTGAAGAAACCAGCATGCCTGAGCCTGCCTGCTAAGTGCGAGTCTGAGTCGCGCACGAAGAGTTCCGTACCATTATTTATAAAAACGAGCAAAATATCACTCTATTGTATGAGAGCCCCCTTAAATATTTATTTTATTCTGTTTTTGGTATTTGTTGTTATAGCGGCAACAGAAATACATAGGTAATCTGTAGAAATTTCAACTGGCTACCTATCACGGTTCATGAGATACAGCCTAGTGACAGACGGACGGATGGACAGATGGACGGACAGCGTAGTCTCAGCAATAGGCTTCCGTTTGACCGTTTGGGTACGTAACCCTAAAAATGGCTTAGGCCGCCCATGGGTCTCTGACTTGGCAGTCAGAGACCAATGGGTGGCATTAAAACTCGGACGCCTGGTTAGGTACTTAACCACACGATGAATAAAAATGACGTTATTGCCCGTCCAGCGCAAAACGATGCATGACAAAAGTATTGAATAGGAATGTGAGCTATAAGAGAAGAGGAAGACCAAAGAATCGATGGATGTACGGTGTACAAGATAATTAATGGCTAGAAAGGAGTTAACTGCTAAGATAACGAGTAATAGAGAAGTATGGATAAAGAACTGCTGCGCTGGTCCCGAATAAATTCAGATAAGGGCAGAAGAATGTTGATGATGGTAATAAACTGACTGTACAAACTCTAAAGATGCACCAGTACTTATTATACTAAAACTTAGGATATAACTTTTACAGTTCATAATTTACATTACATTTTTGACTTCTGTTTCATTGATTGAGTTTTTTGCTACCGAATTCTGAAGATAAAATATATTTTCCACTATTAAAATTTGTGTTTTTGAAGTCGGTTTTATTTATTTGGAAAAAAGGGTTTTTTTTATTCATTTTCAAATGTTTGTCGTCAGTGTATATCCTATACAAATTTTTGGAATGCATTTATTTTATCTTGTAAATAATACATGTCATGTTATTAGTCTTATCCTCAGTAAAATGGTACTTAACATACATAACTATCGAAATTTTGGTGTACTGTACACATCTGCGTACCCCCTCAGAGCATACAGGCGTGATGTTATGAATATTTTGTAAGACCATCATCAGATCTTTGCGAAATTTAAACGGCACCACCGCGGAATAGTCTTAGTAGGTGTTTCCGCCGCTCACTTCGTCCGATCCGGCTGAAATAGGTATTTCATCCAGCCGAGGTGGGTATGCACCGAGATGTGGTCGCAGTGGACAAGGTACTCACTTCTCTGTCCATGGCTAAAGAGAACTAACACAAACCTGTAGTACTTACCACCGATGACCGCAAGGAAGTATGGCAAGGCAAGGAGCTTGACGGGCGCTTCTATCGAGCTCTTCATGGGCCCGATATAGATTTTCTAGCGTCCGTGTCCTGGCTTCGTTTCGCCGACCTCTTTGGGGAAACTGAAGGTTTTGTCTGTGCGATTATGGACGAATTTATGCTGACGAACAACTACGGGAAACATATTATGAGGGACGGGACGATGTACGTGTGTCGGGCATGTCACCGTCCGGGTGAAACCATCAGACAATATTTTGCTTGTTCTCGTCTGGCTAACAGCGAGTACTTGCACAGGCACAACCAAGTGGCCAGGATTATTCGGTTAGCCAGCCTTTCAGTTTACGTTTGAAAACATTATCAAACGTCGCGCTTAAAATATCACCTGGTGGACGGTTATATACCGCTGGACCCATTATATGTATGTATTAACTTTCCAGACTTAGATAGGGTACCATGCAACAAGCTAATTTAGTAATCATCTCATCTGCCTAGCCTTTTTCCAAACTAACTTGGGGTCGGCTTCCAGTCTAACCGGATGCAGCTGAGTACCAGTATTTTACATGAAGCGACTGCCTATCTGACCTCCACAACCCAGTAACTGAATAATACGATACCCCTTGGTAAGACTGGATGTCAGACTTTTGGCTTCTGACTACTCGTAACGACTATCAAAGATCTACAAATGCCAGCCGGGACCAACGGCTTAACGTGCTTTCCGAGGCACAGAGGAAACTCGGTATGTTATTATGGTCACCCATCCACGGACCAACCTCGGGAAGCACGGCTTAACCTTACGGATCAACCCGTGCGGCTGTTATTATTTAGCCACGAGCTCCTCAAGCTAATTTAGTAATAAATCTTAATTAATTAATCTTCTTTAATTTATTGTACTAGAAATACATGCATAGAAACAGTATAAGTCCTCATAAATCGGTGGAGGAAAATCTGTATTAAAATAAAGAGATTAGATTACACAGAAATAGAAATTCTCAAAACTTGTCAAATACAAACACAGTTATCTAAATTATCTTACTAAGTAAATACATATCAATGATTAATTATCAAAATGTTCTGATTGATATCTAATTAATGAATTATGTTTATTGCTTCTTAACGTTCTTCCTTGTTGTCAGATTGTTTTATCAGTAAAATTTTCTGGTAAATATACTCAAATCTTTCATTAATTGAAATGAGATAACAATCTTTAACCAGTTGGTATAATGCTGGGTTTTATTGAACCAAGATGACGTTGTTTTGTGTCTGCAATTATTTCACGATCGTTGTTTTGTTTTTTCGTCCTAGAAAAATATTAGAGCCACTCATGGCCATGTGTAATATCTTTTCAGAATCCCTATTTAATGCGCCAAAACTTGTAATACAGGGTCACTTTTCGGTACAGTATTTTTTTTTTCACAGTGGGGTAATGGGGTTTCAAGTTTCAAGTTATGATTTGAGAAAAAATGTTTTCGTATAACTTAATTTTATCTTCAACACACCCAATAAACAACCATAAATAGCATGTCTAACGAAAGGACTCATTAGTACCAATCTAGTGAAAATTATAAAAAAGATACAGGATGTAGATTTTTTCGAATTTTAATAAGAATTAGTAAAAAAAGTCTCTTTTCTCATAAAAACACAAAATAAATTATAACTCTGCAGGGGTTGACCTTAAGGACCTCCCGTAGAACAATTTTTTGCAGGTGTTGACGCCATCTAACCTCTCGTAGCTTTTGATCCACGACTTTTTGGCCACCCTGTATATAATTTTATATGATATAATATTCTCATTCACTCAATGGGAACTATGAAAAGCGGCAAATATATAACCACAATTATGACGAATGCAGAATAAAAGCTTTTTGCGTTGTATTGAAATATTAATGAATATGTTTCCTAACATACATGGAATAAATTGAAATTCAGTTCATCAGTGAGACACGCGAGACCTTTTCAAAATTGTCTGCGTCTTTGGTCTAGAGGACCCAAGAGCGAATGCTGAGCATAAGGTATTGGATTCGATTGCCAGATGGGCAAAGTATTATTGAGTTATTCCAACAGGAATTTCTCAGTAGCAGCCATGTAGTCTGGATTTATGCCCGGATGAGGGCAATAGGCTTGCCCCATATTACATGGGACTTAAACATAACTGGCGAAAAGTGGGTGTGCTATTAGGTACACCTCTGCCTAACTAGTTTGGGATTACAGGCGTGATGTTATGCTGAGCATTCATGTGGCTAGAAAAGCTTGGTTGTCTAACCTATATAATAATATGGTGTGGATTGAGGATTAACCCGTCAGAAGGCGCGCCTCAGTTAGTAACACGGAGAGGCGCGCGCGAGCAAATTACTCACACTACTTTAAATGCTTATATTTCTATTTTTATAGTACTTATTAGCTTATAATGGAATTATGTAAATAAGACAAGGTTTCAAAAGTAAGAAAATGAATATTTAATTTAAACTACGAAACATAAATGCAACTTCTAAAGCAAATAACAAAACAACTTATTTTTATTTCGTAATTTTGACAGTCTTCATATAAATCACTAAAAAATAAAAATCTTACATAACAAATACTTAAAAAAATACTAATCTATGAGATTTAGACGAGTGTGCCTCTCGAAACACATTAAACATATATATGTGATATGTTCGGTGCAGAGTAATTGCTTTGAAAAATTAATACTTACACGGATGGGCGCGTGATGAGCAAATTGCCGCCCGATGCTACGCGGCCTCCACAAATACTTCGCTGCGCGGTCGCAACGGAACTCACCGGTATGAGAGTTGCGTCAGTGGAGAGGGGATGAATAGTTAGGAAGCTACCTAGGCGCTTGAGACGTTAGGGCATCAGTATCACCAAAAGTTTTTGTTTTCAATTTTTGTGTGAGCAAATTGCTCATAGCGCGCCTTCTCACAGGTTAATGAGTTACCTGTGAAATACCTTCTTTACAGATAATATGACCAAGTACTTCTTACATCGTTAGTGGCTTAGTTGCAAAACATGGTACAGTCATCATCATCTGTCTAGCCTTTTCCCAATCTATCTTGGGGTTGGATTCCAGTCTAACCAGGTGCAGCTGAATACCAGTATTTTACATGAAGCGACTGCCTTATCTGACCTCCACAACCCAGTAACTGAGTATAATATGACCCCTTGGTAAGACACTTCTGACTACTCGTAACGACTGTCTAAGATCTACAAATGACAGCCGGGACCAACGGCTTAACGTGCTTTCCAAGGCACGGAGGAAACTTTCATGTAAATGGTCACATATCCTCGGACCAACCTCGGCAAGCACGGCTTAACCTTAAAGATCGACCCGTGCGCCTGTTATTATTTACCCACGAGCTAAGCGAGTTTAAGTAACTGTAAGGCGTTTAAGAGAATTAAAAAAAAAACATGAGTCACTCTTGACTTCAATCTTGACCGAGGACAGGTCGACGATGGAAAGAGCGAACCCAAAAGAAGGATATCAACTCGCAACTTAAATGATGGAGATGATTGTAAATGTGATAATGAGGCATGTTATAATGGTGTTTGATAGAGAAGAGGATGTATCAGTTATGGAAGATAGAAAGCTTGACGCAGATGTAGAAACAACAATAATTGCGAGAGAGAAAGTGAATGATGCTATACATGCGATTGTGACCAAGCAGTTAATATCTAAAAACACATTAACCTCTGTAGTCAGGTGATAAAGGCGACGCTGGTTCACAATGGTGTGCTGGCCAACATTCGTATCTATTCATATATTATGTTTAGGCACCAGCCTAAACATATGAATAGATACGAATGTTGGGTGTTGCTAAAGAGGCATGAATGATGAACTAATGCTGTAGATACGCGTTTCTTGCGAAGCACGTGTGGTTTAACTTTGTGTGATAAATGCTGAAATGATTTTATGCGAGAACGTTTTAAATAAAACGTAGTGACAAAAATTAAAAACAATATGTTTAGATATTAACAGCCGCATTGGTCAATCTTCAAGGTGAAGCCGTGCTTGCCGAGGTTGGTCGTGGATGGGTGACCATCATTACATACCGAGTTTCCTCCTTGCCTCGGAAAGCACTTTGTTCCCGGCTGTTATTTGTAGATCTTTGACAGTCGTTAGGAGTAGTCAGAAGCCGAAAGTCTGACATCCAGTCTTACCAAGGGGTATCGTATTACCGAGTCAATGGGTTGTGGAGGTCAGAAAGGCAGTCGCTTCATGTAAAATACGGATACTTAGCTGCAACCGGTTAGACTGGAAGCCGACCCCAACAAAGTTTGTGAAAAGGCTAGGCAGGTGATGTAGTTTAGATAGTTTGGTCAAGTTTAGAGGATGAGTGAAAGGCGACTTACAAAAGATATTAACAAGGCAGATGTAAATGGCAACACCGGGAAAGGACGCCCTAGAAGGACATACAATGACCTCGTTGGTGAGGTTATTCAGCATAGGGCAAGTACGGTTCTCTATTGTGTCACCTAACTTTTTTATCCATAATTTAAAGTGCCATAACTTTTTTTGTCCTAATCATCATTTGTCCGAATGATAATTCACCCGAACTTAACATCACATAATATCACATGCCTTAAAATTGAAATCCCTAAATATAATATGTCCTAAATCCGTTTGTCATAAATATTACAATCAATAATAAAAATGTTTTCTATAAAAGTTATAAGTCCTAAATTCAAATTACATAATGTTTATTTATAATAATAATATTCTTAGAACAATTTACTTTTATTTTTATTATTCATAAATAAATATATTATACATGTACTCAATAAAGCAGTTGATTGTGAACATGTGGTTTTTGTGTAGCAAGCAAGCATTCAGCATGTAAGCAAGCATGCAGCATGCAAGCAGGCACGCAGCATGCAGCATGCAAGCAAGCACGCAGCATGCAGCATGCAAGCAAGCACGCAGCATGCAGCATGCAAGCAATCATGCAAACATGCAACATGCAGCAGGCATGGTTTCTGTCACGGCTCCGGCGCTGCGGCGCTCCGGCGGTCCCTCGCGAGTTTAACGTCGCAGATGGGTTTAACGCTCACCACCGCAGCTTCGGCTTGCTGGCCGGCTCTGAGCCGGCCAGCCTCAGCCGCAGCGGCGAGTGTTACAACCACCTGCTCCTCAACTCGCGGGCCGCCTCGCCCCTCCGCGCCTACGTGATTTTAAATTACACTCTAGGGGTAGGGCAGACAAGACTGCGTGGAGTCGGATTTACAGCGATTCGTTACTGTCACTAAAACCTAATTTTTAGCATATGTTTTTGGACTAAAAAAACTATTATAAATGAATATTCGGAATAATACACATTATTTAACACAATACTTAGGACATATGACTTTAGGTCTTGTAAAATTAGGAGATTCAATTAATAAAGTACTCGATATTATGACAGAATATTTTCACATGTAATAGGCGGCGGGCCTATTGTCATCAACCTGGCACTTCAAATCAAATCAAATCAAAATATTTTTATTTCACATAGGCCTACATGGGCACTTGTAAAACGTCGACAAAAAGGTGCTCGGTTCGGGTTGGTCGTTTCCTATGGAGAAGAACCGGCAAGAAACTCCATGGTTACTCTTTTAAAATCATTTGGCTTTACAATTTTTCTATGTTACAGCATTGGCACTTAAGTATGAGTGGGCATCGTAGGCCCGACAATAAGTCGTTGCTTACTACAAAACGTAGAACAAGATAAAAAGTTACCGAGGATCTAGGAATCTATAAGGCCTACAATGTCCATACATTTACAAACAATCGGTAAATAAGAAAAAGAGTCTATACAAAAAAAAAAAAAAGACGATATTGCAAAAAGACTAGATTAAACAAGTGACACAAATGTTGTCATCCGTGCTGTAACTATTCTAAACAAAATGGTGTAATGATAAAGAAACTATTGTAAAACATCTGATTAAAAATAATGGAAAAAAGTAAATAAAAATAAAAAATAAATAAAAAAAACAAAATAAAAATAAGATTGAGAATAGTTAGAGACATCCACACATTTGTGCCGTTTTATGAGCTACCAGGGAAGCCGCATGTGCGTAGGGGCTCAGGCCAAACTTCTTCAACGTAGTCCTTAATTTTGTAATATGCTTTTTTAATTAGGACACGTTTGATATAATTTTTAAACTTTCCATCGGTCAGTTCTGTAACTGACTTCGGCAACTTATTATAAAAGCGTATACTGTTTATAAGAAATGACTTGCTAGTTTTTGTTAATCTAAATTTTGGTATTACAATTTCGTGTTTACTGCGCGTGTTTATATTATGGAAGTCGCTTCTAATTTTGAAAAGTCCTCGGTTTTTGCGGACATATAAAATACATTCTAAAATATAGAGTGAAGGCAGAGTCAGTATATCGATTTCTTTAAATTTTTCTCTGAGGGACTCGCGAGGACCCATTTTATAGATGGCGCGGACTGCCCTCTTTTGCAGTATGAAAATTGATTCAACGTCTGCTGCCGATCCCCACAGCAGAATGCCATAGGACATAATACTATGGAAATAAGCGTAGTATACTAACCTAGCTGTGGCTACATCGGTTAACTGCCTTATTTTCCTAACTGCATAGGCAGCTGAGCTTAACCTTCCCGAAAGAGTTCTAATGTGCGCGCCCCACTGCAGTTTTGAATCGATAGTAATCCCCAAGAATACAGTTTCCGCTATGACATCAAGTTTTTTGCCGTCAAGATTTAAATTTAGGTCACGTTGTGGTACATTTGGTAAAGAAAACTTAAGACATTTTGTTTTATTCGTATTCAGTAAAAGATTGTTGGCTGCGAACCATTTTGAGAGAATAGTTAAGCTTTCGTTGACATGTAAGACGTCCGTATCTTTTCTATGAATTTTAAAAATTAGCGAGGTGTCATCAGCAAATAGAATTATATCCGAAAATTTGGCCATCATATAAGGGAGGTCATTAATATAAACAAGAAAAAGGAAAGGACCGAGAATTGAACCTTGGGGCACGCCCATCTTGACTATAGACCCGCAGGACGTCGCCCCATTTACATTTACTTTTTGTTGCCTGTTTGATAAATAAGAAAGAACAAGATCAGCAGCTTGTCCACGAATTCCGTAGTGGTGTAATTTACATATCAGTGTGTTATGGTCGACGCAGTCGAACGCTTTTGAGAGGTCACAGACACACACTAATCCAGATTGCGTGGTTCCTATTGTGAAATTCCCAAAACCCCAATAACAATTTGCCCGTTTCCGGAATCGAACCCAGGTCCTCACGCGCAGTAGGTGCAATTGCGAAAACTAGACATACCAGTCACTGAAAAATATTGGTTTGTAAAGTTTAATGGACATTAATTTTTTAAAAAATGGGTCAATGTAACCCACTTCGTCGGGTTAATATAAATATGTTTTAGCGCCAGTTAATTCATGTAGTTACCTTATCAACTTTGTTGATATTGATCAAAATAGCAATCACAATGACAGTTCCTAATCAATTCTTGTGAAGTCTACACTCTGATTATATTTAAAAGCAAGATTTTTTTGCAGAAGTAGTTATTCACAAACACGATGTTTGTAAAACCGGGCTTATGTCTGTTATTAGCGATAATTTTGCAGGTAACATTTATTCCTTTTAAAATACTAAGTTATCAAGTAACTATGTTATCCTTGTATTTTTTATTACTGTTGGAAAAACATTCCACACAACATTTTAAAATGACTTAACGACTCTATGTTGTTAATAATCGTATTTTTTTTTATCTAACAAACTCAACAGCACACAGAAATTGCATTTTTCAGTGCTCTTACAAGGCTCACTTTAATTTTTTTTTTGTCGATTAACAGTTGCTGTTTATAAACAGCTGTGAAAATTATCTTGAAAAACTTTTATTCAAAATCATACACTTTACGTTTCCTTGATTTATTTTATACACAACATTTTTTTTTAATCCTGTTTTTTTTTTCTCAGGTTTCCGCGCGATACACAAACTTGAAACGAGACGCCGATGAAGAGGAAATCAGGGCAGGTTAGTAAAAAAACAAAGAAAAGATAATTCCATTATTAAATCAATGGCAGCCTCATTCATCTAGCGGTCGCAACGCTCGTAAGACTGCTAAGTATTAGGTCCTGAGTTCTATTCACAGATGGACAAAGAAAAGTATTTGACATTAATTAACCAAAACCAACCAAAAATGGGCTCCGTGAGTTTTTCCCTAAACATGCATAGTTCAGTATCGAGAATCATTATTAGTAAATAAGTTATCTTAAATAGTACTCTAACTTGTAACACCCCTTTTTATATTATGCCTTTTTACGCCAGAACCCGCATCGCTGCTATCATCCGCCTCGCGTGTAGTATCCGGATGGGATGCACAGCCAGGTCAACTCCCCCACCACGCATCCCTGCGTATGATAAGCCCTTTCGGTGATATTCGCCAATGTGGTGGTTCCATAGTGGCAAAGGAATGGGTTGTCACTTCAGCGTTTTGTACTGTCAGGTATGTAACCAATGAGAGGGCCGTTAATACGTTCACACTGATGGTTCCTTAGTAACTGCTATTTACAATGTAAAATTAATTCATATCAAGAATATGGTTTGGATACTACAACTAAAAATACCGTAAAAAAAAAAACTAAAACTTTTTGCAAAAATACCGAATACCTAAAAACAGTCCTCACCTCCCAACTATGTTGAAGTCGGCTTCCAGTCTAACCAGATGCAGCTGAATACAGTATTTTACATGAAGCGACTGCCTATCTGACCTCCACAATTACCCAGTAATAATACGATAATACGATACCCCTTTGAAAGACTGGTTGTCGGCCTTTCGGGCCATCTACTAAAAATCACACTAAATAGCCTAAAATTACATTCGTCGGTGGTAGTCGGTGACATTGTTTGTTTCATTGACTTTTTTGCCACCGACTTCGGAAAGAAAAGTTTTTTAACTAACCACCTTTACTCAACAGCCACTTACAGTAAGTATACCATCTTTTCCAGCCGCGTCCTTGTGGTGGTCCGCGCAGGCGTGGTGTCTCTCATAAACCCGGAGTACATTTTCGAGACAACGGAATGGTATACCCACCCTAGATACAACACCTCGAGGCCAACAATCCTGCAGGCGTACGACATCGCACTTGTAAAGTTACACCGACCTCTTGTTTATTCAAGTAAGTATATTCATATCTTTCGTTAGTCCAGGGGTCCCAAGCCTAAGTCCCAAGGCCAAGGCTCTTGGGCCTTTGTGTTCCAGGGCCCCTGGAACACAAAGGCCCAAGAGCCTTGGCCTAAGAAGCAACATGGATGGGTTTTAGTCAGTACAAGTCTGACACTCCCTTCCGCTCCGCCCAGAGCGGGAGGAATCATTTAATGATTTCCCATCCGAAAAATAAAAGGGGTCCCAAGCGCGACTGCTGAACAAGAGGTCTTGGGTTCGAATCCCGGGTCAGGCGTACTGTTTGTGATATATTTGTAATAGTGGGTACTAAGAAGTAGTAAGTCTTTGTTTGTTACAAGCCAGTCTCCGAATATACGTCTACCAGTGAAGTCCATGTTTTATTGTGCTCCCGATAGTTGCCGTAGTTCCCATATTCTTCAATGTTATTGGGTTTTTTTAGTAGCAGCCAGAGAGTCTGGATCTGCGCCCAGTTGATGGCAATAGGGTCACTCTCTATTACATGTGACTTAAACCTAACTTGTGAAATGTGAGTGTAATATTAGATACATCTCTGACTTACAATTAGAGGTTCGGGCCATGTCTTCTTCTTCTAGACTTCTTTCTTTTACTAGTCATCTCATAAGGCACCTCTTTTTAGGGTTCCGTACCCAAAGGGTCAAACGGGACCCTATTGCTGAGACTTCGCTGTCCGTCCGTCCGTCTATCACCAGGCTTTATTTCATGAACCGTGATAGTTAACCAGTTGTTTCTACAGATTATGTATTTCTGTTGCCGCTGTAACAAAAAATACTAAAAAGAGAATAAAATAAATATTTAAGAGCGCTGTCATACAAAACAGTGTTTTTTTGATCGTTTTTATAAATAATGGTTCGGATCCCTTCGTGCGCGAGTCCGACTCGCACATGGCCGGTTTTTTTTTTGCTATATCACTCTTTACATGTCGTTTCCAAAAGAAATGATGAATGGACTGTCATGCATAATTTCTTTGTTCTTCCTCTACTCTTCTACCCATTCACATTCATCCTTACTAAATGCCTTTATTATTATTGTTATCTGCTTTCAGGGTTGCTGAGACCAATCCGCATACAGCCACGTATTGACGCGTATCGAGACTACACTGGCAACCAAGTCTACGCTAGTGGACACGGAAATACACAAACCCTGGGTCAGTAATTCTATTACGACGAATATGTATGAGTACTTAACATACTTTTTTGGAGTGAAAACTTCTTTAGCGGCGCTGTGCATTTTGGTGATGAGTAAAAAATGTTAAACTCGTGTCAGGTCACGTGTCCTGATCGAAAATTCGTAAAACGGATTGACATTAGGTTACGAAGGAATTTGAACTTTATGAAATCTCTCATTGAGTTTGGGTTTCCAGAACTGGAAAATTCGTAATACGGATTGACATTAGCTTACGAAGGAATTTGAACTTTATTGCCATTTGTCATTGAGTTTGGGTTTCCAAAACTGGATAATTATCTTATGCTCAAAGTAAGACGTAAGACGGATTTTAATAGTTCTGTTTAATTTGTAATGTATTATAAATTGTATTTGTCTATTGTATTGCATATAAATGATAGTACTTTTATACTAATGATTAAAGTAATTTGTGCAAAATGATTCCCTAACCATTCCAAAATATCAAAAATGCACAACGTTAATATTCAAGTGTTCACTTCTGCCGGCATTCCCGGAGTGCAACCCTTGTTTTTTTATTAAATCGTTGATCGGCTTTGTGAGAGTACCCTAATATTTTCTTTCAACATTACAGGTCCCTTAACCGACGTACTCCAATGGGTATACCTGCGGGCGATCTCTGACCGGGTTTGTGCTGACACATATGGCGTCGGTGTCTTCGAAACCACCATATGCGCGGAATACTACAACGTCACGTCACAGTCTACTTGCTTCGTAAGTTTTAAGGCCTCACTCAATTGATACGTGTACTATGCCAGCCACGCTGCCACGTGCCCAGTTGATGGCATGATGAAAAACCACTTTTCCTCATTTAGCCAACATTTACGAAAGCTTCATTTCAGGGTGACAATGGCGGTCCATTGGTGCATGTTGGTAACGATGGCATCCCAACCCTCATAGGAGTCTCCTATTTCTATCCTGCATCCGTTACTGGCTGCGACAAAGGCTGGCCTACAGGTAAAATTTGTATTTCTTTCACAAAAACATAAATTATCTAACAGAAGCGTACACCAAACCAATCTCCATGGTCCTCATCTGACTTTGACAAAGGTTATGTCTCGTTTCAGAAGACAATGTGGCCTTTGAGTTAGTTTCAGTATTTCTTTGCAGATTTTGGACAAACAATCTGATATCTACCAATACTTAAAAAATCAAATTAACATATAATTTACCACACCTTTATTGAAGGCCAAATCACTGGTGGAGCTGAAATCGATGGAGTATTCCCGTTTGAGCAGCTACTCGTAGAGTACCTATTTTTTGGGCAACAATGCATTGAGCACCGACTATATAGCACTCAATTTATATAGGTGCCCTAAAAATAGGTGCTCAAACGGGAATACAACAAATCGATGACTATCAGTACCAATTATAGAACAATGACAAATATGACACCTCTTGAAAACGGTTTGGATAGAATTAAGTCATAAGTGACTTAGATTCTATCTTGCCGCAATTTTAAAAGCATTTAATTGTATGATCCCTAAAAAACTAAATATCTCTAATTAAAAACATTTATCTCTACCAGGTTACACTCGTCCTGGACCTTTCTTAGACTGGTTCGAAGACGTATCGGGAATTGACTTTGACAATTTTCAAGATGATGATATCGAAGACCCAACTTCTGCAATCCCCATTGATCCCAGTACAACTATCAGCCCCATTATCACCCCTTCCAGTACTACTACTGACCCCAACGACTCTAGCACAACTGCTGGCCCTGACGACTCCAGCACAACTGCTGGCCCCGACGACTCTGTTACAACTGCTAGCCCAGACGACTCTATAACAACTGCTAGCCCAGATGACTCTGGCACAACTGCTAGCCCAGACGACTCTTTCACAACTGCTGGCCCTGACGACTCCAGCACAACTGCTGGCCCCAACGACTCTGTCACAACTGCTAGCCCAGACGACTCTGGCACAACTGCTGGCCCTGACGACTCCAGCTCAACTGCTGGCCCCGACGACTCTGTAACAGCTTCTAGCCCAGACGACTCTGGCACAACTGCAAGCCCCGCCGACTCTAGCACAACTGTTGGCCCAGACGACTCTGTTACAACTGCTAGCCCAGACGACTCTGGCACAACTGCTGGTCCCGACGACTCCAGCACAACTGCTGGCCCTGACGACTCCAGCACAACTGCTGGCCCCGACGACTCCAGCACAACTGCTAGCCCAGACGACTCTATAACAACTGCTAGCCCAGACGACTCTGGCACAACTGCTAGCCCAGACGACTCCAGCACAACTGCTGGCCCCGACGACTCTGTTACAGCTACTAGCCCAGACGACTCTGGCACAACTGCTGGCCCTGACGACTCCAGCACAACTGCTGGCCCCGACGACTCCAGCACAACTGCTAGCCCAGACGACTCTATAACAACTGCTAGCCCAGACGACTCTGGCACAACTGCTAGCCCAGACGACTCCAGCACAACTGCTGGCCCCGACGACTCTGTTACAACTGCTAGCCCAGACGACTCTGGCACAACTGCTGGCCCCGACGACTCTGTTACAGCTACTAGCCCAGACGACTCTGTTACAACTGCTATTCCAGACGACTCTGGCACAACTGCTGGCCCCGACGACTCCAGCACAACTGCTAGCCCAGACGACTCCAGCACAACTGCTGGCCCCAACGACTCTGTAACAACTGCTGGCCCCGAAGACTCTGTTACAGCTACTAGCCCAGACGACTCTAGCACAACGGCTGGCCCCGACGACTCTGTTACAACTGCTGGCCCTGATGACTCTGTTACAGCTACTAGCCCAGACGACTCTAGCACAACGGCTGGCCCCGACGACTCTGTTACAACTGCTGGCCCTGATGACTCTGTTACAGCTACTAGCCCAGACGACTCTAGCACAACTGCTGGCCCCAACGACTCTGTAACAACTGCTGGCCCCGAAGACTCTGTTACAGCTACTAGCCCAGACGACTCTAGCACAACGGCTGGCCCCGACGACTCTGTTACAACTGCTGGCCCTGATGACTCTGTTACAGCTACTAGCCCAGACGACTCTAGCACAACTGCTGGCCCCGACGACTCTGTTACAACTGCTGGCCCCGACGACTTTGTTACAGCTACTAGCCCAGACGACTCTAGCACAACTGCTGGCCCCGACGACTCAGTTACAACTGCTATCCCAGACGACTCTGGCACAACTGCTGGCCCCGACGACTCTGTTACAACTGCTAGCCCAGACGACTCTATAACAACTGCTAGCCCAGACGACTCTGGCACAACTGCTAGCCCAGACGACTCCAGCACAACTGCTGGCCCCGACGACTCTGTTACAGCTACTAGCCCAGACGACTCTGGCACAACTGCTGGCCCTGACGACTCCAGCACAACTGCTGGCCCCGACGACTCCAGCACAACTGCTAGCCCAGACGACTCTATAACAACTGCTAGCCCAGACGACTCTGGCACAACTGCTAGCCCAGACGACTCCAGCACAACTGCTGGCCCCGACGACTCTGTTACAACTGCTAGCCCAGACGACTCTGGCACAACTGCTGGCCCCGACGACTCTGTTACAGCTACTAGCCCAGACGACTCTGGCACAACTGCTGGCCCCGACGACTCTGTTACAACTGCTAGCCCAGATGACTCTGGCACAACCGCTGGCCCCGACGCCTCTGTTACAGCTACTAGCCCAGACGACTCTGGCACAAGTGCTGGCCCCGACGACTCTGTTACAACTGCTAGCCCAGACGACTCTGGCACAACTGCTGGCCCCAACGACTCCAGCACAACCGCTGGCCCTGATGACTCCAGCTCAACTGCTAGCCCCAACGACTCCAGCACAACCGCTGGCCCTGATGACTCCAGCTCAACTGCTGGCCCCGACGACTCTGTTACAGCTACTAGCCCCGACGACTCCAGCACAACTGCTAGCCCAGACGACTCCAGCACAACTGCTGGCCCCGACGACTCTGTTACAACTGCTGGCCCCGACGACTTTGTTACAGCTACTAGCCCAGACGACTCCAGCACAACTGCTGGCCCCGACGACTCTGTAACAACTGCTGGCCCCGACGACTCTGTTACAGCTACTAGCCCAGACGACTCTAGCACAACTGCTGGCCCCGACGACTCTGTTACAACTGCTAGCCCAGACGACTCTGGCACAACTGCTGGCCCCGACGACTCTGTTACAGCTACTAGCCCAGACGACTCTGGCACAACTGCTGGCCCCGACGACTCTGTTACAACTGCTAGCCCAGACGACTCTGACACAACTGCTGGCCCCAACGACTCCAGCACAACCGCTGGCCCTGATGACTCCAGCTCAACTGCTAGCCCTAACGACTCCAGCACAACCGCTGGCCCTGATGACTCCAGCTCAACTGCTGGCCCCGACGACTCTGTTACAGCTACTAGCCCCGACGACTCCAGCACAACTGCTAGCCCAGACGACTCTATAACAACTGCTAGCCCAGACGACTCTGGCACAACTCCTAGCCCAGACGACTCCAGCACAACTGCTGGCCCCGACGACTCTGTAACAGCTACAAGCCCAGACGACTCTGGCACAACTGCTGGCCCTGACGACTCCAGCACAACTGCTGGCCCCGACGACTCCAGCACAACTGCTAGCCCAGACGACTCTATAACAACTGCTAGCCCAGACGACTCTGGCACAACTGCTAGCCCAGACGACTCCAGCACAACTGCTGGCCCCGACGACTCTGTTACAACTGCTAGCCCAGACGACTCTGGCACAACTGCTGGCCCCGACGACTCTATTACAGCTACAAGCCCAGACGACTCTGGCACAACTGCTGGCCCTGACGACTCCAGCACAACTGCTGGCCCCGACGACTCCAGCACAACTGCTAGCCCAGACGACTCTATAACAACTGCTAGCCCAGACGACTCTGGCACAACTGCTAGCCCAGACGACTCCAGCACAACTGCTGGCCCCGACGACTCTGTTACAACTGCTAGCCCAGACGACTCTGGCACAGCTACTAGCCCAGACGACTCTGGCACAACTGCTGGCCCCGACGACTCTGTTACAACTGCTAGCCCAGACGACTCTGGCACAACTGCTGGCCCCAACGACTCCAGCACAACTGCTGGCCCCGACGACTCTGTAACAGCTACAAGCCCAGACGACTCTGGCACAACTGCTGGCCCTGACGACTCCAGCACAACTGCTGGCCCCGACGACTCCAGCACAACTGCTAGCCCAGACGACTCTATAACAACTGCTAGCCCAGACGACTCTGGCACAACTGCTAGCCCCGACGACTCTGTTACAACTGCTAGCCCAGACGACTCTGGCACAACTGCTGGCCCCGACGACTCTGTTACAGCTACTAGCCCAGACGACTCTGGCACAACTGCTGGCCCCGACGACTCTGTTACAACTGCTAGCCCAGACGACTCTGGCACAACTGCTGGCCCCAACGACTCCAGCACAACCGCTGGCCCTGATGACTCCAGCTCAACTGCTAGCCCCAACGACTCCAGCACAACCGCTGGCCCTGATGACTCCAGCTCAACTGCTGGCCCCGACGACTCTATAACAACTGCTGGCCCCGACGACTCCAGTACAACTGCTAGCCCAGACGACTCTATAACAACTGCTAGCCCAGACGACTCTGGCACAACTGCTAGCCCAGACGACTCTGGCACAACTGCTGGCCCCGACGACTCTGTTACAGCTACTAGCCCAGACGACTCTGGCACAACTGCTGGCCCCGACGACTCTGTTACAACTGCTAGCCCCGACGACTCCAGCACAACTGCTAGCCCAGACGACTCTATAACAACTGCTAGCCCAGACGACTCTGGCACAACTGCTAGCCCAGACGACTCCAGCACAACTGCTGGCCCCGACGACTCTGTTACAGCTACTAGCCCAGACGACTCTGGCACAACTGCTGGCCCTGACGACTCCAGCACAACTGCTGGCCCCGACGACTCCAGCACAACTGCTAGCCCAGACGACTCTATAACAACTGCTAGCCCAGACGACTCTGGCACAACTGCTAGCCCAGACGACTCCAGCACAACTGCTGGCCCCGACGACTCTGTTACAACTGCTAGCCCAGACGACTCTGGCACAACTGCTGGCCCCGACGACTCTGTTACAGCTACTAGCCCAGACGACTCTTTTACAACTGCTATTCCAGACGACTCTGGCACAACTGCTGGCCCCGACGACTCCAGCACAACTGCTGGCCCCAACGACTCTGTAACAACTGCTGGCCCCGAAGACTCTGTTACAGCTACTAGCCCAGACGACTCTAGCACAACGGCTGGCCCCGACGACTCTGTTACAACTGCTGGCCCTGATGACTCTGTTACAGCTACTAGCCCAGACGACTCTAGCACAACGGCTGGCCCCGACGACTCTGTTACAACTGCTGGCCCTGATGACTCTGTTACAGCTACTAGCCCAGACGACTCTAGCACAACTGCTGGCCCCAACGACTCTGTAACAACTGCTGGCCCCGAAGACTCTGTTACAGCTACTAGCCCAGACGACTCTAGCACAACGGCTGGCCCCGACGACTCTGTTACAACTGCTGGCCCTGATGACTCTGTTACAGCTACTAGCCCAGACGACTCTAGCACAACTGCTGGCCCCGACGACTCTGTTACAACTGCTGGCCCCGACGACTTTGTTACAGCTACTAGCCCAGACGACTCTAGCACAACTGCTGGCCCCGACGACTCAGTTACAACTGCTATCCCAGACGACTCTGGCACAACTGCTGGCCCCGACGACTCTGTTACAACTGCTAGCCCAGACGACTCTATAACAACTGCTAGCCCAGACGACTCTGGCACAACTGCTAGCCCAGACGACTCCAGCACAACTGCTGGCCCCGACGACTCTGTTACAGCTACTAGCCCAGACGACTCTGGCACAACTGCTGGCCCTGACGACTCCAGCACAACTGCTGGCCCCGACGACTCCAGCACAACTGCTAGCCCAGACGACTCTATAACAACTGCTAGCCCAGACGACTCTGGCACAACTGCTAGCCCAGACGACTCCAGCACAACTGCTGGCCCCGACGACTCTGTTACAACTGCTAGCCCAGACGACTCTGGCACAACTGCTGGCCCCGACGACTCTGTTACAGCTACTAGCCCAGACGACTCTGGCACAACTGCTGGCCCCGACGACTCTGTTACAACTGCTAGCCCCGACGACTCCAGCACAACTGCTAGCCCAGACGACTCTATAACAACTGCTAGCCCAGACGACTCTGGCACAACTGCTAGCCCAGACGACTCCAGCACAACTGCTGGCCCCGACGACTTTGTTACAGCTACTAGCCCAGACGACTCTGGCACAACTGCTGGCCCTGACGACTCCAGCACAACTGCTGGCCCCGACGACTCCAGCACAACTGCTAGCCCAGACGACTCTATAACAACTGCTAGCCCAGACGACTCTGGCACAACTGCTAGCCCAGACGACTCTAGCACAACTGCTGGCCCCGACGACTCTGTTACAACTGCTAGCCCAGACGACTCTGGCACAACTGCTGGCCCCGACGACTCTGTTACAGCTACTAGCCCAGACGACTCTAGCACAACTGCTGGCCCCGACGACTCTGTTACAACTGCTATCCCAGACGACTCTGGCACAACTGCTGGCCCCGACGACTCTGTTACAACTGCTAGCCCAGACGACTTTATAACAACTGCTAGCCCAGACGACTCTGGCACAACTGCTAGCCCAGACGACTCCAGCACAACTGCTGGCCCCGACGACTCTGTAACAACTGCTGGCCCCGACGACTCTGTTACAGCTACTAGCCCAGACGACTCTAGCACAACTGCTGGCCCCGACGACTCTGTTACAACTGCTAGCCCAGACGACTCTGGCACAACTGCTGGCCCCGACGACTCTGTTACAGCTACTAGCCCAGACGACTCTGGCACAACTGCTGGCCCCGACGACTCTGTTACAACTGCTAGCCCAGACGACTCTGACACAACTGCTGGCCCCAACGACTCCAGCACAACCGCTGGCCCTGATGACTCCAGCTCAACTGCTAGCCCTAACGACTCCAGCACAACCGCTGGCCCTGATGACTCCAGCTCAACTGCTGGCCCCGACGACTCTGTTACAGCTACTAGCCCCGACGACTCCAGCACAACTGCTAGCCCAGACGACTCTATAACAACTGCTAGCCCAGACGACTCTGGCACAACTCCTAGCCCAGACGACTCCAGCACAACTGCTGGCCCCGACGACTCTGTAACAGCTACAAGCCCAGACGACTCTGGCACAACTGCTGGCCCTGACGACTCCAGCACAACTGCTGGCCCCGACGACTCCAGCACAACTGCTAGCCCAGACGACTCTATAACAACTGCTAGCCCAGACGACTCTGGCACAACTGCTAGCCCAGACGACTCTGGCACAACTGCTGGCCCCGACGACTCTGTTACAACTGCTAGCCCAGACGACTCTGGCACAACTGCTGGCCCCGACGACTCTATTACAGCTACAAGCCCAGACGACTCTGGCACAACTGCTGGCCCTGACGACTCCAGCACAACTGCTGGCCCCGACGACTCCAGCACAACTGCTAGCCCAGACGACTCTATAACAACTGCTAGCCCAGACGACTCTGGCACAACTGTTAGCCCAGACGACTCCAGCACAACTGCTGGCCCCGACGACTCTGTTACAACTGCTAGCCCAGACGACTCTGGCACAGCTACTAGCCCAGACGACTCTGGCACAACTGCTGGCCCCGACGACTCTGTTACAACTGCTAGCCCAGACGACTCTGGCACAACTGCTGGCCCCAACGACTCCAGCACAACTGCTGGCCCCGACGACTCTGTAACAGCTACAAGCCCAGACGACTCTGGCACAACTGCTGGCCCTGACGACTCCAGCACAACTGCTGGCCCCGACGACTCCAGCACAACTGCTAGCCCAGACGACTCTATAACAACTGCTAGCCCAGACGACTCTGGCACAACTGCTAGCCCCGACGACTCTGTTACAACTGCTAGCCCAGACGACTCTGGCACAACTGCTGGCCCCGACGACTCTGTTACAGCTACTAGCCCAGACGACTCTGGCACAACTGCTGGCCCCGACGACTCTGTTACAACTGCTAGCCCAGACGACTCTGGCACAACTGCTGGCCCCAACGACTCCAGCACAACCGCTGGCCCTGATGACTCCAGCTCAACTGCTAGCCCCAACGACTCCAGCACAACCGCTGGCCCTGATGACTCCAGCTCAACTGCTGGCCCCGACGACTCTATAACAACTGCTGGCCCCGACGACTCCAGCACAACTGCTAGCCCAGACGACTCTATAACAACTGCTAGCCCAGACGACTCTGGCACAACTGCTAGCCCAGACGACTCCAGCACAACTGCTGGCCCCGACGACTCTGTTACAACTGCTAGCCCAGACGACTTTGGCACAACTGCTGGCCCCGACGACTCTGTTACAGCTACTAGCCCAGACGACTCTGGCACAACTGCTGGCCCTGACGACTCCAGCACAACTGCTGGCCCCGACGACTCCAGCACAACTGCTAGCCCAGACGACTCTATAACAACTGCTAGCCCAGACGACTCTGGCACAACTGCTAGCCCAGACGACTCTAGCACAACTGCTGGCCCCGACGACTCTGTTACAACTGCTAGCCCAGACGACTCTGGCACAACTGCTGGCCCCGACGACTCTGTTACAGCTACTAGCCCAGACGACTCTAGCACAACTGCTGGCCCCGACGACTCTGTTACAACTGCTATCCCAGACGACTCTGGCACAACTGCTGGCCCCGACGACTCTGTTACAACTGCTAGCCCAGACGACTTTATAACAACTGCTAGCCCAGACGACTCTGGCACAACTGCTAGCCCAGACGACTCCAGTACAACTGCTGGCCCCGACGACTCTGTAACAACTGCTGGCCCCGACGACTCTGTTACAGCTACTAGCCCAGACGACTCTAGCACAACTGCTGGCCCCGACGACTCTGTTACAACTGCTAGCCCAGACGACTCTGGCACAACTGCTGGCCCCGACGACTCTGTTACAGCTACTAGCCCAGACGACTCTGGCACAACTGCTGGCCCCAACGACTCCAGCACAACCGCTGGCCCTGATGACTCCAGCTCAACTGCTAGCCCTAACGACTCCAGCACAACCGCTGGCCCTGATGACTCCAGCTCAACTGCTGGCCCCGACGACTCTGTTACAGCTACTAGCCCCGACGACTCCAGCACAACTGCTAGCCCAGACGACTCTATAACAACTGCTAGCCCAGACGACTCTGGCACAACTCCTAGCCCAGACGACTCCAGCACAACTGCTGGCCCCGACGACTCTGTAACAGCTACAAGCCCAGACGACTCTGGCACAACTGCTGGCCCTGACGACTCCAGCACAACTGCTGGCCCCGACGACTCCAGCACAACTGCTAGCCCAGACGACTCTATAACAACTGCTAGCCCAGACGACTCTGGCACAACTGCTAGCCCAGACGACTCCAGCACAACTGCTGGCCCCGACGACTCTGTTACAACTGCTAGCCCAGACGACTCTGGCACAACTGCTGGCCCCGACGACTCTATTACAGCTACAAGCCCAGACGACTCTGGCACAACTGCTGGCCCTGACGACTCCAGCACAACTGCTGGCCCCGACGACTCCAGCACAACTGCTAGCCCAGACGACTCTATAACAACTGCTAGCCCAGACGACTCTGGCACAACTGTTAGCCCAGACGACTCCAGCACAACTGCTGGCCCCGACGACTCTGTTACAACTGCTAGCCCAGACGACTCTGGCACAGCTACTAGCCCAGACGACTCTGGCACAACTGCTGGCCCCGACGACTCTGTTACAACTGCTAGCCCAGACGACTCTGGCACAACTGCTGGCCCCAACGACTCCAGCACAACTGCTGGCCCCGACGACTCTGTAACAGCTACAAGCCCAGACGACTCTGGCACAACTGCTGGCCCTGACGACTCCAGCACAACTGCTGGCCCCGACGACTCCAGCACAACTGCTAGCCCAGACGACTCTATAACAACTGCTAGCCCAGACGACTCTGGCACAACTGCTAGCCCCGACGACTCTGTTACAACTGCTAGCCCAGACGACTCTGGCACAACTGCTGGCCCCGACGACTCTGTTACAGCTACTAGCCCAGACGACTCTGGCACAACTGCTGGCCCCGACGACTCTGTTACAACTGCTAGCCCAGACGACTCTGGCACAACTGCTGGCCCCAACGACTCCAGCACAACCGCTGGCCCTGATGACTCCAGCTCAACTGCTAGCCCCAACGACTCCAGCACAACCGCTGGCCCTGATGACTCCAGCTCAACTGCTGGCCCCGACGACTCTATAACAACTGCTGGCCCCGACGACTCCAGCACAACTGCTAGCCCAGACGACTCTATAACAACTGCTAGCCCAGACGACTCTGGCACAACTGCTAGCCCAGACGACTCCAGCACAACTGCTGGCCCCGACGACTCTGTTACAACTGCTAGCCCAGACGACTTTGGCACAACTGCTGGCCCCGACGACTCTGTTACAGCTACTAGCCCAGACGACTCTGGCACAACTGCTGGCCCCGACGACTCTGTTACAACTGCTAGCCCAGACGACTTTGGCACAACTGCTGGCCCCGACGACTCTGTTACAGCTACTAGCCCAGACGACTCTGGCACAACTGCTGGCCCCGACGACTCTGTTACAGCTGCTAGCCCAGACGACTCTGGCACAACTGCTGGCCCCGACGACTCTGTAACAGCTACAAGCCCAGACGACTCTGGCACAACTGCTGGCCCTGACGACTCCAGCACAACTGCTGGCCCCGACGACTCCAGCACAACTGCTAGCCCAGACGACTCTATAACAACTGCTAGCCCAGACGACTCTGGCACAACTGCTAGCCCCGACGACTCTGTTACAACTGCTAGCCCAGACGACTCTGGCACAACTGCTGGCCCCGACGACTCTGTTACAGCTACTAGCCCAGACGACTCTGGCACAACTGCTGGCCCCGACGACTCTGTTACAACTGCTAGCCCAGACGACTCTGGCACAACTGCTGGCCCCAACGACTCCAGCACAACCGCTGGCCCTGATGACTCCAGCTCAACTGCTAGCCCCAACGACTCCAGCACAACCGCTGGCCCTGATGACTCCAGCTCAACTGCTGGCCCCGACGACTCTATAACAACTGCTAGCCCAGACGACTCTGGCACAACTGCTAGCCCAGACGACTCCAGCACAGCTGCTGGCCCCGACGACTCTGTTACAACTGCTGGCCCCGACGACTCTGTTACAGCTACTAGCCCAGACGACTCTAGCACAACTGCTGGCCCCGACGACTCCAGCACAACCGCTGGCCCTGATGACTCCAGCTCAACTGCTAGCCCTGATGACTCCAGCTCAACTGCTGGCCCCGACGACTCTGTTACAGCTACTAGCCCCGACGATTCCAGCACAACTGCTAGCCCAGACGACTCTATTACAACTGCTAGCCCAGACGACTCTGGCACAACTGCTAGCCCAGACGACTCCAGCACAACTGCTGGCCCCGACGACTCTGTTACAACTGCTGGCCCCGACGACTCTGTTACAGCTACTAGCCCAGACGACTCTGGCACAACTACTAGCCCAGACGGCTCTAGCACAACCGCTGGCCCTGACGACTCCAGCACAACTGCTGGCCCCGACGACTCTCTTTCAACTGCTGGTCCTGACGACTCCATCACAACTGCTGGCCCCGACGACTCTATAACAACTGCCAGCCCAGACGACTCTGGCACGACTGCTGGCCCCGACGAATCCAGCACAACTGCTGGCCCGGACAATTCCAGCACAACTTCTGACCCTGACAACTCCAGCACAACTACTGGCCCCGAAGACTCTATTACAACTGCTAGCCCCGACGACTCCAGCACAACTGCTGGCCCCGACGACTCTATTACAACTGCTAGCCCAGATGACTCCAGCACAACTACTGGCCCCGACGATGTCATCACCACAACCGAATCTGGAGATGTTACTACTCCCGACGGAAATGTTACTCCACCACCGGGAGAAGGAGATGGTAATGGTGAAGGAGACGGTAATGGTGAAGATGATGGTAGTGGAGAATGGGACGACGATGATGAAAGAGATGAGTGTGAAGACGGATATGATGATGCTAAGCTACCACTCCTGAAACGTCTCCTAGTGTGCGTCAAAGTAAAGGTCGCAATGAGCAAATTCGCAGCGAACGATACAAGTAATGAGGTAGATCTTGCACAACAGTGATTTAATTAAAATTGAATCGTGGAACGACATTTAAGATTGTTTTTAATTTATGTGTAGAAAAAATTATTAAACAAATAAAAGAATTTAATTATTAAAATGTTTTTTTTTTCTATCAGATATATCATCGAAAGTATCAAGATTTAGCAGTATTGGCTTAGTGTGATCTGTGGATGCTTGTCCTTGCTTTACAATTATATCGAGATGCCTCCTTGACTCGGAAAACACGTTAGCAGTGGGCCTCCAGCTGTCATGAAATGATGTTTATTTAGTGAGAAATCTTCTTAAATGACTCGTTTTACCTTACGTAAGCACGTTACCAAAAAGGGATCAGCAGCAACGATACATCGACTCGGCTACGGCTAGGTGATGCTGCGCTTACGGCTCGCCAACCGCTGGTTGACCTGGCTGGTACATGATCAAGGGTGAGGGGGGCAAGGGTGGACGAAAAGACGTCAGCGCGGGGATGACGAGCCGTAAGCGCGGAATGCAAGGTGACCACGTACCGCATCGCGGTTCGTGAGCTTTTCCTGAGGCGAGGCGATTAGGTTACGGCGATTAGTGTGTGTTGCAGTGAAGTGTCGTGGTAAACTAACATACTAACATACACTACAGCAGTAGGGAGTTTCATACAAAGAATATTGAATGGCTCGAGTATTTACGGTGACGATTCCTTTCCGAGTTGATTTGTGTGCTATGTCGCACAGCATATTATAACGGTATCGGAAACTATATTCGGGCAAATCCTGCAGAGATTTCGCCGTCCCCGGAGAATAAAATGATAACCGCCATTATCTTAGTTTTAGTGTTATGTAATTTTTGGATCTGTGGGTGGACATCATCTAAATATACATCTGCTAAATTTTTTTTGGTAATTTTTATAGTGTTATTTATGAAGTTTCGAAATTTTACAATAGTATTCAAAGATTTAACACAGGCCTTTATTTACGAGAATAAAGTGTTAATATAATGTTATCGAAATGTATTCCTACTTGTTAGTATGACAAACAGTCATAAAATTATGTTCTCGTGAAAAATGTTTGACTTGATAATGATAAATACAGTTATCATTTTATTCTCGTTCAAAACCAAACATTCGCTTTGCATAAAGATGTGTTAACAAAATGACTTGCATGGTTTTGATCAGTAAGACATACATGTGATCTTCTTCCCTCACTTAGATTTTACGAAAACTCAATGTGGTTCCACCACAGTCAAACAAAATACCTAATTGCGATAACGTCGTGAGTTATAACATGGTTACTAATTTAAGTTCCAGTCGCTGCCCGAGTTCCTGACTACTGGAATAACCCACCCACCTGCTCAATAAATCGGGTAGTACTGCAGAACCCAAAAATGTAACACATAAATTACGTGTCTTCCGACAGTCTGTTAAGTTCTAACATCTATTTTGAGACCTAAATTATTAAAAATATTGACGAAAATTTTGTTGTCCGCTTCTTAAAATGGATGTTGGAACGGGTCCCACGGTACTTAGGAGCTGCTCCTCATTGATAAGGCCGACAGGTTCGTCGTTCCCGAAGGGATCTGTCTACATGTTGGATAAAGGATAAGATGGCGTATGACTCGGTGTCACATACATAGCTTATGAGGGTGCTAGAGTTGTTTATTGTTGATGCAATTTCACGCACCTTCCTGACTTTGTGTAAAGGGGCAATGGAGGACAATGCCTCGCTATCCAGGATGTCAGCAAATCCAGAGGAAGAGCAACTCGATAAAGATAGAGCGAGGTATATTTCAGGGTGATAGTTTCAGTCCACTTAGGTTTTACTTAACCTTGCATCCTCTTAGCATGCTGTGAGTGTATAACGTGAGGTCGACACACGGAAGCGCGATTAACGCTTGTGCGACAAAACTGTACTGCGACTCACTATAGGTCGAATGTACGCTTGTGCGACAAACTTGTTGGCATGTTTTAACTTATACTTATTTGATTAATGATAAGTTTTTTGCATGTCAGTTAGAATGTAACGCAGCATTTTTACATCGATTCTAACTGAATGCTTTGTCGACGGCTTGAGAAGGATCGTTTTACACCCTGTCTGTATAGGCGATAGTGTCGCATAAGCGTTTGTCGCACTTGAGTAGTGTCGAACAAATGTCGCACAAGCGTTTGTCGCACCACCGTGATGTCGATCTTCAGTTTGTTGCACTAGGGTGATGTCGAGCTACAGTTTGTCGCACAAGCGTACATTCGACCTATAGTGAGTCGCAGTACAGTTTTGTCGCACAAGCGTAAATCGCGCTTCCGTGTGTCGACCTCACGTTATACACTCGCTTGGAGCTTGGAGGATTCAAGACTAGGCTATCGGTTAAAGAGAGCTGGTCAGGTCATATCTGACCTCCTTTACATGGATTATCTGAGACTCTTTGCTCCCAGCAATTTGCAACTGATAGAGCTTCTCAATGTAGCTGAAATTTTTAGTAGAGCCATCAGGATGGAATTTGATGTCGACAAATGTGCGGTCATGCGCGTAAAACGAGGGGAGATTGTGGAATCTGCGGGAAACCCAGCTCTCGGATTCCTTTAATCTTAGATCCCTGTCAGCAAACAAAACCTACAAGTATTTGGTATGTCCGAAGTGCATCAATGTGCTGACATGAAGCAATCGTTGAAGGAGCGCTTCTTCGGCCGCCTGAAAAAGTATTTAATATTCTTTTATCAGGTGAAATAAGGTGCGTGCTTTCAACAATTGGGTAATGCTGGTTTTCATGAATTCTTTCGGCATGCTCAATTGGACATAAAAGAACTAGACGTCCTGGACAGCAAGGTCCGTACATTAATGACGGAAAATCTAATGCATCACCCACGTTCTTCGGTTATCAGACTGTACATCCCGTGGAGATGTGGCCTTCTAAATGCTAAGCCTCTCCACAATCGCGAGAAAAGCAGTCTCAGGAAATATTTTCTAGAAGCCGACGTGGGGATGCATCGAGATTGGTCGCGGTGGACAAGGGCTTCACCCCGCTCTTCTTGGCTAAAGAAAACTGACGCGAACCTGTATTTCTTATATAAAGAGGCTAATGTTCTAACTGTCCGTCAACTGTTTGTTTTACAAACGGCCCTAAAACAGCATCAACTACTTACATTCAACTCCTCACTGCTAAGAAAAAAAAGTTATGACCCAGTAGATCGTCATGGTTTACGACTAACAACGGTGTTCTCCAAACGATTCTTCTGTTACCTTGGTCGTTTTCTCTACAATAAAATTAATAGGACGCTCTCTATCTATGATCTTACAAAAACTAAGTGTAGAACAAAAATTAGGACCTGGCTTCTGGAATTGAGTTATGATGCTACGGAAAAACTTCTTGCTGCCCCAAAATAACTTGCTTGTCATGGAATTCACCAAACATGTAAATATATATCATAGTTCTGTGCTTCCAGCCACTTATACAATTATTCACACACACCACACACATACACGCACACACACACCACACACATACACGCACACACACACCACACACATACACACACATACTAACCCATGAATTTGTTATAAACACATAATATTTTGTAATTGTTTTCTCAATATCTGTTACCGCATTTGTGTACGAGTGCATAATTTAATGTTTAAATGTGCTTCCGAAGGGGTGGAGACCTGGTGTCTTGAAATACAGGCTTTTCGTCTAGCTTAGGCACCAGTCTCCCACAGTATTATAAAAGCCATGTATTGTTCACGAAAACTGATAATGTAATTATGTATTGTGGAGAGAAAATACATTTTTATCTTATCTTATCTTATCTTATCTTAACATTGACGACCGCAAGGAGGTTTTGCAGAGTAAGGAGCTCCACAGACCCTTTTCCGGGCCCTGCATGGGTCCGATGTCAACCCAACAGGATCCGTAGCCTGGCTACGTTCCGGGGACCTGTTCGAAGAAACCCAATGTTTTGTCCGTGCAATTTTATTATGAATGAAGTAACGATGACGAATAACTACCGAAGATTTATTGTGAAGGACGGTATGGTTGACTGTGTCAGGTATGTCACCGTCCAGGCAAATTAATTCATCACATTATCTCCGGGTGTTCTCGTCTGGCTAACGGAGAGTGCTTGCATAGACACTTGTAGTCAGGATTATCCATCGGCCACTTGGTCTAAAATACAGCTTTGTGGAATCGGAAGTGCTGTACTATAGGTATGTGTCGGACCCAGTTCTCCAAAATGCCAATATCTCACTGAATTGGGATAAATCCATCATCACTGACTGAACCATTGTAGCCACTTAGCCTGATATAGTGGTAGTTGATCTATCAGAGCAGCACGTAATCGTTGTTGACATACATAACTGTTCCGCATGTCGAGAATCTCGAGTAAGCCAAGAATGATAAACAAATCAAGTATTTTGACTTGGCTCGCGAGGTTGTCGACGTGTGGGATGTGAATTCAGCGATCATTTGCCGATAGTCGTTTCAGCCAATGGCTTTCTTGCTAAGAGCCTCGACCGATACCTAAGGAGGCTTCGTTAGACAGCTGGATTCAGAAGGCGGTACTCATGGACACGACTCGTAATGTTAGGAGGTTCTTTTCTCTGGAGCCTCGACAGCCGCCGCCGTCAGTGGCTTGTACCCTGTTCCCGATATTATGTGTGTATATTATTTTTAAAGGAACATTAAAATGTCAGAATTTGTTATAATGAATAAACATAATAATAATATGTGTTTGTCGTACCCGGTCATTATTACGGACAGAAATTTAATCGGGAAAGCGCGCCAAAGGCGACCTACTTACCAATCTACCCACACCTAAGCGCGCTTCTACAGAGTCGTGATGTTTCAAGTTCGCTGCAAGGAGGACAGTGGAGTGTGTGATCGCGGCGGAGTCAAGACGTCCCGGAACTGTATCCCAATTCATGGTGCCTAGTGTTACTGTGTTGGATTGTAATTTCAAGTAATTTGTTAGTTCGACAAAAGCAGTGTTCTTTGTGTGGTGTGTGTTTTCATAGCACGAAACCCATGTTCTGCCAACAGTCTCTCTGAGAGTCTTCTCTGTTCCCACATTAAGACCGTGTCTAACGAAATAAAATCACCTCACTACGACATGTTTATAAGGCTTTGGTAGGGACTAAGCACTTTAATTAATACAAAATAGTTACAAAGAGAGTAAATTGAGAAAAACACTGTTGTTTTTCACAATTGTTTTTTTTAATGTTTTACTTTTATGTACTTTCATTTTGGAGGGGTCAGAACCTATTTTTTTTGTTTTACAACAATTTGGAATACATTTGTTACAAAGTTAATTTTCAAACACTTGAGTTGAATAAAACTAATATTGATTACCATAATTATCATAGTTTCATTGGTAAACCAAATTCAAAGTCCTTTAATGTTTTTTTTTTACAATATTCACAAGAATAAGACGATATTAAAGTATTATCATCATCGTCTACACCCTAAAAACCCGTAGAATAAAATGATAAGTAATGAGTGCAATATTTGATTCTGGTCAGGCAGTACGGAGAATAAAATGATAATCGACATTATAGAAAATATGCGAAGATTGATTTTGACTAACTTCTTATTTTTTAAATAACATCTCTGTTTTAATAAATAGGCTCGTTCCACTAATACATTTCGAACTTACAAAAATAACCGGTCTACGTCTAGTATTTAAGGACATGTTTTTATTTTTTCCTGAAAAGTTGCGTTTTTGCACTTATCATTTTATTCTCCGGGGACGGCAATTTGTTCAAAGGGCATTAATAATAATTGAAAGCTTTATGTATAACTGTAAACAATGTCATGTGTATTTAAAGGTTTTATTATTTTTACTGGCTTTAATTTTAATCGTTTAATATCTGATTGTGTTGTACGAGTATTTTGTGACTTATAACATAGTAATGTAATGAGTCTGTAATGTTGCTATAATTGGTGGAACATAAATAATTAAATAATCAATTTTCACGACAAGATGAAATAGCACTCAATTTCAGCGTTACAAACGTCCTAACCTTTTCCGGGTATGTCAAATTGTGCTATTGGGTTTTTGCATAAGGAATTTCGTGCCTCGATAAGCCTTTGGTCCTGCGCCTGATCTTTTTATTTGATTCTTTTTACGTTCGCATCGGGTTGCCGTTCCATAGGACTATGGCAGTAAAGCAACAGAAAATACACAAGACTAAGTAAGTACAGGTAGTTTTTATAGTATCTCATGTGCCGATGTCCAATTTCCTCTGTGATGGGGCGCCGTGACCGAAAATGATCAGAACTGTATTGTTATTAACTGGGTTTCCACAAAGTAGGAATTTCACTCCAGTGAAAACTTGTTATTATATCCTCTCTCAAATAAACGGAATTTGATTAAGCTAACACTAGATTCATGACGCAATACGCATAACGTGATGTCGAGCTACAGTTTGTCGCAGAAGCGTGCATTCGAACTAGTGAGTCACAGTAGAGTTTTGTCGGCGTTAATCGCGCTTCCGTGTATCGACGTCGACGTTATACAGTCCCGCATATCTCATATCGTCATACATAATTGATAATAATTTACCCATCGAAAAACTGAACATAGCTAGCGTAGCCTAACTTCAAAAGCTATTCGATCTTCATCGATGCATCGCTATTATCCCATACACAATTATGAAAATCACCTAAATTATGTGCGATAAAGAATAATAACACCCTCTTCCATTTCGCCGTATATTTTAGTTTGTAACACAAAACACCTCTTTTCCCTACTCTACCTACCGGGTGTGCAGCAATAATTTTCAATCGTCTCGGAACATGTTATACTTTCATGAATAAATACAAATATTTTTATATAACGCCGCGTTAAAGGAAAAGGTTTTTCCAATAGATTTTATATTGAAATAGTTTTATGCATCAGTTTCATAAAAGTGTTTTGATTTTTATCAAAATCGGATCATACGTTTAGGACCTATGATGTCACAGACAGATTCATAATATACAACATACTACAACTACGACCTTATAACATCCCACTTTTTTGGTTAGGCGTTAAAAAACGACTGATGGAAATATAAAATTATTGGTTCTTTGGTTATGGTGCTTCCCAAAGCCACCTATCCCTGACCGTGGATGGATGGCCATCTATCACATACTGACTTCCCGTCATGTCTCAGAGAGCTCGTGAAATCGTTGGTCCCGGCTAACTTTGTAGATCTTTTCTTTAGAGACTCGTTACGAGCAGTCAGAAGTCTAAAAGTCTGACAGCCAGACGTCTTATCAAAGGCCCTATCGCTAATATTGAATTTTGGCTGAAGAGGTCAGTAAAGTAGTTGCTCTATGATAAATACAAAAATTCAACCCTCTTAGTTCACTTTAATCTCAATGAACCACTATTACTCCTACTTACTATATCATAAATAAGTAGTATTTTTAACATAAAACCCGCACTGACCTGCAATTACAAAATACCATAATAAAATTTGAATTTCGCGAGCTACTTTGGCGCTTCCCCCTTTAGATAACTCATACGCGATAACTATCCGTGCTCAGTCAGTATTATCAATTTCGCCTATCTGCATATCAAAAACAAAATAACTTCGATAAAATATCCTTTACAACAAAAAACACTTACCTTTAATATAACGGGTAAGTAGTCAAAGAGATGGTATCGGGGCTGATTTCTATTATGATTACAATATGCACGGTTCATCACACATTGGGTCTAACAAAATGCCTTTTCATTATTCCTCTGTAATATTGTATTTATTTCGTTACAGGTAGCCGTTGTAATGTCCAGGTGACTATAGTTACCCGTTGCGCGTGTCCACGCCCACTCGGAAACTTTGCTGCGCAAGCGCCCCCGGGCAGCTTCCCATTTAAAGCTTATTATCTCGTAAACTACTGCAGCTACACCAATATAAAAAATACGGTGTATAGCTGAAACTATACGGAATCTACATATGCTAAAACTATATCCAACAACTCGAGAGAATTACTTAGAAAAAAATGTAAACTTGAGAATATGTGTTGAATATCAGTAAAATATTTGTTCTTACTAAGTTTTTACCAATAATTTTGTAGTTTGTGTCAATAAAACCTATTTATAATGAAACTAGACTATATAACCTTTTTTTTGATACCCATATGTCCTTACTTGGAATGTTCTGAGTAGCACAATGAACCAAAACAATAGACCCTTTCCCTCATTGATTCGATGCCGGCGGCGGCCTGCGTATGTGTGCGTGAGCGTGTGTATGTGTGCGTGAAAGATGGCCGCCTAAGGCTAGTTTACAAAGGGATTGAATTTCATGTTGTGATTTGTGTTGAAATGAGACACTGATGGGATATTGTATTTATTTAATATTTTACAACAAAGTAGGTATTGAAAATGGAATGCTGTAATGTCCGCGTAACCATGGTTACCCAATATTTTTTCCGCTTAAATGTCCGGGTAACCACGGCTACCCAATAATTTTACACCGAAACGTCCAGGTAGACAAAGATTGCATTTCAATTTCAATTGGTATGTAGGGTAGGTAGGTAGGTAGGTAGGGTAGGGTAGGGTAGGGTAGGGTAGGGTATGGTATGGTAGGGTAGGGTAGGGTAGTGTAGGTAGGTAGGGTATGGTAGTGTAGGTAGGTAGGGTAGGATAGGTAGGTAGGTAGGGTACCCTATATGGTAGGTAGGTTGAGACTTGACCGCTTTGAGACACCTGGCTAGGCCAGTGAGAGCAGCCTGGGGCTGGCTCATCTGCTGTAACTGGAGCTCCAGCTTCATCAGCTGTAACAAACAAACTTGTATTATAACCTCATTCTTACAAAGTCTTATTATGGCACAAACTCTATGTTGGCGATGGCGGGGAGATCTATAACAATCAAGACGTAAGTTACTAAGGATGATACGATTAAAAAACTATTTTACTAGAAGAATGGGACAGCCTGGGCGTCTAAAGTATACCTTCGGCTACCGGAGGGCTAGCAGCAGCCATAATACATGGCTACCGTTCAGGAGATGGTTGTCCATTAAACAAAAAACAACTGACAAACTTCTTTGCAGCTAGGATTCAGCGAATAGCTGGACAATAAAGAAAAAAATAAATTACCATGTTGCCCGCTTGCGCGGTTTGACATCGGGCATAAGCATCAGCTCAAGCTGAGCGCGCTGCTTCCACTCCTTAAGCTCCTGCCAGGCTTCAGCTGAGAGTGCATTTACCCGGTGTAAGAAGCCCTAACTGGAGCGAGCGGATCCTCCAGAACGGCACTGCCAAAAATTATATGCAACATTAAAACATAACAACATTAAACATACTAACTTGCACATATTAATTATCTTAAAAACACACTGAATAAGATACATACGGCTGCGCATCCACCTATGCCTCTCCCTCACCACTCTTTCTACAACGCCCCGGTCCCCGGGCTGGTGCTTCATCTAACGCCTGCCCCAAATCACGGCTTTCATCATGAGACCTAAAACATAGACATAGATTCTATAGTTTATTTTTAAAGATACACATGCACACACACAGGGCCACACACAAGTCTGAAGAACTGAAAGAAAATTTGAGTTTCAGGTAGCCTGACCTGCTGGAGTCTGTTATTCCATTTCGAAAATCATTGAAATTATTATTATTGGGTAGCTGTGGCTACCCAGACAATACAGAGGATAACAAAACACCAAATACAAGAACAAAAATCATAACCTTCCTTTTTCGTTCGCCGTAGTTAGGCAAACCAAAACGCAGTTTTTTATGAGTAGTAAAACAGCCTTATTTATCGTATTTGTGTAAATATACAGTTTAAAACCGTTAAATCTGGTTTTTAAAAATGTTTTAAAAATTGCTTGGGGAACAAAATTTTTAACACATAAAATATTGCAAAATTTCGTTGTATTTTACTGTTTTATTGTGTGTCAATACTAATTATGAACTAATTTCCATATTACGAGCATTATATTAACGATTTTCGCAATAAATCCATTAAAAACAAATAAAAAACTTTACGAAAATCACCACGGTCAACATGGCGGATTTTTTTCACATTTTCATTTTAATATTATCGTTTCAACATACTTTGAACCTACGATATTTATAGTTAATTGTAAAGCTTGGATATTCAGGTTTATTTTGATATAATACACTATATGTATTGGGTTACAAATAAAATTATACTTACATTTTAAAGTCGGCGATCACTTTGAGTCGGAGCAATAAAATTTGACACTGAGAAATTGAAGTTTGACATTTTATTTCTCAACAAATATGCCGACTTGGACACTGGGGTTTTGAGCGTTTGACGCGTAATTTAATAGAGCAACACAGAGAATAAATTTGTCCTGATATTCTCGACAGCTGACATTTTTTAGAACGTTTTTTTGGAACAATTCGAACGCACTACAAAAGGGTAACTATAGTTACCTGGACACTTGACCGGAAAATTTTTTGGGTAACTATAGTCACCTGGACATTACAACGGGTAGGTTTCGGAAAATATTATTATGTTAATGTTAGAGGAGCTCTTGGCTAAGTAATAATAGCCATATTAGAGGAAGACCAAAGAAACGATGGATGGACTGTGTGAAGGGTGCCCAAAAAAGGAGGTGTCTAAAAAGATGACGAGTAATATAGCTAGAAGTATGGAAGAAGAAGACAAGTTGCGCCAACACCAAATTTGTAAATCGGAATACGGACAGGAGATTAAATGATGATTGTTCAATTTTCAAGTTTAAGCAACACCTGTCGAGGCAGGTCCATGGATAGATCTACAAGGTGTTGTTTCGCATCCTCGTCAAATTTTGGGAGGTTGTCACAAAAGACATAAAATAATCAATTAAAGTTACGGTACCTAGTTAATTATTAATAAACGCTGATTTTTTAGGTTGTTTAAGTTTGTAAGTGTTTCAGAACTACCCCTTTAACGTGGTTTAGGAAATAAGAAATTATCGAACAAACGTTTGAGATTGTTTGTATGTGTGGAAGCGCGGTTATAGGGCGAGAATCAGACGGGCCGCATTTAAAACACGGGTGGTTCACCCTTACCGATTTACGTAAATAAGAAAAAGAATAAAAATTACCTACCCATTTTATTATTGATTCGGAACGAGAATCATTAGCATAGTTACCTCCTTGAATTTGACGAGGATGCAAAACAACAGCTTGTTTTATTATAGATTCTATAACAAACCGAGATACCTCTTCGCACGAAAGCACGCTATGGTCCTGGCTTTTATACAAATGAAAATGTCGGGGCTGCTACCACTGGGCCACCGCTGGTACAACTACAAGAATTAACAGGTTTAATTTTTTTCCATAATAGGGGTGATACTGGGTAAAGGAAACGACATTCTATTTTGTCCGTCCGACCGGTAACACAAAAATATTAGACACGTATTTTTTTTTATCAAAATATCAAAAAAATACTTAGTTAAAACTCATTAAAGTTGGAGAGTGGGGGCTCACTACGTCACAAGTAGGTATAAAAATTACCTACATAGAAAAAAAAATGTGATCATCCCCTATTGGATTTCGATTTTTTGGTTCTAGAATGTTCCGGATTTCCCCCGATGTTTACCATTTGATAGCAGTGGTGACGAAATAATTTACAAAAACTAAAGAGCTTTGTAATCACGAAAAAATAATCTATCTTCTATATAAATAAAAATCAATTGCTGTTCGTTAGTCTCGCTAAAACTCGAGAACGGCTGAACCGATTTGGCTGATTTTGGTTTTAAAATGTTTGTCGTAGTCCAGGGAAGGTTTAAAAGGTGAGAAAGGTAGGGTAGGGTAGGTAGGTAGTTAGGGTAGGGTCGGTAGGAGTAGAATACATAACTTCGACGCACAAAATATCGATAAATGCTAATACGATGCTACAAAATTGCGATGCACGCTACTGCGGAAGACCGTCTCTGCGAAGCCACTACACTTCGATGCACGTTACCGCGATAGATCTTAACTGCGATACTACTTATCTGCGATGCACGTTACCGCGAAACTACTTATCTGCGATGCACGTTACCGCGAAAGATTTGCACTGCAATACTACTTGACTTCGATGCACTTTACCGCGAAAAATCTAATATTGCTGTAATCATGTTTAAAAATGGCCAGATAGGCACTTTATGGAAATGGATTATGTTGGTAACCTGAATTTTATGAAATTACCTAGTCAAATTCATTTATTATTCGCTAACACAACCGAGTATAGACAGCGCGGGTAGCTAGATCATGTCAAAAATATAGCTAGCTAGCTAGACGCTTTACTGACGCTTGCAAAGTTGAAAGAATAATTTTGACATGATCTAGTTATTTTTGACGTCGATGAGACAAGAAGATATAAAACAGGACACATTTTGGGATTGCACAGTTTGGGACCCGCTGTTAATCCTGTCTGTACTCGGTTGTGTTAGCGAATAATAAATGAATTTGACTAGGTAATTTCATAAAATTCAGGTTACCAACATAATCCATTTCCATAAAGTGCCTATCTGGCCATATTTAAACATGATTACAGCAATATTAGATTTTTCGCGGTAAAGTGCATCGAAGTCAAGTAGTATTGCAGTGAAAATCTTTCGCGGTAACGTGCATCGCAGATAAGTAGTATCGCAGTTAAGATCTATCGCGGTAACGTGCATCGAAGTGTAGTGGCTTCGCAGAGACGGTCTTTCGCAGTAGCGTGCATCGCAATTTTGTAGCATCGTATTAGCATTTATCGATATTTTGTGCGTCGAAGTTATGTTCTACTCGGTCGGTAGGGTAGATAGGTAGGTATGGTAGAGTTGGGTAGGGTAGGGTCGGTAGGGTAGATAGGTAGGTATGGTAGAGTTGGGTAGGGTAGGGTAGGGTAGGTAGGTAGGTAGGTAGGGTAGGGTAGGGTAGGTAGGTAGGTAGGGTAAGGTAGGGTAGATAGGTAGGTATGGTAGAGTTGGGTAAGCTAGGGTAGGGTAGGGAAGGTAGGGTAGGTAGGTAGGTAGGGTAAGGTAGGTAGGTAGGTAGGTAGGGTAGGGTAGGGTAGGGTAGGGTATGGTCGGTAGGTAGATAGGGTTGGTAAAAAGTGCATTGCAACGCATGCCGGGGACAGCTAGTACAAAATAATTATTTCCCATACAAAATTTTTATACCTACTAGATTCAAATCTATGGGACTGGTTGCGCTAATTTAAATCGCAGATTAAAATATCATTATTGGCAACATCACTAATTGGTTGGTAATACATCCCTATCTCCCATCCCTTTCTTGCACGGAACCTATCGTACTCGTGGAAGCGAGTCGGCGAATAAACGGCGGAAGTGAGCAGCCATCATTAGGCAGTTACAAAACTTTTTAGTTGTTGGCTATAAACCTTCGTGTTGAGAACAGTGTGTTCCCTAGAAAAACTTTGAAACCTGTTAAAACTTGGTGTTTGTGCGTGAAACCGCTGTGAATCGAGCTGAGGAGCTGCAGACGAGGAAATAAAGGTACCGTGCACCCCCTGTAACCCTTAAGAAAGACCGATTTTACCCTGTGTCTCCACGCGGTCTTTCATCGCCCCCCTTCACTAACTACCAAGTTAATTTTTTGATTTATTTTGCTTTTCCGCGCATCCATTTGGTCCTTTTCGAGCCGGATTCCATCTGGAATCAGTGAATAGCCAACCATTCCCCTATCCTGGGTCAATTTTATCGCAAAACCCGCACTCGTAACCGCGCCGCGCGCACGTGCCGGTAAGTTAGTACGTACCTATATCGTAGATTCTCGTAAACCCCGCAAATATAGTAGTAAATTCGCATTCATAATCATAATTATCGTATCGTCTTGTTGTTTCGTATCGTCGTAATCTAGCAAGTAAGTTAGATTGCTCGCAAGCCTAACAAATAAGTTAGGCAAAATCGTTTAACTATTGTAATTAATTATTTCCTATCGCGACCCAGGAACTTAACAAACATCTTATAATAATACCTATTTCGTTTCGTATCGAACCGCATAAATCGTTTTATTCAACATTCATTCATTATTTTCTCGTTCGTAATAGTTAAAACCGGTTCAAAAAGCAAAGAACCACATTTCGTTACTTGTCCCGTGCGTTCACAAAATCTGTTATTGTAATTTGTGGAGTGTAATCAGTTCACAGTCCTTTCAGAATCACTTGTCGTAGGTAGCTAGTTAGTCGTAAACCGCTAATATGGCGGACGCAACTCTAAAAAGATTAATATCGAAACGCGATCGGATATTTTCTCGCATGCAAACCATATCTGACCAGGCAAAACGAATTGACTTAGAAGGATTCGATAAGGAGTCCTTCCTCTGCGACATTAAAACAGTTGATTCATTGCGTGTGGACTTCGAAAACGTATTGGACCAAATTGTTGCACATGAGCTCAAAGTAAATCCTGAATGCGCTGTCTCCTATCAGGCGCTATCTTCATTCGAAGATCTTTTGGGCCGTGTAAAGCGAGCAGAAGAAAAACTACAGGTTCAATCTCGTAATGAGGTCAAAAGGTCGCCTCGATTACCTCCAATCGAAATCCCCGAATTTAACGGAGACCATAGAAATTGGCCATTGTTTATCGCTAGCTACAAAAACGCAGTGCATAATAATGTTTCTCTGACAGACTGTGAGAGGTTATATTATTTGTTAGGAAAGTTAACAGGCAAGGCTCGTTCAATATGTGCTGGAATAAATCCATCAGCGGATAACTATCCCCTTGTTTTCGATTCGCTTTGTGAAAGGTATGAAGATAAGCGTCAATCCGCAACTTCATACTTAGATCAATTATTTGAATTTAAATCTATTTCGACTGGAACCCCAAATAACTTAGAATCATTTCTCGATAAATTCTCGTCGTCTGTAGCCGCTTTAAAAAACACAAAGGTCAATGACCTCGCTGATTTCATTTTGTTACATATCGCTATTAAGAAACTCGACCAAGATACTGTGCGTGCCTTCGAAACTAATTATCAACTAAGATCTAATAGTTTAGAAATTCCACATTTTTCTGATTTGGATTGTTTTGTTCGTGACCATATAAAAATGTTAGAACGTACTTCATCATCTGTTGCTAGGGTCACCAACAACAAGAAACCACTCGAACGTAAATCTACCGTCGCGTACGCCAGCACCTCTGGTCCCGAGAAAACCACAACATGTGGTCTATGCAGTGAGCAACATGATTATATTTATAAATGTAGGATATTTAATAGTTATAACCCGGATCAGCGTTTTAACTTCGTAAAGTCTAACAATTTATGTATAAATTGTTTAAGTAGTGGTCATCGTGTTTCCGCGTGTGAGTCAACTTCTAGATGTAAAAGGTGCCACCGAAAGCACCATACGTTATTGTGCTTTGGGGGCCAGCGAGCCGCGTCTGCTACCGTTGCCAATGCGGCACCTAGTGACGCTAACGCTGCCTACGCTCGCGACGACGTCGCGCTGTGTGCGTTATCAGCCAATAATAATGAAGTTGACCATTTATCTCGACGCCCCACGACGGTTTTAATTGCGACTGCGCGTATTATTGTCGTGGATTCTCATGGTAATAAACACATTATTCGTGCATTGTTAGACAGCGCTTCGCAAAGTAATTTTATCACACGTGAGTGTTGTCAACGCTTAGGTTTAAACATAAATAATCGACCTACCTTTTCCACCGTGAAAGGAATAGGTGGTTCAAGTAAAACAATTCAGGGTTCCGTAGAATTTAAATTTCATTCTCGCTTCGATCGTAACATAAATTATAGTGTCGACTCTTTGGTAGTAGATAAAATTACTGAACATTTACCAACTGCCACGGTTAATTCTTCAGTCTTGTCTAACTTCAAAAACTTGCCGTTGGCAGACGACACATATTTTTCGCCAGGCCCGATTCAAGTATTGATCGGTGCTTCGATTTACCCACACTTACTCTTATCGAATAAGGTTCAAGGACAGCCGCCATATGTATCACCGCTTGCTTTAGAAACTGTCCTTGGGTATGTTATAGTAGGTGACGCGCCGGTCCGGGTTGATAGCAACTCGACCGTTTCATATTGTTGTACCGCGGACCCGTTGGACGCTGCGGTCCGGAAATTTTGGGAATTGGAGGAGGTGGATTGTCCCCCTGTAATCAGCTCGGATGACAGGGAGTGCGAGGAGTTTTACACACGCACTACCACTCGGGATAGTGACGGTCGATACGTGGTAGCTCTGCCTTTCAAGGGTGATGTCGAATCCCTTGGTAACTCACGCCAAGCAAGTGAACGTCGGTTTCACTGCTTGGAAAGGAAGATGCAAGCTTCTCCACAATTAAAGATCGCGTATGATAGCGTCATCCTCGAATACCTAGAGAAGGGTTATATTTCACCAGCAAATTCTGATTCTTCAGAAATTTCGTATTTTATTCCGCATCATGGGGTGATCAGAGATGATAAGGTCACAACCAAACTTCGTGTCGTTCTCGATGGTAGTTGTAAGACCACCTCCCGCATCTCGCTTAATGACCTCTTGTACGGTGGGCAAAATCTGCAAGGGAGTTTATTTAATATTATAGTTGGTTTTCGTTTGTTTTCGGTTGCACTCTCCGCAGACATTCGTCAGATGTTTCTCAGCATTGGAATCCGAGAATCTGATCGGCGTTTCCAACGCATTTTGTATCGCTTTTCTCCGCAAGAACCTTTACAGGTTTATGAATTTAATCGTGTTGTTTTCGGGCTTAAGTCTAGCCCCTTCCATGCGCTGCGAACTATTAGGCAGCTGGCAGAGGATGAGGGTGACTCCTACCCTCAGGCTAAAAATATCGTCACTTCAGGGTTGTATATGGATGACTTCGTCCATTCCGTTCTCACGGAAGACCAGGGTATTTCTACCGCCTCGGATATGATAGGTCTCATGAAAGCTGGTCAATTTGAATTGGTTAAATGGACCAGCAACTCACAAGCCGTTTTAGAGTCGATTCCATCGTCGCATCGTCTGCTAGCTGTCAAGGAATTCGACGAGTCCGACCAGCAGAAAGTACTGGGCTTGTGTTGGTCGTCTACGTCAGATCACTTCAGCATGAGAGTCAATACTCCCGCGCAAAATTGTACTAAACGTACAATATTATCGTGTGTCGCTAAACTATGGGACGTCATGGGATTTGTCGCACCAGTCGTCCTGTACGCTAAACTTCTTATCAAGCAGCTTTGGTTGCGTGATTGTAACTGGGATGATACCCCACCTGAGGAAATAGTCAGGCTGTGGACTCGCTTCAAGGAAGAGCTCCCGTTGCTCTGTAATATAAAAATCCCACGTCACGTTGGTATCGTCGCTGATAGTGTGGTCACCATCTTGGCTTTTGCAGACGCCAGTGAGAAGGCATATGGGGGAGTGATTTACTTCCACGTCCAAAATAGCGATGGCAATATCGTTCACTTGCTAACCGCTAAATCTAAGGTTTCACCTAAAAAGGTCGTTTCTCTCGCTCGTCTGGAGCTTTGTGCTATTCTTGTGCTAGCTCAACTTATAAAAAATGTCATAGTCGCTTGTCAGCACCGCATTGTTTTTCGTAATATATTCGCATTTTCGGATTCGACAGTCGCGCTCTGTTGGGTACATTCGTCGCCACATCGGTGGAACACCTTTGTGGCCAACAGAGTGTCGAAAATACAAAGCGATTTGTCGCCACAAAATTTATATCACGTGGCCGGTACGGACAATCCCGCAGATTGTCTGTCACGTGGTCTCACACCTTCTCAAATTGTTGATCACCCGCTTTGGTTCAGTGGTCCTCCGTGGGCCCATTTGGACGTCTCAAAGTGGCCTGTCGTTCCCTTCAGTCCTTCGTCGGTGCCTGAAGCACCAGAAGAGAAGAAGCTTTCGTTGCTATCCGCGGTACCAAATGAAAGATCTCCTATCCTTTCTTTGGTCGATCGCATCTCGTCTTGGAGTAAATTACTTCGAGTAGTAATTTACGTCTGCCGTTTTGTCAGGTTGTTACCTGTTAGATATCGCATATCAGCGTCGGATTACGACTTTGCTGAATTACTCGTTCTTCGTGAGCTTCAACGCCTTTATTTCTCTACTGAGATTGTTAGACTCGGGGAAGGCAAGGATTGTAGTCCTGCTTTACGACACTTAAAGCCGTTTCTCAAGGACGGACTCATTAGAGTCGGAGGCCGTTTAAGAAATTCGGATTTAAGTTATGAAGGGAAATATCCTATTTTGCTGCCAAGCAAAGATCCCGTCTTAAATTTACTCGTCGAATACCATCATAAATTAAACTGTCACGCAGGTCCCGACCTGCTGATGTCACTTTTACGTCAGAAGTACTGGATACTTTCTGCCCGTAACTTAATTAGGAATAGGATCCATAAATGCATTCCTTGCTTTCGCCTTCGTCCTAAGTCAAGTTTCCCGGAAATGGCGGATCATCGCTCTTGTCGTGTCGTCCAATCCGCTAAGCCATTCGTTCACACGGGCACGGACTATGCCGGACCGTTTCGGGTTACTATGTCTCGTGGTCGAGGTGTTCGTTCCACCAAAGCCTACGTGTGTCTTTTCGTTTGCATGACCACACGCGCCGTGCACATTGAACTAGTTGGTGACCTTAGCACAGCTAATTTTATGGGTGCTTTCAAGCGGTTCTTGTCAAGGCGTGGCCCGGTGAGTAGGATTTATTCGGATAACGGGACTAACTACATAGGCGCTAAACGCAAACTTTCGGAATTACACGAATTTCTTTGTTCAAAATACCTTAATACTGAATTTGGCAACATGCTAGCTGAAAGTCGCATAGAATGGTCACTCAATGTCCCGACTGCTAGTCACTTTGGGGGCAATTGGGAGGCCAATATTAAAAGTCTAAAGTCGCACTTGCATCGAGTCATAGGTGACACGATTCTCTCATTCGAAGAGTTAAGTACCGTTCTTACCCAAGTCGAATCGGTAATGAACACTAGGCCTCTTTGCAGGACACTCTCTAGTGATCCTTCGGAACCGCTAGCTCTAACTCCAGCGCACTTTTTAAATCTCACGCCTTTAAGATATTTGCCTGCCGAGGAAATAGACGAGAGAACTACTATTGCTAGACATGAATTGTTAGATAGACTAGTACAGTCATTCTGGAATCGCTGGAGGAGCGGTTACCTCCACACCTTGCAATCGCGTCGCAAATGGAACACGCCGGTCGATCCGGTCACTGTCGGCACGGTCGTGATTCTTATAACTGATAATTCGCCTCCACTACACTGGCCGTTGGGTGTCGTGGAGGAAGTTTTCCCTGACTCCACCGGAGTCACTCGCATCGTTCGGGTCAAGACGACCACTGGCTCTTACTTGCGCCCCGTCGTTCGTCTTTGTCCACTACCTAACCAATAGATTGGGCAATTTCGTACTTTTAGGTTAGGTTAACATTAGTAGTTAGGTATTTAGTTTATTGCTTAGTTTGTCGTATAGTTTAGTTTCTTGCTTCAATTCTTGAAGACATCGCTTCAAGCCCGGGGGGATGGTTGCGCTAATTTAAATCGCAGATTAAAATATCATTATTGGCAACATCACTAATTGGTTGGTAATACATCCCTATCTCCCATCCCTTTCTTGCACGGAACCTATCGTACTCGTGGAAGCGAGTCGGCGAATAAACGGCGGAAGTGAGCAGCCATCATTAGGCAGTTACAAAACTTTTTAGTTGTTGGCTATAAACCTTCGTGTTGAGAACAGTGTGTTCCCTAGAAAAACTTTGAAACCTGTTAAAACTTGGTGTTTGTGCGTGAAACCGCTGTGAATCGAGCTGAGGAGCTGCAGACGAGGAAATAAAGGTACCGTGCACCCCCTGTAACCCTTAAGAAAGACCGATTTTACCCTGTGTCTCCACGCGGTCTTTCATCGCCCCCCTTCACTAACTACCAAGTTAATTTTTTGATTTATTTTGCTTTTCCGCGCATCCAGGGACAGTTGAATATTTTCTTACGATTACGATGTTGGTCTCAAAGTTATTTACTGTCATGGCCTTAACCGAATCCTTAAATTGAATATGATATTTCTTTTACAAATGCTGTATAATATAGCCATAATCAACGCACTTAAAAGAAAATAATGACACTTTAAGTCGAATATTATCTTCAAAGAAGGATTTAAGGCCCGTTATGACAAAATCAAACCACTCACGTCCGTTTCATTATTTTAGTAAAAGTGTGAGTCGGACTCGCGAACAAAGTGTTCCGTAGCACCAAACAAATAAAAAATAATTTATAATAAATAACATTAAACCTTGTTCATAATTATATCAATTTACACTCAGCTGCAAAATTAAATTTGTTGTTCGCAAGATAAATTCAATATTTTTGGAAGAACAAAGTTACTGCTGCAGTCTCACGAAGAAGTCCCATGACTCAAAAACCTCGCTAACATGTTTAAAGAGCTGTAGATAGACACCACATACAGATATAACCGCAAATATTTTTTTCAACCCTCTGCTTCATGTATCGATGGCCGCGCCGATTTTTTTTCATATTCCGCATCTTTTTTCGACTTTATAGTGACAACAGTTTCGGAGTAAATGGCTGTGACATACCGATGGTCAGACGCGTAAGGACGAATCTATAGGGGTTGTTTGCCATTTGGCTACGTATCACAAAAACCAGCCAAGTGCGTATCGGACCACGCACACTGAAGGGTACCGTAGTGTAGTATAATTTACACATGCTCAGTATTGACTTTATCGGCAATAAAAAAAGAAACCCAAAGTTACTTCTGGAATTGAAATATCTGAATACCCTCCTTTTCAGCTTCGCCGCAGTCGAGTAACAATGCTGAATTAAATAGAGAATCCACAAGAAACACGATACGTTTTTAAACATGGTCAACAAAATCCCAATGAGCGCATTTGACCGTTTTGCCTTTTTTGCTACGGAACCCCAAAATCATACCCATAAGCCGTTTGACGACAGTTTTGATCCCGTAAACTGTTCATAAATACCCATAAAGTGCCTTCATTGTGCGCTATTAATCGTTAATTTATACCTTAACTTGAAAACAATGGCTATTTGATTTTCGTTATTCGCTGTTTTGGCTTGAGTGTATTGTTTCATAGTCATAAATAGGGCTATTGTTGTAAATACCTCCCTTTAATGTATATATGGTATTGTGACTAGAATTTGGATGAGTCATTGGTTTGCGATTGTAAAGTGTTCTAGATTTCATGATTATATACCAGATAATGACATGTGATATTTCCTTACGAGGAAAATGTCTTGACGAAACTAGTTTTAGTTGATGTTATAATTGTACATTGTTTTTTTTTTAAATAAAAACAATAATTAAACGGGCCTAATTGCCGAAACTGGCGCTATTAAACCCCTGGCAGAAAAAGAGGTATGGTGGGAAGGGGGGGGGGATCCCCTGCAGGAGCAGAAACAACCTGCAACGATATTTACTTCCTCCATTTGCCATGTTCATACATCTAGTCATACACGAACGCCGGTTGCAAGTACTATGCACCTGACCTTTTAGAAGAAGCTCACCAAAAAAAGTCAGTATGTCCATCTAGAGCGTGCCCTCCCGGCGTTGTCAGTCACAGCTGGCTTGTACATATTTTTTGTTAGTCGCCTTTCCTCATCCTCTCCAGATGACCAAACCATCTAAGCATATTTTATTCAATGACAAGGTAAATTCATCTGGTAGTCAAACCATGAATTAAAAAAACACCATGTATTCGAATCAAAATCATTTATTTCAAGTAGGCCAGTTACAATACAGTTATTAACGTTGAAACTCGCAGAAACAAATCCTATTGTTTGGTTCAAGCCATTTCATTAAATTATCACTTGGAAACTAATTAAAAATACAGTAGAAAAGTTTGCAAATAACTCTATCGCCTGTATTATTTAACTTACAGCAATATTGTAGGTAACTTCTAACGGCACCTTTTTCACAGATTCAGAAGAATCTACTTTTTTTTCAGCTTACTCTGTCCCACCGTTGGGCAAAAGCCAATCCCCTATGCCCCCTATGGGTATGAGGAACAGGGTGTAAAGTTCCTCGATACTCCTTAGAAAAGGGAGGATCCTCCGACCAGGCAGGTGTTGTCTGGCGGGCAACTGCCCGATAGTTGTTATTGGGTTTCTCTATATATACTAAAGTAGATGTAAACTTTGCTTGCGACTTGTAGGATATTGATGTTAGTACCTCCGTCGTATCATAGATGGCGCTGGAGTACTTTTTGTAGTATGTTGCTTTTTGTGGTCGCTACACCCCCATGGTTTTTCTTTATTTTGTTATTATAAATTAATTATTTTTTCGTTATACTCTTTCATTAGCCTAGTATTTTCAATTCACGACAGAGGGATATTCTTTGCTGATTAGTTTCGGCGCAGGATCTAAGACAGACTTTCTCTGGGATTTCGTCAAGCTTCATTGTGTCAGCGCTTTTCTCAAAGTCAAAGTATTTATTCGTGTGATTTTTGGTGATGCATTGGGTCTTATAGTTAGGTTATGGTCAATCGAAAAACTACCCAATAAGGCATACACTAATTTACAATATAAGAATTTAAAATTCATATTACATACAAATTAACAATAAAACAATATTTACAGACAATTAAATTCAATCAATTATTAGAACAAATATTCAGTCAGAATCTCGACACAAATTATGTCTAAGAGCTTCAAAGACAGCCTTTATTTACAAAAGTATTCTCTGCATGGCTCTAATAAAATACCAAATGACATTAAATATTTAAACTTGATACAATTTAAACGGAAACTATTTTTTTTTTAATGATGATGCACATATACCATTGATGAATTTTATTCCTTCTTGCAAATTCATAATTATAGACAGAAATACATTCAATTTATAAAAACAAATTAAAAAAAAAATAGTTTCCGTTTAAATTGTATCAAGTTTAAATATTTAATGTCATTTGGTATTTTATTAGAGCCATGCAGAGAATACTTTTGTAAATAAAGGCTGTCTTTGAAGCTCTTAGACATAATTTGTGTCGAGATTCTGGTCTTCTCGATATAGCGTTGAAGCTTTATTTATGCAGTTCACTATTTTTCTTGACAAACAATGCGGTTTCTGGCCACTGTCGATTCTGGAATTCAAGAATAATAGTATTGCGGGCTTGTCCCAAATAAAATAAAAAAGGCGTAATAAAAGATTTCTGACAGAAACTGAGACCGATTGAAACTCTGTATACATATATATAATATGAGTGTAGCAACTCAATCATTCGTACTCATAGAATTATTGAACTTCTCTATCCTCAATCTCAGTTTGAAAATATCCGTAGAATATGAAAGCAAATGTATTACCGGGCTGTTGTCAACATATGGGGGTGACAGGGGTGAAAACAAACTGCCTCGATGATATCTACCGTCAGGTAGACGCGAAAAATAGTCATGTTTATTCATAATAGAAAGGTTCTGTCGAAGGCAAGTTGTGTTTATTATTATTGAGTATAGACAGTTATTCGGAGGAGCTCGTGACTAAATAATAACAGCCGCTCCGATCTCTATTCTCTTAATAATAATAATTCATTAATTGTCAGGTTACAAAGACCCAAAGATAAGTACCTTTACCTAAATGTACATACTACTAAAACAACAATTCTGTTAGTATATGAAACTTAAAACTACGTTAGTATCACTTCACTTGCACGATGTTTTGTGCGTTCGTGTGGAATTTGTCCACGGAAGCGACGGAACACCACATTCTGCGGCCAAAAACTTTCTTTCAACACCAAATGGAGATGGATGGTAAACACGTTGGTATGCGCACCACAAACGCCTTGAAATTGACGTTGTGGTGCGACTCCAGCAGCTGCACCCTTGGCGTGTACTTCAAAGTCAAAGTCAAAGTCAAAGTCAAAGCATTTATTTCAATTAGACCATTACAGGCACTTTTGAAAGTCAACAAAAACAAAATAAAACGCGAAGCTACAGTCCCAGTCACAAGGCATAATAACTTGTGAAAGTACTGTAGTTGCCCATTCCGTAGCGTAGATCTCTATGGAGAAGAACGGGCAAGAAACTCCATGGACACTCTTTTAAATCAAAATATGTTACAAAATCTTGGTTACATCATTCATGTCAAGAATTACAAATATGTGAGAACAATGTAGAAATACGGGCAAGTTAAGAGCGTCCAGAGTAAAAGATTAAATCAGTAATAAAAAAATAAAGTAATTAAAATAAACCGTGGCAGCTAAGAGATGACCAGTCACAACTGACAGCGCCCGTTCACGAACATGACGCATGTATCAGCCATCATTCAACTCAACCATTTTGAAGGGAACTAAACGACCCGACACACCCGCCACCATCAGCGTGACATTTAAGTGAGCATGACATTCACTCAACCACCAGGGTAATTTCGCGTCAATGAAAGATTTAGTTACTCATTAAATAGTGGCTTTACAGTACATGGTACTCACACATCATGTGCTATGAAATTATATAATACTAAGAGATTGAATCTATACAATGCAAATATATTTTTACAATCTTCTGCAGCTTTCACAATAACTTCACTTTCTAATTCTGATGATTCCGATTGCCCCTATGGTTGTGGAGCAGGACCAGCATTGAGCCAAGCATTTTTATCATCAATATAATCCCCCAACTTATAATATGCTTGCCTACATAGTGTGCGTTTTATGCAAGATTTAAATTTCGTTTCATTCAGTTGTAGAATGTGGGGAGGTATTTTATTGTAACATTTTAAACAGTACCCCATGAAAGATGAGTCTACTTTAGCTAACCTGAAACCTGGCTGAACTAGTTGGTCTCTGTTTCTAGTATTATAGTGGTGCCGGTCACCTCTTTTACTAAATAAATGCAGATTTTTTCTAACGTACATGATGTTTTCATAGATGTATTGACAAGGTACCGTCATGATGTTAATTTCCTTGAACAGTTCTCTTAGAGAATCGCGCCTACGTAGATTATATATGGCTCTGATAGCTCTTTTCTGCAGAATAAATATAGACTCGATGTCTGCAGCCCGTCCCCATAGTAAAATACCATATGACATAATACTATGAAAATAACTAAAATACACTATAACTTCACTTTTTGGCGCACATACTCCTCGATGTTCTCTGCCTCAGTGGTGTAGTGTAGGCGAGAGATGTACACCGGGGTGTTCGGCTTCGCGGCACGCAGTTTAACGTTGGGCTCTACAGGAGCCTTAGATTCAGCTGCGCTTGACTAGGTTGGTCTGTGGACCACCCATTACAATGCCGAGTTTCCTCCGTGCCTCGTAAACACGCTTAGCCAGTCTTTTCAGGTAACCAGTGAATCAAAATTTGACAACCTGTCTTACCAAGGGGTACATTATTACCCAGTACTAACTGGGTTGTGGAGGTCAGAGTAAATACTGATATTCAGCTGCCTCTGGTAAGACTGGAAGCCGACCCCAATTACTTTGGGAAAAGGCTAGGCAGATGATGAGATAATTAGTCGCTATGGTATCTTCAACATGTATAAATGCTGGATCGATAACCAAAATGAAACTATCAATGTATGTAAAATAAACTCGGTATTTGCCCATGGGGGTAAGCTGAAACCACGGAACGTAGAAGTAACTATCAGTGTAATACATAGCTGTCATCCCAAGGATTGAGCAGAGGTGTACCCAAAATTGATATAAAATTTCTATGGTCTGCCAATACTACACACAGCGAAATTTCTAGTATAAGATAGCCTCGCCATGTTGCCTATTTCCATCAATCGGGCACAAATCACAATGTAAGTTATTTCATCACCGCTGCCCTTAAAAACGGTGAAGGAAAACATCGTAAGGAAACCGGCATGTCTTAGAACTAAAAAATCGAAGACATGTGACATCTACCAACCCGCACTGGGCCCGCGTGGTGGATTACAGCCCACTCCCTCTCATAGAGAGGAGGCCTCTGCCCCAGCAATGGGAACATTATAGGCCGCCGATGATGACGACGATGATGATGGGCACAAATCTGGACTCCGTGGCAGCTACTGAGAAATTTCTGACCAACTAATACTTTGCCCAACCTGAGAATCGAACCCAAGACCTTATGCTCAGAAGTCGCGTTTGCTTGGCTTAAGTAGAGAGCGGGGCCAAAAAGTTCTACAAACAAACATACTTACGTCCAAGTCAAAGAAAAGTACTAAAACTATAACCTGTCTCTTTCTTCAAGAATCATTTATTTTACAGTGTCAGTTACCGGCTGACGCAAACACCTGGAAGCTAAAATGATATCTAAAGGGTTTACTTTGAGGCTAATGGATAGACGATCGATTAGACAGGCGCTGTCGGAGTAGACACTGTTGTTTGTAGCTAAACGGGGTTGAGTTAATCGATTGTTAATGTACTTTATGTTCAGCGATACCTCGAAACTGAATCATAGAGTGTCTAGGCAATGTCAGATTCAAACAGCGATAACAATGAAAGAAAAGTAAAAATATGGATTTTCAAGCTTCTTCTTCGTATCGCTTATGCAAGCGATACGAAGAAGAAGCTTGAAACTATTTTTGTGTGTTTACCTGCTGCTAGCGACTTCGTTCGAAGGGTTTTTTTTTTGGGTATGAAAAATAGATGTTGGTGGATTGTCAGATCTCCGACCCGATATGCACACAAAATTTCATACAAATCGGTGTAGCCGTTTCGGAGAAGTATGGTAACTAACATTGTGACACGAGAATTTTGTATATAAGTTACCCCAGAACTTCGCCACTTCCACCGGTGGCAGCGCAAAGTTCACTTAGGCTGCATGTTTTTGGGCTCAGAGGGCAGGACAAGAAGTGGAGCATAATTTGCGACACAACTCCAGACCCCGGTGCTGTTTCATTAAAAGAGCCCCACATAACGAGGTTGGAGTCACATCTTTCCACATGAGTCCAGTGACGGTCTGAAACGGTTAGGTACTTGCTTGTAGTTTAAAATGTATTATTTTATGATGAATTTTAATACATCTTCGAAGTGTTTGGCAGAGGTGTACCACGCCAAAAGTGCAGCCTCATTTCTTAGTTATGTATGTCATAAGGGGAGAGCGTAACAACCATCGACCAGGCACAAAACTAGACTCCGTAGCTGCTACTTGGAGATTCCAGGTGGAAAACCCAAAATCTCATTGCCCGACTTGGTTTTCGAACCCAAGACGCCTTACTAAACAGACAGACTAAGCGCTTGAACCAATTGTAGCGTTGTGAGGGTCTCAACTGAAATAAGTCGAGTGATTCTAAAATGTCACTATTAGTAAGTAGCTAGGGACCTCACTAAAAACGCGGTACAACTCTAGCTTTTGACGGGACGCTATGGCTCGGTCATTTCGTTTCCGCTGGCTTAGCTGAAAGTAGCTATCCTCTGACCTAAGGATTCTTTGTGCCTCGACTTAGGGGCTCAGGTCTGGTTTGCCTACCTGTGGCCTGCCTACCACTACGCGAGCCGGAGCCTGCGCAGCCTACCCTGCGCCCATGGCTCTTCGCTCGGGCTTGGGGCTGTGCCCTAGCCTACTCCTGCACGCTGCCTACGCGCGCTACTTAAACACGCTACCTACTGCTGTGCCGGTGCGCAGCCTACCCTGCGTACATGGCTTTTCGCTCAGGCTGAGGGCTGTACCCCTAGCCTACTCCTGCACGCTGCCTACGTGCGCTACTTAAGCACGCTACCTACTGCTGTGCCGGTGCGCAGCCTAACCTGCGCACATGGCTCTTCGCTCAGGCTGAGGGCTGTATCCCTTGCCTACTCCTGCACACTGCCTACGCACGCTACCTAGGCACGCTATCTACACTGTGCCGGTGCCTGCGCAGCCTACCCTGCGCAACCCTAGCCGCTACAGTTCCGGAGGCCTATCGCCGAGCCGGTGCTTGCGCAGCCTACCCTGCGCAACCCTAGCCGCTACAGTTCCGGAGGCCTATCGCCGAGCCGGTGCTTGCGCAGCCTACCCTGCGCAACCCTAGCCGCTACAGTTCCGGAGGCCTATCGCTGAGCCAGTGCTGACCGGCCCCCCACATCTGCACGTGCTGCCAAGGGACGGTACCCTTCCTTTTTACTGGTGATAGTAACGGAACAGAACATAGTGACAACGTACCCGCGACCTAGTTTAGTGCTCACTAAATATATGTATTAAATGGTCCAGCTGTTTCACTCAATTACCTAGTGACCTACCTACCTAATTGTTAGCAGCCTGCGCAGCCTACCCAGTGCAGTCCCAACCGTTACACAATACACCAACAAGGGAGTATAGTAATCTCATAGGAAATCCCACGAAAACCACTTAATTACCAACTACCAAGGAGGTGCTGTAAATACAGAAACTTCATAAACTACCTTAAATATTTCGCTAAACTCATCCCTAGGGATAAAAAGACAATCTTCATTCATCCTTCTATTACAAGAAGTTACACTTCGCCGTCAAATAAGTACATTCTTAATTTATCACTGGCAACTTCAGATCTTCAGTCATTTTTTTTTTGTGACAAGACGAGAACTTTTCGACTCATGACGTCACATATAAAAAATGGCGACACTCGCTTTTTTGATAAATTAATTCTGTTAGGAATGAAGGTGAAAATGAGATATTTATACGAAATGTGAAATGAAGATTTTCGTATGTGAGTAAAAGCCGATTTTAAATGAAAATCCAATGTTACATTGTCGACATACTTAGTAATCATCTTCATCAGCCTTTTCCCACCTTGGGATTGGTTTCCAGTCGAACTGCAGCTTAATTTCAGTATTTTCATTAAGTGACTGAAAATGGTCTGAAAGTCTGACAACCACTCTTACCAAGTGGTATCTTATTACCCAGTACTAACTAAGTTGTTAAGGTCAGATAGGCCATCGCTCTATCTATATCATCATCTGCCTATCCTTTCCCTAACTATGTTGGGGCCGGCTTCTAGTCTAATCGGTTTAGCAGGGAGGAGAGGAGATTGCCTCGTTATTGTTTGGTCAGCCGATACGAGAAAAGAGGTGAGCGGCGTGCGGTCTGCTGTGCTGTGGTAAACGGTGAGCTGTGTGCGACGTGCGGTTAATACACCCTAGCTTCGAATCATCTCCTCCCCTCTCTATTTAGGTCGACAAATTAAAAAAAAAGCATATACAGCCAATATTGAATTAAGCTACTCCGTAAACAGCCAATATTAAAATAAGCTTGTGCTAAAGTTTCTTTCTTTCTTTATTTGTCCGCTTTGTACATCTCCGCTCAGCTTCAGTGGATACATCCCTGCTCTTACGCATCATCTCTTCTCTCCGCTGCAAACATATTCGGTTATCTCTGCTTTGGTGAAATCCGGGACTGCAGTTACTATGTTGCCATAACCCCTCGTTTTTCTTAGTAAGTATCAAACAATTTTGATTAGAACAAATATTATTATCTTTAATACCAAAACTTAAAGTTTAGCTTTGTTTACGAATTACCTTGTGATTATGTGAAAAGATTTCGGTACATAGTACGTTGCCATCATTATTTTGCAAGGATTTATGGAGCAAATTTCTCTAAATACGTTCGCAAATCTTACAATAACTAAGTAAAATCATAATCAGCCTATAATGTCCCCACTGTTGGGACACAGGCATCCTCTCTAAGAGAGGGAGTGGGCTGTAATCCACCACGTGGGCCGGCTTCTTCACGATGTTTTCCTTCACCGTTTTTTAGGGCAGCGGTGATGAAATAAATTACACAAAGTAATGCACCTGCCTGGGTTCGAACCCACGGCTTACTGCTCGTAAGTCGGGGCTGCCACCACTGGGCCACCGCTGCTATCACTAAGTAAAATACATAACTAAGTAAAAAAACCTTTCAAAAAGAGACGTTGAACTGAACAATATAATCTTTAAGCGCTTGACCACGACCTACGCTCTCATCTAACGAAGCGGTTGGCTTCTACATTTATTGTGCGAACCGCCAGTCTGTGGAAATTACTGCCGGCTTCTCTGTTCCCTGATCATTATAATCTGGATCCATTCAAAGTTTGAGTGAATCGTTTTCTTCTAGACAAGCGTGCTCCACACTTAGCAGCATCATCGCTTCACAACAGACGAGTTACGGCAAAAGGCAAGCTTTTTGAAACAAAAAATAGTGCGTGGAGAAACGTACCACGCGGAAGAAGTGAAACGTCGTAATACTACACGCATGCGTTCGAGTGCCACGCATTCACTCTCATTATTTTATTGAGCTTCTAAATAATATTTTATTGTTTTATTGTTGTACACTTTTTATTACATTAGTTTATCGAGGTTATTCTACTCATGGAAATTGAGCAAAGGCTGGTCACACCGAAGAGTCGAATGTATGACTGTTTGCACGCCATCTTGCGTACCTAGTAGAACTATGTAGTCACAAATCTTGTTATAGCGCCATCTCTTAGTGGGTAATAGAAAATATTCCCCCTCCATGAAAACGTTAAACTTGGTGGAAGTCGCAAAAAAGTTTCACTTCAAAAAAACCCCTAGTGTCGAGAAAACAAATGAAGAAATTGATAAAATCATAGTCACGACTGAACGCGATGCGAAGTAAACAAGTAACACGCGCTCAATAAACACGATCGCGAACGGAGCGTCCGAGTAAACCATTTACGATTTCCTACGGAAAGTACGGTTGACGATATCGAAACATTGCTGACACTTAAACCTTGCACTAAAATGTGGCAAGGCAAAAAAAAGCAGTGAGATTCAGCTTACAATGGGTTTTCCCGGTCATTGCGATCGATTTTAGGGTTCCGTACCCAAAGGGTCAAACGGGACCCAATTACTGAGACTTCGCTTTCCGTCCGTCTGTCACTAGGCTATATCACATGAACCGTGATAGTTAGCCAGTGGAAATTTCTACAGATTATGTATTTCTATTGCCGCTATAACAACAAATACTAAAAACAGAATAAAATAAGAGGGATCCACTTCAACATTTTTGGCTCGTTGTTATAAATAATGGTACGGAACCCATCGTGTGGGAGCCCGACTCGCACTTGGCCGGATTATTTTTTGGTTTAGACCATAACTGGTAACCTTCTAGTCACGGAGATATTGAGGGTCAAAGTTCAGTTTCAAAGTTCAAACTTTTTTTAATACACGTTTTGATTGATATAACTTTACTTTTAATACCTCGACCCCCGTATTATACAATGCATCCACAATGTTATGAGTGCATCACATTGAGTCCTATCGTGTTTTTTTTTTTTAATACCAAAAAATAAGTGCCTCCCCGCAATGTTTTTGCGTACAGTGGAGTTACTTACTTTGATGTACAGAATGTTTGGTTGTCGACTCTGTAGGTAAAGGGTCCGTTTACACATTGTAGAAGATTATAAAAAAAAAATGTTCGTGGAGTCCCTCCGCGCGGAAGAAGTGAAACTTCGTAATACTACACGCATGCGTTCGAGTGCCACGCATTCACACTCGCTCTGTCTCTTTCTATTCCCACTCCATGGTTAAACGTTTAACGCAACCTTGTTGGAAGTCGCTTAAGAAGTTTCACTTCAATAAGTAAAAAAAAACGAATTTCTTTAGTCTTTAAGAGCGTTTACGCCTTACGACATTTCATACAAACTTTCAAGTCGTTTTTTTCCGAAATGACTGAATTGATTTTGATGAAACTTCGTACACATAAGCAGGATACACAGATCTAAAAGTTACTTAAAAACATTTTCGAAAAATAGTGTTACAGTTAAATTAGACCAAATTTAATTTTTCTATAGAAACAGAAAATTTCAATTATCTCTTGTTTTAAAACACATTTTGAAAATATTTTTTAGTAACTTTTTAGACCTATGTATCCTGCTTATGCGTATAAAGTTTCATTTAAATTGGTTCAGTCATTTCGGAAAAAAACTACTTGAAAGTTTGTATGAAAAGCGGTAAGGAATAAACGCTCTTAACATACATATTATATTATATTCCTAGTCAACGTACCAGAAAAAAAAACGCTATCCAAGCACAAAAAGAAAATCTAGCCAAAACAAAAAAAGGGTTAACGAGAAAAATCTACACTTATTTAAAATAAAACAGAATGTACCTACAAGCCGTTCTAACAAGGCTCCGCGGGCTAGATTCAATCTTAACCAAACATATTGAATCTCTTCGGTTAGCAAACTGGGACAAAATGACGGAGCCAAGTGTGTACTAGAAAATGTTAGCAAAATACTAGTGCCGAGGAAAAGTTTCCTGGAGAAAATCTACGTTTATTACTTATTGTTTTTCTCTTATTTTTGAATACTTTTCAATATCGTTTGCAAATTTTGTCACTACAAAATTTAAGAGTAGGTAAGAGTCAGTTGTGGTTTCTAGAGAAATATATGTAGAACACTGTCGTTTTACGATTAGCCGGAGAGCTAATCATGGTTCACACTTTCCAATATCCTTTGCAAATTTTGTGGTGAAGTAGCTGAGAGTCAGATGTGGTTTCTAGAAAAATATAGAACACTGTAGTTTTACGATTAGCCGGAGGGCTAATCATGGTTCACTTATTATAGAAATGAATAAAAAAACACAAAAAAATCAAACTTGACTTCGCACGACTCAGAGCTCAGAGTTAGCAGCGCTCAGGACGCTGGAATTCAGCAGCAGCCGAATGTCTGGATGCACGCTGTAGTATGGGTCCTCCCCCAACAGAAGTGGTCGGGTACGGTGCCATGTAGACCGTAGACCTCGTTGTCAGAGCCTTGACATGAGAAGGGGCTCACACGCAGTCGGAGGTTCAGAGACCATGAAGAGAAAATCTATACATTTCAAATTCAAAGTCATGACTGACTGACTGACTGAGATATCAACGCACAGCTTAAACCGCAGGTCCTAGAGTCCTGAAATTTGGAGGGTGTGTTTTTTGTGAAGAGTAGGTATCCACTAAGAGAGGGTTTTTTGAAATTCCACCCAAAAGCCACCCAATAAGGGATGAAATACTGTATGGAAATCAGTCTTTTTTAACCCTTAACCACCTGACGCCGGTCTCACAGAATGTGGTGATTTTGTTTTTCAAATTATTCCGTTAATATGCATGCGACGCAAATTGTGTGTCCACGTACTTTCCCCCCCCCCTCCAGTATTTGAACTACGGCATCGTAGCTCGTACTATTAATCATATACTTACATTTACGCGTTCGCTCGAAACCGCGACCTACAACTATTTTCTATAACAATTAAATGACTATTTTCTATAAAAATTAAATGACTATTCTATATTGAGGTGGTGGTATCGCTGATGGTGGCGCTTTTGTCGGATCATTTGGTTCCCTACAAAATGGTTGAGTTGAATGATGGCTGGTCCATTCGACGTGTTTGTGAACGAGCGCTGTCGGTTGTGCCTGGTCATCTCTTGGTTGCCACGGCTTATTTCGAACTAATTATTATATTTGTTGTTTTTGCTATGGACACTTTTAACGTGCACGTCTTGCTACATCGTTCTCACATAATGTACCATCTCAACATGAATGATGTAACCAAGGTTTTTGTAACAAGATTCTGATTTAAAAGAGTGTCTATGGAGTTTCTTGCCCATTCTTCTCCATAGAGATCTACGCTTTGGAATGGGAAACTGCAGTGCTTTCACAGTTATTATGTCTTGTGACTGGGAGTGTAGCTTCATTTTTATTGTTGTTTGACTATTCAAAAGTTTCAAGTAGGCCAGTTACAACTGGCCTACTTGAAATAAATTATTTTGATTTTAACTATCTTCTTCATTCAACCCTTTGGCGACCAACTTTATAATGTAAGCGTTTATTTTTATTACTATTGACTATTGGTTTGGTTAGTAAGGTTCCATGCCAAGAAAGTCCCTGCCTTTATGATCCACCTGTGTGGGCACAGTGCAGCCATTAAGTCCCTTGCCAAATGTGGTGGCAATCCTCAGGAAGCTCAACTTTACTCAGAGAGACATTAAAAGAGATAGTGATTCTACTTTTCAAATAGATGTTATAACTGTAGTCAAAGGAGAGCAGCGGTGGCCTAGTGGTGGCAGCCCTGACTTACGAGCAGTAAGCCGTGGGTTCGAACCCAGGCAGGCGCATTACTTTGTGTAATTTATTTCATCACCGCTGCTCTCAAAAACGGTGAAGGAAAACATCGTGAGGAAACCGACATGTCCTAGAACTCAAAATTTGAAGTGACAGCTATCAACCCGCACTGGGCCCGCGTGGTGGATTACAGCCCACTTCCACTCATAGAGAGGAGGCCTGTGTCCCAGCAGTGGGAACATTATAGGCTGATGATGATGAGTCAAAGATTTAATTACAAAACATCAGGGTGAGTTGAACTTAATAGTACATCCACATTTCACCAGTCATGTTTAAGTCCCATGTAATCGCCTGGCCAAAGCTCCCCCATTGCCATCAACCGGGCACAAATTCATATTCCGTGGCTGCTATTAAGAAATTCCTGGTGCAAAAACCTAATAATACTTTACCCTACCGGGGAATCGATCCCAGGACCATATGCTCAGCAGTCGTGCATGCGACCACTTGACCAATGAGGCAGTTAAATATTGAACTCAAAGATTAAACTAAATGCAAAGATTTAACTCGTTGGATTTTTCCTATTGTCAAAAGATTTTAATATTGTTTTCTCGCTCACTCGTTCTGAAAATTGTACTCGTATCCATCGTTGCGTTAGAAGCAACAATATTGTCCCTAGGACTATGTGGTATTAACTTGGTTTGAAAAGAGTGTCCTTGGATTTTCTTGCCCATTCTATCCCATGAGATCTGCGATTTCGGAATGGACCACTACAGTTTATTTACAGTTATTATGCCTGTGGCTGAACTGAAGGTAGCTTATTTTTGACTATAGATAAGTTCCTGTCACGGGTCTATTTAAAAGAAATGCTTTAAGTGGAGTTGAGTTTGCATGCAGAATGTTGACTACTGCCAGCTCATTGTCCTCAATACAAGGTGTTGTTTTGCAACCTCGTCAAATTTCAGGAGGTGGTCACGAAAGACATAAATAATCAATTAAAATTACAGTACCTAGTTAATTATTAATAAACGCTGATTTTTTTGGTTGTTTAAGTTTGTCAGTATTTCAGAATAACCCCCTTAACGTGGTTTAGGGACTAAGAAATTATCGAATAAACGTTTGAGATTGTTTGTATGTGTGTAAGCGAGGTTATAAGGCAAGAACCAGACGGGCCGCGTTTAAAACAAGGGTGGTTCACACTTACCGGTTTCCGTAAAAAAGAAAAATTACCTACCCATTTTATGATTGATTCGGGACGAGAATCATTAGCATAGTTACCTCCTAGAATTTGACGAGGATGCAAAACAACACCTTGTATAATTAGTTGCCTTTTATTTCGTCTTGACTTCAAGAGTAATTTTGTAGCTAACATCACATAAAAGCTTAGCTCCTACATTATTATGACAGCCTGGTACTGAGTGGCATGCGTTACTTTCTAGACACGAGATAAACTCCTACTTATGACATCTTGGTACTTCAATATCACCTTTCTTGCTTCCTGCTCGGGGAGATTCATTGATCAGTCTGCCTTAAAGTGTAAATGTGGAGCTGTTCTACAAACGATGGGGCACTTAATATCATGTTCTGCACGTCGTGTTGCTTGTTCATTACAGGATCTGATGGATGATACTGAAGGTTCCAAGCTCGTAGCTCAGATCTGGGCTGACGCGCTAAGAAGATCATCATCATCCTATCCTTTAATTTCTACAGAGTGTTGTTTTTTTATGATATCACACATACTATTTGTTGCCCGCAACCTTCGTCCGCGTTAAATTATTATAAAAATATTACTTCCCTATTTGAATCAGATTTTGTACACGATTTCAAAGGTTTTGTTTTTTTTTTACACGAAACCCTAATTTTCTAATATGTAATCCTTATAAAATCAGCTATCTGCTCGTAAAAGTACCATCACAATCGGTCCTGGTGTTTCAGAGATTAGCCGGAACAAACAGACAGACAGCTGTTTGTTGCAAGTACCGTATATACTTGCATATGCAGTCAGTACAAAGCTGTAATTTTGAAATTACAAACAGACACTCCAAGTTTATTTATGAGTATAGATAATAGTTTTTCTTTTAATACTTACGTCTCCAGTTGGAACTGGATCTTGTAAGCCTGGAGGTTCTTTGTGAATCAACGAAGCTGTGCAATCGCCTAGAGTTTTGCTATTTAGAGAAATATCGGTACAGACACATTCCTTTCCAACTGTAGAAACCGTGGCTGAGTGTGGCCGAGCGGAGTGGTACGGAGACGTGCAATTTTTTACTTATCACAGGAGGGACGAGACCCGATGCGGATTACAACCAACAGGATTGGTTGATTCCCGCACATCTCTTCTCTCTTTTAGTCTTCGCTTTGGTGGAGTTATGCTTTAGATCATTATCAGCCTGAGTAGGGGTCTGGAGCAGGGTCCACAGTTCGTTTGTATTGGTTTGACTAAACATTGTAGTGGAACTGTTCAGTTTTTTTTGTTTAAAAAAAACTTTGCCCCACACTTTCCTAGTGTGGGGCAAAGTTTTTTCAATATTTGTTCCGTGCGGGGATCGAACCCGCGACACGCAGCGCAGCAGTCGATCGCTTAGCCACTGCGCCAACCATGCCGTCAAATCAGTTAGTACAATCTAATATATTGATCGTGTAATTCTAGATTTCTCTTTCTATATCTTTTGTGTAAGTTTTTATAATGCAATAAATATAATATAAGAAATGCATTTTTTTTTCTCTAGTTAATCTGTGATCAGTTTTATAAACCTTTTGAAGTGACATAATATTATTATTAAACAAGTTTTATTCAAACTACAAGATTTTAAATGTTTAGACATTCAAATATTAATTTTATTACAATAGTGGTAGGTATAGATACAGTTAACTTCTGAGCATATAAATCTCTTCTTGTTCAGTATCTTATTTAATTTTGTCTGTTAACCTCTGTAGAGTTATTGTTTCTGTATGACATTACAATCAAAAGCAAGGTAAAAATAAAAATCTGCAAAACAGTTTTCCGTTTTTTTATTAAACTCATATTTTTTACAAAGAAACTATTCACATGAAAATCATTACAATTACCTTGATATTAACAGTTGACAAATAGATCCGATAAAAGATGTCAGACATCAGTTGCTATTACTAATTAATTGCAATATTTACAAAACTATTTACATATTATTTACAGTTGACAAAAGTAAATTCGACAAAGACGATTATGATATTTTATACAATTGTATAAACTTAGAATTAATATAAGAAAAGCCAGATAAACAAAATGAATCAAAAACCTCAAGTCTTTTTAGATTATGTGTTTACATGCTCCAGCATTTCTGGTAACGCATTGTATGCTACCATATTGCCAAAACCCTTAGGTTCTTTCTTGGTTACTATAGCAACAATTTCTTCTTCTGGTGGCGGTGGTGGAAATTCTGCATTAGGATCCACGGCTGCCGATATATCATCTACACTAAGAACTACTTCTCTATTGTCAATTTCGATTCTGTTACGCTCTAAAGAACTATCTTCCATAATGCTGTACAGATTTTCTGACTTACTTTTACTATACATTTGTCAAGAATTCATGTAAAAAGGATCGTTTATATTGACTCCATCATTGACTGTGTTTCCCTTTTGGGACCACTGTTTTTGTTGATGCTTTATCCTATATATAATTTCGTCATGTATTACGCCGAAGCACATGGCTGTCAATGCTAAACCCGTTAACGTGTACGCAGAACAAAACCAAAGTGTAGTAGATTTGATGGTGTAGTACCTAACGCCATTTATTGTTGTATAAGTCATACCAGGAACAATATTACCGAAACCAATAGTGCTTAACGCCATGAAACAGAAATAAAACCCATCTATGATTCCCAAATTGTCTATTTTGAACAGAACTACTGCTCCGATAACTATATATATAAATATTGCTGTTAGACATAAGAGTACAGGAGCTAGTATGCTTAAACCATGCATAGATAGCTTAGAATCAGTGTCTGGCCAACTAATAATATCGTCTTTGGCAGTACTGGTCGTTGGCCTTTCTGATAAGGACAGATCTTTCTGACTGTCAGGCTTTAACACGTAACATTCTTCAGTTGGTGTTTTGCTCGTGTTTTGGCTGTTGAGCATTTCTTCTTGTTGCCTCTTCAGCTTCATTCTCCGTTCCTTTTCTGCCATTCTTCGTTCATCGTAGCAGCAGTAGCCACAGTTTGAACAGAGGCAGCAACAAAGGGCGCGACTGAAGACACTTCGCGCCATCTTGGAGAGGAGGGAACCGACGCTCGATAGGTAGACCAGGGTTAATGGTATGCCGATTAGAGCGTAGATTATAGTCACACCTTTACCCAGAATTGTTCTCGGTGCGATGTTGCCGTATCCTGTGGAAAGAAAGATACTATTAATTATTGACTTTAAAGACAACAATGTCTTTGTTGAATCGCATTGTACCGGACATAATTAAGGTGTCAAAAAAATTCTAGCAAAATCTGCGACGCAGTTGAAAAACCAACATCAAAATACTGAATCGCAATATTAAAGTACCGAGTACACGAGTAAGACCATACTATAACCTTCGGGCAGTAGCCCACCATACGCAATTGTTTTACTCTTATTCCAGTGTGCGAAAGAGACGGAGCTTTTCAGGATGTCTAGCGCCATCTCTTTCCCACACTGGAAAAGGAGTAAAACAATAATGTTTTAAGACGTCATGGTAGGCCAGCAGAACAATTTTTTGAGTGCGTTACTTAGTTTGATGTATAGAATGCTTGGTTGACGGCTGTGTGAAGGGTCCGATGACATCTTGTTTGGAAAAGGGAAATCGCATATGTACATTTATTTACTAAAAAGTCTTTGAATTAATTCCGACCCAATGCCAGTAGTTTTAAATTAATTATTTCAAACAATAAAGAAGAAAAACACAACGGTCAAAATCATGATGGTACTGGTAAATTACAATTGCGGTTTTTTTTTTAATTATCTTTGCCCCACCGTTGGAATTCATCCTGTATCGTGAGTGCGGTTAGAAAAGATTTAAACTCACATACACAAACAGCCAGTTCCAACCCGTAAAAACTACGTGTAGACAATACAAATATTTGTTCCGTGCGGAAATCGAACCCACGAAACGCAGCACAGCAACCAATCACTTAGCCACTACGCCAACTGCACCGTCAAAACAAACAAAAGTCACAACACAAAATAACAGTAGTGTTACCAACAATTTATTTCGGCCATTCTCATCCTGCAGTACACAGTAACCTGAAATTACTTCTACAATTTTAAAATAAAGTGCGAAAAATTCTTACCTATCGTTGTTAAAACGGTGAGCGAGTAAAAAAACGCAAGCGCCAAATTCCATTCGTGCTCCTCATAATGGTTTGTGAGGTCGCTCCCGAATTCACCAAGCGCCATCTCTCGGTAACTAACGCCATACTGCGACGCCATTTCAGTTGTGACCCTTTGTACAAGCTCGTTTTGAAACTTCAAAATCTCTTGTGCAGCCAACCGTGTCCAATTTTCTCTATACAAAATATTTAGAGACACTGTTATCTCCCAAATATTCTCAACCGCTCTGCTTCTAGCGTCCCAAAAGTAATTTGCTGACAGGGTTAGATTTCCGTGATCATATTCCTCGTCTGTCTTTTTGTGCGTACTATTTGTATCTTTATGACTAAGTTTTTGTCTATCTGGAAGAATTCTGGGCCTAGCTGGGACTTCTGCGCCGCCTTCTATAGCGAGAAAAATAAACGATCCCAAAAACGTATATGCTAAAAGTACGACGAATATTACGACGTTGGTGAGGGAACCGATAATGAATTGTTTTCTTCTATACTTAGTAGTTTTGAGACAAAAGCAGCAAACAACTTTTTGCCGTGATGTTTGTGCTCTTTTTCTGCTATTAGATACCATGGAGTCGGCATCTTGGCATCTGTCCAAAGGGATCCCCCCGTTCAACGAGGGCTTTGCCAATGTGTACTGTTCGAACCGGCTGATTGCTTCTTTGTCCAATACTACTTGATCTATATCCATGTTGGTGTGTTCTATATCCACGTTCTATCTCCGTGTGACGTCATTATATCGTATCATCTGTAACAAGAGAAAAAATACGATTATGTATCAAGTATAAGGTACAGGTACGTAAATATCGAGGGTAAGGTTAGGGGAGGAACAAAAAAAATAAATTGTATATTCAAAAGTATCTTTTTGTCCTTATCCGAGCACCTTTCTATCTCATCAAAATCGGCTTAGTTGGTTTAGCTTTGGAAAGCTTCTAAACAGACATACAGTTTCGATTTTAGGGTAGCATTTTTAATAATACTGGTTCTTTAGTTGTTGGTCTAGTGGTTGCAAGCGCGACTGCTAAGCAAGAGATCTTGGGTTTGACTCGGGGAAAGTGGTATTGGGTTTTCCGTCAGGATCTTCTCAGTACAACCCACATAGTCTGAATCAGTGCCCGGTTATTAGTACTAAGCTCACCTGCTATTACATGGGACTTAAACATAACTGGCGAAATGTAGGTACATACTGGCGAAATGTAGGTACATACTGGCGAAATTTAGGTACTATTAAGTACACCTCTGCCGAACCCTTCGGGAACTGCTGGTTTGATGTTACGTTATGGATACATGTTTGTTTGTCGTAAACAAAATTAATTGAACGTCAATCAATGTCGGATGATGATTGGCGTGAACAGGTAATATCTACTGCTATCAAAGCACAGCTTGATCAAACATGGTTCGCTGGTAAGTATAAATTATAAATTGATAACTTAAATACTTTGTGTTTTATTGAACAAAATTTTCATACATAACAGTCGAGGTAAAACACAGGCTTCCTTTCTGTAAGAGGGAAATGAGGTCATAATTCTTCAATTTTTTGGTTCTAGGAGATACCGGTTGCCTTACGATGTTTTCCAGAGGAAGAGTTCTGCCTACTTCATGGTACCATACCTTGACCGTGAAATAATATTAATTTGGATGAAAAGTAAAGTATGCCCACTGGAACGTTCCGTCGCTGACCAACGCCATGCACGTAGCTTATCGGCATGGGTAAACTCGCCGACCATTTTAGACGCTCCATACACGGCACGCGACGCTGATGGAACGGGCATAGTCTAATCTTTTCAATACAAAGAATATAGGATTTAAATTCGTATGGTGACCGTTATAAATGGGTGGAATACACTGTTAATTTATGTTCTAGTGGGCATAGTAGTTCATATATGTATTTTCCAAGCCTGATACGTTCATAGCACAGTCATGTTATAGAACGGTGAAGTGGGCAAACTCCTTAAATAAGCAATGTAATTTGATCACAAACAAGATTGGAAGCTCTAAAATATAAAACCTATTTCCTATGTGTAGGGATCTTCAGTAGTCGCATATTTGTATCGAATGAGACTAGCTCTAAAATTGGTAATCCTAAACAGGCAACGTACTTATCAAAAATAACTTCAAAAGATGTAATCTGCCGACACTTTTACGCTGGTATTCTTAGTCATGAACTGAACTTAAATCGGACTAACCACGCCTATATTCCGCCTTGCTTGTTTATAAAATGACATATAAACGCCTACTTTTCATCGGTCAAATTTGAATCACCGGAAAACTATTAATCATATAAATCTTTTACATTGATTAAAGTGAGATATGACATCTTTGGCGTTGGATGAAGCAGGATGCAACTATGGCTTTGACAAAGATAGGTAGCTGGAGGAGGTACCTTATTCGAAAATCCGCCAATAGCGGTCAATAAATTCTAGGAATATGATTAGGTACGTGTTTTCAATTACTGTTGTTATGGCAATACAGTTCGACTAAATCCGAAAATGGATTTGGAACTTAAATTATCACTTATGGCATATCTTCAGTGATTATTATTTTTATATACACTTTGCCCGACGTCGGAATCTAACCCAAGTCTTCATGCCTAGCAGTCGTGATTGGGACCATAAGACCAAGGAGTTAGTTTTAAATCGAGAAAAATACACCCCTAAACTTACATTAATATTGATATGTGTACACAAATCTATTTCTACATCCCATAACTTTCCTATTTAATACTTCGAACCGCAATACGGGGCCATTTAAGCCGATAAGGCCCCTACTTCTTAAGTGGGTAGTCATTTTTCAAAGTCTCTCAAAGGAGAGGGGGGATAGGTGACAAATGAAGAAGTATAGACTTAAGAGCATGATTAATGACCGCTCAATATCCTCCTATGTGGGTATCTCGAAACAACTTATCTGATGTATTACGATGGATTTTTTGTAGGACTTATTGAATACGGTTTCTGTTTTTTGTGTGCTATTACTGTGTGTCATTTTTGTATTGTGTTTTATCGAACAATGTATTTAAAAATTGTAGTTATTTTTTCCCCAGCATTAAAAAAATTGGTTAGATATACATTCTTTGTCCTTCGGGTAGTTTATTGAAAAGTATTGGACACGTATTTTTTCTTTTTTACGTGGTCATAAAATAACGGAGATATATTGAATTGAAATGTCGCATGACGTCACATGTAGGTAAGTTTTATACCTACTTGTGACGTAGTAAGCCCCCACTTTCCAACTTTAATGAGTTCGAACTAAGTAATTTTTTGATATTTTGATAAAACAAAAAATACGTGGCTAATATTTTTGTATTACCTGTCTGACGGACAAAATAGAATGTCGTTTTCTTTACCCAGTCCGATCCCCTATTGACCACCGAGACCAAACCCCGATTAACGTGCTTTTTGTGGCACGGGTTTGAGTGGTCACCCATCCACGGCCCATCCTGGGCAAGCATGACTTAGCCTGAAGATAAACTAGAGTGGCTGTTTTTGGTTAGCCACGAGCTCCTGCTACAGTGATTATCTCATCAAGAACCTTTGTTTCATCCTACAAAAAAGCGCCCTCATAAAATGTTTAGCAACAAAGATGTGGACATCCATATAATAAGGCCTCATTCATTCTGCCTAGCCTTTTCCCAAACTATCTTGGGGTCGGCTTCCAGTCTAACCGGATGCAGCTGAGTACCAGTATTTTACATGAAGCGACTGCCTATCTGACCTCCACAACCCAGTAACTAGGTAATACGATACCCCTTGGTAAGACTGGATGTCAGACTTTTTGGCTTCTGACTACTCGTAACGACTGTCAAAGATCTACAAATGACAGCCGGGACCAACGGCTTAACGTGCTTTCCGAGGCACGGAGGAAACTCGGTATGTAATTATGGTCACCCATCCACGGACCAACCTCGGCAAGCACGGCTTAACCTTAAAGATCGACCCCGGGCGGCTGTTATTATTTAGCCACGAGCTCCTCTTATATAATAAGGCCTATCGTCTTTAAAATAACGACGGTCTTTGCAGAGATCGTAAAGACGCGCTTCTGTCACGAGAGACCTCAGAAATGAAACGACGAAAGTAAATTAGACCAATATTTGACACTTTAATTATGAAGTCCTTGACTATGATAATTTTTTGAACCTTTACTATTGACATTTTTATTCGATTAGTTAGTCATTTTGTGTTTAATTTCGGATGTCTGCTTGGTCTTTTGGACTATTTTTGCTTAATTGAAGGAACAGTTTTTAATTAAAGATACTAAAACATAATATTAAATTATCAAAGTGTAAATGGGTTTTCCATCACGGATTTCTCAATAGAAGCCCGAAGTTTTGATATGTGCCCGGTTAATGGCAATAGGCTCGCCCCCTATATTATATGTGACTTAAACCTAACTGGCAGAATGTGGATGTTAGGCCAGTTCAAAATGCTACCACTGACTTGCGGTCAACTGTGTCCGTTTGGATGTGTATCGTGAAGTTTTTAAGCTAAAAAAAAAGCTGATTTTGATGCTGTCTGAAAAAGAAAAAGAAAATATTGTGAATTGAAGTCGTGGAAATCAAAAACAGACAAACAGAATGCTTTTAATATTGGAAAACATTTTAACAGTCGTCTAAAAAATAATATTAAAATCATAGTCTTTCTTCCAATTCTAAAAGGTACAGTAACTTTTCCACTTACAGACGGTCGGGGTACAAAAATCTTTTGAAAACTTTCGCCTTCCATTTTTAGTGGGGCGTAAACTTTTTGACGGAGCAATTGTTTTTTTTTTTTGTAATTAAACTTTTTATTTTAGACAGAATGGTTTAAAATAAAAATAAAAAATCTGACATTTTTATTTTTTATTTTGCTTTGTTTTTTCTACTTGATATTATGTAAGTTTAATTAGTTATTTAGTATGTGCTCAACACATATCAGAATTTGTATCTTACTCCAACAAGATTGCACTCCTTAAATTTAAATTTTTGAGTGCCTAAACACAATCCATCATACAAGTATACGCCCCGACGTCAACTTACTCCGAAAGCAAAGTAGATGAATTCTAGGATCCAGTCAACAAAGCATGTGACGAACATCGAAGCAATAGGGCATGATTACATTTTTTTTTTCTTTGTCCGTCGGGTAGTTTATTGAAAAGTATTGGACACGTATTTTTTCTATTTTCACGCGGTCTTATAATTACGGAGATATATTGAGTTGAAATGGCGCATGACGTCACATGTAGGTAAGTTTTATACCTACTTATGACGTAGTGAGCCCCCACTCTCCAACTTTAATAAGTTTTAACTAAGTATTTTTTTAATACCGACTACTAAAAAAGGAGGAGGTTCTCAATTCGGATGTTTGTATTTTTTTTTTTTTTTTTTTTATGTTTGTTCGCGCATTACTCCGTCGCTTGCCAACAGATTTGGAAAATTCTTTTTTTGTTGGAAAGGGTATACTTCCCAAATGGTCCCATAGTCACCAAGTCGGGATCTGATGATGGAATCTTGGCGAAATCGAGGGAACTCTTCAAATTTTATAGGAAAACGTACAGTGATTTTGGTATTTTCTACAACAAATGAAGCATTTGCGTCCAATAAGAACCATTCTACCATCAGATCTGATGATGAATCCAAGAGACAGGCTTCGGAACTCCATAACAAGGCAATGAATCTTAGCTGTGTTTGGGCTTGTTGGAATTGTAAAGGTATGCACTTTCCAGGTGTATACACCGATTACGCTGAGATTTATGATCCAATTTGCGTGATTCTTCTTTATTTTGATGTGGACCTGCCATTTGGTCCCATAAAAAAATAATATAGTTTGGCCATATAGTTTTCATTTTATTAAAATTTTTGTTAACCGTAAATTTTTCACGTATGTACACCGATTTATCCGTGATTACTGGACCGATTTAGATGATTTTTCATTCATTTGGTAGAGAAGCTTGCCCGGTGGAGCCATATGAATTGTATTATCTTTGCTTAGGTACTTTTTGAGTCATCCTCTTTATTATGCATTTTGTCCTTTGTCGTATGTATGGACGATGTGCTGGTGTCTTTTACAATGTAAAAATTATACTTGACTAGGATTAAAGTGAGATACCACAACTGAAAAGGCTAAAATAAAAACTTTTTTACAAAAAAAAATAACCGACTTCCATAAAACACTAAAAAGTGGCAAATAATTTTTAGTGTTTTATGGAAGTCGGTTATTTTTTTTTTGTAAAAAAGTTTTTTGATAAAATAAAAAATACCTGTCTAATATTTTTGTATTACCTGTCTGACGGACTAAATAGAATGTCGTTTTTTTTAACCAGTCCGCACCCCTATTGGGTCACCGTTTTTGGTGGTGTAAACATTAAAATTGGCCAAGTAAAAATATAGACAACTCGAAAATATTGTCTTGGCATATCTGCCAGATGGATCAACTGTGGGCCAAAATAGCGCAAAACTGGTGCCTAAAAAAACAATGAGGCGGGCTCGAGGCAGATTACGAAGATGGTAGTTGGAAAGTGGAAGGAGGTCTTTGCCCAGGAGCAGGACAGAACAAGCTAGAGAAAACAAAAAAAAATGATTCTGGTTTGTAATCAAAATAGGTATAATTAATTAAGTTTTATCAAGTCCAGTCTGAAAATACTTGTGAAAGTAATAAATCGTAAAGTTTTAGTTCATAAAGAGATGTTTATCATTTTGTGAGCTAGTTATTATAACATTTAGGTCGATTCAATTTTATTTTTGCGTTGTATTTTGTCTTTTTTTATTACTAGAACTTTATAAAAATATTATAATTGTCTCTTCTTTCCATGAATCTATGAAGTCTGCCGAGTATTTTTGTGTTCTTTTCTTGGACTATAGTAACAAAATGTAACAAACGTGCTTGCTCCTCGTGATAAAAGAAGTAAACAGATTTGTACATTAAAAAAGTAATTAGGAGAAAATGAATTTAATAAATGATGATATGAAAAATACAATAAATTAATAAAAAAGTGAAGGGCAGGTTAACCGGGAATGATTTGAATGTCTCCGCAAATCTCTGAGCGTGATAGTAACTGAAGACAAACATCCAGTTGTAGAAATAATAATAACAACCTATACCAGTCCCACTGCTGGGAAAGGCCTTCTTGTACAGAGAAGGACTAAGACCAGGTGGCCTACCATAGAGCCTTTAAACATTATTGTTTTACTAATTTTTCAGTGTGGGAAAGAGATAGCGCTAGACATCCTATACTATAGCTCCGTCTTTTTCCCACACTGGAAAAAGAGTAAAACAATACTGCTTTAAGTCGTCATGGTAGGCCAGAGGAGTACACTACGATGTTTTCTTTCACAATGTTGTTTTGGTATAATTGTTTTTACACCAATTATCATCATCTACCTAGCCTTTTCCCAAATAAGTAGGTCTGCTTCCAGTCTAACCTGCCTATCTCACCTCCACAACGCAATTAGTACTGATAAATCTAATTTAATCTACCCTTTGGTAAGACTGGTTGACAGACATTCTGGCCACAAAAAAAAATACAAATTACTGCCGGGACAACCTGAAGCACGGAGGGAGCTCGGTTTCTAATGGGTGGTCACCCATCCCCGGGGCCAACCTAGGCAAGCAGGGCTTTACTTGCAGATCAACCCGAATGGCTGTTATAATTTAGTCACGAGCTTCTCCTGCTTTAAAACCCATTTATCATTATTTTTAACGTATTGATGGCGAGACTTTAATAAATTTAAAGAATTGCGGTGAAAAACTATAACGTTTGAATTGAACTTGACTTTTCAAGTAAAGCTACACAAAAAGGTGAATGATAAAATTTTCACGTTTTCTTTTATCTAAAATGGCTGATACAGTCCCTCTTTTTTTATATGATCCACCTAAAATCGTTAGGACTAGTTCGTTTCTACCTAGAATATAAATCGTTTATACACCGTGTAAATCACCTCATCACGAAGCCGTCAACCAAGCATTCTGTACATGAAACTAAGTAACTTTACGCAAAAATTATTGCTGGGAAACAACTTTTTTTTTGGGGGTGTAAAATCATGTTTTGTGGTAGAACTCAATGTAACGCACTCAAAACATTGTGCTGATGGACGGATTGAATAGTACGGGGGTCGTGGAGGTGTTTAAAGTAAAAATCTTACATTAAAACCTTGAATTTAAAAAAATACTTGTCAAAAAGTTGGAACTTTGACCCCTAATATCTCCGTAACTAGAAGGTTCCCAGGTATGGTGTAGAACAAAAAAATGATCGCAATGACAGGGAGAACCAATGCCTTTCGGCTTAGTGAAGAGGTGTTTTACACCCTTTATAATAATTATGTCAAATTCTTTAAACAAAGGAGCTTGCCTATATACCCGTGCAGAAGAACCAAAAAATATAAATAATAAAACATTCGATATTTTCGATCTCCATATATTTGATCCGAAGGTAAACGTATGCACATAATTCACATAAGTTTCAAACGTTTTTGTACTGATAGATGAAAACCTCAAGTTTTTTGTTTATAATAAATTCGCTTTCTGGCCACGTACGTAACATTGGACGAAGGATGTAAAGGGTAGGCCACAGCGCTTGAGCGGTGACTAGCGGACTAGTAGCAAACGCGACTAGGCGTACACAGTACATCGCGGTTTTGTTGTTGCAAGCATTGTCCGTATGGGAAATCAATTATAGACGATTACTTGCTGGCTATGACACTCATGCTTGTTATGACAAGCAATATATGCCATTTAAATGTAATAAAAAATACGCATAGTATGCAATGATGCAATACGCCTTTTTTATTTGGGAAAGTCCTAATGGATACTCTCCGTCTGGGGCAAGTGGAGGGTTATGTCAAAATCCTACTAAAAGCCACTGTTCCTCTTACTACTATGTGCCAGGGGAACGGAGGATACAAGGACATTCGCGCGCACCCTCGACTGATATCAGCCAGACATTGCCGCCGGGCCCAAATGCGGCTATTGACCGCACGTTCTCCTATAACGAACTCTTTGAGACTGGCTGATCAGTTGACGTCTCAGCCCTAAGTTCGCTGCCCATAGGCCTCTCCTTGTGGTGGCCTGAGATCGTTAAGCGCCTTTCGATGCCCGGCTGCCCTTGTGCAGGTAGAGTGAGAGGCATGCCTTTCTCCCTCTCCGCCGCCACCTTTGCATGTATCACACTTTCGCAAAAAGAGAAGACGGCTTTCCACGCGTCCCCGCTTCCGATCACGGATTGAACCACAGCCGGAAGCAAAAGATCACCAGCACCGAGTGCTGCGTCGAGGACATAGCGCTGCTACATAACCAGCGTATGCTGCGCCGTGTCCTCGAGACAGTCCACACAGTGACGACAAACGGGCATCCGGTCCCGACCTATACGGCGCAGGTACTTCCCGAAGCACCCTTGTCCCGTAAACACCTGCGTCAGCCGGAAGCTAAGAGCGCCATGTTATCTGTCAAGCCACTCTTTTATAACTGGCTTTTATCGTGGCGCGCCCCCATTAGGGTTGTGCATGTCATTCCCTCTGTTCAGCGACTAAAATATGATGGAAGTCTGTCCGTTTCGCGCTACAGCTTGCCGGGGAAGAGTCCGCTGACCACGCACTAGCTCCGCCTTCTGCGACCAATTTAGAGATGCAAGGATTTGACGTTGCTTATGCTTATCCGCCTTAGCATCCGCTAAGTGTCCCACCCTGTACGAGGCCTTTGTGTTGCGTGAATTGGAACGGTTTCGCCAATAAAACGCGTATGTGTGAGTGAGATGGATTGTGCTTTGCTACACGACTTCCAATGTTTTTGTGGGCGGTAGTGTTTTGTTTGTGACGTCACAAAATCATGACCACGACCAGGAGGAAAACAGTTTACTCGTGTCAAAAGAACTGGTTTATACTAATGCATATTTTTATATTTTATCGAAGGCTTTTTTAACCGCCTCAAAGGAAAGTTGCCTCATCAGTAACAAGGCTATGAATATAAATAACGATGCAAGAGAAAGGCCAAAAATCTAAGGTAAGATAAGTAAGAGTAAGTAAGAGTTTATTTTTAACATTTCATCGCTTATGCTTAAGTTGGTACTTTGGTAATAACTGGGCGGAATGGGGGTCGAGCCTATAGCATTCATCAACCAGACACAGTAATTCTATTCTCCGGACAGCTGCAGAGAAAAGCTTGTTTAAAAAACCTAATTACACTCCAGGACAGATTCCTGGACCTACTGTTCAGCAGAAGCACTTGCAACAACTAGACCAAAGAGACATCGTGTAATATAAAAAGAGGGACCTAGCGATGACCACATATTTATTCAAACTATTACGAGGTAAGACCTGTAATTCCGGTGTTTTGAAAAAGATATGTCTAAATAGGCCTGACAATTTCTGTATCGCGGCGCTGGAAGCCACAGTTACTAGCAGTTCCTCGCGCATGAAAACTACCAGCTTGCTCAGCAAGGCACCATTGACGCGCGCCCTGCACGCACTAAATGACACCGCTGACAGGATCGATTTATTTGTGAATGAATTCACAAGAACAATATTGTATGTGTTATGTTATTCAAGATAGTTTATTTGAGGACCATCCTAAGGCATTACGAATTCCCTGTAATGTTAGTGGTGTTTGCGATAAATAAATATACTAGACCAAAGAGATATCGTGTCGTATCAAAAATAAAGGACCAAAAGTACAAACAAATCGAGAATTTCCTTTCACTCACGATCCTGATCAAATGCATATAATATTATGTACATTCCAATACCGATATTTGCAAACAGGAAAAAGATTTGTCACCTGGTTTCACCCAAAGATCGTCATAATATACCTACAAATATCAATATTTAAATATTTTCCCCCACAAGCTGTTTTGCAAATTCTCACCTCATGAACAGGGGCTAAAATATTGGCGTATCGATTGGCTATTTCCGCACCGTATGGGGAAATATCGCATCGAAGCAGAGTGCGGAAAATATTCGTGTTTTCATGTATTGCTATGATTAGGGGCGGATTTACTTATGGTGTTGCAAAGGCGGTAAGAGGAAAAAACCGTCCAAGTGCGAGTCGGACTAGCGCACGAAGGGTTCCGTACCATTATTTATAATAAAAACGAGCAAAAAAACACTTTTTTGTATGGGAGATCCCTTAAATAGGTATTCATTTTATTCTGTTTTTAGTATTTGTTGTTATAGCAGCAACAGAAATACATAATCTGTAGAAATTTCTATTGGCTAACTATCACGGTTCATGAGATACAGCCTTGTGACAGACGGACGGACGGACGGACAGCGAAGTCTCAGTAATAGGATCCCGTTTGATACTTTGGGTACGGAACCCTAAAACGGACTTGCAAAAGGAGCATTATATTAAGAACATAACATTATTGCATTACACCTGTAATTCCCGAAGGGCTTACGCAGAGGGGTGCCTAACAGTTCACCCAAATTTCACCAGTTATGTTTGTAAGTCCCATGTAAAAGGGGGCGAGCCTATTGCCACCAACAAGGCATATAATTATCCAGACTATGTGCACTTTCCTTTTCCTCCTGTTCAACTTTATCTGGCTCTCTAGCTTGCCGTTACCTGATTGTACACCTTTTAATTTCAGTCCTGTCTCTGAAGACGTTGTCAAAAAGTCCGTTCTCTCTATTTCCTCCTCTGCAGCGAGTCATGACAATTTGTGTTCGAGAATGATAACACCTATTATTTCAGAGCTGCTCCTGCCTATCCTTACCCATATTGTTGTTTTTTTTTTATTCTCTGGTAAATTTCCGTCAGCCTGGAAACATGCTCACATAATACTAAATCCTAAAGTTAGCAATCCTTCTTCCTTATCTGACTTAAGACCCATTTCCATTCTTCCTTTCCTTTCCGAAGTTCTCGAACACCTATATTGCCACCAACAGGGCACATGTCCAGACTATATGGCTGCAACTGAGAAATTCCTGATGGAAAAACCCAATAACACTTTGCCCAACCTGGGAATCGAACCTAAGACTCTTGTTCAGCAGTCGCGCTTTCGAACATTTCACCAACGAGGCATTCGAGGCAATATTAAAACTACCAAATAACCAACTTCCAATAATTTCGCCAACCTAGCCTCAAATGCTGTTTACTGGCTTCCGTACCAACATGTCGTTAGCCTATATTGGCCTTTAATGAGCCGCACATATTGTTACCAGCCTACAATCGGCTGCACACTCGCAGCCAGCCATTAAAATACCAGTTCGCGCCGGATTTCACAGGTTTTCACTAGTTTAAACCAGTTTTAACTAGTTTTACATCTGCGCACTGTTAAATCTTTATTGTCAATTTGGAAAGCCGAAGTTTCCATTTGGTTTGAACAGTTATAGTTTAGGAAGTTTTATACTAGATTTCTTTTTTTTTGTTTTTGCATGTAAATGATAAAAAGTTTTTTCAATTCGTGTTGCTTGTAAATATTATGACACGAATCTTTCGGAATTTGTTTCAGATTGCATGTTAAAAACATTTATACACATAATACAAGATGTTGTTTTGCATCCTCGTCAAATTCAAGGAGGTAACTATGCTAATGATTCTCGTCCCGAATCAATAATAAAATGGGTAGGTATTTTTTTTTCTTATTTACGGAAATCGGTAAGTATGAACCACCCAAACGTTTGAGATTGTTTGGATATGTGAAAGCGCGGTTATAAGGCGAGGAACAGACGGGTCGTGTTTAAAACGAGGGTGGTTAACATACCGACTTAAAAAACAAGCTGCCTACAGAAATAAAAGTACTAGACGACATAGGTAATTTCAAAAAGGCTCTTTTTAAACTACTGGTAGACAAAACATATTATACAATAGACGAGTTCTTATCTAAAAATTTTAATATTAATTGATAATGTCAGAATGTTGTTGTTATATTTATCTTATTTACAATTTTGACATACTTACTTGACTGATTTGGATTTTAATATGATGATTTTGACATGATAGACAAATATTGAATTTAATGTAATAACTTATTTTATTTAATCTGTTGTTGTATAATTTAATGTAATGAATAATATTATTATAACGTATTGTTTGTACGCCCTGTGGGTAGAATGTAGTGATACTTGTAAAGATTTGGCCTAAGCTTGTTAACACCTGTAATTATCGACACCTACATTGACAAATAAATGGATTTGATTTTGATTTGATTTGATTTGTGTTCAAATTCTATCTGATTCGTCGATAGTCCACTACTTGGTACATAAGGGTGAACACGGAGAAGTTAACCATATTAATTAGCTTCCTGGTTCATTTGTTTGCCAGTCACGCATTCCTGTGTAGTGTGACTGTGGCTTAACTTATTGTAAACTATCCCGTCTACATCTCCAAAGTGAAGTTAGCTAAGTGCAAGTGACTAACTTAGTCATAGGCTGATGTGAAGTGACTCCTCGCAACGTATTTCTTTTTGACTATATGCGTAAAACTTTATAAGCTAACATTTGATATACGTGCTGTTTTTGAGATCCGTATCTCAGCAGGTAAAACGCACTTCTTGGTCTGTGTAACAAGACCCCTTTTTCTCAAAAACTGTAGAGGTTTCGACTTCAAACTTTAATCAAATATTCCTTTCCCGTTGACCGAATATCATGAAATTTGGCTTATATCACCAGTGTAAAGTTAACGGTCCGAAAAATCATTTATTTGTAAAATTACATGGAAAAATCTCTCAAAAGAATGCATAAACAAACTAACATTATTTTGTGCACGTGCACCATATATTGCAAACATGCAAAACATGCTTTTCAACTGTAAATGTGTGTTCATTCTTTGGAAATTCTCTGTTGCCTTTTACACGGATTTAGATGTAATGGTTTACGAAATAGGATACATTTTATCTCGGTGATACGACACTGTGTCAAAATTAGTTCATAGATCTTAACAAAAATAAAAAGATATTCAACACAAATAAAAAGATGTTCAATATTTTCAACACCAAAAAGGTCGTTTGCAACTTAGATATTTTTGTCACAAAAAATATCTTTGATATGTTGATATTACGTCTAGTGTTGTTTCCTTTCTCCTCCTGTCGAAATCTTGAGAAGGGTCCACACTTATTAGGTTATTTACTATAGAAGCTTTCACTAGTAATAAGTGGTAAATGGTATCAACGCAGCTGGTAAATAAAATATTTGTATTTGTTTAGGAATATAGGGATTTACTGGGTTTTTGCTTCTTTTATTCTTGAATGTTGCGTGTTCGAATTTGTGGTCGTATTTTAGTGAAATTTTGATACTTATTATTAGATCAGGCAGTTATTTTATTGAGCATTTTTTAAGCTGTATTTATTTACACGGACAATTAAAGATTTTTATATTTACCTTAACGTAGATAACTATTTACCTTGAGGAGGAGATCGTGGCTAAATAATAACAGCCGCACGGGTCGACCTTTTAGGTTAAGCCGTGCTTGCCTAGGTTGGTCCGTTGATGGGTGATTTCCTGCGTGCCTCGGAAAGCACGATAATCCGTTGGTCCCGGCTTTCATCTGTAGATCTTTGACAATCGTTACGAATAGTCAGAAGCCAAAAGTCTGACATCCACTCTTACCAAGGGGTATCGTATTACCCAGTTACTGGGTTATGGAGGCCAGATAGGCAGTCGCTTTATGTAAAATACTGGTATATTCAGCTGCATTCGGTTTTCGGTTGGCTCGTTTGCAAACATGGCATCACCGGCGACACACGTCGATATAGTTGCTTTGTATGGGTTATCGGTGATTTTGATATGGGTTGTTATAAAAAAATAGAAACATGTTCAATTATCTTTAGGTTGCATGTACAGGCAAGGATAACTGTACTGACAATGTATTGGTACCAGGTATAATTTATTTGTGTTTTTTTAAGTAATGTCATGTGGCTGGCTTTATTTTCTATAATACAGCGGCTTTCAACAGGATTGGCATAAGCTTTTTATTTTATTGTCCGTCTTGCTGACAAAATGTCACATTGTCATGAGCTCTAGTCGTATTTATGTCGTACATAAATAAGAAAAGATTTTCTGAAAACCATTGAACAGTATTTAATCAAGCCTTTTTCATTTTAAATCAATTGCAAACACACTCATTGTGTTTGGCAGCTCAACGACATAGACTAACGTTTTTGAGAACGAAATATTAAGTTTCGAATTTTAAAAATAAAATTCATTTTGAAAGTATTTTTTTGTAAAATTGTTCAAGAGACTGAAACATAACAAAAATGATGATTGATGCAATATTTGAATGTCATCTCCAAACTTGACTTCAAAAATATTTTTTTAAATAATTTTGCTAACGTAATCTAGCCGACCGAAACCTAGTCGACCAATTTTCAAACTTATACTTCAGGTTATAAGAGTGAAAAGTGGTCTACCGTCACTGAGCACGGTAGTACGTAAATTAATTTCATCACAACACATGGATATTCCTCTTGTGTAACTGACAAATATCTTACATTAGCCGTTCTACTGAGTGATCATCTTTTTGCTAACAAAAGGGATCCACTTAGAGACACATTTGGGTCTCCTTTGTACACTGATCTTAGGTTTAAAGCACTTGTAGCAATATTGTTCGTAAGCTTTGGTCGCTTACAGTGTGGTTCTGGTCTAAAAAAAGACTAAGCTTGTTTCACACTCGTATTCCTGGTTGGGTATGAATGTCTTGCCTAACCTAAGGCCTCGAATACGGCCTCGGAAGATGCGCCTTGTCCAAACGACACGAGCGTGCATCAAACGTTCTATCGCGATCCGCAAATAGTTTCTGTCGCAGGCTAACTTGTGGCTCACTGTTAACAAATTCTTTCATTTGTTTTCGTCAGTTGCTGTCATAAGACGCATGTCGTTTAGGGGTCTAGCTTGTGGGTCAAACCTTATCGCAAAATACAAAACCCCTATCATCGACAAATTTACTACAACATGATTATGAAAAAGTTAACTACTAAAAAGGATATCACTACTTGTTTGAAACAATCTAATACTAATAATAAAGCTGAAGAGTTTGTTTGTTTGCTTGAACGCGCTAATCTCAGGCACTACTTGTCCTATTTGAAAAATTCTTGAAAGTGTTACATAGCTCTTTTATCGAAAAAGGCTATACCTATATAGGCTATATATCATCACGCTAAAACTAATAGGAGCGGAGCAGCAATGAAAAATGTAAACGGGGAAAATGTGACGCAGACGTAGTTGCGCGGGACATCTAGTGTGTTTATAAAGATACTGTTAGCCTACGTCATCCCACTGCTAGAAAAAAGCCTCTCCCCATGACTTCCATTTTATTCGGTTCAGGGCCAATAGACCCAGTAGACCGCAGGTCGCTCAAACTCGCAACGCCTTCTGGCTGTGTCAGGGTTCCAGAAAGTAGTTATTTTGGCCCACAGATCATTGGGCATGCGGCAGACGTGCCCAGTACAGTCCCACTTCAGCTTAGCGACTTTTGACTTTATAACCATGCAATTTTAAATGCTACTTCAAAATAAAACCGACAAGAAATCATTATACTAAATTACATATTAAAAATGTCAAGCAAACCCAGGTGGCTCACTAAACAAAGTTATATTAATATCAGCTTGGTCCCAAGTGCCGCCCACCATTTATCAAACGCGTGCAGTACTATACGTCATCTAATTTTATGCTAATTATACGAAATTCGAATAACCCCGAAGCTTCATTTAGCAAGTCGTAGATTTTTCAAAGTCGTATTATGCGAGTTCGTATAATATATTTTGAGTAATTTTGACGAGGGTCTGGTGAATCATGTATCTTTTGGAGAGTGGCTTTTGTAATCGTGAATTATAGATAAAGAAAGAATAATGGGTGTTGGTAAAAAGATTCAGACGAATTGAGAACCTCTTCGTTTTTAAAAGCCGGTTAAACGTCTTTCAAATGTTTTTTTTTTTAACGTTATCACTCTATGGACGTCTGAACGTCTCTGATTCTCCTTTAAATTTTCAGTTGGAATGTTAGGAAGAGTATGTTTCTCATCTACTTTTATTTGTTGGTTGTGTTTTTGGGATTTATTCAGTCTTCAGTTCATCGCGACTACGGAACTCTTTATTGTGCGTGTCACGACACGCTATTTGACTATTTGCCGGTTATTAAAAGTAAATTCCAAATCATGTTTTAGAGTCGACTGTAGCAAAGAGAACCCCTACAGGCGGGTGTTCATGGACGGCTCATATCTCAAGTGTGTATCCACAGACAATGGCCCACCTTCCACCTACACCTACAAGTACCCGGTTTAACGAAACATTGTGCGTTTGGAAGTCTGGGAAAGTGCGTATTATTCCTGTTTATTGTTGTTTTATTTCACTCGTTTTCACAATATTTATTATAATGTAGTTTTATTTGTTAATAATGTACTATTATATGTATATAAGTACCTTTTCATTTTTTATTGTGTGCACTTGTGGCATGTGTCAAATAAATATGTTTTCTTTCTTTCTTTCTTTCACCTTGCGCTGCATGCCCTGACAACTGCGCATTTGACGATATTAATTATGACTGCATCAGCGAGCAGAGCTGCGTAGCTGCATATTTGATAAAAATTAGCCATCGACAAGATGAGAATTAGAAGATTTTTCCACCAATTTCATTAATTTTAAATACTATTTTTCCCTCTTATTAAGCTAAAGCAACTCGACTCTAATCACCTAAACATGAACATTTGAAGACCAAAAACCAAACAAAGCACGAACCCCAATCTCCGATCTCCCATTTTGAAAATGGCGGTAACAGGAAACGGGAAACGCGGCCATTGTATTGAAACGAAAATAATATCGAGAATGATTGATGGATCAACAAATGGACTGTGGTTAATTATACGTAATTCGTTCAAATGGAGTCTTTGTGCAAAAATGGTGGTCGTATATCATAGAGGGACAATACAACATGAGGATGGTGGAGGTAGCCTTTCATCTATACTAATATAATAAAGCTGAAGGGTTTGTTTGTTTGCTTGAACGCGCTAATCTCAGGAAATACTGGTCCGATTAAAAAAAATATTTCAGTGTAAGATAGCCCATTTATCGAGGAAGGCTATAGGTTATATGTCACGCTACGACCAACAGGAGCGGAGCAGCAATGAAAAATGTTGCGAAAATGGGGAAAATGCGACACAGACGAAGTTGCGCGGGACAGCTGGTATGAAATTATATGTTTATTTACTTTACTCATTATGAAGCCAAATCAAGGGTAATATCTGCGTTAATATATTTAACTAGCTGTTGCCCGTGACCTTCGTTCGCGTGAAATTATTATGAAAATATTTATTCTCTGTTTAAATGGGATTTCGTTAACAATTTCAGGAGATTTTTTTGGACTGTACCCTAATTCTTTAAAAAAAATAAAAGTTACCTAAGTTACTCTGTATAACAACGTCTATCTGCCAGTAAAAGTGTCCCGTTAAAATCGGTCCAGCCGTTTCGGAGAATAGCTGGAACAAACAAACAGATGGGCTAGGTCATGGCAGCCGAGCAAAAAGCCCTCTAACAAACAGATCCAACTTGGTAGTACAGCTGATATCATTATGGTTTAGGTGACGAAACTGCGCTGTAGAAGAAACAATCACGCATCGATAAACTAACTTCAACATCGACGTCGTCGTTCGATTCGACGTCGTCTGTTGTCTTTGTATCTTTGATCGGGACAGCAGAGAGCGTTTGCACATAGCCGCTGATATTTCCTTGTTAGCAGCTTCAAGCGCAAACGCCTACAGATAATATGGAGCACAATTCACCGATCGACACTTACGGTGAAAAAATGTTAAGGCTTAATCTCGGTCTACGGCGTAGTTTTCTTTGGAAGTTCATCGTAGCTGATGTCAAAACCTCTTTTCTGAGAGCAGATCTCTTCTGAGAGATTCTACGTTACTCCAAATTGCTTCAAAAAAGAAACTCGTCGATAATGTTACCGATTTATCTATTAAGCCTTTAAAATTGCAACAAATTCATGAACAAAGAAACAGTTCATGTCATTGGCTTCTATCAAGGCTATCATGACATTTTGAATGAATATCCTGAAGTGCTTTGACCTATGACCATGAAGGAACCAGCAAAATATGATTTATTGATTTTAATGAGTTTGTACGGTTTAGATTAGTTGCTGAACTGTACACTATAACTGTTTGTGTGTTAAGTAGCGAGTGTGTCCAACACGTAAAACACGTCTCATAGTCTGTTCACCAAAACTTTATTTAGTACTAGTGTCGTACACCGTAAAGGTTGGTGATTCCTACATGTATGTCTGGTTCGCGCGTTGGCTAGTTGCACACTAAGTAAATCGTAATATTTGTTGTGACGCGTGAACCTATTGATTCGCCTTGTCAGCTAGATGTAAGTTCAATGTACGTAGACCGTACAGAGTTGTTTAGTTAATAAGAAGGATGAGGACTACAGGCAAGCACTGAATTTGTCATTTTGTATCAGTAGTCTGAAATGTTTGATGTGGAGCTAGTGGCTAAATATACGGTCGATCTTTAGGTAAAGCCGCGCTTGCCTAGGTTGGTCCGTGGATGGGTGACCTCCCATAACTCCCAGAGTTACCTCCGTGCCTCGAAAAGCACGCTCAGCCGTTGGTCCCTACTGTCAATTGTAGATCTTTGACAGTAGTTACAAGTACTCAGTGGCCCGAAAGTCTGTCAAAATCAAAATCAAAAGTCATTTATTCAAACTAGGCTGATAATCAGCACTTTTTGAACGTCAAAATCACATGAGACATTCCCCCAAAACCAGTCAATCAGTCTTACCACGGTAAGGTACTAACAGGGTTGTGAAGGTCAGATAGGGATTTGCTCCATGTAAAATACTGGTATTCATCGGCATCCGGTTAGACTAACAGCTGAACCCAACATAATTGGGAAAAGACTAAGCAAATGATGATGTTTGAAATGGTTATAAAACCACAGTGTAATGTAGTCTGTAAATCTTCTAAACAAAAACTTTCTTCAACTGTATAATTGGAGAATGAGGTTGCAGCCATGATTAAGTTACACCAAAGCTAAGCTTACTCCAAGTAACTCGTAAACCGCTTGGAGACCATCGTAAAAGCAAGTCCTTATAGCTATTATGTAAACTGTTATACCTTGGTGTACCTAAATTATATTGTTATACCCCTACTAGGACAACATCGTTAAATCGCCAGAGTGTTGTTCTAAAACGTTTGCGTTCTTAGGGGTTTTTTTTTAAGAAAGAATATAATACTCTGTGGCCTACTTGTTAGTGTACTCATTTTGTTTGCAAATATGATATTTTGGAGCCCGATTTTGCTGTTTGATTTGGCCATAATTTGGCGATCTTCTCCTGTATTCTATCAAAATCAAAATCAAAATCAAAAGTCATTTATTCAAACTAGGCTGATAATCAGCACTTTTTGAACGTCAAAATTACAAGAGACAGTCCCCCAAAACGCCCGCCCTTCGCCACTTCCTAGTGTTTTAGCTGGGAAGAAGAAGTGGCGGAACAAACTCCCCAGCAACACATCTGTCTGTTAGGTTAGAAGAACCAGATTCTATATTCATGATTTGTGGCTGCGTTAAATAATACATAGCTATATCTCTCCTGCTCGGATATCTAGACCAAGAACAACAGTAACTGTCAAGCCATTTGTTCTATTGATATTTATTGGATCTCACTGATAAGTTACTATTTCGGAGGAGCTCGTGGCTAAATAATAACAGCCGTTCGAGTCAATCTTATAATTAATCCTTGCCTTAGTTGGTCTGTGGATGGGTGATCACTCATTACATACCGTTGTTTCTCCATGGCTCAGTAAGCACGTTATGCCGTTGGTCCCGGCTATCATTTGTAGATCTTTGACGGTCGTTACAGGTAGTCAGTGTCCCGAAATTCTGACAACCAGTCTTACCAAGAAGTATCGTATTACCCAGTACTAACTGAGTTGTGGAGGTTAGATAGGCAGTCACCCCATGTAACAATATACCGGTATTTAGCGGTTAGACTGGAAGCCGTACTCAACATACTTGGAAAAAGTTAAATCAGATGATGAAACAAATTGAAATAGGCTGCCACATGTCGAGGCCTAACTTGAAAACCGCAAAAACTTGAGAACCACACATGTGTCTATCATATTTCCTATACAATAACCCCTTATTTGGAGCTATAACCTAATAACTCCTTGTACAATAACCCCTTATTTGGAGCAGTCAACCACCTCATACATAACTAGCACATGTCCTAAAATCCAACGTAAAAGGTAAATTTTCTTGGAAACTTTGTCAAACGTATAAAATTTGTGGAATCCCAATGTTGCGGTCAAAGTGCCAAAACTTGAAAACTGTTGGAGTAGAAACGTTACTTTTTTACTAACTTTAAGGAGATCTACGTTTTGTGGTAGTTTTAGGGCTTGAAGATTTGTGGGTTTAAGGAGTTTAGGTTTAGGATTTTAGCCAATTCAGGCTAAAATTAATAGGTTGGCATGGCTTTTTCCTAAATTAAATTCGGCTCCAAAACAAAAACCAGGGCATAAAAAAACTTACAAACTAAGCGACTACATGCTAATGGCACCCCCTGTGGGGTACGAGCCTCGGCTTGGGCGACGCTAGGGGAGGCCAGCATAAACGAGAACTACGCACCTGATAATTTACACTTATAAACAAAACCATAAAACATCACCTAATGGTAATAACCGACAGAGACCATCATGAAAACCAATAAAGCCATAAGCTAGCCATTTTCCATCCCTATTTTCCCCAGGAATAATTTTTAATCGCCCCTTTTTATTCCCGGCCATGCTACGAACAAAGTAAAACAAGCAAATTCATTTTTCTCCCAGGTATCGGTGCAAGTTTACTGGTAATAAAACTTCACGACGTTACGGGGTGAGCAGAATTTATGGTGCATCGTTTGTGCTGGTAGGTGCTTATAAATCATCGTATCGAAGGAAACAGTGTTGGAGTGATAAACGGTTTGAAGATGTGTTTTTCTTTGCAAGATCTATGCAGTTGGCCAAGTGTTTGGGATCCACTTAATAACCATCTTCATGACTTAGTCGCATGTTACTTGTACGCGTAGCATGACCACTGTAGTAGCGAGTTTTGTGTATGGAAGAATCGACATAATGACAGATAGGCAATGACAATGTATCATTGTCATTTATTTCCTTTTCTTTCATTTTATTTTATTTATTAGGTCTACCAACAATAGGGGATAATCCTATATTTTTTTCTTTGTCCGTCGGGTAGTTTATTGAAAAGTATTGGACACGTATTTTTTCTTTTTTCACGTGGTAAAATTACAAGTTTAGTTTCATAACATTACGGAGATATATTGAGTTGAAATGGCTCATGACGTCACATGTAGGTAAGTTTTATACCTACTTGTGACGTAGTAAGCCCCCACTCTCCAACTTTAACGAGTTCTAATTAAGTAATTTTTTGATATTTTGATAAAACAAAAAATACCTGTCTAATATTTTTGTACTACCTGTCTGACGGACAAAATAGAATGTCGTTTTCTTTACCCAGTCCGATCCCCTATTGTGTCATAATTACCTATCATTTGTGACAATCCATCCATCGTTTGGATGGTCTTCCTCTCCCTCTCCATCCGATTCATTCGACATGCGATTCGTCTGTTTGCATCATATTACCATGATAGCCGATTCCCTTGCAAACTTCGAACCCACACAATAAATATCTCAAATTTATTCTTACTTACTGACAGGTAACACGCTGTCCTAATCCTAACCATGATAATGTAATTAATATAATTCATTTATATGATGTTTTATGTAAATTAGAAAGCACGTAAAAAACACAGTATGTGCCGATAAAATTCAAGGGTTGATCTTGATTTTCCTGGGAACCCATCATCAGATTCTGACTTAGTGACAATGGGACCACCTCTGGACTATAGGCTTTCGAGTAAAAAAATAATTTTCAAAATCAGTCCATAATTAGCGGAAAAATGGAAGAGCATACAAAAAAAAAAACAAACAGTCAAATAGAGAACCTCCTTCTTTTTGAAGTCGGTTAAAAAACTAGTTGGACTCGCTTCCTATCCGACTACTTAGAAAAGACAAAATCTCTTGCTGACGTACTAAGTAACTGTTTCTTTCAAAGCAACCAGGAAATAACAAAATTCCGTTGGAGAAGGAAATTTAAATTCAACTTTCCTTCTCCATTATTTATCTCCTTCCCCAACTAAAATAAAACCACACTGGATTGCATAAAATGTTACAAATAACTAAGGATTTAATTAACTAATGTGATTCCGCTGTGGTGCAGAAAGGGTGGGGTCACAGTGGCAGAGGGAAGTTTAATTTAATTGTGGAATTCACTGTTGGCTTCTCTGCTCCCTGATCATTTTAATCTGAATCTTTTCAAAGTTCGAGTAAATTATTTAAAACAAACCGTTTTAAATTATTGCGAGCGAAGCCGAAAGTAAGTAGCGAAATGGTAGTATTAAATAATTTTCAGTTCCTGCCTGCGTGCCTGAGAGATATTTCTCGACGATATGTTAAGCCAAATCAGAGGCCTATAGGTGGCATAAAAACTCAGACTCTTTGTCTCTGTGTCACTAACCACATCAAATAAAAAGAGAGAAGACCAAAAAAGTCCGTTATCCATTTTCTGTCACTGGAGCCCCACGGCTGGGTCTTATTTTAACTGTCTTCCACAATATCCACTTTAGCAAGTATGCACTGAAATAAGAGTTACATGAAAAGTTTGAGTTTCTGCCTCAAGTTCGAATCCAAGACATGCACTTCTGATTTGTTGGATTCATGTAGGTACGTATTGTAATAATTATCTCTTGGTTCGGTGAAGGACAAAATCGTGAGGAAACCACGATGCCTGAGAGATATTTCTTGTCGGCATGTAAAGCCAAGAAAGAGGTCCATGGCTGGCATGAAGACTCTGAAACCAAGTAAGGCACTATCTACACGATATAGAAAAAGACCGAAAATTAATTTACAAATTTTCATTTGACAAGCAACGATTGGCAAAAACATGATTGGTCATTTCATATCAACAAGTTTGACAAATAAATAAGAAAATATTTACCCGATAAACTTTTATTTGATAATGTATTATTTGACAAACAATTCATGTTATATTCAAATACCAATTCCAACCGCATTTTTTCAAATATCAACAATATTTGTCAGTGTCAATCCGAAAACGTACATAATAAAAATAAACAAATCACAAAAATTCTAACTATTCAACCATTTTCAGTCGCAGATCTCTTCAACAAATCATCTGGAGAGGCCTCATTCAAACCTAGTAAAAAAGAAAACCCGGTCAAGTGCGAGACGTCCTCGCACATCCAGGGTTCCGTATCACCAAACAATATAGTAACAATATTTTGAACGCTCATTCATATGTAGGTAAGTTTACACTCAACAGCAAAACTAAATTTATGTTTCACGGTATGTTAATTAAAAATAAAGTCACTGCTGTGGTTTGATGAAAAAGTCCCATATCTCAAAAACTAAATATCAAATCTTATTCACAACAATTTTCGTTGAAAGTTTTTTTTACGTTCTACAAACTTATTTTTTTTTTTTTCAGAATTTCCCTCCTCTTAGTAAAGAAATAAAGTAGCATGAGTAAAAATTCTGTGACATACGGGACAGATGGACAGACCGAATCAATAAGGGTTTCGTTTTAGCGATTTGGCAACGGAATCCTAATAAAAAAGAAAGAAGCTTCTAAGCACATTATCCTCAGTCATTTATAAAAGAAATAAACTACAATAGAAAACATATAAGTTATACCGTAACTAGATACTGGAAGATACGTTCTTTTGTGAAAGATAGTATTGTATTCACGACAGTTACTAATTTGAAATTGTCGGAGGTTTAACGTTAGGAGAAAATTCTCTATAGTTCGAAAGAAAAGAAAGAAAGAAAAATATTTATTTTTCTCGACACAGGACAAAACAAAATGGTTAAATCAACAAAAAAGTTTTGTTGAAAACATTTAGTTTTAGATGTTCTAGTCTTTACATTATTTTTTTCTAAAAATTATATAATAATGTGAATCACCTAATAATTTAAATAAAAACAAACAATTAAACGAAATACGTAAAATGTAAATATAAGAAAAATAAAATAAAAGTAAGACACATAAATTTAAGGAAGTTGGTCCTGTACGAGTACGTGTGGACTAGTAGCTAAGTGCTTTTTTTTCATGCAACCGTTTTGTCTTTTTATACAACAGTTTATAAATAATATGAATTAGGAGTAAAGAAGGTTAACAGAATTCGGAAAGGAGAAGTATAGACATTATACCAATGACTGTCTTATCCATAGTTTTTATTTCACTATGACCTGGATGTTCACCGGCCCGCGACGATTTAAGATTGATTCTCTCTTACACCAAACAACAAAAAAATGCAAAGAAAATAAGTAATTTTTTACGTATTACTGCTTTCTTTTAAAATAGAGAGATATTGAGAGGAACGTAAAAAACTGGCCAAGTGCGAGTCGGACTCGCACGAAGGGTTTCGTACCATTATTTACAAAAAAAGTCTTCGTCACTTTTTGTATGGGAGCCACCTTAAATATTTATTTTATTCTGTTTTTAATATTTGTTGTTATAGCGGCAACAGAAATATATAATCTGTAGAAATTTCAACTGGCTAACTATCACGGTTCATGAGATACAGCCTGGTGACAGACGGACACGAAGTCTCAGTAATAGGGTCCCGTTTGAGCCTTTGGGTACGGAACCCTAAAAAGGTGAACTATATTTTATATGATCTCTTTACGCACTGGCCATCTTTATAACTATAAATAATTTAAAACAAAAAGATTTTGACTGTCTTTCATTTCCGTGTACTATTTGATTTTTTTCCCAGATATATTTCAATTCAATTGATGCATGCTGACAGAAAGATTGCTGATTTGCTGGTTTTACAAATTCAAGTTTTGTTTAGTATTAATTAATCTTAGCGTAGCTTAAGTGTTAACAAAGATAAAAGCAGATTACAGAATAAATGGCCTTGCTATATGTACAGATTTCCCGTACAACGAGAAATCCGCTTCTACTGGTTTGGCATAGCTTGGTTGCTCGTTTGCGGTTTATTGAAAACCTCATACGAGACACCAAAATACTGCTGTACCGTCCATAAAACACATACACATTATCCACACCAAAGAATCAGGAAACAAAGAACCGAAACTGTAAAAGCACAGCTTCACAATAAAGCAGTACACAACAGAATAAAACGATTAATTACATTGGTCGCTCGTGTTAAGGACAATGAAAAAATGTATGTCTTGGTCGCGACATTTTGGTTGTTACAAATTTATCGCGGTTACCGAACAATGGTTTGTTGGTATGAGCTACACCTGCTTTTGTCGGCCAAATATTTTTGGCCCGACTTGTTTTGCTTTGTCATACTCTTTTTCATGCGTAAAAATATGGCGCGCTTTTTCAGAGCGGCCATTTTTTGAATTGTGTGTTTTGAATTGAATTTATGAACTATGGTTTTGTGGTCAGTTTATACTTGTCATACTGCCTGAGTTTTGTTTTAATGTAAGAGTAGAGAAGACCAAAGAAACGATAGGTGGACTGTGTGAAAGATGATATGGCAAAAAAGGAGGTGACTGCTGAAATGACGAGGAATAGAGAAGTATGAAAGAAGAAAAACACAGATTGAGGGTTCAGTGGTGGAATAACGTTTCTGGGGCTTGCAGAATTGAGGGCGAAGAGTGATGGCATTAGCTCTTTAAATGTGCTTTTAATTTATGTGCTAAAGGACCTATCAAAGTCCGGGTGTCTGCATAACCAGCCTGGAATCCAGCTCATTCAGTTTGCCTGAACAGTGAGCGGTTCATATTCTCTACAATTTCTTTCAAAAATATTTAAATATGAACGAGATTTTTCTTGTTTAGGACTACTACTTTGTATGTTTGGTGTCTACAGGATGTAGCGGAAAGGGTAAATACTTACATTAGGGTGTGCTAGAGACCATTAAACTGAACATGTTTCTCCATCGTCAAACATCGTAATAAATCAAAAAAAAAATCAAAAGTCATTTATTCAAACTAGGCTGATAATCAGCACTTTTTGAACGTCAAAATTACAAGAGACAGTCCCCCAAAACGCCCAAATAGAAATTCTCTGTTGCCCAATACAAAATTTCAATACCTATTCAACCCAAATGGGCAGCTGATATTTATTTTTCTTTGAATTGATTTTCTCATATTATGATGACCAGTGACATCAATTTTTTTTTATAAAATTATTATTTTTGACTTTTCAATTGTGTTCCATCAAATCTTCGGCTTCGGCTTCAGCCTCTAGCAAGCGCCGAAATCGGGAAACTATTACGAATGCGCGAGAGTGCGATGATAGAGGCGACGCGTGGGCGATAGGGGTCACACTTTTTCATCAGTTATTAACTTTGACAAGTTCCAAATTGAAGCCTACCCCAACATAGTTTTGAAAAGCTAGGCAAATGATGACAACCATGTAGACAGAGATTGAGGCATCCATTTTAAAATACTAACCACATTAACCCTAGAAAAATAACCTACGCCGCAAAGGCGCTCGCGAAAACAATATTGTATCGCCATATCACTTGTGCTTTTCAATCAACTCAGACGTCGGCATACTCTACCGCGGGACGACTGTTTCTATGCGGTAAATACATTACTTTAGCAGCCATGAAGAGTTGAAGCGCTCGAGAGGCGAGCACAAGAATGACGTTTGTCATGACTGTCTATAAACCTGTTTAGTATGATGATGATTATTATTTTCAGACTGATTGTATTAAAAATAGATAGTAAGAAAAAACTGTTAATTTTTATAATAATTTCGAAGAATTAGTCCTGTAACCAGAAGTAAGATAATAACACTGACTGTAATATAATCGTATTTTTATTTGAACTCTAATAGTAAACCTTTAAACCGATGAAGTTATTAAAAATCTATCTAACTTATTTTCTGAAATAGACGCATTTGAAAATCTTGCGCTTTTGAAGCGAATTAATGGTTATCTATTATGTACCTCGCAGTATGGTTATCTATCTAGGGTTAAGCTTTTGTACCAAAATAAAAATATATATAGGTATCTAGATAAATAAGTATCACATAAAAGGTTACAGTTGAATGGAGATCTCCTCCATATCCTTGGGTTAAGGCCAATCGTTAAATACAAATGTTGCTGTAACGATGTTCCCTTGTAAACTGTTTATCTGCGATAAAAACATCCGACTGCCGTTTCTAGTATTTATATAGGAGCTTTGCGATAGTTTTCTGTTTATTTCGTTCTTTGGTTTATTTTGCCGTGAGTTGGGTTGTTTTTAGTTTTCGACATAGAATTGGTCTTCTCTGGACTGTCTGATCATACTATTATCGTCAATCTCCTGCCCATTTTCCAATTTTGAAAAAAAAAAACAAATTTGGTTTTAGAACAGCAATTTTTTTCTTCCATTATTCAATCTTCTCTAATATATAAAATTCTCGTGTCGCGTTGTTTGTTCCCAAACTCCTCCAAAACGGCTGAATAGATTTGTATGAAATTTTGTGTAAAAATCGAGTAGGTCTGAGAATCGGCCTACATCTATTTTTCATACCCCTAAAACCCAACAAAATTTCCACTCGAACAAAGTCGCGGGCAGCAGCTTGTAATAAATAAAGTTGTCGTCTGATAATGCCATCTTGATACCGATTTGCTTTTAATTTATTTATTTAAACTTCATGTACAAGAGTGGTATATTGGCAGATCAGATTGGCGGTCTACCAGTCAACCTATGGGTCAAATAGGACAGCATTGTAGTACACAAAAATAAAAAAATTCATTTTGTTGTATCAAAAAAATATCAACTTGATATAAAAAAATATAGTCTATTCTTAGTTTAGAGCTATAGTATCTATCTCACTAGCATCCTCTTGTCGACATAATGGTCCACCTTCGTGGTTCTTAGCCTTTTTGCTCCACTTTTCCCATCCAGTACTAATGCAACAGCTAGTATTTTTTTTGTCAATTCTGCATAATTATGCAATTGTCAGTTGGTCACTTTTTCTGGCCTCTCTACTGCTTAGACTAACTGCACTGTTCTGTTTTTGGTCTGATGGTGTTCTACTATCGTTTCCAAAAGTTGAGTTTTAACGTAATTATTCAATTACTTATATAACATGATAAACTATAACTCAAAGCTCCTGCACACTATATTTCAACATGGCACATGACGATGGACTACAAATTTTCTTCCTTATTACAGTAAAGTTACTCTGGCAATATTCCAATATCTAGACATTTGGAATAAGACACGTTATTAATGACCGCTTACTTTAAAAGTTATTATATTTAGCTTTATGTAGTACCAACTAAAGATATTTAATAGTAAAAGAAGGATAAGCTTTTCATATTAATCATCATCTGCCTAGCCATTTCCCAACTCTATTGGCATCGACTTCCAGTCTAGCTGGATGCAGCTGAATACCAGTATTTTACATGGACGGTCTGCCTATAACAACTCATCCTCAAATCATACAGACAGTTTTAAAATAAAAACAGTGTTGCTAATTTTGAGGATTCCCATTAAGGCTAAGGCCTTTGATCTGTTCGCGAGCTCATTCCACGTCCGTAATCACTTTTTACAAATTCATACAACCGATCTGTATGAGTACTGGTTGAATTACCTTGCAACATATTTAATTTAGATTTTAATATTCGTTTGGGTTGGATAAACAGAATCACACAAGTTTCATAATTGGTATTTCTTTGAAAGATTTTGTCTATTTTCACAAACACTCTAATCTTTATTTGGTTAGCCGCGTTTGTTGTAGTGGCCAAGTCTGACAAAATATGGTTGTGCAATAAGGTACGCCTCTGTCTTAGGCGTGATGTTATGTTGTGTCTCCATAACAAGATGTTACATTTTATTTGTAATACGAAGTAAGGAATCTAAATCATTTATTTCAAGTGATTTAGTCAAAGCGTAGATCTCTATGGAGAAGAATGGGCAAGGAACTCCATGGACACTCTTTTAAATCAGACTCTTGTTACAAAAACCTTGGTTACATCATTCATGTTGTGATGGTGCATTATGTGAGAACGATGTGGCAAGACGTGCAAGTTAAAAGTGTCCATCCATAGTAAAAACAAAAAAAAAACCGGCCAAGTGCGAGTCGGACTCGCGCACCGAGGGTTCCGTACAAACCAAAATTACTGAAGAGAATAAATAAAAATATGTGATGTAACTAAAAATTTAAGGTTTTCGGAATTTTGCCTTTATATGTGCTATAAAACATTGCTTCATGCCAAATTTCAAGATTCTAGGTCGACGGAAAGTACCTGTAGGTTTTTATTCCCGTTTTTTTTTATTGCGTTGACATAGAAGGTTGATTTTGGTTACAGCTTAAAGGTATTATAGACTTTAATACCTCTACGCGTTCATGAGGAAAAGGGTAGTAAGTTTAAAATTATTTTTATTATATGATGTAACTAAAAATTTACGGTGTTCGCAATTTTTCCTTTATCTGTGCTATAAGACGTTGTTTCGTACCAAATTTCAAGAGTCTGAGTTCACGGGAAGTACCCTGTAGGTTTTGATTCCCTCGCGAGTAGTTGCGAGTTTGAAAATATGCGGATTAAATTGCTGTTTCTTTTGATTGCGTTGACATAGAAGGTTGATTTTGTTACAGCTTAAAGGTATTATAGATTTGAGTATTTGGTATGAATTTCAATTTAATAACTTTACGCGTTAATGAGGAAAGGGGTAGTAAGTTTAAAATTATTAAAAATGTTTTTATTATATGATGTAACTCAAAATTTACAATTTTCGCAATTTTTCCTTTATATGTGCTATAAGACGTTGCTTCGTACCAAATTTCAAGATTATGAGTTCACGGGAAGTACCCTGTAGGTTTTGATTCCCTCGCAAGTGTCGAAAATTTGCGGAAATTTGCGGCATAAACGACTGTATCTTTTGATTGCGTTGGCTTAGAAGTTTTATTTTTTCACAGCTCTTAGGGGCAGTAGATTTGAGTATTTGACATAAATTCCAGCTTAATAGCTTCACGCATTCTAGAGAAAAAGGACGACAAAGTGATCCTATAAGGGTTCCGTTTTTTCCTTTCGAGGTACGGAACCCTAAAAAGACATTTTAAAGATAAAATAATAAGTTCGAAATGAGCCGTGGCAGCTAAGAGATGACCAGGCACAACTGACAGCGCCCGTTCACGAACACGACGCATGGATCAGCAATCATTCAATTCCACCATTTTGAAGGGAACTAAATGACCCGACAAATGCGCCACCATCAGTGTGACATTTGAATAAAGATGAATATACTACGACTTCATGTTCCCATGTAATGTTCCCTGACAATGCCAAACGAATACGCGGTCAGGTTAGTGAAGCCGCGGACGGTCACGTGAGTGAAACCACGGGCACAGTTAGTGTGTCTATAGTCCAAAAAAACTCCCAATAATGTTCGGGTCGACTTTTGTGTAACGTGTCACTGGCAATCTCAATTGTTTCAGCCCAGAACTAAGCCAGGAGTTTGGGGCCTTATCTAGCGTCCATAAGTTCCTATTATGAACAGCCATGGAAACATAAGCTAGCTTATCATCTTATCCTGTAAAAAACATTTTGTAAAAATATTCTATGGTATCTGTGATCACGACAAATGATTAAAACCTACAACACAACAGTCCCAACATAAATTCAGACCATAATACATAAAAACGCAACATTTATTACATATCTGATACCAAAACGATAAAAAATTTAAAGCGTTGCTGTGATGCCGCCATAACCGACGAACATTAAAAATATTATGTTGGTAACATTGTAAGGCGTAGTGTATAAGGATGATTTGCATCACGATGTAAGGATAAACTTTAAAACTGGGATACATAGTCGGATTGTTACTTTGCATTGAGGTAATAAGAAAAGTTCTTCAATACTGACTCCTACACTCAGCTGAATGTTTGACTGACTCGTTGGTCTTAGTCCCAAGCGCGATTGCTGAGCAAGGAGGTACTGGATTTCATTTATCTATCTTCTATCTATATAAAAATCAATGCCACTTTTCGTTGTAATTTTATAACTCAAGAACGGCTGGGCCGATTTAGCTGATTTTGGTTTTAAAATGTTTGTCGTAGTCCAGGGAAGGTTTAAGGTATGGTAGGGTAGGGTAGAGTATGTAGGATAGGTAGATAGGGTAGGTAGGTAGGGTAGGGTAGGGTAGGGAAGGTAGGTAGAGTAGAGTAGGGTAGGGTAGGGTATGGTAGGGAAGGGTAGGTAGGTAGGGTAGGGTAGGGTAGGGTAAGTAGATAGGGTAGGGTATGGTGGGTAGGTAGAAAGGGTCGGTAAAAAGTGAATTGCAACGCATGCCGGGGACAGCTAGTTTATTTATATGTTATACTGGAACGCCACACTTAGCAATTACACCAAGAAGCACGAAAATAACTAAACATATTCAGCTGTTGATCTTCCATCATCATTCGAACAGCCGCGGACCGGTAGCGGCGGTGGATCACGCTCGCTCACGCAGCGTCAGGTCACCCCTCCTACATCGTTCGGCATTATACTCCATGTTGCGCACATTCTTTATTAAAGATATTTTATGATTTTCAAATTAATCATCATTCTCTTGCCCTTATCCCAATTTATTTGGGGTCGGCGTAGCATGTCTTCTTCTTCCATACTTCTTTATTGCTTGTCATCTCATGAGACACCTCCTTTCTTGCCATATCATCCTTCACACAGTCCATCCATCGTTTCTTCGGTCTTCCTCTACTCTTATAACCATCCACATTCGTACTCAAAACTTTCCTTACGACATTTTTCTCATTCCTCCGCATCACATGCCAATACCACGACAACCGATTGCAACATATCTTTTCAGTTACCGGCGCCAATTTCACACTTCCCCTTATGTACTCATTTCTTATTTTATCCATTCGCATAACACCATCCCCCTTAACATTCTCATCTCAGCCACATTCAAATGCATTTCATTCATCCCTTTTATGGCCCAACATTCTTATCCATACAAGACAGCAGGTCTTACCATTGTTTAATAAATCTTCCCCATAAGTTTAAGGGGAATGCGGGAGTCGCAGATAGTTCCCGTGACCTGCCGCCATTTGATTGTGTGATTGAATGATTTTTCAAATTAAACACATTACAATTTTAAAAACCTGAAATATTTTTATGGATATAACGAAAATTTTTGATGTGTCATCTTGACAGAAGTCAAGACATGGGACTTTAATATATCTAATGAAATGTGGGTGTACTATAATTAGGTACATGTCTGCCTAAGCCTTGCGGGATTCCAGGCGTGATTTCATTTGTAGATCTTTGACAGTCGTTACAACTAGTCAGTGACCCCAAAGTCTGACAACTAGTTTTACAAAGTGGTATCGTATTCCATTCCATTATCGACTAACTGGGTTGTGGAGGTCAGATAGGCAGTCGCTCTATGTAAAATACCGGTGTACAGCTGCGTCCGGTTATGGGGAAACTGTAGGCAGATGAAGACTCGTGGAAGCTGTTCCATTAGTAAGTAAAATATATTTGGGTGATCTACATAATTACAGCAAAGCGATTTATTGACAAGTTAGTGACAAGGCAACAATTGACGCGCAACACGTGACATCAACATGTTTGGCAACGTTGCATAATTCCGCGTGACGTTGACAGATGGACCGAGACGTGACATGCTGATGTCAGACGGCACGCCAAAACACATGTCCCTATATTATAGTAGGCTAAACATTGATAATTAAATGACTAATGAAAAAGTCAGTCAATGGGATTAAATTAATTTAAAGGGTTGTATTGATGATTTTATTGATTATAAGCTGTATTTGTTACGGTCGCGAATCCATTTGACACACTCGTTGCCGATCAAAAAGTGTTCGGTGTCGGTAACTGCAAACTAAAAGTCGTCAGTTGAAGACACAAGCAACATTAACAAATTTCCCTACAACAAGCCACGCACACCGCAAACTGACGGAAAACAAGCAAGGAGTTTTACCAGTGACCAGAAGTAGCGACCAGCGACTGTGTCCGATTGCTGCTACCGGACACAGCAACTACGGTTTTCTGTAATGGTGTGCCGTGTCGGTTGCAAAAAGTGTCGACGTTTGCGCAGCCCCTAAATCACCGACCACAGGCCCGCGACCCAATTCCCCCTTAAATGGTCTCCCTCTCAATAGCATTTACTTGAGATACAGGTTCGTACTGATAGGTCTGCATTTATGCTAATAAATCAAAACAAAAAATAAGCAATAAAATTTTGATTCCACTGTTTACAAGTTAAAGCCATTGTAATCCCCGGATACATAAAACAACAAAATTCACTTAAACTGAATACATTATCCGAAATATGTGAATCGGATTTGACAACCATTCCACACAATCTAACGTTTTGTTGACAAAAAAAAACGTTGACAAACACGAATGATTTCAATAAAAATGGATTTTTAAATGGATTTTTTCGCTCTGGTGCGTGGTGTAAATGTTTAGTTTTGTTTGTATGTAACGTCACGTTTATGGAAATGGTTTAATTTGAATAACTAACATGCAATTGTGCGAGCAATAAACATGGATATTTGTAAATACAAGGTGTAAATCACCTCATCACGAAGCCGTCAACCAAGCATTCTGTACATGAAACTAAGTAAATTTACGCAAAAATTGTTGCTGGGAAACGACTTTTTTTTGGGGGGTTTAAAATCATGTTTTGTGGTAGAACTCAGTGTAACGCACTCAAAACATTGTGCTGATGGACGGATGGAAAGTACGGGGGTCGTGGAGGTGTTTAAAGTAAAAATCTTACATTAAAAAATTGTATTTAAAAAAATACTTGTCAAAAAGTTGGAACTTTGACCCCTAATATCTCCGTAAATAGAAGGTTCCCAGGTATGGTGTAGAACAAAAAAATGATCGCAATGACAGGGAGAACCAGTGCCTTTCGGCTTCGTTAAGAGGTGTTTTACACCCTTTATATATTTTTTGGCGTTTCTGGATAGGCATAAATGGCGTTTGTTTGTTTGCTTGAACGCACTAATCTCAGTAAGTAATGGTCCGATTTAAAAAAATCTTTTGGTTTTAGATAATCCATATCATCACGCTACTACCAATAGGAGCGGAGCAGCATTGAAAAATGTTGCGAAAACAAGGAAAATGTGACGCAGACGAAGTTGCGCGGGACAGCTAGTACTGATATAAGTACGTGAGTTGAATGACACAGGTTGGCCAAAGCTAGGAAAACCTGTTCAGGGAGATTCATAGATGACTGTGCCCTGAAATCTAAATGTGGTGCTGCCCCACAAATGTCATCTGCTCTTGATATCGTGTCCTGCCTGTCCTGTTGTTTACACATCATATTCACAGAAGCTGATGGACGCTACTGAAAGTGCCAAACTCTTCGCCAAATTTGGTGATGAGCTTTTTTTTTATTTAAATTGTCATCGACACGCTCAGAAGAAGACAGAATCCCGCCAGCAACTGTTGGGCTCACTCACTTTTTTCAATGGCGTATGAAAAAGTCGACTCGCGCGAGCAGCGGTGGCCCAGTGGTGGCAGCCCCGACGTACGAGCAGTAAGCCGTGGGTTCAAATCCAGACAGGCGCATTACTTTGTGTAATTTATTTCAGCACTGCTGCTCTCAAAAATGGTGAAGGAAAACATTGTGAGGAAACCGGCATGACTTAGAACTAGAAATTCGAAGACATGTGACATCTACCAACACGCACTGGGCCGGGGTGGTGAATAACAGCCCATTCCCTCTCATAGACAGAGAGGAGGCCTGCGTCCCAGCCGTGGGAACATTATAGGCTGATGATGATTATGAAAAATTCAACACCCTATCCCATACCAAAAATATTTCATTTGATGACGTAGGCGCACCAAGAAAGCTTTTCGAAACATTACACCTGAGTACTATAAAACCCGGGGTAAAGTTTTATACAAACAAAGTCGCAGGATACTGCAAGTGATTCATAGTTTTGTTACTTGCGACATAACCTAAACTTTGTCTTTTATTATTCCAGAGATAGCCATTTGAGAGATAAAATGTTACAATATTATAGTATCATATTTAAATCTTTCACATTCTGAATGTTACTTATAGATAAACTTTTTGTCATGTATTATTAGCATCATGTTCAATACCAGGTAAATTCAAAAAGTTTTTAACATAGAAGAAATTAATAAGATATTCTCTTTTTTTTATTTAAATTTAAAAAAATATCAAATCAGCCCAGTTTTCGACGAAAAAAAAGGGAAATACGAAACGTCGACTTGGTCAAAATGTTTGTAGTATAATCGGTCGGAGCTGCAGCTATCGCTCCGGGGGCAAGCAATAGCATTGCGACGGTAATAGTTTCTTCTAATACCTATTTTATAAATCCCTCGCTGGCCAAGATCCCTCTTAAATGGTTCAGCTAGTCCAGGTAACAGCATCACCCCAAAGCATGATGTGATCTTAGGCGGGAGTTGCTTAAACACCTGAAAACCTTCCACCCGGGCATGTTTTGCTGTGGCTAACTTGGAAATCTCCAAAAAGAATCCGAACCCAAGTCAGCCGTAGCAAAGAAAATCTCTACAGATGGGGGTACATAGACATCTTGGATCTCAAGTGAAAGTCTTCACAGACAATCACCATCCACCTTGCGCTGCATGTCCTGAAACCTGCGCACTTGACGATCTATGACTGCATCAACGAGCGGAGTTCGCGTAGCTGAGTTTTGGGTCAAATATATACATATATTTGGTGAAAGTTTGCCATTGACACGCTAAGAGGATTGTTTAAATAAACTGTCAACGACTATGTTGTCTACTCGTTCTATTCTAGCTTTTTTCCTTACTATGTTGAGGTCGACGAAATACGGCTAAATCTACATTTCATGTGGAAAAAAATTAAAATACCAGAAGTTCTTCGCTTAAAACTTTTCATTGCGTTTAAAAAAAAAAAAGCTTGTAGCAAAATAAAACAGGACAAAAAGTAGAACTTTTGAAGCGCCTGGGAACAACTTTGTCTGTGCATTTGTGACATACTGCTGCTTTGTTTGTGGTGAATATTTGTTATGCTGGCAATTTTTACTTTATTTGTTAGTACTTAAGCTACTTTTTTGTAGTAAGGTGCTTGAAAATCTCGTTGTAGCTTTATTTTATGTAGAAGTGGCCGAAATTTTCATAAGACATTATTGTTCCGATTTCTACAAGCTTTTATTTAACTTGCAATGTTTGTATGTTTATTTTAGGTCTAATCTTAAAGTTGTATTTCAAACAACTGTCCCCAACTGATTTAGCTGAAATTTTGAATCCAAATAAAATGTTAGTTTAAATGACAAAGCATGTTTAGCTAACGTCATTCTAAATCCAATATGGCGGACTCTCAAAGATGACAAACTAGTTATTGTTTATGCACCCCCATGATCATCATCTTCCTGTCCTTGTCAAAAGCCTTTGCTGAGAAGAATACAAAAAAAATGAAGATAAATGTTAGTTTAAAAAATGTTTATTTTAACTGTAAACTTTTTTACCAGCCATTTCATTTCTTTCAACCTAAAAATGAATTAACTATTTGGAATATTATAAGCCTTATAATATTCCAAATAGCTAATTCATTTTTATAATATAAGGTATAGTATATTATAAGGAGCATGGATCCATGCTCATGGATGAAGAACACACGAAATTTAAGTTGGAGATGATGATAAATCAATAAAAGTTGGAGTAAGATTTCAATTATCTAAAATTTAAACATAAAGACACAGTCCACACCAAATCATCACAACTCCAAACTGTAACCCAACATCTGAAAATCTGGATTCGTCACGTCCACTCGAATCAAATGAAAGGACAGATTCCGGAGTCACGTTACGTCCAACGGCAGCCTGTGAGCGGACTAGCTAAACCGATTTGTTGCAGTGACTGGACGCTCAAAGCCAAAGCAGCCTTCGGAAGTCCGATGTGTTAAGATCTGTTTACGTTAGGAACGGATTTAATGCGAATGTGTGTGAACGGCTTATGCTAACCGAGAGACGTGCAATGCAATTATTTGTGTGTTAGTTAGCTGTGATAGCAGGTTGTTTGATATTTGAGATGTTTAGATTAGTGTGGGGAGGATTGTGAATTCTGTGTTGTCCAGACCTACCTACCTATAGCGATGCATTTATGTTCAAGTGATTGCTATTGGCAAGTCGTTTAATGGTACACAATTCGAGTCACTGACGGTTTGGACACTAAACATTCGGACAAACTATGATATTTTTGTCTCTGACGATTCGGACACCTGTACAAAGCTGTTTATACAGTCAGTCAGATAAAAAACTCCCAACGATACCTTAATTGTAGAAGCGCAGTTTTTATTAACACGCTTATATTAGCTTGGTATGTATGTATGTGACGGAATCTTCGAACATGATTTTGACCCACTTCAAATCGTTTAATTAAAATTGAAACTTTGTACACTTATCAAGGACCGATGACAATGCAATAATTTAAGTAGTTTTTCCCAACAAATTATACTCCCCAGCAACATATCAGTTAGAATCATCATCATGTTCTTACCCTTGTTTCATTCTACTAGGGGTAGGCCAAGTCATCAAGCCTTTTTCTTCTTCCATTCTCCCGTGTCAGATGCCATCATTTACTCCTTTCTCTTTTATATCATTCGTCACACAATCCATCCATCTTTTCTTTGGCCTTCCTTTCCCTCTCAATTCATCAACGTTCATATCCATCACTTCAGTTAGAATCTTTGTCATAAAATACAAGATGTTGTTTTGCATTATTGTCAAAATTCAGGAAATTGTTACAAAAGACATAAATAATCAATTTAAATTACGGTACCTGTTTAATTATTAAAAATATTGCATTTTTTGTTGTTTATATTTATCTAGTATTTTAGACTACTTAACGTGGCTTATGGAATAAGAAATTATCGAATAAACTTTTGACATTGTTTGTATGTGTGAAAGCGCGGTTATAAGACGAGGATCAGACGTGTTGTGTTTAAAACACGGGTGGTTCACACTTACCGATTTCCGTAAATAAATAAAAAAAAACCATACCCATTTTATTATTGATTCAGGTCGAGAATCATTAGCATAGTTACCTCCTCGAATTTAACGAGGATGCAAAACAACAGTTTGTAGATCGGCAAAATCACAACAAACTATCTAACAGTATGTCTCCTGCAATAAATGTATCGTCACAAAGAACTGCTGGACCGAAGTCCGTCTGATTGGTGGCTAAGTGGAAAACTTGTCCGATGGCACACAGCAGTCGCGTTCAAACGAGTTCAGGACAGCCATGTATTGTGCAGCTGTTGTCTGCGACATTTTCTGCTGTTTGATTGGAAATTAATTTACTCTGTGTCTTTTTGTATTTTTTTTTCAATTACTTGGCTTGAACAATCTAAGCGGCCGTCTTTTACTGTCTATATGGCAAAATTATAATTATGTAGCAATATTATATGTTGGTGATTTTTAACTTCTGTTCCTGGAAGGATTTATTCATTATTTTTTTCCTTAGTCAACAAGGAACCCTTATAGTTTCGCCAAGTCTGTCTGTCTGTCTGTCTGTCCGCGGTTTAGCTTAAAAATATTGGTACTAGAAAGTTGTAATTTGGCATGAGACACGTTAATGACGCCAAAAAGGAGTTAAAATAAAATTTGAAATAAAAATATTTAGGGTACCTCCCATACATGTAAAGAGAGGAAGGAATTTTTTTTTTACATCCTCCCTTTATTGTGGGATAGAGTTGGATAGGTGTTTTAAAAATATTAGGGGTTTGGGAAGACCGTTTTTGATTAAGTAAACCGTTCGTGACTTATCAAGCTGTAAAGTACCAATTTTCGTTAGAGTCAAAAGTACTACCGTTTACAACCGTTTAGTTGGTAGAGGGGGGCCCTCTACCAACTAAACGGTTGTAGTTAGAAATTCAAATGTCACGGCAGTAGTACCTGTATATAACGAAGTTTAAAGGAAAACTATCACACTTAAGTGGGCTTTACAAGTTCACGAGTACTAGTCGACCAATTGTATTTGACTCAATAATTTGAACAACTCCATAGATGTCGATAGATGGCGCTAAACGTCAGTTGTAGCGCGTTATTGTTTCATTCCTAAATAACTTTATAAAAAAAAAACAGCTGCTGCTGAATAAAATTATAGTGAGTTGTGTTTATGTAATTAACAAATAATGGTACGGAACCCTTCGTGCGCGAGTCCGACTCGCACTTGGCCGGCTTTTTTGTTGTTTAAATATGACATAACAATTACTGCTGTCAAAAAATGGTATGAGTTCGTTAAGCAAGATTAATTAAGAATTTAGATAAATTTTTAGCACAATCTATCATAAATATTTTAGTTGAGAAAAATAATGAGTTATTCAGCAATATTTAACATTAACTAAAGAGTAAATTTTATCGTCACGTTCGTCATACTAGAATTTAAAAAAAACGTGTTCCGCCGATCCCAAGTAACATTGGACAAGGACAGGAAGATGATGATCATATACGATTAAAAGATTTTTAAGCATCAATGACTACCTCATTTAAACAGAAGCTAATATACATTTCAGTAAATACTGTCCAAATAATTTCGTCTACCATTAAAGCAGTGAAAACAAAATACCTTCTTAAAAATAAAATCCTACCAAATTCATTCAACTAGATAAAATAATGGTACATTAATTTGACGTGAAATACTGCTGAGTTTCGTAGTTTCAGAGAGTACTACAAATAAGACTGCTGAAGTTTATTTCAGTGATATTTCTTTTAACTTAATTGAATACTTTATTTGCAATTTTTCTTATTTCTACAATCATTGTCTAAACAAGTACAATTTATAGAACACTAAACCTATGCAAAAATATGTGGTGAATGACTATTATGACTACTATTATTTTTATTTGTTCTTGTCATGATCTCTAAATAATAATACGATTTTGATTTAAATTGATGTATTTGATATGACCAAAGAGATTATAAAAACTCTTTGGTCGAATCTTTGACTGGTGTCAAAAAAAAAATGAAACGTGGATTTTTACGGTTCCCGCCAAAACGGCATGTTTTTTTTAAAGAAGAACCAAATGGCTTTGCTTTGGGAATTAATCTTTGTTAATTACAGATTGGGTCTAATATTAAAGCTTGCTACTGATATAAGCACCAAGTATTGAATTCTATTTATGTGTACTAGTTTATAAATACAGTTGTTGATACTGGATAAGGCGTATTCATTTTATTCTTTTTATCAATAGAGGTATAGCTTGGTACATTATCATCAGCAATGTTGTAACATGAATATAAAACACTACCAATAGATACTAAGAAGTAGCACTATTAAATATTTGTATCGACATTTTCTGATAATTATTTATTACTCGCTTCACACGTCCTATCCTGCCCCTTTAGCTCAAAAACATGCAGCCGATGGCAGACCAGTGGCAGCGCTGAGGTTACTCTCAGCACTGCCACCACGCAGTGAAAGTGGCGGACTTCCGGTCTAACAAAATATAAAAATCATCGTGCCAACGACACGCTTAAGAAGGAGATTACTAGCTTATACAGGCGACTGCGACCGTGTAAAAAACACTCTTGTAGCTTTCCATCACTGAAAAGATTTTTTAAATCGGATGAGTACTATAATAGATTACCTCCTACAAGGTGTTGTTTTGCATCCTCGTCAAATTCAAGGAGGCAACTATGCTAATGATTCTCGTCCCGAATCAATTGTAAAATGGGTATGGAATTTTTATTTTTTTTCTTATTTACGGTTATCGGTAAGTGTGAACCAACCGTGTTTTAAACGCGGGCCGTCCGATTCTCGCCCTAAAACCGCGCTTCCACAAATAAAAACAATCTTAAACGTTTATTCGGTAATATCTTATTCCCTAAACCACGTTAAAGGGGTTAATCTGAAATACCGACAAACATAAACAACCAAAAAAATCAGCGTTTATTAATAATTTTTTTATGATTATTTATGTCTTGTGTGACAACCTCCTGAATTTTGACGAGGATGCAAAACAACACCTTGTATATTGTCCTGCCCCACCTAAAATTAAAAACTTATCCTCTTTATAATTTTAGTATAGGAAGAGACAATTGCGACAGATGTCAAAATGATCCACAATTCTTTGATTTTGAAGAGCTGTACCCGAACACGCAAAGAAAGCAGCTCAAAAGCTCAAAATAAATGAAGCAGCTGACCCGACCCAGGTAAGAATCAACTGTTAAAACATTACAACGACACACTAGGCTGATTTCTATCCCAAAAACCACTACCAAATTGTAATAAAAAAAGTACGAGCACTAAACAACAGTACACCCCATCCACCACCGTTTCTTTCCGTCCATAGCAATGTATCACATGACATATTAAATGTTGCGACTAACGAAACATCTCGAATGTTCCGTAGCTATCGCTCAGAGAGCCTTTGTACTTGTAATACAACGTTGAAAAAGAATAATGACTGGGGAAATGGAGTTGTGAAACTGTTACACCAATTTCCAACCTATGACCGTAACGCTAGGGAATAGTTTGGCATGAAAGGTTGAGGCGTTAAATAAACTTATGGCGGGAAGGGTGTATATTTTGTTGGCGATCTTCTAGATATATCGTGGGGGCTTATTGCAATTTTTATTCATGTTCTAATATACGATTTTGAAGGCTTTTTTGTTATTAAACTGTGGCGTTTTATGTGAATTTATTGAGGTTTAAATTTACTTCAGTGTCTGGTTCCAAATTGCAATATGCTGTAAAATATTTTGTTGGCATGCTGAGAGACTTGGATATGTTTAACGTGATTGTACTCTAGTACCTATTAATATTTATTTTATTATGCAGGATGGAAGAGACAACGATGCACAAACGCTTACCAAGTATTCAGTACATCATTCAGAAAATCGTCATCATCATCAGTAACATTTAGAAAATTTTTATCGGTAATTTAAAAAGACCGTTCTAAACATTTTGACCGTGCAGGAATTGCACTTTTGTAAGAAACGGTGTTTTGTGTAGGTACCCTACCCAAGGGTCAAACGAGACCCTATTACTGAGACTTCGCTGTCCGTCTGTCATCAGGCTGTATCTCATGAACCGTGATAGTTAGCCAGTTGTTTCTACAGCTTATGTATTTCTGTTGTCGCTATAACAACAAATACTAAAAACAGAATAAAATAAATATTTAAAGAGGCTCCCATAAAAAAAAAAATACAATACAATTATTTTTTTTGATTTTTTTATATAAATAATGGTACGGACCCCTTCGTGCGCAAGTCCGACTCGCATTTGGCCAGTTTTTTTCATTAAGAGAAGAACACACTTTCTTTCCTTGACACATAAGACAAACCAAAGCTATGGTACAAAGAACAAATGACATTATAACCAGTCCACTAAAGATGCTAGCAAATGTAACTGTTTACTTAATACGATACTAATCACAATACGACTGCCATTTTGGTGGAGTGGTCGCAAGCGCGACGGTTGAGCAAGAAGTCGATTCCCAGGTCGGGCAATGCGTTATTAGGTTTTTCCAACAGGAATTTTGTTGTAGCAGCTACTGAGTCCAGATTAGTGTCAAGTTGATGGCAATAGGCTCGAACCCTATAATAAAACTAGCGAAATGTAGGTATACTATAAAGTACATCCTTAACCGTTCAGGATCACACAAGTGATGTTATGTTGCTCACACTACTAATCAAACTTAAACATTTTAAAATACAGGAGCTCGTGGCTAAACAATAGCAGCCACACAGGTCGATCTTTAAGGTTAAGCCGTGCTTGCCGAGGTTGCTCCGTGTATGGGTGACCGTAATTACATACCGAGTTTCCTCCGTGCCTCAGAAAGTACGTTAAGCCGTTGGTCCCGGCTGTCATTTGTAGATCTTTGACAGTCGTTACGAGCAGTCAGAAGCCAAGATTCTGACGTCCAGTCTTACCAAAGGGTATATGTATTACCCAGTTACTGGGTTGTGGAGGTCAGATAGGCAGTCGCATCATGTAAAATATTGGTACTCAGCTGCATCCGGTTAGACTGGAAGGCGACCCCAAGATAGTTTGGGAAAAGGCTAGGCAGATGATGAAACAATTGAAAACACAACTAAGCTAGCGAAACATCGTCGAGATAAACAAGATAAAACAGACAACAAGATGTAACACTTGTTGCAGGACCAACAGTTTGCACTATATATCTCTCCGTCACGGGATCCTGCAATAACTTACTGTCGACACACTCATGTAGGTACAATGTGCACACAACTGGGGCTAGACCATCCATTCTCCTAATGCTTTGTAATATCCATTATATATAATATCTTTCATATATTTAAAATAAGTTATTAAAATATGTGTAGTTTTCTAAAATTATTATGTTTTTAAATATGGACTTACTTGGTCTGAAATATTTTTTTATTATTATCTCCTTTATTCATTTATCATCTTATCTTTTATATTTTTACATATTTCTTGTAAAAAAAAATATTAACAAAAAACATTTAAAAATATAAAAAAACAGGTTTCCTCCGGTAACGAGAGCAGGGTCCAAGCTACCGGTGGTTAGGGCTGCAGAGATAGGAACCTCCTCACAATTCGGGCCGTATCAAGGAGTACTGCCTTCTGAATCTGGCTCTTGATCCAACTGCCAAGTAAGAGCTTATTATTATTATATAAATCTGTTGATTGTGGATATGGGTCTTAAGATTCAATACCTTGGACATCGTCATTTAAATAGCCACTCAGGTCGATCTTTAGGTTAGGCCATGCCTAGATCAGTTTGTGAATGGGTGAGCACCCATCCACATACAAGCCGGTACGGCAAGGTACGGTTTCCGAGCCTCGGAAAGCACGTTAAGCCGTTGGTACCGGCTGTTATTTCTTTGACAATTATTACAGGTAGTCAGTGCCCCGATTATCCAAAAACCAGTCTTACCAAGACGTATCGTATTACCCAGTACTAACTGGGTTGTGGAGGTCATAATAGGCAGTCGCTCTATGTAAAAAACTGGTATTCAGCAGCATCTGGTTGGATTTGAAGCCGACGAAACATATTTGGATAAAGGCGAGGCAGATGATGATCTTTCGGTTGGTATGTACCGTGGCCAGAGGTAAGGCATTGCCATACAACGTAGAAACGCCACCAGTCTCTTGGGGACATTACCAGTTGACAGCGTTGAGGAGGAGCTTTTTGAATTTTAGTTTATTGGTAAGTTACACGTAGTTTCTAGTTCTTTAAATTTTTATTTATACCAGCTTCTGCCGGCGGAGGTCGGCAATCGCCCACGTGTGTGTTACCCCTGCAATATAATTTCGAAAATAGTCATTTATATGTTATAATAATTGTTGCCCACGGCTTCGCTCGCGCGTAAGTGTAAGTAAAAAATAAATAGTAAACTATAATAATAATGATTTATCCAAGCCATCTTTGTAAATGACATTTGCGAGACAGTTCAAGTACTAGAATCAATGCCAGACATAACCTAGGGGAGGATGTTGAGACATGTGCATTTTTTCATTATTTGCACCTAGGTTTACCTCATTTAGATGAAAATCCAATATGGCGCCGAAGAAAATTCTCATGTTGCTGTTAGCGACTCCGAAAACGACATAAACACCATGATCATGACCATGATGCCATTGAGTCGCGCAAGTGTCTAGTCACAAGAGTGTCTATCGCAAATATAAGTCGCGCTGATGTCTATTTGTGCAAAATATATCCATTCGCGCAAATGTCTGTTCGCGCAAAAGTCCATTCGCGCAAGTGTCCCTAGAAATATGTATATTAAGTTTTTTTGCGTATTTGTCCATACACTTCAAAACAAAAAAAAAATATTGCCACCCTATTTGTTGTCTGAAGGGTGGAATTTCGTGAAGCATTTGGGTGAATTTCAACAAATGCCATTTTTTTTATCATATCGGTGAACTTTTTCATTTATATTTTTTTTGTATATTTTTCAGGTTTAATGTAATCTTTAAGATATCAAATATCCCCAAATTTAATATCATCAACGTATCATTTAAGACTAAGGAGAAAATTCAGTTTGAATTCTGGTTTCCACCGATATGACAAACCGGCACCGATTATTTTTTCTGTACACCGGTATGATAAGTTTATCCACCGAAATGATGTACATATCCAGCGATATGATAATCTATCACCCTTTGAACATCAAAAAATGAAATAGTTAGTAGGTACCTATATATTTTTACAAGGGTGACTTAGAACTGAAGACATGAACTAAGGGTCTTATGTAAGTAGATCACATCCAAAGAGAACTGAGTGCTTAGAAATTCAGTTGCAATATATTTTTTTAAATGATGTACCTATTTTATTATATTTACTTTCTTTTTTATTATATTTACTATAGGTACAATGAATTAAACAAAATGTTTATGTTTATTATCATCGTCTTGGTAATAGTATTATACTTTACTTAACGAAATGACACGGGATCTACCGATATGATAAAACGAATCACCGAGATGATAAAATGATCTAGCGATATGATAAAGTAATCCACCGATGTGACAAAACTGTGTGTTGATCATGAATCAAAACACCGATATTAGATATAAGACACCGATTGATTTTTTCGGTGTAAATTATCACATCGGTGGTAATAAAGACCACCGATTACAGCGATATGAGAACAGCGACGTGAGAAATAACACACTTTTTCGAAAATTTGAAAAAATGCATAATATCTAGGATAAATTCAATAACAGTCAATGAAGCTAATTTACTTACTAACTGTGTTAGAACCAAACAACAAAAATAAAACTACTCATTACACTAGAAAAATGCAACCACCGATACTATAAAATAATTGTCCGGGAGCAACTTACTGAAATGGCGTACTTATGTTATTGGCGAGAATATGCAGCGATTTGACACAAATCCGTCCTGACTGCGCACTAGCACACACTAACGGGGAAAATAAAATTGGGGTGGGGACGCTGTCGGACTCGTCGATGTAAAGTTAGGTTTAAATTACTTTTGTCCAGCGATATGAGAACATTTTGCAGGACAGGTACGTTTGTGCCTCTCAGTAATAATAATCGTTAATTATGTAATAAAATATGCTATATATTAATACCAAAACTAATATTCTATAAAATAGAATAAGTTATATACTTAACTTACTTATTTCTATTAGTGTTTAAGCTTTTTTGTTTGTAAAAAAAGTAGAGGGACAGCACCGATTTGAAAAAAATAGAGGTTTATGAATTTATTTCAACCTTTGTAAATAGTCATAAGCAAATTATATTTTTGCCACAACCCAATAACTATCTATTAAATACTAAAAAATATAATTCAGAACGATATTCCTTTTTTCAAATACAAATTTCACCGAAGACAAAAAAATAAGTCATTTGGGAAATTCACCCATTTCCGACGTTTAGCCCCCAAACTGGAACGGGCCGGGGATGCGTTCAAGTAACCTAACCTGGGGATCCAAATGCCTTCTGCCGAAGGCACTACGGTGGGTGAAATCGCTGCCCCACACAAATTTCAATACCTATTGGACCCAAATGTATGGGGTTGCTGATATTTTTTTCGCTATTACGATGTTTGTCCGATGGAGAAACATGGTCAATATGATGGTCTGTACAACACCCTTAAGTATGTATATCTCCTTTCCATTACACCCTGTATGCAGAATGTTATGAAATAAAATAACAGCCGCAACCCAAAAATAATTATGATTAGTAAAATAAGTATAATAAGTTCATCATTATAATCGCCCTCAAATTAACTTTCGTCACCATAATTTATACTTCAATACTATTATTGCCTTTTCCTCTTTTTTCTACTGTCCTAGGTCATCTAATAGTCGCGAAGAATACGTCAGACTATCCAATAAATTCTTATTTCAATCTAGATCAAATACGTCGATACCTTACACACACCACAGCACAATCGAAAGGCTAAAATTTTTCCATGAATATTTTACTTTTCCCTTTTTCGGGTCGACATATTCAATATTTAGATTTATATCGCGGGAAGCATTGAGATTACCTATTTGATTTATGGTAATAAATCCTGGTTTAACCCTTTATTTTTGAGGTCATGGTCAATCGTTGGGTAGGAACGGAATGGTATTAAAATTGGCAGTTACGTGCTGGATTTGGAAATTATAATAAATTATTGCTTCTGTGTGGTTTAATACATTTAAGGCTTTGTTTAAAGTATTGATCGACATTTCCTGTATTGATATTCTTAATTAATGTTTAATTATTGCTCAATTATTATATTCCTAATCAACTTTCTCTCATTACCTTAATTTATTTAGGGTTAGAATGGCTCTTTTTCATACATTTTTTTATCTTTGGGGTCGTTGCATCATGTTTTCTTCTTCCATACTTTTCTATTACCCATCATCTCATCAGATACCTCCTTTCTTGCCATATCATCCTTCACACAGTCCATCCATCGTTTCTTTAGTGTTCCTCTATTATCATCATCATCATTCTCTTGCCCTTAACCCAATTTATTTGGGATCGGCGCAGCATGTCTTCTTCTTCCATACTTCTCTATTACTTGTCATATCATGAGACACCTTATACTTAAAATTTTTAGCGGCATTCATCGATGGTGTTAAAAGTAAGTAGTAAAGCCGCAATCAAGAAATTTTAACTATTTATGCCATCGACACAAAATAAGAAGAACACCATCAATGTGAGTAACAACATTAAAATCAGAACAACAATAGTAATTGTTTACGCGCCTTTGAAGCACTTGGACCATGAGTGGTTCTACCCTAGTTTTAGACAATGAAAACTCCAAGAAGGAAAACTTTCGTTCCCAAACTGAACTCAAAGTTTACACGGACGACTGTCGGAGAAAAGTCGACTCCAAAAGAAACCTCATGCAATGCAAATACAGAAACTTAATTCACAGTGTTCTCAACTTATTCAGTACATTAGGAACGCAGCAACATTGGACAAAGGTACCAGAAACATTCCGAGTGAAGCAAACTACGTCTTTCTTCCACATAATTGGTTTTCAAACTCAGTACAAAATTGATGGATTGGCCCCAAACTTGGTCTTGCAAATTGTTAATTATGAAAATTCTCCCCGTCCTCCTCAATTTAATGGCAGCTGAACAAAAGTTACCTGTTCACGACAAATTTGTTTTGCGGCGTTTTTAAAGTTATTTAAGAAGGTTTAAGGAATGGCCTTTTAGAATTTGGTTTTGCGAATAATGTTTTTTGATTATTTGCTGTTGACTGGTGAGGAGTTTTATAATGAATTCACTGCGGGTTTATTAATGGCAGAGTTTTTGGATTTGCGAGGACCAAGTTTTGTTTGATGAACTTTTTTGAAATTTTTGTTTTGGAGTGTGTGATGCTATTAATATAATTTTGAATACATAATAATAACATATATACCTATTATGTGTAGTCTCAAGAAAATATATGATTAATTATTGTTTCTGACTGCATCGTTGGTCTAGAGCATGAAGTTTTGAGTACGATTCCCGGGTCGGGCAAAACGAAACGGTAGGTGGTAATTATGCTCTCTTCCTATTAATGGACTTAATTATAACTGGTGGAATAAGGGTGTCAAATTTAGGAGTACAGTTCTTCGTTCGGTCGGCTCTCTTAATCATTCTTCTCCAAATGTGTCTTTTCTGCACGCGTAGCATGACCACTGTAAAAACGATTTTTGTCTACGGAAGAATAGACATAATGACAGATAAGCAATGAAAATATGTCATTTTGTCTATTCTCCCGTAGACAAAGCTCGTTTCTACAGTGGTCATGCTACGGGTGCTGGATTGTTATCGGGTCAATGTTGCTAATATCGCTATTTGACATAACATAACGCTATCCAAGTCTTTAATCTATTATTTATCATTTACTGAGGTAGGATTAAATATCATGATTACCCCTCTAATCATTATAACTCTCCTAAGCTTCATTTTTCCATTCCAATGAACAGGTAAAAGCTCCATGATTACTTTATGATAACAAAATGTTCAACATTTTATATCGTTTAAGGCTACTTCTTTATTCTGAACAATTTCTTTCATGAACAATTACAATATAAATAAAATATTACTGAGTGTATGAATATAAAGGTGCTGGAAGAGATATTGAAATATTTTTCTTTATTTATAACATTTGGGAAAACAATCGGTAGTATATTAGGCATAAACATTGTTGTCTTGAAGTTAAACATAACTAAAATACATCCTACCTAAAAAAAAATGTATATCGGGAGAAAGAAATAATGATTTGTATTATAAATGTTGAACAGAATCTTTTAGATTTCAAAAAGAAGACGAATATGCGTTCAGTACGCCACAGCGGTCACCGTTGAGAGCAGCGGTGGCCCAGTGGTGGCAGCCCCGACTTACGAGCAGTAAGCCGTGGGTTTGAACCCAGGCAGGCGCATTACTTTGTGTAATTTATTTTATCACCGTTGCCCTCAAAAACGATGGAAAACATAGTGAGGACTAAAAATTCGAAGGCATGTGACATCTACATCACTGGGCCCGCGTGGTGGATTACAGCCCACTCCCTCTCATAGAGAGGAGGCCTGTGTCCCAGCAGTGGGAACATTATAGGCTGATGATGATCATGTTAAGTACGTCTAACCAAAGACCCCAAATAGACTAACTGGACGCTGTTAAAATGGGTTACCTATGTTTCATCGAAAAGAAACTGACAAATTATCACTTCTCAAACAATTTTCCGCATAATGTGATTTGCCAAATTATTACTTAGCAAAAAATCTCTTCACAATTTTTTTTACCGCAAACCTAATGTTTGGCAAGTGAACGTTTAAACAATAACTTGTTTACCAACTAGTACTTTTACCATTTTTTATGTAGTCAAATATTTCAGTTGGAATAACACCTTTTACGCAAAATAAAATAAGGCAAATATTTAGTATCGTCAGTTTTCAATTTACCATTTTTATTCAGTCAATTGCTTAGTTAATGTCTGTTGCGCAGTATATACAAATAAATTGAGTAGATGGTAAATCATAAATGTCGCTCACTGTGGGTTAGTCAGGCAAAACACTATTACTGTGTTTTCCATATTTTTTTCTATAAAGGGTGTAAAACAACTCTTAACGAAGCCGAAAGGCACTGGTTCTCCCTGTCATTGCGATCATTTTTTTGTTCTACACCATACCTGGGAACCTTCTAGTTACGGAGATATTATGGGTCAAAGTTCCAACTTTTTGATAAGTATTATATAAATACAAGTTTTTAATGTAAGATTTTTACTTTAAATACCTCCACGACCCCCGTACTATTCAATCCGTCCATCAGCACAATGTTTTGAGTGCGTTACATTGAGTTCTACCACAAAACATGATTTTACACCCCTCAAAAAAAAGTCGTTTCCCAGCAATAATTTTTGCGTAAAGTTACTTAGTTTCATGTACAGAATGCTTGGTTGACGGCTTCGTGATTTACACCGTGTATAATCCAGTCGTTTCTGGCTTAGGAGGTCACAGTTCTAACCTAACCTAACCATTTTTCTTTTAATAATTAACCCTGTCTAACTAGTTCGGTTCTCGATAGCCTGCTAAAAATAATCTCATTTTTCCATATTTTTCTAATCCTTTCTAGCACTTGCTCGGCTCGTGCGGCAGTGGTGCCACCGGGCGTCCGGCTCCCTGTAACCTAACCTTACCGTTTTTTTAAAAAAAGTTCCATAAATAACCTTGTAACCCTAAAATTTGACTTGTTTCAGACAACCTCAATCTTATTTTTGCCTAACTAATCATTCGACTTAACGTTTATATATTGTCTAAAGATTGTTTGCTGTAATAAATCGTTTGATTAAAGACTAAATGCCATAATGACATTATCTTTGGTAATATTCTGCCAAGTAAAAATTTGACCAAATGAAAAAGTGCACACTTAAATTATTCCAAATATTGCATTGGTATAAAAAAAGTATTTGGGTAGTGAAATTTTGTCAAAATCTTTTCGGCAAAACGGCAGGCTCCCTGTTTAAATTTGTCCATCTATTTTAATGGAACCCTTATATACAACTGTATAATAGGGGATGATCACATTTTTCCTTTGTCCGTCGGGTAGTTTTGAAAAGTATTGGACACGTATTTTTTCTTTTTTCACGTGGTCATAAAATTACGGAGATAATTATATTGAGTTGAAATGGCGCATGACGTCACATGTAGGTAAGTTTTATACCTACTTGTGACGTAGTGAGCCCCCACTCTCCAACTTTAATGAGTTTTAAATAAGTTTTTTTTTGATATTTTTATAAAACAAAAAATACGTGTCTAATATTTTTGTATTACCTGTCTGACGGACTAAATAGAATGTCGTTTTCTTTACCCAGTTCGCACCCCTATTATACAGTACTGATGGACATACAATTAGGTATCATCACTAGTGAACCATGCATCGATGCACTGTTCAATCTAGGGGATGGGGTGTAATGTGAAGGGTGCGTTAAAATAACCACTATTAAAGAGGGCTATTTTAACCGCTTCAACTAAAAGGGCTTGATGATAAGAACTTACATAGAGTATGATTATGTGACGCTGCCACAGCGGCTGCAAAAACCCTCAAGCAGCATAGATATTGTAACTAAATTTTCGAGCCGTTTGGGGTTGAAACTCTGGGGCTGTGGTGTCCGAGTGCTCATAGCCTATTTAAAAACGCCTAGTTGACGCTTTGCGTTACCCAAGTAATGCCATTAAGCATGGCCAGATCATAAGCGTTGCCATACAACGTAGCAACGTCGTCAGTCTCTTGGGCACGTTACCATTATTTTTTTCGTATAGTTTTTTAGTTTATTTTATCATTTTGCTTGTTAATGATAGTGTATCCATGATAATCCCATGTCGCAGTGACGTCTTAAATCAAAATACCAACGACACAAAAAACTTGTACCGACAGCAACTTATAAGCTCTTGCAAGTTAATAACGTTTTTGCTCTCACCGTCCCGTCTACCATGAATGAGGCATTTATCTTCAAGCTTCTCAAATCCTAACTATTATCATAAATGCGAAAGTTAGTTTGTTTGTTACCTCTTTACGCCTAAACCACTGAACCGATCGTCCTGAAATTTTGCATATACGTTGTCAGGTGTACAGAAACGGACATAGGGTTACCTTTTATCCCGAAAAAAGTACTATTCCCGAGGAAAACAACAATAACGTTCTAATGATAATAGATGGTCCACGTGTCCGAGTGGGTATTGTCAAATTCTAAATTAACGCGAGCAAAGCCGCGCGCAAAAGCTAGTTATACATAATCTCAACTCAACGTCTCATCCAGCATCCTTACATCTTCAGATGGCAGTAAATAAGAGTACCCCGTCCCGATAACATGGGAGACTGCAGATATTAATCATCCGCTTAGCTTTGGATTTATTATTATTTTTTCTATACCCTTTGCACGAAATATCATTGAATTTAATCGCAAAGACATTACTTTTTCCTTTTGCTGTTTATTCTTATTGCTTATTGATTGCTTTTGGTGTCTTTTTATTAAAGTTTAGGTCGTGAGAACTAGTTAAATATTTTTCTTCTGGATAAAATTTTGTTAGTATTTTTTTTTTGTATTCGCCTAAATCTTTCTTCAAAATTATCACAAAGCATAACATCACACCTGTAATCGCCAAAAAGTTGGACAGAGGTGTACCTAGTAACTTTTTGGCTATTACAACAACTATCAAATATACTAATGCCGAAGGTATTGTACATTACGGCTTAAGGAGATGTCAGCAAATCCGGCAACTGGGTCTCGAGGTGGCATTGCACAAGTCCGAGGCCATGTGCTTTCATGGGCCTCGGAATGCGCCACCGTCGGGATCCATACTGACGGTAGGAGGGGTTCCCATCGGCGTCGAGTCGACGCTGAAGTACCTAGGGCTTGTCCTCGACAGCCGGTGGAACCTCGTGGAGCACTTCCGACGTTTGGCCCAAAAACTGGAACGGGCAGGAGCTGCATTCAAGCGGCTCTTGCCCAACCTGGGGGGTCCAAACGCCTCCTGCCGGAGGCTCTACGCGGGGGTCGTGCGGTCCATGGCCCTTTATGGGGCCCCGGTGTGGGCGCGTTCTTTGAGGCGGCGAGCCGCCCATTACCTGAACGCGCCCCAGAAGGTGGTAGCCGTAAGGCTGATCCGGGGGAACCGCACGATCTCCGGCGAGGCGGCGAGCCTCTTGGCCGGATTGCCGCCATGGGATCTGGAGGCGATAGTCCTCGCGCGCCTGCACGAATGGCGCGCGGAGGCACTACGCCGGGGGGAAACTCCGCTGCCGCGGCAAATTGTCGCTCAGCGGACAGACCTCCGGCACGATCTCATGGCGACATGGAGACAGCGACTGTGGCAACCACGTGCAGGGCACGCCACAATAGTGGCGATAAGTCCCCTCTTTGAGGAGTGGCTAGAGAGGCGGCACGGCGCCCTCACCTTCCGCCTGACGCAGGTCCTCACCGGACACGGTTGTTTCGGGAGGTTCCTGCACCGAATCGGGCGGGAGGAAACGCCCGGGTGTTACCATTGCGAGGATCGGCCGGAGGACACGATGGAGCACACCGTGGAGCTCTGCCCCGCTTGGGCTGAGCACCGCCGTGTCCTCGTAGCGGCGATTGGCGGCGGTGACCTCTCGCGTCCGGCCCTGGTTCAATCCATGGTCCGGAGCGAGAGGGAATGGGAAGCCGTCGCCTCCTTCTGCGAAGCAGTCATGCTAGCGAAGGAGGTGGCGGAACGTGAGAGGGAGAGAACCTCACGTCCCAGCCGCCGCGGGAGACGCCCCGGGCGTCGGGGGGCAACCAGTGGCCCCCGGCCACCGTAGGCGCGAGCCTGTGGACGGTGAGTAATGGGCTAGCTCACCGTCCGTCCGTCTCATGACGACAGGCCGTGTCGACGGCGCGTACGTGTTCCACGCGCGCCTCAAGGAGATGTCAGCAAACAGGAAGGGGCCCGAGAGGGCCGATGCCTGCCAGGGCTGCGGGTTGTTCGAAAGAGATACCGCGGCCCTGGAACACAAAGGGCTTAGAAGGAACATGGGTGGGTTTTAGTCAGTCAAGTCTGACACTCCCTCCCGCTCCGCCCAGAGCGGGAGAAGTCATTTGATGATTTCCAATCCGCAAAAAAAAAAAAAAAAAAGGAGATGTCAGCAAATCGGAAGGGGCCGAGGGGGCCTATGCTTGCCAGGGCTGCGGGACTGTTCGAAAGAGATACCGTGGCCCTGGAACACAAAGGGCTAAGAAGGAACATGGATGGGTTTTAGTCAGTACAAGTCTGACTCTCCCTCCCGCTTTTCCCAGAGCGGGGGGGGGGGGGGGGTGATGATTTCCAATCTGTAAAAAAAGGTGTAACTAGTAGTACATCCACAATTGCCAGTTATGTTTAAGGCGCATGTAATAGAGGGAGTCTATTGTCATCAACCGGGCACAAAACAAAACTCCGTGGTAGCGGCCACGGAGTTTGGAGTCAGCAGTCGTGCTTCCGAATCAACCAACCGACCAACGAGGCAATCAATCATAACTATCATCCTAATCAATTTCATAACTAACATATCCTAAAACATCTACAAGAACGAATAAATACATAATGGTGTTTGTATAAGCATAATAATCTTATAAATAAAATTCTCGTGTCCTAATGTTAGTTACCACACTCCTCCGAAACGGCTGAACCGATTTCTATGAAATTTTGTAAGCATATCGGGTAGGTCTGTGAGAATCGGCCAACATCATACTTTTCATACCCATAAAAAAAATCCACGCGAACAACGTCGCGGGCAGCACCTAATACATAATTTAAAGTACTTTTTACGCGCCACATTTCCAAAACGAAAAATCTTAAAACTAAAGACTCGCCATCCTAAAACATCAACAAGACTAAACAAATACGTAATAGACTTTTTATTATCAAATTAAAAATACATAATTTAAAGTACTTTTTCCGCTCCATATTTTCCAAAAAGGCAAAATCTTAAAACTAAAAACCCTCCAGGTAAGAATATCCAGAGTCTCTAAATCTCAACTGGTAGCAATTCTCAATAGGAAGGTATAATTTACCGTCGCGGAAAGCAGTTTGTTATAGGAAAAATAAAGTTTTCTCCATCAATAATAAGTTTCCAGTTTGTTGAAACTGTTTTCATTGTTGAAACCTATTTAGCCAGGGATGATAATGTTGGATTCTCTTTACACACCTTTTCGTTTTTGTTTTTTGTTTGGAAGGTTTTTAGTTTTCTATAGCCACATTGGACATCAGCCTTAAAATCATAAGTTTTAAGACTGCGCTGTCAAATATTTCGCTGTTTAACTAATTTTATTAATATTATCTACATAATGATATTATAAAATTATTAACCGCCGCTCGGGTCGATCTCTAGGTTATGGCATGCTTGCCGAGGTTGGTCCGTGGATGGGTGACCATAAATACATCCCGTTTTTCCTCCGTGCTTTGGAAAGTAAGTTAAGCCGTTAGTCCCGGCTGTCATTTGTAGATCTTTGACAGTAGTTACGAGTAGTCAGAAGCCAAAAAGTCTGACATCCAGTCTTCTCTTACCAAGGGGTATCATATTACCCAGTTGCTGGGTTGTGGAGGTCAGATAGGCAGTCGCTTCATGTAAAATACTGGTATTCAGATGCATCTGGCTAGACTGGAAGCCGACCCCAAGATAGTTTGGGAAAAGGCTAGGCAGATGATGACTGAGTAATAGGTAGGTATGAAATAACTGAACAATAAATAAAATTAAAGACAAAACTTATGGTACTAAAAAAATATAATATAGAAATTGTTACTTTTTACCATAACAAAAGAAACTTACTTTCCCAACAAAACCAGTTAGAATAATTTTATTTATAACAGATATTAGAGGAAGGCCCTTTTTTTCTGGGAAAATGCCAACCTTTATACAACATTGAATTTTTTTATGAAATTTTCTTGTTTCCAACAGTTACTGTTTATTAATTGTGCACTGATCAGCGGCAGGATTAACTGCCTTTTTTTTTTCGGATGGAAAATCATCAAATAAATTCTCCTGCTCAGGGCGGAGCGGAAGGGAGTGCCAGACTTGTACTGACTAAAACCTATCCATGTTCCTACTTAGCTCTTTGTGTTCCAGGGCCACGGTATATCTTTCGAACAGTCCCGCAGCCCTGACAGGCATCGGCCCTCTCGGACCCCTTCCGATTTGCTGATATCTCTTTGAGGCGCGCGTGGAACACGAACGCACCATCGACACGGCCTGTTGTCATAAGACGGATGGACGGTGAGCTAGCCCTTTACTCACCGTCCACCGCCCGAGGATTATCTGCCTAGGCTTTTCCCATCTACGTTTGGCTGCAACACATCATCATCTGCATAGCGTTTTCACAACTATGTTGAGATCAGCTTTCAGTCCAACTAGATGTAGCTAAATACCAGTATTTTATAAGGAGCGACTCCCTCTAGAACCCAGTTACTACTGGGTAATACGGTACGCCTTGGAAAGACTGGTTATCAGAATTTCGGGCTACTGACTACCTGTAACGACTGTCAAAGATCTACAAATGAAAACCGGGACCGAACGGCTCAACGTGCTTACGGAACGCACGGAAATGCCCATCCACCAACTTTTAAACGGGCTGCTGGCAATATGATATATTCCTACTTGAAAAACCAAATAAAACTTTATAGATTAGAAGTAATTAAAACTATTATTTTCATCTGCCTATTTCTTACCTCCACAACCCAGTTACTATGGAAAAAACGATATTAGAATGGTATTGCAATCAAAAGTAATACGTAAATTATTTTCTTGTGGACGAAAATAACCTTCTAAAAATAAAAGAAAATAAAATATTCCAAGCTTCATTCAGTAATAAGAACTCAAGTCCATTGACTCAAGGATGGGATAATTTTATTTTACATTTATTTTTAGCAAGTTAGTAATGAGTACGATGTTCCTGAAAAAGAACATTTTTTTCGGTCTTAAATTAAGTACTTACCTAACACTGTATTGGACAGTTTTTTTTTTAAATTAAGTTATTGGCGAATGGTTTACTCTTGACTCTAGTCTAGGTCAGTGATAACAGAGACAAAGTCGACGATGGTACGAACTAACCCAGAATAAGCCTGTTAAAAAAATGTAACTTTTTAGACCTATGTATCTCGCTTATGCGTTTGAAGTTTCATTAAAATCGGTTCAGTCATTCCGGAAAATAAGGACTTTAAAGTTTGTATGAAATGTCGTAAGACGTAAACGCACTTAAGGAATTCAAAATAATTAAGTTAACTGTTTGTAAACACTCTAATGCACAAATAAGTACCGAACCAAAATTGACATTCATCTCACAAATACGGAAATCAGAATAAAGTAAATTGATTTCATCGGCATCAAATCAAATCAAAATCATTTATTTCAAGTAGGCCAGTTACTTTTTAATAGTCGAACAACAATAAAAAAACCGGCCAAGTGCGAGTCGGAATCGCGTACCGAGGGTTCCGTACTTTTAAAACCGTAATTATTAAAAAAAAATATTATACGTTGTAACTAAAAATTTACGGTTTTCGCAATTTTTCCTTTATCTGTGTGCTATGTCGTTGCTTTGTACCTAATTTTAAGATTCTGAGTTCACGGGAAGTACCCTGTAGGTTTTGATTCCCTTGCGAGTGTCAAAAATTTGCGGCATAAACGGCTGTATCTTTTGATTGCGTCGGCTTCGAAGATTGATTTTTTCACAGCTATTGGAACAGTAGACTTGAGTATTTGATATAAATTGCAGCTTGATACCTCCACGCGTTTCTGAGAAAAAGGGTTTTGACAGACAGACGGACGGACAACAAAGTGATCCTATAAGGGTTCCGTTTTTTACTTTCAATGAAGCTAGAATCCCAGTCACAAGACATAATAAAATGTTTGCTTTACGCTTAATGTGTTGAATAGTTAGATAATAATGATGAACTCATTTTTTTCTTCGTAGATTTTTTCAAGTACGTCGAGTATCTCATCACCTTGTAACTGAGCCTTACGAAATATATAAAAAAAAATATTATGAATACCATGTCAGTGACACGTACCGTATCATTTTCAGGAAATTAATTTAACATCCTCGTGAAATTGAGATGATTTTTTCTTTGAATTTCATAAGCTTATGAGGGAGGATATTTTGTGAAGTGTACGTGTGTATTTTTCAAAGCTTTATTTAGTGAGGGAGTAATGAGAATTTTATTGAGTACGTTAGTTAGGTTAGGAGTAGGTAGTTGTGAAAATGTTTTTAATAACTTTTTAGATCAATGTATCCTGCTTATGCGTATGAAGTTTGATTAAAATCGGTTCAGTCATTTCGGAAAATAACGACTTGAAAGTTTGTATGATATGCAGTAAGGCGTTAACGCTCTTAATACAAGATCTAAGTGTAGCCGCTATTGAAGATAACTAGCTACTAGCTTTTTGAAAATAAAATGGCAGGACTTAGGCAGGCCACGCTTCATACAAAAATCATCCAACTCCTTTCCTAATCTCCACTTACCTATAAAAAAATCCGTCAACATTTCATCCACTTAAGTATGTCATCTTTAACTCACTTAAATATGGAAGCTACCACTTCGGACGATGGAAAACATCTCGACAACTGTCAATCTGGTGTATAAATATAGGAAGGGATTCGATTTGGTTTTCAATAACATAAGTGGGCATATATTTGAACATTCGCCGACGCCATCTTGGATTTCCGTTTTTATTATGACAGCAGTTTTTTTTCGGAATTCAAGGAAAATTGAAAATGGAACGAAAATGGAACGTACGCACCTTTGTTTTTATTCAATTTGAAAACACAAAATTGGCAAACAAGCCTGGAGATATTTTAGTTAGTTTTAGTAATCTGAAGGCTAGAAGGCTTCTATAGGACTAGAATTTTGTTGAGTATAAAAAGGAAACAATCTTCTAACAAAACAACAATCATCATCTGCTTGCCCTTTACCCAATTACGTTGGGATTGGATTCCAGTCTTGCCAGTAATAATCACACCAGTATTTTAAATGGAGCAACTGCTTATATGACCTCCACAACCCAGTTAGTACTGGTTAGTACGATAAATCTATCAACAGCCAGTCTAACTTGACTGGCTGTCAGACTTTCGGGCCACTGACTACCTGCACGCATAGCATGACCACTGTAGAAAAGAGTTTTGTCTACGGAATAATCATAATGACAGATGGACAATGACAATGTATCGGTTTGTCGATTCTTCTGTTGACATAGCCCATTTCTGATTCAGCAACCGTTCTTTCAAGACCGATTCGCCATTGGACTGTTCGTCGACAGGATGATTTCCACGGCAGTCAATCGGTCATGCTACGCGTGCCGTAACGACTGTCAAAGATCTACAAATGACAGCTGGTTATCATTCTTCAACCATCATTCCGCCACATATACCTACTTCGAAAGCTATAAAGGGTGTAAAACACCTCTTAACGAAGCCGAAAGGCACTGGTTTTCCCTGTCATTGCGATCATTTTTTTGTTCTGCATCATACCTGGGAACCTTCTAGTTACGGAGATATTAGCGGTCAAAGTTCCAACTTTTTGACAAGTATTTTTTTAAATATAAGTTTTTAATGTAAGATTTTTACTTTAAACACCTCCACGACCCCCGTACTATTCAATCCGTCCATCAGCACAATGTTTTGAGTGCGTTACATTGAGTTCTACCACAAAACATGATTTTACACCCCCCAAAAAAAAGTAGTTTCCCAGCAATAATTTTTGCGTAAAGTTACTTAGTTTCATGTACAGAATGCTTGGTTGACGGCTTCGTGATGAGGTGATTTACACCGTGTATTTATTCAGTTTTTAAAGAAAAATGAATAATGTTGTAATCACTCATGTTCACAGCTTAACTGGCCACAGATTGGTCCTAATGCTATTTTAATAATACATTACTCTGAATAATAAATTATTAAACCACTGCAAGAATGCACTGGCCGCGTTTCATCGGACGTTTAACCCCTCTTGACAAGGGTTGAGAAAGGTATGCTTACAGGGGAGATTAAAGATTTAATTAAAGGGATTTAATTTCCATAGAAGAATGTCGGGAATTTATGTGGCCAATGTCGGTGTGTGTTCTGTGAGTCGAATGACACTTTTGCCTTTGTCTTTGTCACTTGATGAGATAGTGTGTTTTGTTTGTGTTTTGTCATTTTATGATTGCTTGTTGTCTCGTTTTTTTTGACACTCATCAGCACTACAAGGCAGATGTGAGTGGAAATGCAGAGTGGAGTCGCCCTTTAAGAACATACTTACACTAGCCTTATTCGTGATATTCTTTAGAAAGAATAGGGACAAGCAAAAGAAGAATGTTAGCATTGTAGCAGGTTCTGTTCTGTATTTTCTGTCTAACACTACGGAAAAAACTATTGTATTGTATTGTATTGTATTTTTTATTGTAAAACATGAGTATACATCAAATAATATGTGCAAGGTCTTAAAATAACAGGTAGATCTGCATGTTCTGCCACTTATGGCGTACAAATTTTTTCTTTTTTGTTTTAGATTAAACCATAAAAAAGAATAGAAAAACATTTTATTCCACCCCATCTTGTGTTAAATAGCACCCCATTACTTGAAAGAAGTTTCTTAAATTATTTTTTTAATAAAAAAAACATGTTCCTACTAAATAAGTAACAGATTTAATATCATGAGATGATGTCACGTTTATAATAGGTTTTAGTAAATAATAACAGCCGCACGGGCCTATTTTCTTGGTAAAGCCGCGCTTGCCAAGGTCGGTCTGTGGATGGGTGACCATCATTACATACCGATTTTCCTCTGTTAAGCTGTTGGTCCCGGCTGTCATTTGTAGATTTTTGACAGTCGTTACAGGTAGTCAGTGGCCTGAAAGTCTGACAACCAGTCTCCCCAAGGGGTATCGTATCACCCAGTTCTAACAAGTCAGGAGGTCAGTCGTACCATTTAAAATACTGGTACTCAGCTGCATCTAGTAGGACTGGAAGCCGACCCCAATAATTTTGGGAAAAGGCTAGGCAAATGATGATGCGATCATACACGTGTATATTTACGGAAATGAAAATTATCAATATATCCCTTTCAGTTCATGTAATGACTTTTTCACAAAAAGGGATAAAATTTACAAAAGCCAATGGGATTAAAATAATCATATTTTGTTCAACACGCAGCCTGAAAATAAAATTACCGTAAAAAAAAAATCGCGGACTTCCCATGCACTTCCCACTTAATAAAAAGCGTTCATTAAGCACGTTTGTGTTTGAAGTTTGACAGCAACGGTCCCGTGGTGGCAGCCCTAACTCACGAGCAGTAAACCGTGGGTTCGAACCCAGGCAGGCGCATTACTTTGTGTAATTTATTTCATCACCGCTGCCCTCAAAAACGGTGAAGGAAAACATCGTGAGGAAACCGACATGTCCTAGAACTAAAACTCCCTCCTATAGAGGAGGCCTGTGTCCCAGCAGTGGGAACATTATAGGCTGATGATGAATAAGCATGTTTCAAACGTATAGTAGAAGCAAACATTGCCTAATACTTACGTGCGCTAGTACGACAGCTGACTAAATACAATTAGCACTCAGCGTACTTATTTGACTGTCTCGTTGGCTTAGAGGTCGCAAGCGCGACTGAGCATGAGATCCTGGGTTCGATTCCCGGATTCTCAGATCGAGATCTGATCGGGATCTGGGTTCTGAGACACAAAGTCTGTGCCCGGTTGATGGCAATAGGTTTACAGGCGTGAAGTTATGTACTTACTTAAAACATAAGTAGAAGGTTTTCTATTTTTGCTCTGTTAAAATTTAGTTAAATAATAATGGAGCATAATCCATTGCGTAGTCAAAAAGATCAAAGAAATCACACAGGCAGACAATAAGAAATGCGACATAAACTGATATTTTTGTAAATATGAGACACTTTAGCCGTCTCTGAAGCAAAAAATAACAATCTTACTGCGTCAATATTAGACATTCTTTCACTAATACAATCTTAATAATTTAGATATTAATATAAACATGGAATTTTCCTCTCAAACTTAGGGCGTGAGCGGGGTGAGTTAAAAGTCAATAATAATGTTAGTAAATGTAAAAAGAGACCTTGCTAGGGAGTTTTTAGCGTTGCTTTTTGGTTATGGGTTATTAAAAACTATATAATTAATACTACAAGGTGTTGTTTTGCATCCTCGTCAAATTCAAGGAGATCACTATGCTAATGATTCTCGTCCCGAATCAATAATAAAATGGGTAGATAATTTTCATTTTTTTTCTTATTTACGTAAAGCGGTAAGTGTGAAACACCCGTGTTTTAAACGCGGTTCGTCTGATTCTCGCCCTATAACCGCGCTTCCACACTTACGAACAATCTCAAACTTTTATTCGATAATTTCTTATTCCGTAAACCACGTAAAGGGGGTTATTCTGAAAAACTGACAAACTTAAACAACCAAAAAAATCAGCGTTTGTTAATAATTAACTAGGTATCGTAATTTTAATTCATTATTTATGTCTTTTGTGACAACCTCCTGAATTTTGACGAGGATGCAAAACAACACCTTGTATAACAGGGATGGTGACTCTTTTTTTTTTATTTATCTGTCGGGTAGATTATTAAAAAGTATTTGACACGTATTTTTTCTTTTTCACGTAATCGTAAAATTACGGAGATATTTTGAGTCGAAATGGCGCATGACGTCACGGCTCAGTACATTTTATACCTAGTTGTGACGTAGTGAGCCCCCACTCTCCAACTTTAATGCGTTTTAACTAAGTTTTTTTTTGTTAACTTGATAAAACAAAAAATACGTATCTAATATTTTTGTATTACCTGATTGACGGACTAAATAGAATTTCGTGTTCTTTACCCAGTCATCATCCCTATTACTACACTAGTACTACCTACAGTTTGCCTGACCTGGGAATCGAACCTAGGACCTCATGCTCAGCATTTGCGCATACGATCACATTAGACGAAGGAGACAGCTAAACTGACACAAAGTTTTCACTGACACAAAGCAAATTTTTTTTTATTTTATTTTACATATATTTTACATTATTTACAAACTACAAATATATCTCAAATAATAATAAAATATGTACAAATAAAAAAATAAAATAAATTTTTACAAAGCATAAATGTTTTTTAATGTGAGTTTATATTGGAATTTCAACCCTCGGCACAGAATCGTAGCGTTAAAAATTCAAGAATGTATCTTTTTCGGTATTTATTTAGATGTTGCCTAAGTGATAAAGAACGGTCATTAACCTTTAATAAGATAGAAGTTGGAGTGAGGTACCATTAGTAACTGTCTAGACCTTGTCTATGTATTGTCTCTTGGTTACTAAATTATTAGGATATAAATGGTTTAGATTCATCCAATCACAGAATCAACCAACGGAAAACAAAAAAAAAAGTTCAGTGCTCATAAAGGTCTGGAGGTTAAAGTTTTGAAAATGGAACGCAGCGGTGATTGGCAGCAGAAAACAAAGATGGCGTAATACTTTTGTCTCAAGGAAGCTCTTAAAATACCCATGATTCAAGGAGCTCGTACTACTAAAATATAGACATTCTAATCCTAATCCTAACAAATATTATAATGCGAAAGCAAGTTTGTTTGTTTGTTACCTCTTCACGCCTAAACTACTGAACTGATCATCCTGAAATTTTGCATATACGTTTTCAGGTGTACAGAAACGGACATAGGGTACTTTTCATTCCGAAAAAATATACTGTTCCCGAGGAAAAGAACAATAACGTTCTTATGACAATAGATGGCGCCACGTGTCCGAGCCGGTTGTTGTCAAATTCTAGATTAAGGCGAGCAAAGCCAGGGGCAAAAGCTAGTAATCAATATATGAAATCTTTTGTTCGGAAATCGTTGAAATTGCTAACAAGCTCACTGGGGAACGAATTCAATACGGTCGGAATATGAACGAATGAATGAATAGTTCTCTTACCGAAGGTACATTTAATATTGATGAATGAAATGTATCGGTTATTCTGGGAATTCGTTAGCCAATTGCGGGAATTGGATTTCCAAACTTCAATATTTTGATATAGTTTCGTTTCAACGAAAATTGGGGCGAATAAAGAAAGTAAAGATGGGCTCGTTAATTGGTTTTGTTGAAAGAATTAAAGTCGGGCAGACAAAAGGTGAGACAAAGTCAAGAACTAAGGCAAATATTGATGGAAAGGTGGAAAATTTCTGAATATTCAGAAAAAAATTATTGTTAAAAAGAATTACGTATTTCTAAAATATATAAAATACATAAAATTCATAATGTATCATTGTGAAAAAAACTGCATTAGCCCACTCAAAGATTGCCAGTTAACATATTTTATATATCATCACGCCTGTAACCCACGAAGGGTTAAACAGAGATGTTCCTAAAATAGTATGCATACATTTCGCCAGTTTTGTTTCCTTTTTTTGTTTTTTAAGTTCCATCTAAGGCGGTGATAGCAGACCGTCCGTCTCATGACGACAGGCCGTGTTGACGGCACTTTCGTGTTCCACGCGCGCCTCACTGATTTTCAGCAAATTGGAACGGGTCCGAGAGGGCCGATGCCTGACAGGGCTGCGGGACTGTTTGAAAGAGATACCGTGGCACTGGAACACAAAAGGCTAAGAAGGAACATGGATGGGTTTTAGTCAGTACAAGTCTGACACTCCCTACCGCTCTGCCCGGAGCGGGAGGAGTCATTTCAAAGCTCATCCGAAAAAAAAGGAGCGGTGGTAGCATCATACGGTATGAAGTTAACATCTCCAACAAGAAGAAAGTACTTTCATTGCTTAAATCGATCACCAATACATTTTTACTAAAATCTCTATTTTTCTAAATTCTCTTTTGCATCGCTGTACTCACTCACGATAAACCAATCCAGCCTTATGATTACATATGCAAATCCTGATTTTTTATTGGTGGAGCATATGCAAATCCGGATTTTTATTGGTGGTCGACAGGGTAAAGCCAAACGGTTAAAATCACAGAATTAATGTTAAAATATTAGAGGACATTTTAGATTTTTACGTATCATTTTATTTTTGTTTTGTTAGCAATAATGTTAATTGATTTTTGTTTTGTATATTAAGCGGTGAAGGTTGCGGGATCCGCTGGATGCGAGTTGCACGGGACCGGTCAATGTGGCGATAGTCGGGGGAGGCCTTTGTCCAGCAGTGGACGTGTTTCGGCTGAAATGATGATGATGATGATGATGATGAAGTGATGAGTCGGGGCTCACAGCCTGTTCAAGGAAATGTTATTATCAAAACGTTTAACTGTCGCTTCCCGTGACTCGCTGGCTTATTCCTTTGGTTAAAAAGGCTAATCATTTCCATACTAGTGGCAATGCCGCCAGTCTCTTGGGCACATTATCGGTTGACAGCCGCGTTGAGGTGGAGTTTTTTGATGCTATGTTTTAAGTTGTTGTAAGTTTAGATCATTGTATAGTTTTCTTTAATCATAATTCTTACACATTTTAAAATATTTCTTAAATCAACATAAAAAAAAAAAAAAAACAATTTAAGAACATAAAAATAGTTGTCTGCCGGTTTTGGGAGCAGATTACAAGCTACTAGTAGTTAGGGTTTCAAAGACATTAGCCTCCCATAATGCAAGCCGTATCGAGGAGTACTGCCTTTTGAATTAGGCCTTTGATCCAACCACCAAAGGAAAGATATTCGTCGAGGCTCTTAGCCATAAAGTTATTTAAAAAACTGACTAGTTACAAAACTGCTATTTTTATGGTAACAAACGACGGTGGATAGCATTATGGAATTAAAATAAAAAGGGGGTAGCCAGTGGTGTAACCTACTACACAAAATATTCAAATAACAAAAGTAAAGTTATCTAATTCATATATGTACATATACATGTATAATATAAATATAATACATAAATAAATATATATATACATATACATGGTGTTGTATTGCATCCTCGTCAAAATTCAGGAGGTTGTCACAAAAGACTTAAATAATCAATTAAAATTACGGGACCTAGTTAATTATTAGTAAACGGTGATTTTTTTGGTTGTTTATGTTTGTCAGTATTTTAGAATAACCCCCTAACGTGGTTTAGGGAATAAGAAATTATCAAACAAACGTTTGACATTGTTTGTTTGTGTGGAAGCTCGGTTATAGGGCGAGAATCAGACGGCTCGCGTTTATAACACGGGTGGTTCACACTTACCGATTTCCGTAAATAAATAAAAAATAAAAATTACCTACCTATTTTATTATTGATTCGGGACGAGAATCATTAGCATAGTTACTTCCTTGAATTTGACGAGGATGCAAAACAACACCTTGTATAGATATTTGTGTTTTAAACCCACAAACCTTACCTCAAAAGCAACTAAAAAGTAATATAAACCAAAATCTATTTACAACTCCACGTAAACGGAAACATAAATCTTTTCAACCCGTATTTCATACCCAAATCATCGTTTAAAGAGAAAAACGTTTTGAAAATTCAGTAAAACACATATATCTTGTTGGGAAAGCATTTTCCGGATTAAAGAAGTGTATTTTTACGACTTTTCTGCGTAGTTAAAACGGTCCGAAATGAAAGATCTATTATGGAACGATAAAAATACGATTGGAAAGCGGAAAATGCAATCGGGTTTATACGAGATGTTCGAATAAAATGGGTTTTTATATGAAATGAACGGTTTTTTCGGGATTAAGACTGGTCTGAATTTGCTGTTTGTAATATTAACGTGATGTTACTGGACTAGAAATGATATTTCTATTTTGATTTAGTTTATGGTTTGTATTTCTTTGTTTGTTTAGGAATGATTTATTTAATACAAATGAAATCAATGCTTCACGCATTTCATAATGTTGTATTAATTAATATTGTATATTGTAAAAGTGAGATTGACAGTAATTAATTATTTAGGACTTATACTCAAACATTCAGGCCCTCTGTGAAAAACTACGTTTAAACGTGTAATAATATTTATACATATACAAAGTATTTGTACAGGTTTCATAATGATAATGATCCTGGGATATTGAGAGCAGCGGTGGCCCAGTGGACAGCCCCGACTTAAGAGCAGTAAGCCGTGGGTTCGAACCCAGGCAGGTGCATTGCTTTGTGTAATTTATTTCATCACCTTTGCTCTCAAAAAAGGTGAAGGAAAACATCGTGAGGAAACCGGCATGTCCTAGAACTAAAAATTCGAAGACATGTAACATCTACCAACCCGCACTGGGCCCGCGTGGTGGATAACAGCCGACTCCCTCTCATAGAGAGGAGGCCTGCGTCCCAGCAGTGGGAACATTATAGGCTGATGATGAATGATCCTGGGTTCAATTCCCGGTTCAAATAAAGAGGAAACACAGGTCGGGCAAACAGGGGTTATTACGTGGGACTGAAACGTGGATGGTAAAATTTGGGTTTACTATTAAGTACACCTATGCCTACGGTAGTGTATGTGAACAAGTTTTATTTTTCAGATCTTACGTAGCTTACGACTGATAAAAAATATTTATTATTATTATTTATTTATTTACACCAATAGCAGCAACGTTACAGACAAGTCCAATACGATGCTATAAGTCACAAAGTACAATTACATTAATATAATAACAAGTACCATTACGCCAAATAAAATACTAATAATTATAATTAAATATGACATCGTTTATAGTTGCACACCTCTTTCAATTATCATTTGTGCTGTTTGAATAAAAATGTGGATCGATGGAGAGGGAGAGGAAGACCAAAGAAAAAATGGATGGATATTTATTTACACCAATCACAGCAAAATTACAGACAAGTCCAATACGATGCTATAAGTCACAAAGTACAATTACATTCAAATATATAATAACAAGTTACACATTACACCCAGTAAAATACTAATAATTAAATATGACATCGTTTATAGTTGCACACCTCTTTCAACTATCATTTGTGCTGTTTGAATAAAAATGTGGATCGATGGAGAGGGAGAGGAAGACCAAAGAAAAGATGGATGGATATTTATTTACACCAATCACAGCAAAATTACAGACAAGTCCAATACGATGCTATAAGTCACAAAGTACAATTACATTAAATATTATAACAAGTAACATTACACCCAATAAAATACTAATAATTAAATATGACATCGTTTATAGTTGCACACCTCTTTCAACTATCATTTGTGCTGTTTGAATAAAAATGTGGATCGATGGAGAGGGAGAGGAAGACCAAAGAAAAAATGGATGGATATTTATTTACACCAATCACAGCAAAATTACAGACAAGTCCAATACGATGCTATAAGTCACAAAGTACAATTACATTCAAATATATAATAACAAGTTACACATTACACCCAGTAAAATACTAATAATTAAATATGACATCGTTTATAGTTGCACACCTCTTTCAACTATCATTTGTGCTGTTTGAATAAAAATGTGGATCGATGGAGAGGGAGAGGAAGACCAAAGAAAAAATGGATGGATATTTATTTACACCAATCACAGCAAAATTACAGACAAGTCCAATACGATGCTATAAGTCACAAAGTACAATTACATTCAAATATATAATAACAAGTTACACATTACACCCAGTAAAATACTAATAATTAAATATGACATCGTTTATAGTTGCACACCTCTTTCAACTATCATTTGTGCTGTTTGAATAAAAATGTGGATCGATGGAGAGGGAGAGGAAGACCAAAGAAAAGATGGATGGATATTTATTTACACCAATCACAGCAAAATTACAGACAAGTCCAATACGATGCTATAAGTCACAAAGTACAATTACATTAAATATTATAACAAGTAACATTACACCCAATAAAATACTAATAATTAAATATGACATCGTTTATAGTTGCACACCTCTTTCAATTAACATTTGTGCTGTTTGAATAAATCTCTGCAGGTTTTGCCCAAATATAATTTATTCCGATACCGTTATTATATTATATTATTATTATTATTATTGTTCTATTCTTGTCTTACCCTGCGATGATTACGGCTTGAAGTAATGTATGTTTTGTGGATGTATGATAATGAAATAACCAATGGAATACAATCAAATCCTTACCAATCACATAAAATTAACTAATACACCAAACATAATCCAATCAGAATCAATCCAGTGATTTCCGGGCTCACCCCACACAAACAAACACACATTCCTACATAACGTAGACATGTTAAAATCTGTTATCTCCACACAACAATGTTTGTTCGTGAGGTTTGCGCAATTTCGCGGTTTCATTTTGGCATCCTTTTGATCTCAATCTTGTAGCTTTAATAAGGGGATCTAACTTGAAACTGTACTTTGAATGTGTGGCACGAAATACGTTATTTTATGTGTATGTATCGCTTTGTGTGTTATTCATTTCTTGTAACGTTATGGTTGTTCTTATTGTATGGTTCGACGGTTATATATTTTTTTCGTAATTAAGAAGTAATGGCATTGTTTATTGTCGTAATGGCGCCGTACGGACGGTTTTCACGCGGTTGTGCGAAAGAAAACTGCTTCGGTACTCAGGAGAGTGCGAGACAATCGCAACAGCATCCTGAGAACAGTAGCGGAGAGCCTTAGCTCTCCGATTGTCAAACATTTTGTGCAGACGGTAATTTGTACTAACATTAGATAATAAGTGTTTTAACATTAAGTTACTAACACTGTATGGATCTTTTGTTTCCGAAATAAAATTCATTCATTCATTATTTTTCTTTTTTTTAAATATTACATTAAAAGTAACTAGCGAAATGAAAGTTTCCTATGCCTAAACGCCAGTAACTCAACATCACCTAACATTACGGCTGGTTATATTATTATCCAGATTACATCAGTTATGTTTAAGTCACATATTTGAAAAAAAAAAAAAAAATTGGTAAAGAGCCTTTTAGAAGAATATTATAAGCATATTTTGGAAAACGCGATATTTGTTAAATCAAGTGCCAAGCTATTTCCCCGCATGGCAGACCGGTTGCCAAGTAAAAGACGTGATAACAGTCAACTCTGCTAACATATAGGAGTATTTTTTGTATGGCTCCCATTATTTTCAATAAGCTTCCCAATAGCTGGAAAGAGCTAAGTGTAAAAGCATTTAAAATGAAAGCAAAATCTTTTTTAGCTTGAAGAGAATATTGAACATCATCATCTGCCTAGCCTTTTCCCAAACTCTCTTGGGGTTGGCTTCCAGTCTAACCGGATGCAGCTGAGTACCAGTATTTTACATGAAGCGACTGCCTATCTGACCTCCACAACCCAGTAACTAGGTAATACGATACCCCTTGGTAAGACTGGATGTCAGACTTTTTTTGGCTTCTGACTACTCGTAACGACTGTCAAAGATCTACAAATGACAGCCGGGACCAACGGCTTAACATGCTTTCCGAGGCACGGAGGAAACTCGGTATGTAATGATGGTCACCCATCCACGGACCAACCTCGGCAAGCACGGCTTAACCTTAAAGATCGACCCGGGCGGCTGTTATTATTTAGCCATGAGCTCCGAGCGAGTTGTAGAGAATATTGAACATATGATGACATAATGCTCCGTGACTACAGAATTGCTACGGGCGTTGCGCTTATGTACTCCATGACAGTTATTCTTCTAGGTTTTATTGCATTGCATTTTATTTCGTACTATACTGGTAATGTCATCACCAATCACGATCATTATTACCCTATACTATCTCGTATAAAAAACACAAATGAAGCGGAAAAGTCATTTAATTCACAACAAAAATGCGTACATTTAAAATTAATTCGTATGACTGAAGTCTTTACTATCGCACCAGAGATAAATGGAATGTCAAACACTCGCAATGATTGAAATGCAATTAATTAATTCGCTGATCGTGGAAGTGTGTACTCGTATCATCTGCAAACAATTTTCAGGAGGGCAACATTTTCAGGAAACTTTTAATTGTAGTTTCATTGGTGGTTACCCATCCATCGACCAATCTAGGCAAGAGCCGCTTAACCCAATGACTAACCCGGGCGGCTGTTATTAAAGTGAAACTTTTATTACATCGTCTCAAACTTTTTCGTCTGTGTGTTGCATGTCGCGTGACGCTCGGCCGCGCGGCTCCGCGTTTTATACCCTTAATGGAATATTATTCCAAAAATGTTTAGTTAAATGTCTATAGTGTGAAAAAAAGTTTCACTTTTACCGTGGTTTCATAAAACCACACAATCCTTTTTTTTTATTAAGCCACGAGCTCTTCCCACATTCATCATAGTAGTAGTCTTTTCCCAAACTTTGTTGGGGTCGGCTTCCTGTCTAACCGGATGCAGCTGAATATCAGTATTTTACATGAAGCGACTGCCTATCTGACCTCCACAACCCAGTAACTGGGTAATACGATACCCCTTGGTAAGACTGAATGTCAGACTTTTCGATTTATGACTACTCGTAACGACTGTCAAATATCTACAAATGACAGCCGAGACCAACGCGGCAATGGTTTAACGTACTTTCCGAAGCTCGAAGAAAACTCGGTATGTAATGATGATCGCCCATCCACAGACCGACCTAGCTACTGCCAAGCACTCCTATATTCCTACATTACCCAACCAAAATATTCGTGTTGACCGTTCATAATACATGCATAAAGTGTAAATATTTATGGATATTAATGGTGTAGTTAATTCATTTAACACATCCGTGTACGAGAATTAGTCTCGTGCGCCAGAGAGGCCCCGGCTATTTCCACAGTGCATAGAGATAGGAACGGGTAGAGGTGGCTGGTTTTATAGTTGTATTGTATTAAATTGTAAAGCGGGCTGGTTTCCGCAACTCCACGTCTAAAGCGCGTATTTTGCGTACGGGTGGGAACATTATTCGATCCACCCTAGTTCCCCGAGAAAGGCCAGCAGCTCCTCGGTGTTACTGACGGTCTCGCGGAGAGTACCTGGTTTTATAGCTACCCAGAACTCAAAAAAAAAAAAAACAATTGGTTGACACACTAAGCGTTGCGCACCTCAAATAGTGTGCTCGTTTTGCTTCTACAAGAGATCACAAAAAATAATAATTAATAACATGATTATGTTTCTGCTTTTTTTGTCACTAAGTTAAAAAAAAAAATAACCTGAAAACGCAACTGTTGGCACACATATTTATACCATAGTTTATATCCTAGATTAACACATTTTAGTACGATTCCCTGGGACCATTACTGAATTCCAAGTGGGCTAACCCGCGGGCATCAGCTGGTGCTACGTATTAAAGTAGTTTTTTTTTTTTTACTTAGCTTTTCACTTGGAATTTCTCCTGTATCGTGCGTTTAAAACATTTAAACTAACATATACAAACAGCCAGACCCGGAACAACTATCAGTAGGCCATACAAATATTTGTTCCGTGCGGGGATCGAATCCGCAACACGCAGCGCAGCAGTCGATCGCTCAACTACTGCGCCAACCGTGCCGTCAAAGTCAGTATCTTGTTTGTGGATGTCAAATCGGCAGTCACTCGGTGTAAAATACTGGTATTTAGCCACATGCTTGATGACTGGAAGTCCGACACAAACATAGGGAGGTCACAAAAAATGCCCAAAAATTATTATAAGCGCTATTTATTAACTTTCTCTGACTTCATTAAAAAAATGACGGTGAAAAAAGGGCACCATAAATAACAAACATTTTAAATATCAGAATTCCCCTGTCCATGATTTCCTAGCTCTACGTCCAGCTATCAGGGTAGCAATTTGCCAGGGGCGGCCGCGGTCCGCCCTTTGACAAGTAAATTGCGACTTAGACTTGCAGATTAAACGCAGATTACATTTGTTGGCTAGATATGAGCTGGACGTTTTCAGGTTTTTTGAGAAAATAACTTTTTTAAGGTGTAAATTTACGGTTGGATGGAATTGGTTATTAGGTGCAGCCTTTTATCCTGCTGAAATATGTAGTTAACAGCTTGGTCATGAGGTACTTGCTCAAAAAATGCACGTGTTGTAAGAGTGACAGTGGATAAATAAATTGGTCGAAGCAAACAGGTTGGTCGAAGCAAGAAAAAACATGTTCAGGTGGAGATTCATTACTGAGTTTGCCCTGGAGTGTAAATGTGGTTTTGCCCGACAAGCCAGATCGATGGGACACTTGTTATCGTGCCCTGCCTGTCCTGTTGCTTGCACTTCACAGCAGCTGATGGACACTACTGAGAGTGCTAAACTCGTCGCCAAATTTTGGGTTGACTCAATTCAATTGTCATCAACACACTAAAGAAGAAGAAGAGTAAAATAATTGCAAATGTGTCAAAGATTGTCAAAAAACATACATTTATATTTTTTATATATTTAAACAAAGGAGGAGCTAGTGACTAAATAATAACAGCCGCACGGGTCGATCTTTAAGGTTAAGCCGTGCTGGCCGAAATTGGTCTGTGGATGGGTGACAATAATTACATACCGAGTTTCCTCCGTACCTCGGAAAGCACGTTAAGCCGTTGGTCCCTGCTGTCATTTGTAGATCTTTGACAGTCGTTACGAGTAGTCAGAAGCAAAAAGCCTGACCAGTACGGGTACTTACTAAGGGGTTTCGTATTACCCAGTTCCTGGGTTGTGGCGGTCAGATAGGCAGTCGCTTCATGTAAAATACTGGTACTCAGCTGCATCCGGTTAGACTGGAAGCCGACCCCAAAATAGTTGAGAAAAAGGCTAGGCAGATGATATTTAAAGAAAACCGCGTAAGTCTAAAAACTTCCCAAAACACAAAATTGAAACATCAGCAATCCTTCCAAAAGAGTTGATAAGGGAAACATTGTAAAAGAAAAAACCGGTTTATTGATTGTAGAAACACAAGGTCATTATGAGTCGACGTTTTTGTCCGTCCTTTAATATCCTGGTCTTAATATCCCGGTTTTGGGTACCCGGTTTTTAGGAATGACTTTGCTAATCGAGTATTTATGTATCGTTATACTGTTTTTCTTTGTGCTAGAGGACGGAATAGGATGGTATCGTCTTTTTTTCAGGCATTACAAATGTTTAGTTTGCCATTCGTTAGGAGCTTGTGGATACTTAATAAAAGCCGTTCGGGCAGCTATTGCCGTGTTTCCTCCGCGCCTCAGAAAGCACGTAAAGCTGTTGGTCTCGGCTGTCATTTTTAGATCTTTGACAGTCGTTACAGGTAATCATTGGCCCTAAAGTCTGATAACCAGTCTAACCAAAGGGTACCGTATTACCCAGTACTAACTGGGTTGTGGAGGTCAGATAGGCAGTCACTCCATGTAAAATATAGTAATTCAGCTGTATTAGGTTAGACTGGAAGCCGACCTCAACATAGCTGGGAAATAGCCGGCAGGTGATGACAAATGTTGAATCCGCCAAAAGAATACTTGCAGGTTTAATAAAGTAATTAAAACCTTACATTTCTAAATAATTTAAATAAAGGGTGTAAAACACCTTTTAACGAAGCCAAAAGGCACTGGTTCTCCCTGTCATTGCGATATTTTTTTTGTTCTACACCATACCTGGGAACCTCCTTGTTACGGAGATACTAAGGGTCAAAGTTCCAACTTTTTGACTAGTATTTATTTAAATACAAGTTTTTAATGTAATATTTTTACTATAAACCGCCACGACCCCCGTACTATTCAATCCGTCCATCAGCACAATGTTTTGAGTGCGTTACATTGAGTTCTACCACAAAACATGATTTTACACCCCCCAAAAAAAAGTCGTTTCCCAGCAATAATTTTTGCGTAAAGTTACTTAGTTTCATGTACAGAATGCTTGGTTGACGGCTTCGTGATGGGGTGATTTACACCGTGTATTGAGGCATACCTGGCTTAGGTACCCTTCAGGGATTACAGGCTTGAGTTTATTTGTACGTTTTGTAAATATGAATCTAAGCAAGTCTTTTTTATCCAGTGAAACGACCTCTATAGTTTATCAATTTTCTCGGCGCCAACAACTTTTTAATCGACTGCTTGAAAAGGAAAGTGGTTTTGTATTCTGCTAGTAACAAAACTTTTTTTACAAAAATATTTATGAAAATGTAATTGCTAAAGTATAAACACTTTTAATCTCTCTTTAATCAAATTGTCCCAACAAATGGATCCAATTCATTAATAATAGAACAGTTAAAGTCAGACCGGTCTGTGGGTGACAACAGTTTGTGAAATAACATCCGTTTGCGGTTTTAGGGGGTTAAATTGACCACATAGGTAACAGAAATGAGATTTAAATCAAAAGGTCCTACACTTTTGTCATGATTCCCTTGCCCTTATTCTTATTTATTTGGGGTCAGCGCAGCATGTCTTCTTCTTCCATACTTGTCTATTGCTGGTCATCTCATGAGACATCTCCTTTCTGGCTATATCATCCTTCACACAGTCCATCCATCGTTTCTTTGGTCTTCCTCTACTCTTATAACCATCCACATTCATGCTCAAAACTTTCCTCACGACGTTTTCCTCATTCCTCCGCACCACATTCCCATACCACGACAACCGATTACCACACATACCCTAGGCTCTACACTTTCGTGTGGGTAGTTTTTGAGAAGGTAGGTGTAATTAATTTGTTACTTAGCGTACAAGTTGTAAGTCACAACATAGTGTCGGGGGACCGCTAAGTAGACCGCTTAGTACAAGCACAAAACAAAGCGGACCCCCGACGCTAAGACGCTTGGATTATTTTATTTTTAGATTTATAGAGGATATTTGTGTCGGGGTTTTTTTTAATTTTAAATTATTTTTTTATTTCATGCTTTTTAAGCTTATATTGTTTTATCTTTGCCTTGACTGTCCCAATACTGGGCATAGGCCTCCCCCATTGCTTCCACTTTTCTCGGTGTTGCGTGTCTTCTTACCAATTAACGAAAACAGCGAAATTAAAAAAAAAGGAGGAGGAGGGGGGTGCAGCCACCCCCCCTGGCAATGCCCATGGTGACAGGTGACAAGATTTCAAATCGACCAGACCTGTGGAAATTGTTAATTTCTACACACCTTTCAAACGAAACCAATTTCATCAAAATCGGTTCATCCGTTTAGGAGCTACGATACCACAGACAGACACACAGATACACAGATCCACAGATACTCACGGCAAACTTATAACACCCCTCTTTTTTGGTCGGGGGTTAAAAATAATATATAGCACTGCGTCTGTAATCTGTGAAGAGTAACGCAGAGGCTTACGTAATAGTCATTCACATTTCGCCAGTTTTGTTTTTAGTCCCATGTTATCCCCTATTAAGAGCGAGCCTATTGTTATCAATCGGGTACAAATCCAGAATCCATGGCTGCTACTGAGAATATCCTGATAAAAAGAAAAATAACACTTTGCCGACCTAGGAGTCAAACCCAAGACCTTATGCGCAGCAGTCACGCTTGGGGCCACTAGACCAAAGAGGCACTCAACGCAACAGTCGAGGAATATAATATCATGTTTAACACAACACAGTACTATGCTTTTAATCGACTTATGACGACACGGTTGGCGCAGTGGCTGAGCGATTGACTGCCGCGCTGCGTGTCGCGGGTTCAATCCCCGCACGGAACAAATATTTTTATGGCCTACAAATAGTTGTTCCGGGTCTGGCTATTTGTGTATGTGACTTTAAATGTTTGGGAACGCACCCACAATACAGGAGAAATTCATAGAGCGGGGCAAGGATTAAAAAAAAAAACTTCGACGCGCACCCACCACATTTTGGTAGTTACTCCGCATTTCGTTAATTGTTTTTTTTATAGAAGGCGAGCCTATTGCCCTTGAGGGTGAACAAACTCTAGCCATCACTAGTTCCAATAAAAACTTACCAGCTGGGCAAAAGACTTGAAATCGAACCACGGACTTTCTGCTCAGCAGTTATGACCACGTAACCAACAAAGCTTTCGAAATTTTGAACCCAACATCACTGAAAAGTTTGACCTAACCCATAATTTACAAAACATAGTTGATATCTATCCATTTTAAGAGCGTTAACGTATAATCAGGATATAAGATCTAAAAAGTTACTAAAAAACATTTTCGAAATGTCTTTTAAAAAAAAAATGGAAATTTCTGTTTCTATAGATAATTTATAATCGGTCTAATTTAGTTTTCACACAATTTTTCGAAAATGTTTTTGTTACTTTTTTGACCTGTGTATTCTGCTTAAGTTGCATTTAAATCGGTTCAGTCATTTCAGAAAATAAGGACTTAAAAGTTTGTAAGAAATGGCGTAAAGCGTAAACGCTCTTAAACCACAAAACTTTCCTCATATCCAACAAAGACATACCTCTATCAGAAGTCTAAAACTAAGAGAATATAGATAAGTAAATAAGTCTCTCTCACACACACACACACACACACACACACATGTGCACACACAAAACACAAGTTAAGCGAAACCAAGTTCTAAGAAAACGACCATCGAAGGACAGGCTTCTTCATATCAGGACACTCGTATTATTGTGTGTCCCAGATGTTCCCCGCATTATCGTGGTTATGAGTTAAATGTGCGGACTCGAGACACGGTGCCACCTAATTGGAAAACTTGAAAAGGTGCGAGCACCGCGAACAATTGAATTTTCCCTTTCGTCGGGTTTGTTTGTTTGTGTAAATGTTTTGGAAAGGTACTTGGGTACTTTTGAGTTTGTTGCGTGATTTTGTGCTGATAAAACGGCTGAACAGTACACGTTTGTTTTTTGACGCATTGGGCATCTATACAAATAAATAAAATTGAAGTGTCTGTTTGTAATATTAAAATAACTTTTTACTGCATGCATATGAATGTATATACGGTACATATACTAAGATAACATTTTTTACAATTTTTGTCTGTTTGTTCCGGCTAATCTCTGGAACAGCTGGACAGGATTTTGACTGGCAGATAGTTGAAGTAATAGGGAGTAGCTTAGGCTACTTCTATTTTAGAAAAAATCTAATTCCACGCAAACGAATTCGCGGGCACTGCTAGTACCAAAATTTTTTTTTTACAATTTTGGTCTGTCTGTTTGTTCCGGCTAATCTCTGGAAAGTCTGGACCGATTTTGACGGGACTTTCACTGGCAGATAGCTGATGTAATAAGAAGTAACTTAAGCTACCTTTATTTTAGAAAAATAAATAATAATTAAAATAAAAAGGCAAAAACGAAATTAACAGAATAACTTTTTGTTAAATTCCACGCGGACGAAGTCGCGAGCACAGCTAGTTAGAAATTACATTACAGACATAACGCCTGTAATAAAAAGTAATAAAATACTATTTTTAATCTTTGAAGGGTTAGCCAGGGGTGTATCCATTAGTACACCCACATTTCGCCATTTATTTTAAGCCCCATATAAAAGGGGGCGAGCCTATTTCCATCAACCCGGTACAAATACGCACTCTGAGGCTGCTATTGAGAAATTTATGGTGACCCAATAACACTTTGGCCGACCTGGGAATCGAATCCAGGTGATCATGCTTGGAGGTATTATATTAATGACATGCCAAGTACCATGTTTTTTTTTTTTTTTTTTTATAAAATATGTTACCCCACACTAGGAATTTCTCCTGTATCGTGGGTGCTTTTACAAACATTTAAACTCACATACACAAACAGCCAGACCCGGAACATCTATCTGTAGGCCATACAAATATTTGTTCCGTGCGGGGAACGAACCCGCGAAACGCAGCGCAGCAGTCGATCGCTCAACCACCGCACTTTACTTTGTATTATTATTGCGTAGTTTTATTTTTTATTTGTTATTATTATTGCTGTACACAATCTTATTTTATATAAGCACCCGTCTCACACACACATACACTCTGACACAATATATAAAACTGTTTTACGTCCGTCACATCACATTCGCAGGTCCAGTTGAAAACCAGCGTCAGGCAGCCTAGCTACCTGGCATTTTGCTGAACTGGCCCTATTTGGCGCTGCCGTGAGGCACACAATAATTATTTTTCTTTACTGTTGTTTTTTTTTACTGTTATTAGTTAGATATACAATAATTTCCCCTTTTTACTTTTGTTTAAATTTATGAAGTTCCGGTTAATTTTTGTTTAATGTTGTGTGTAATTGTGGCATGAGCCAAATAAACTTATTTTCTTTCTTTCTTCTTTCTTTCACCGCGCCAACCGTGCCGTCAAAATTGACATTATATAATTTAACTCTTTCAGCATACCTCGTGAATTTCAACAAAAAAAAACCTTTTACCTTAATTTCGCGTTGCCCGAGGAATAGATTACCATACAAACAAAACTTCAAGGTTCATACAAAATCCGAGACTGCAATCATACTTTATAAAAAACTTGAGCCAAGTCTGCATTTCATACTCTTTGAGATGTTCGCTGAGTTTTCGAATAATTTATTTTTATACCAAAGGCTGGTCTGAACTTGGTGAGTTTATTCGACTCGTTCATTCACTAGAAAGTTTCGGTCAAATGCGGTATGATAAATAAACAAAAAAAATACGATTTCTTGAACTACCCGCTTGTTCTTTGAAAGAAATAAAATATGCAGAAGTAGAAGATTAAATGGCAAACTTGTGGTCTGGCTCATTGACTATTTGGTTTGTTTTGTTTGCCCTAGATTTTTTGTAGTTTATTTCTTGGTAGTTTTGTTTGGTAACTTAAAGAAATAATCAAGGCTCTGGCCTGTACCCTGGAGTTTGACAAACTAGTGGAACTTCACTGGTTTTATAAAAAAATCTGTTGAATTTGTGACCTATTTCTACGCCTGAAGGTGCATAATAACTTGAGATCGAACTTGGTAGATCAGTAAACATTTCAAAGAGTACCTGTCATGATTGAAGATTAACTGTCATGAACATTTTTATCGAGCGTATATCATTTCGGTTATGGTTCGGCCAGATTGAAGCAACCAGACTAAGACAGATACGTCGGTTTTTTTGTCATTTTGTATGCACGCCATATTTCTGGTATAGGATAGAATAGTACGGGGGTCGTGGAGGTGTTTAAAGTAAAAATCTTACATTAAAAACTCGTACTTAAAAGAATACTTGTCAAAAAGTTGGAACTTTGACTCCTAATCTCTCCGTAACTAGAAGGTTCCCAGGTATGGTGTAGAACAATAAAATGATCGCAATGACAGGGAGAACCAGTGCCTTTCGGCTTCGTTAAGAGGTGCGACAAATAAATATTTTTTCTTTCTTTCTATTTTCTTTCTGCACTTTGTCTGTCAGAGGCTTTTGTCTACACTGATCCGATCGAAGTTAGTCATAAAACCGTTTCACAAAAACCACCAATATTTTATACACACTTTCATTAATCAACGCAACAAAAAATCCCAAAAAAAAATCAACCGCTTCCCAACACTATTGATTGATTTCAAAAAAGCATCGATAAATAAATCAACTCGATTAAAAACAGGAATCGAATAGAATGAAGTAATCCCTGATAAGATTGATGTTCAGATTCCGAATGGTTCATTATCCTCGGGTGCGGACTGACGTAACTGATGGTGACTTCGGAATCTTCCGAGCATCTTGATTGTGAAGTTCGATATTAATAAAGGCAAGCACACATTGAGAGCTATTGGCTATTAGATAGTGAACTATTAAAGAAACCATTTGTCAGAAGACGGGTCTACTTTCCAAACCGCACTGGGCCCGCGTGATGGATTACAGCCCGCTCCCCCTCATTGAGAGGAGGCCTGTGTCCCAGCAGTGAGAACATTCTGATGATGATGATGATAATAGTTTTACTTTCCGAGTTTGCCTGCCTCGTGTTAAGTGGTCGCAATCTCGACTGCTGAGCATAAGTTATTTGGTTCGAATCCCGGGTCGCGCAAATTATTACTAGGTTTTACCATCAGGAATGTCTCAGTAGCTGCCACGGAGTCTGCATATGTTCCGGATTGATGGCAATAGGCTTGCCTCCTTTTACATGGGACTTAAAGATAACTGGCAAAATGTAGATATACTATAAGGTTCTTCTGCCTAAACCTCCTCAGATTACAGACTGAGGGTTTTCTTTTGTCATGACTCTTTTTTGACATGTCTATTCCAGGTCCAGTTGAAAACTAACGTCAGGCACTAGTTCCCTGGCATTTACTGAACTGGGCCTATTTGGCGCAGCCGTTAGGCACACATTACTGTTTAACTTTTCTTTTCTCGTTTATCTCCCGAATACAAAATACACATTTTGTATTATTATATAATTTTGTAAGTCTTAGTCTGTGCAAGACAAATGTTTTTTCTTTCTTTGCTTCATTGTTGGCTAACAAGCTATCGGCGAGTTAGTTAGTTTACGAGTACCTACATAGAAACGCGATCACATTTATTTCGTTTTATGTGGCTCTTTAACAAATTGTACACTACACATAATTATTAGAAAAACATTTCTAACTTAAATCTAAGTACCCCATCACTTAACGAAGAGCACTACTAAATGACTGAACACAATTAACAATATTTTATTTTTCAAATATGTTTTTTAGTAACGTTTTAGACCTATGTATGTATCCTGCTTGTGCGTATGAGTTTTAATTAAAATCGGTTCAGTTAATTCGGAAAATAAGGACTTTAAAGTTTGTATGAAATGGCGTAAGTCGTAAACGCTGTTCTTGCAACTTGTAGGAAATTTATGTTAGTTCTTCCGCCGTGTCATAGATGGCGCTGTATTACATTTTGTAGGTCGCTACAGATGCATGGTTATAAGATACCCCTAAATTAATATCAAAAGCTTATAGCAAGTATTGCACGCCCTAGCGAGACTTTGAGAGTTAATAAATACTGCAGACGTCACAGTGTACAAACTTAAATTTTTGTAGTCAACTAATTTCAAATACAGTTTAGCTCTTTTTGCTCATCAAAATATCTCCTAGCTACAAGGTTATAGTTCCCAATGGGACCGCACCCTTATTTTGGGGACTGGGGACCCTTTAAACGAAGGGAAACTCTAAAATAACTCTTTTGAAATGAGATGACCTCTTTGAACACCAAATATTGCGAAATCCAAACGGTGTTGAGGTGTGATTCTCGTTTGTTTATTTTCAAAACTAATGAGTAGTTTACCGTGGCGACTGGCCAAATTCGAAACGTTGTTTCGAACGTTTATGAAGAGTGATTTTCAATTGTTTACTTGTAGGTTGGTTTTCGGATTTATTGTATGCGGTCATTTGAATTTGGAAGTGATGAAAAAAGAACAAGTATAGGGTAAAATGAATCCGTTTTTGCCAGCCAGTCAACTCAAAGTCAAACAAGGAACCTCATGAGCTGTAACGTGACCAGTTCACAATTTGGATTTACTAGATAGTTCAATTTATGCCCTAAGTTACATAGAACTCGTGCAGGACATCTAGCAAGGCGCGATTATGGCAGATGGCATAAAGCTGTTACCGAGTGGCGTTCAAGTGGTAGTCCAGTGGTGAGATGGGCAGACGACATTGTTGCCATCGTGGGATATCCTGGATGAGGCTGGCTCAAGAGAGTGGAGCGCAAAATCAAAGAACGAAAATAGTGCTAAATTCAATTAATTTAGTATTACATGTTTGCATATTGTGTGAGCACTATGTACTAGAAAGCTATCATTTACTGGAAAACTACGTCTTTTATTGAATTGAATGTTAACTGGCGGTTAAGAGTATGTCATGCCCACTTTAATGTTGACGCTGATGGTGGCGCGTGTGTTGGGTCATTTAGTTCCCTTCAAAATGGTTGAGTTGAATGATGACTTATCCATGCATCATGTTCGTGAACGGGCGCTGTCAGTTGTGTCTGGTCATCTCTTAGTTGCTACGGCTTATTTCGTACTAATTATTTCATTTTTGAATTGTTTTTTTTTGTTTTTACTATGGACACTTTTAACGTGCACGTCTTGCCATATCGTTCTCACATATGTACCATCTCAACATGAATGATGTAACCAAGGTAACAAGCTTCTGATTTAAAAGTGTAGAGTTTCTTGCCCATTGTTTTCCATGGAGATCTACGCTTTGGAATGGGCAAATACAGTACCATCACGTAATTATGTCTTGTGACTGGGACTGTAGCATCATTTTTATTGTTGTTCGACTATTCAAAAGTGCCTGTAATTGCCCTACTTGAAATAAATGATTTAGATTTGATTTGATTGCGGTAGTCAGTAGGTACTGACGGGACACTGACAGATACGTACTGAGTTGAAATATCTGTCAGAGTATCAAACACTCAATATATCACCGACGTAAGAATAACATAAATGGCGAAAACAGTTTTAATTTTTCATGGCAGTGTTTTCAACATGAATCAACGACTGAACCACAGTTTTCCGTTGTTTTACCGTCAACCGGATTCAATTTATGAACACAACAACTTGATTGTGAGAACGTGCGAAAATTGGAATATTTTTGAAGTAAAACCTTTTTCTGTATTTTTTTTTCTATTTTGAAATTTGTGTATATTTTAGGGTTCCTTATTCACTCACGATTTGTCGTGATTTCGACTTCAGGCAGACGCATTAATTGGTACATTTCATTTCATCACCACTGTTTTCAGAACGGTGAACGAAAATCATCTTAAATATCCAGTATAACTTTAACTCACTTTGAATAAGCTTCCCGTACAATGCGAGATCAGCATGATCAGTTTGCATAGCTTGATTGTCGTGCGTACTTAAAACGCAAAAATCAAAGTCATGTAAAGTTTTTAATCCGCACAAGGCCCACGTGGTAGAATAGGTAGGAGGCCTGCCTCAGAAGTGCGAATATTATAGGCTAATAGTGATGACTCCAAATATAGCATTGAGTCAGTCTAGGCCCTCTGTCAATCTGTCTGTTAGAGGGCTTTACTATTTTAACCGCCATCAGTACTTATACCAAAAACGGTAGTAATAGCGAAGTGGTGTGATCGTTGGACGGCCAAGTCATAGGCCTCAGGTTGGAACCCAAGACCTCTGGCATCTGATTTTACGGATTTATGTGTATATTGTATAAAAATCAGTTGCTTCGGTGAAGGAAAACATCGTGAGGAAATCAGCAGCATCCATTATGCTGATTATCCTAAGTACCCCAAGGGCAGTTGAAAAATGCAAAGATAACTACTATAGCTTCAATAATATCCAGTTATAATTAAAGGGTATACGGAATCCTTAATCCTCCAGGCCTGATTTTAAACTAAAAACTTTTTGCAACATATTTTTTCCGAAAGTGTCAATGGCCGCCAGGTGTTTGTTATCCCTTGTTGACATACAGCCATAGAGTTCATTGGTTTTAAATATTCATAGTTCACAAGCAATAAAACGGTTGGTAGCATTTTAATGGCTTTTTGATGGATGGGTCAAAAATTGAATTTTATTTCGAACGTGGATTGAATTTCGGGGCTTCGTAATATTTTTGAAGAACAAAATGTAATAAAAAAATGTTAGTTATCATAATGTTTTTCTAGTGAATTCTTAATGTTTAATATTATTATTTCATTTTTATTCGTAAAGCAATTCACCGAACGGATTTTTTTTACTGTTATGAAAAATATAGTGGTCTTGGCCACGCGTTGATGGTAGGGGAAGCGCATACCAGTGTTATCATTTTTGACAAGCAACATCACCTTAATCATTACATTTAGATGTTAAAAAAAAAAATATATATATATTAAGGAATCACTTTAAGCCAATCATGATCTTGGTGATTTTTTTTGGGTTATTAAACTTTCGGTTTTGGCTTCGACGTCGGCAAATGTTGCGGCGATAGCAGATCGACCTTCGGCCGTTCGAGCTAGATGGTCTAAATCACCCCAGTAAATATGACCACATATTTCTGGTACACGGTGTATATACACCGTGTAAATCACCTCATCACGAAGCCGTTAACCAAGCATTCTGTACATGAAACTAAGTAACTTTACGCAAAAATTATTGCTGGGAAACGACTTTTTTTTGGGGGGTGTAAAATCATGTTTTGTGGTAGAACTCAATATAATGCACTCAAAACATTGTGCTGCTGGGTCGTGGAGGTGTTTAAAGTAAAAATCTTACATTAAAAACTTGTATTTAAAAAAATACTTGTCAAAAAGTTGGAACTTTGACCCCTAATATCTCCGTAACTAGAAGGTTCCCAGGTATGGTGTAGAACAAAAAAATGATCGCAATGACAGGGAGAACCAGTGCCTTTCGGCTTCGTTAAGAGGTGTTTTACACCCTTTAGGGTGACAGGTAATTAGTGACCGATACTTAAACACATGAATGTACTCATGATAACAAACAACTTTCCCAAAGAAACATTTTTTTATACTCATTTATTTACCACAATAACACAACAGCCATATAAAATTTGGGGATGCGAGACGGCGGGTGCTCAGCCTACCCACTGTGGCACGGCACGATAGTAATGCGACAGAACAGCGTCATGCGGCTAGCAGCTGATAGGTCACAGGCGCACGCGCGCGCAAATTTCAAATGGCTGTTCTGTTATTATGATATAAGTGAAAGGGTAATAGTAAATGTTTCTTTGGGAAAGTTGTTTGTTATCAAGAGTACAATCACGTGTTTAAGTATCGGTCACTAATTACCAGTCACCCTATATTTATTAACATAACAATGTTCACTTGTACGTAGTATCCTTACAATAAACTCCAAACAACTCGCTCGTTTCACAAAATTATATACAAAATTACCCAACTTTACTCACGGCAAAGTTAAGAAGTATTGCCCTCCGTAATGACGAAATATTGAAAATACCGTTGCGAAAAAAAGTTGCGAACTTGCGAGTGCAAAAGCTGAGATCTTTGCTCACTCCGCCAAGAGTTTGTCGCAGATTTGAATAACAAGGGAAACCTTTTTCTTTCGCGTTTTTCCCTACCCTGCTTAAGGATGTATTATGAAGTGCACATCAGTAGGTATACGTACGCATGGCGACCTATCAAGTTAAAGAAACCAGTTTATGCGGAACTCTCATTGTACGTGATATAAAAACATTTGATAGAACAAAGCGAGGTCATGTTATACTGGAAAGGAAAAGCTCGTGGCTAAATAATAACAGCCGCACGGGTCGATCTTTAAGGTTAAGCCGTGCTTGCCGAGGTTGGTCTGTGGATGGGTGACCAGAATTACATATCGAGTTTTCTCCGTGCCTCGGAAAGCAAGTTAAGCCGTTAATCCTGGTTGTGATTTGTAGATCTTTGACAGTCGTTACCGAGTAGTCAGAAGACAAAAGTTTGACATGCAGTCTTACCAAGGGGTATCGTATCACCTAGTTACTGGAGTTGTGGAGATCAGATAGGCAGTCGCTCCATGTAAAATGCTGGTACTCGGCTGCGTCCGGTTAGACTAGATGCCGACACCAAGATGGCTTGGGATACGGCTAGGTAACTAAAAAGAATGAAAAAATATTTATTTGTCGTAGGGACATGACGTGCATACAAAATAACAATGAACACCATATACATACAAAAAACATTTGAAAGTACAGTAATATAAAATATACAACAATACGATAAAAAAAAAAAAACAAAAAAAAAAATATAAGTATACAAGTTGACAGCTTGCACGTCGTGACTGCGACAAGTAGGTTACCACTCAGCATGATGCTGTGCTATGGGGGGCCCACATCACAGCGCTGGTTTTCAGTGGTCACCCGTGAAAAAACGTACGGAAATCAAGACAGCGTAAACATTGAATTACATGAATAGGAAAAATAACACTAAGGGTCAGTTCACACCGAGACGCGCCGCGACGCGACAATACTTGAAGGGGCCAGTGATTTCGCACTGCGTCGCTCTACGCCGCGAGGCACAGCGCGGTGCAGCGCTGCATGGCGCAAGTTATTCTGATTTCTACTGAAATCTACCTTACAAGGCCGCTCGACGCAGCGCTGCGTGGCACAACGTATTCTGAATTCTCACAACGAAATGTGTATCTTTTCGTGTATAAAATAAAGTTATATTTTGAATCGCTCTTTAAAAGTGTGCGCACAGCGTCACGTCGCGTTGCGTCTCGGTGTGAACTGACCCAAACAGTACTTGGATACAAAACAACTATAAGAGATAACAATAAACACTACAAAAATATAAAAGTATGTGTCCAGGCTAAACAAAAATAAACATGTATCTAAACATGATGGCGTGTTTTATTTCGTCTCGCTCTCACCCGTCCCCACCCGAGTGTCGCAGTCGCCTGCGCGCGTGCCGCCGATCATACGACTTCATCATACCCTGACAACACTACACAGTACACAGTCAGCGCAGATGATGATGTTATTCTGGAAATTGATAGCTACATGAGTCGATGTGTGTACGCTACTTGATTTCTATAAAGAGCGCGTATGCATAAGATTTTTAAACTTATATGTTCACTAATACTATGATTTACACTTTTTTTTACAGAGCATTACACATTTGAGCATTTGAACTTTTACTTTAATAGTTTGATTCAACACAATAGAAGAAAAAGAAAGAATAGAAATTGCTGTGGGTCTTCCCATCAAAGTTTTCTCAGTTAATGGCAGGCTTGCTATTTTTCCGAAAGTGTCAATGGCCGCCAGGTGTTTATTATCCCTTGTTGACATACGGCCATAGAGTTCATTGGTTTTAAATATTCATAGTTCACAAGCAATAAAACGGTTGGTAGCATTTTAATGGCTTTCTGATGGATGGGTCAAAAATTGAATTTTATTTCGAACGTGGTTGAAAAAAATGTATTAAAAAATGTTAATTATCATAATGTTTTTCTAGTGAATTCTTAAGTTTAATGTTTAATATTATTATTTCATTTTTATTTTTAAAGCAATTCACCGAACGGATTTTTTTTACTGTTATGAAAAATATAGTGGTCTTGGTTGTAACGTCATTTTAATCATCTCATTAATTTAGAGTTTCATATGTAGTCATGATTTTTAATGACAATGTTAAAAAAAAAAACAATACTATATTAAGGAATCACTTTCAAGCCAATCATGATCTTGATGATTTTTTTTTGGGTTATTAAACTTTCGGTTTTGGTTTCGACCTCGGCCAAAGGTTGTGGCGATAGCAGATCGACCTTCAGCCGTTCGAGCTAGATGGTCTAAATCACCCCAGTAAATATGACCACATATTTCTGGTACACGGTGTATATAGGGTGACAGGTAATTAGTGACTGACTCATGATAACATACAACTTTCCCAAAGGATCATTTTTCTATACTCATTTAATTTACCACAATAACACAACAGCCATATAAAATTTGGGGATGCGAGACGTGCGGGTGCTGAGCCTATCCACTGTAGCACGGTACGATAGTAATGCTACAGAACAGCGTCATGCGGCTAACAGCTGATAGGTCAGAGGCGCACGCGCGCGCAAATTTCAAATGGCTGTTGTGTTATTATGATGTAAGTGAAAGAGTAAAAAAAAGTTTATTTGGGAAAGTTGTTATTATAATGAGTACAATCACGTGTTTAAGTATCGGTCACTAATTACCTGTCACGCTATATTTATTAACATAACAATGTTCACTTGTACGTAGTATCCTTACAATAAACTCCAAACAACTCGCTCGTTTCACAAAATTATATACAAAATTACCCAACTTTACTCACGGCAAAGTTAAGAAGTATTGCCCTCCGTAATGACGAAATATTGAAAATACCGTTGCGAAAAAAAGTTGCGAACTTGCGAGTGCAAAAGCTGAGATCTTTGCTCACTCCGCCAAGAGTTTGTCGCAGATTTGAATAACAAGGGAAACCTTTTTCTTTCGCGTTCTTCCCTACCCTGCTTAAGGATGTATTATGAAGAGCACATCAGTAGGTATACGTACGCATGGCGACTTATCAAGCTAAAGAAACCAGTTTATGCGGAACTCTCATTGTACGTGATATAAAAACATTTGATAGAACAAAGCAAGGTCATGTTATACTGGAAAGGAAAAGCTCGTGGCTAAATAATAACAGCCGCACGGGTCGATCTTTAAGGTTAAGCCGTGCTTGCCGAGGTTGGTCTGTGGATGGGTGACCAGAATTACATATCGAGTTTTCTCCGTGCCTCGGAAAGCACGTTAAGCCGTTGATCCTGGTTGTGATTTGTAGATTTTTGACAGTCGTTACCGAGTAGTCAGAAGACAAAAGTTTGACATGCAGTCTTACCAAGGGGTATCGTATCACCTAGTTACTGGAGTTGTGGAGATCAGATAGGCAGTCGCTCCATGTAAAATGCTGGTACTCGGCTGCGTCCGGTTAGACTAGATGCCGACACCAAGATGGCTTGGGATAAGGCTAGGTAACTAAAAAGAATGAAAAAATATTTATTTGTCGTAGTGACATGACGTGCATACAAAATAACAATGAACACCATATACATACAAAAAACATTTGAAAGTACAGTAATATAAAATATACAACAATACGATAAAAAAAAAAAAAACCAAAAAAAAAATATAAGTATACAAGTTGACAGCTTGCACGTCGTGACTGCGACAAGTAGGTTACCACTCAGCATGATGCTGTGCTATGGGGGGCCCACATCACAGCGCTGGTTTTCAGTGGTCACCCGTGAAAAAACGTACGGAAATCAAGACAGCGTAAACATTGAATTACATGAATAGGAAAAATAACACTAAGGGTCAGTTCACACCGAGACGCGCCGCGACGCGACAATACTTGAAGGGGCCAGTGATTTCGCATTGCGTCGCTCTACGCCGCGAGGCGCAGCGCGGTGCAGCGCTGCATGGCGCAACGTATTCTGATTTCTACTGAAATCTACCTCACAAGGCCGCTCGACGCAGCGTGACGCCGCGCTGCGTAGCTCTACGCCGCGAGGCGTCGCGCGGCGCAGCGCTGCGTGGCACAACGTATTCTGAATTCTCACAACGAAATGTGTATCTTTTCGTGTATAAAATAAAGTTATATTTTGAATCGCTCTTTAAAAGTGTGCGCACAGCGTCACGTCGCGTTGCGTCTCGGTGTGAACTGACCCAAACAGTACTTGGATACAAAACAACTATAAGAGATAACAATAAACACTACAAACATATAAAAGTATGTGTCCAGGCTAAACAAAAATAAACATGTATCTAAACATGATGGCGTGTTTTGTTTTCGTCTCGCTCTCACCCCTCCCCACCCGAGTGTCGCAGTCGCCTGCGCGCGCGCCGCCGATCATACGACTTCATCATACCCTGACAACACTACACAGTACACAGTCAGCGCAGATGATCATGTTATACTGGAAATTTATAGCTACATGAGTCGATGTGTGTACGCTCCTCGATTTCTCTTCTTCAGATTTTTAAACTTATATGTTCACTAATACTATGATTTACACTTTTTTTTACAGAGCATTACACATTTGAGCATTTGAACTTTTACTTTAATAGTTTGATTCAACACAATAGAAGAAAAAGAAAGAATAGAAATTGCTGTGGGTCTTCCCATCAAAGTTTTCTCAGTTAATGGCAGGTTTGCGACATGGGACTTAAACATCATATGCCTAGCCTTTTCCCAAACTATCTTGGGGTTGGCTTCCAGTCTAGATCCGGATGCAGCTGAGTACCAGTATTTTACATGACGCGACACTGCTTATCTTACCTCCACACCCGAAAGTCCTCCGAAGTCATCAAATGGCTCCCGCTCTGGCCGGAGCGGATAATAAGATACCCCTTGCTAAGACTGGATGTCAGACTTTTGCCTACTGACTACTCGTAACGACTGTCAAAGATCTACAAATGACAGCCGGGACCAACGGCTTAACGTGCTTTTCGAGGCACGGATGAAACTCAGTGTGTAATTATGGTCACCCATCCACGGACCTACCCCAGCAAGCACGGCTCAAAATCAAAATCAAAAAATCAAAATATTTTTATTTCACATAGGCCTACATGGGCACTTGTAAAACGTCGACAAAAGGTGCTCGGTTCGGGTTGGTCGTTTCCTATGGAGAAGAACCGGCAAGAAACTCCATGACTCTTTTAAAATCATTTGGCTTTACAATTTTTCTATGTTACAGCATTGGCACTTAAGTATGAGTGGACATCGTAGGCCCGACAATAAGTCGTTGCTTACTACAAAACGTAGAACAAGATAAAAAGTTACCAAGGATCTAGGAATCTATAAGGCCTACAAAGTCCATACATTTACAAACAATCGGTAAATAAGAAAAAGAGTATATACAAAAAAAAAAAGAAGATATTGCAAAAAGACTAGATTAAACAAGTGACACAAATGTTGTCATCCGTGCTGTAACTATTCTAAACAAAATGGTGTAATGATTAAGAAACTATTGTAAAACATCTGATTAAAAATAATGGAAAAAGTAAATAAAAAAAAAAAAAAACAAAATAAAAATAAGATTGAGAATAGTTAGAGACATCCACACATTTGTGCCGTTTTATGAGCTACCAGGGAAGCCGCATGTGCGTAGGGGCTCAGGCCAAACTTCTCTATCTTCAACGTAGTCCTTAATTTTGTAATATGCTTTTTTAATTAGGACACGTTTGATATAATTTTTAAACTTTCCACCGGTCAGTTCTGTAACTGACTTCGGCAACTTATTATAAAAGCGTATACTGTTTATAAGAAATGACTTGCTAGTTTTTGTTAATCTAAATTTTGGTATTACAATTTCGTGTTTACTGCGCGTGTTTATATTATGGAAGTCGCTTCTAATTTTGAAAAGTCCTCGGTTTTTGCGGACATATAAAATACATTCTAAAATATAGAGTGAAGGCAGAGTCAGTATATCGATTTCTTTAAATTTTTCTCTGAGGGACTCAACCTTAAAGATCGACCCGTGTGGCTGTTATTATTTAGCCACGAGCTTCTCCTCATGGGACTTAAACATGATTATAGATATATCGGTGCACTGTTTGATACCTATTCCTCTGGATAACCCTCGGGGCTTTCAGGCACAATATTATGCGAACAAAATCCACGACCTAAACTGAAAACCATTTTATTGGTTTAATAAGTAGGCACTGTAAACAGTAAAATTAATGTCTATTGTAAACGAAATCTGTTTGCGCTAACAAATTGTACCAGTAATTTATTTAATAGATTTCTTGGGGATTATTAATGAGCTATTTATTCTTAATGATGTCAAATAAATTGGGTTACTAAGCGAGCGTTGTATCGTCGAGTCGCTTTCTTGAACGTTAAGGAAGGCAGGAGAAATTAAATATAATTATGTTGGATACGATTTTGCTATATTTTTTATGTACACACAAAACACTTAATGTATAAAATTACTTAAAGATTGAAGAGCTTAAAGGTATCTACCGCTAATTTTATTAGTAATTTCTTTCATCAGACCTGTGACAGGGTAATTATTGGATGATAGACGTAGCCACAGCGTGTGTAGAAAGATAATACAAAGAATTTTATTCTATTTTCGTAAAAAGTTGAAAAAATAAAAATGGCGGCGTGGCGTTATTCAAAATTCGAACACGCACGATCTAGGTAAAACTATAATTACGAAAGTATTTTTTATGAGTTCGAATCCTGAATCCGTCTGTTTAAAAAATAAACCTACATTGTTTTTGCAAGACCTCTTTAAACATAACTAACCGATCACTGTCCCAACCCAGAAGAAAAATCATTACCCTACTAAGAACCACAACTAAAAATCATTAATTTCCCTTCAGTCCAACCGAATTCACAATCGAAATTAAACCAAAAAAGGGGTTCTTTTTATACGCAAGGGACCTCAAAGTTGATCAACCCTTTCTAAGTTTGTCGAAAAATGGCCGCCAAACGCCCTTGACTGGTGATGGTAAGGGTGTCAGATAAAGACTGCAATCGATACTGTTATTTTTAGGACCCAGACAAAAGGGATGAAAGTTTTCCTTACCCTTTCAAAGGTTCGTCCTCGACCTGAAACAAATATAAATGGAATATTAGTTTAATTTGGTAAGCGGGCAAAGTGTGAAGTATTTGTGGGACTAGTCAGTAGGTTTTCCTATTATATATTATAGTAGGTATTGAGACTTAGGAACAAATGGATTCGGCACAAATTTCATGACAGTTTCCACTAGAACTAGAAGATTACAATGAATGTAATCTTCTAGTTTTAGTAAAAACTGTCATGAAATTCGTACGTGTCATGAATGTCGGGTTCATCATCTGCCTAGCCTTTTTCCAAACTGTCTTGGGGTCGGCTTCCAGTCTAACCGGATGCAGCTGAGTACCAGTATTTTACATGAAGCAACTGCCTATCCGACCTCCACAACCCTAGTAACTAGGTAATAAGTTACCTCTTGGTAAGACTGGTTGTCAGACTTTCGGCTTCTGACTACTCGTAACGACTGTCACAGATCTACAAATGACAGCCGGGACCAACGGCTTAACGTGCTTTCCGAGGCACGGAGTAAACTCGGTATGTAATTATGGTCACCCATCCACGGACCAACCTGGGCAAGCACGGATTAACCTTAAAGATCGACCTGTGTGGATGTTATTATTTAACCACGATACATGATTAAGCTGCTTTTTTACAGTTTATTTTAATTGGTCTTTGCATTTGCCCAGATGTGGAAGACTCAAGAGGCTAATTAATGAGCAAATAGTAGCCAAAGCTTCGAGGTCACTGGGTTTTGTTATGAGACTCGCAGGGTGTTTCAAGAGGGCGAAAACCCTTAAGATTCTTTATTGCTCTTTTGTGAGAAGTCACCTCGAATATGCATCACAAATTTGTAACCCTTGTTATGGCAAATACATTGATCGTTTTGAAAATATACAAAAAAGATTTATTCGCTTTCTATGTTTTCGGCTACGTATACCATACCATTCTGATGATTACTTAAATCTTTGCAAGAAATTTAATTTGCAACCACTTATAAATCGTCGTCGACTAGCAGATTGCACCTTTCTTTTGAAAATTATTTCCAACGAGATTGATTGTCCTGATCTCCTGCATAAACTGCGCTTCAATGTACCCAGGAGATCGGTGAGATTTAATCCGCCTATCTCCATTCCTTTTTCTTATTCTAACTATAGGCGAAATTCATACATGGTGCGAGCGAGTAAGGACTTTAATATCCTTTGTAAAGAGTTCTCATTTGACCCATTTACCACTTAAACCTATTCGGCACGCACTCGGCTGAATGCTGACTTTTTTAAGAGTGTTTAGTTCTTATTGTTCTTTATATACTCATATAAATCGTGCTTGTTAGTGATCCTAAGTTTTCTACTACTTTTTCTATTTCTATCCGTGAGAACCTGTAATTGGCTCTATGCCTCATATTCAATTGTTATCCATCTGTTACAGCTGTTGGTTCTCCTATGATTAAATAAATAAAAAATTGGCCCTAAATCAGACCCATATTTACATAGCTTAAAATACTGACTGCATAATTAATGTAAATTCTTTTCTTATTATTTATATCGAAATGTAGTCCCATAAGTCTAGCAGCTGTTACAAGTCTAGCTGCTGTGCAGCAGCTGTTACATGGGCACTTATAAAACGTCGAAAAAAGGTGCTCGGTTCGGGTTCGTCGTTTCCTATGGAGAAGAACCGGCAAGAAACTACATGGTAACTCTTTTAAAATCATTTGGTTTTAAAATATTTGAATGTTACAGCGTTAGTACTTAAGTATGGCAGGACAGTGTAGGCCCGACAATAAGTCTTTGTGTTCTTACTACAAAACCTAGAACAAGACAAAGCAAAAACAAAATTTATTTAAAGTAACAGAATCTTAGTTGTGTAACTGTCAACATAATTATAAAAGGTGGTTATGTAGGTTTATTAATCAAATGAACATCGTAATTTAATCAAAATGATACTTCAAAGAAACTCTAAAATAAGAGTTATAAATTAGATTTTGCTGGGTAAGAGTATATCACATTATTCTATTTGTAATAGAACACGTATTTTCTGAAGTAGAACTTTCAGACCTCAGAAGGAGGTATAATTAAATTACCACACGTAATAAATATCCACACTGATAATTATGTAGTACAGTGGAGCCCTGGGTTTGATTTCCAGGTTGGGCATTGTGTTATTGGATTTTTCCATAAGGAATTTCTCAGTAGCAGCCACGGAGTTTAGATTTTTTCCCAATTGATGGCAATAGGCTCGCCCCCTATTGCTTGGGAATTAAACATAATAGGGATGATGACTGGGTAAAGAAAACTAAATTCTATTTTGTCCGTCAATCAGGTAATACAAAAATATTAGATACGTATTTTTTGTTTTATCAAGTTAACAAAAAAATACTTAGTTAAAACGCATTAAAGTTGGAGAGTGGGGGCTCACTACGTCACAACTAGGTATAAAATGTACTGAGCCGTGACGTCATGCGCCATTTCAACTCAAAATATCTCCGTAATTTTACGATTACGTGAAAAAAGAAAAAATACATGTCAAATACTTTTAAATAATCTACCCGATAGACAAATTAAAAAAAAAATGAGTCACCATGCCTATTGGTGAAATGTGGATATAATATAAGGTACACCTCTGACTAACTCTCCGAGGATATCAGGCGTGATGTTACGTTATGTTAATAGGTATGTAATATTTAAAATGCGAAAGTGAGTCTTCCTGTCTGTCTGTTTATTACTTTTTCACGTCTTAACGGCTGATACAAATTTTAGTAAAGGGCTTGAAAGATTTTTGTATGAAGCGTGGCTTGCCCGACTTCCGCCATCTTAATTTATTTTCAAAGTAGCGGCCGCGCACAAAACCTGTATTAATCAATACCTGGCAAAAAATACAGTTTATTTTTGAGTAAAAATATCAGTACATCATTCTGAACACCCATATAGAAATTCTTCATCAGTTTTTGCGTCGCAATTGGGGTAAGAGCCTATTGCCATCAATCGAGCACAGATCCAGTCTTCGCACTGCTAAGGAGAAATTTGTGATGGAAAACTCAATTTTGCTGTGACAGACCTGAGAATCGACCCCAAGACTCCTTTACTAATAGATCAACTAGGCAGTCAAACAAAGTTTCCCTTACGACCCCCGCTGAAACGTCCGGGCGTACTTATACGCCCAAAAATTTTTCCAGTCAAACGTCCGGGCGTACTTATACGCCTCGAAGAGTTGTACGCAAAAAACTTACTAAAACTCTCAAAATGTCTATGAAGTGAATGTATGGTAGCGCCTTTATCGATACAGTATGAAATTCCGCGTCAAATGCCAAAAGACCGAGTATCCAAGTCCGCATATTTGTTGAGAAATAAAATGTCAAACTTCAATTTCTCAGTGTCAAATTTTATTGCTCCGACTCAAAGTGATCGCCGACTTTAAAATGTAAGTATAATTTTATATGTAACCCGATACATATAGTGTATTATATCAAAATAAACCTCAAGATCCAAGCTTTACAATTAACTATAAACTTCGTAGGTTCAAAGTATGTTGAAACGATAATATTAAAATGAAAATGTGAAAAAAATCCGCCATGTTGACCGTGGTGATTTTCGTAAAGTTTTTTATTTGTTTTTAATGGATTTATTGCGAAAATCGTTAATATAATGCTCGTAATATGGAAATTAGTTCATTATTAGTATTTACACACAATAAAACAGTAAAATACTACGAAATTTTGCAATATTTTATGTGTCAAAAATTTTGTTCCCCAAGCATTTTTTAAAACATTTTTAAAAACCAAATTTAACGGTTTTAAACTGTGTATTTACACAAAAACGATAAATAAGGCTGTTTTACTACTCATAAAAAACTGCGTTTTGGTTTGCCTAACTACGGCGAACCAAAAAGGAAGGTTATGGTTTTTGTTTTGTTGTTGTATTGTATTTGGTGTTTTGTTATCCCCTGTATTGTCTGGGTAGCCACAGCTACCCAATAATAATAATTTCAATGATTTTCGAAATGGAATTACAGACTCCAGCAGGTCAGGCTACCTGAAACTCAAACTTTCTTTCAGTTCTTCAGACTTGTGTGTGGCCCTGTGTGTGTGCATGTGTATCTTTAAAAATAAACTATAGAATCTATGTCTATGTTTTAGGTCTCATGATGAAAGCCGTGATTTGGGGCAGGCGTTAGATGAAGCACCAGCCCGGGGACCGGGGCGTTGTAGAAAGAGTGGTGAGGGAGAGGCATAAGTGGATGCGCAGCCGTATGTATCTTATTCAGTGTGTTTTTAAGATAATTAATATGTGCAAGTTAGTATGTTTAATGTTGTTATGTTTTAATGTTGCATATAATTTTTGGCAGTGCCGTTCTGGAGGATCCGCTCGCTCCAGTTAGGGCTTCTTACACCGGGTGAATGCACTCTCAGCTAAAGCCTGGCAGGAGCTTAAGGTGTGGAAGCAGCGCGCTCAGCTTGAGCTGATGCTTATGCCCGATGTCAAACCGCGCAAGCGGGCAACAAGGTAATTTATTTTTTTCTTTATTGTCCAGCAATTCGCTGAATCCTAGCTGCAAAGAAGTTTGTCAGTTTTTTTTTGTTTAACGGACAACCATCTCCTGAACGGTAGCCATGTATTATGGCTGCTGCTAGCCCACCGGTAGCCGAAGGTATACTTTAGACGCCCAGGCTGTCCCATTCTTCTAGTAAAATAGTTTTTTAACTGTATCATCCTTAGTAACTTACGTCTTGATTGTTATAGATCTCCCCGCCATCGCCAACATAGAGTTTGTGCCATAATAAGACTTTGTAAGAATGAGGTTATAATACAAGTTTGTTTGTTACAGCTGATGAAGCTGGAGCTCCAGTTACAGCAGATGAGCCAGCCCCAGGCTGCTCTCACTGGCCTAGCCAGGTGTCTCAAAGCGGTCAAGTCTCAACGTACCTACCATACCCTACCCTACCTACCTACCTATCCTACCCTACCTACCTACACTACCATACCCTACCTACCTACACTACCCTACCCTACCATACCATACCATACCATACCCTACCCTACCCTACCCTACCTACCTACCTACCTACCTACCCTACATACCAATTGAAATTGAAATGCAATCTTTGTCTACCTGGACGTTTCGGTGAAAAAATTATTGGGTAGCCGTGGTTACACCCGGACATTTAAGCGGAAAAAATATTGGGTAACCATGGTTACGCGAACATTACAGCATTCCATTTTCAATACCTACGTTGTTGTAAAATATTAAATAAATACAATATCCCATCAGTGTCTCATTTCAACACAAATCACAACATGAAATTCAATCCCTTTGTAAACTAGCCTTAGGCGGCCATCTTTCACGCACACATACACACGCTCACGCACACATACGCAGGCCGCCGCCGGCATCGAATCAATGAGGGAAAGGGTCTATTGTTTTGGTTCATTGTGCTACTCAGAACATTCCAAGTAAGGACATATGGGTATCAAAAAAAAGGTTATATAGTCTAGTTTCATTATAAATAGGTTTTATTGACACAAACTACAAAATTATAGGTAAAAACTTAGTAAGAACAAATATTTTACTGATATTCAACACATATTCTCAAGTTTACATTTTCTTCTAAGTAATTCTCTCGAGTTGTTGGATATAGTTTTAGCATATGTAGATTCCGTATAGTTTCAGCTATACACCGTATTTTTTATATTGGTGTAGCTGCAGTAGTTTACGAGATAATAAGCTTTAAATGGGAAGCGGCACGGGGGCGCTTGCGCAGCAATGTTTCCGAGCGCGCTATGACGTGTCAGTTGGGCGTATAAATACGCCCGGACGTTTCAGCGGGTATTTAGACCAGGAGTTGGAACTTAATAGTACATTGTTACCCTAGGGGTGAAAGTAACTTATTTAGCCCCGAGACGGGGTTATAATAGTTCGAGGGACTAAATAAGTCTTTAACCCGAGGTAAACACTCTGCTTTTCATTACGAATACAAGGAAAGTAAAAATAAAAACAAGAATTAGCTAAAGCAAAAATGAGTAAATTTTATTTTCCATAAATCAACAACTTTTCCCGCCTAATTTGTTTTTTTTTCTGTGGCCAGCCAGCTATTCAGCCATTATTTTTCATTTTCATCATTGAAAAAATGGTAAATATTTTGCCTAAATCTATGTTATTTTAAAGAAATTGTTTAAATTAAATTATTATAAAGTTATTAAAAAAATATAGATTATTTAAACAATACTTAACTTTAAGCTATTTAAATTTTACATCGTGGCTGCATAAAAAGTGTGAATGTGTGTGAAAGTGCATGGTTCAATAAAAATGTGAAAATAGAACTAGTTTTTTTTTATAATTCTTCATCTGTCAGTTGAAAGCGATTCTCCCTAGGGATGAAAAGTATTACTTTCAACCACTGAGTATGAGTAATGAAAAACATTTTTCTATCCCGTGTGTCCCGTGGGACTTTCAGACTTAACGTGGTTGAAGCCGCGGCCAACACTGAGTCTTTGATAAACAATAAAGAACCTAAGTCTCAGCAAATTAACATACAGAATAACTCGCAGCTAGAAATTATCCAGTCAAAAACATCGTCAACCCAAAAACAGTAGACACATACTTGCCGACAAAGGGCAGACACAAAAAAGGGTCAAAACGTAGTTCTCACAGATCACTCAATTTTACAAGAGTATCTTAGGGGTCAACACACTCACACTGGTATTCTTAGTCGTGAACTGAACTGAAGTCGGACTTAACCACGCCTACATTCCGCCCTTTTTGTTTATAAATTGCCATATACGTCGTTTGTTTATAAATTGAAATAACGTCTATTTTTCCTCTGTAAAATTTGAAGTACCGGAAAACTAGTAATTTAATACATCTTTAACATTGATTAAAGTGACATAATATGACATCTTTAGCATTGATTTAAGCAGAATGCAATTATGGGTTTGACAAAGATAGGTAGCTAGAGGAGGTACCTTATTCGAAGAACCGCCAATTGCGGCCAATAAATTCTAGGAATACTTTACTTATACATTTTTGACCTAAGTTGACTGTTGTCATGGCAACAACCGGTCGACTTAGGTCAAAAATGGATTTCGGAAGGCTTTTAGAATATAGGTTTAAATGTCTGAAGATCAAACTAGTTACGATTCGGTACTTTTACTTTTGTGATGGTATTTTATTTAGTTGTCGAAATGGGAAAGTTATCAATGCGACGTACTCGTTAAATTGCTTAAACTAGGCAAAACAAATGAATGTGAACTTGTTTCGAAACGAAGCTTCCCATACTAGCAGTCGTTAAATATCATATCGATTGCGTATCATAATACACAGGTCCTGTATTAGGACACGGAGGGATCACGCTGTCTATAATTATGTCACCATCCACTAATTGACCTCGACAGGCACTGCTTAACCTTGAAGTTCGTCCCGTGCGGCTGTTATCATATGCCCACGAGCTTTCTAAAACACACCCCTATTCACCCGAAGAAGTGTGTAACTCTCTTTATTTTGAATTTTTCTCAGAAAACCTCGGGAACACAAAGAAACAGATGGATCGTAGCAAATTGTTATTGTATCCACAGACGCGATATGGAAACGAGGGAATAAAAATAATCGAATAGGGAATAATTTTGCGGTCGGTTGATTTTGAAGGTTTTCAAGCTCTGTTTGGGTAGGCATTAGAGAGAATGCTTTGATTTTCAGATGGCTACAAAGTAATTGTAAGATTTTTGCTTGCTAATAAGTATTAAAAAAAATGTTACAAAAGAAAAACTTATATTATCAAAGGAGCGGAACACGTGTTGACTTTGACCCAAACGCCCATAGGTTTGGGTGGATGGCATGCTAATTCTGCTTTTCTTGCCTGTGCTTATTTTTGCGGGCGGGAGGCCCATGCTGTATCTTGCATCCAAGCTGGGATCTTTTTCGAGGAATAATTTTTTTTCATAACATGAGGAAGACCAAAGAAACGATGGATGGACTGTGTGAAGAATGATATGGCAAGAAAGGAGGTGTCTCATGAGATGACAAGTAATGGAGAAGTATGGAAGAAGAAGACATGCTGCGCCGACCCCAAATAAATTGGGATAAGGGCAAGAGAATGATGATGATTTAATTACAAGGATTAGACAGCCGATTTTAATATTTTTTTCAGTGATTTGTTGTGAGTGTCATATAATTTATGTTTCTTCGATTCAGGTAAAGTCGCGGGCAGAAGCTAGTAATATGTTCTAGCCAATGTTACTCTGTCTACCCGCTGTAATGTCCAGGTGACTATAGTTACCCAATAATTTTTCCGGTCAAGTGTCCAGGTAACCATAGTTACCCATTTGTAGTGCGTTCGAATTGTTCCAAAAAAACGTTCTAAAAAATGTCAGCTGTCGAGAATATCAGGACAAATTTATTCTCTGTGTTGCTCTATTAAATTACGCGTCAAACGCTCAAAACCCAAGTGTCCAAGTCGGCATATTTGTTGAGAAATAAAATGTCAAACTTCAATTTCTCAGTGTCAAATTTTATTGCTCTGACTCAAAGTGATCGCCGACTTTAAAATGTAAGTATAATTTTATTTGTAACCCAATACATATAGTGTATTATATCAAAATAAACCTCAATATCCAAGCTTTACAATTAACTATAAATATCGTAGGTTCAAAGTATGTTGAAACGATAATATTAAAATGAAAATGTGAAAAAAATCCGCCATGTTGACCGTGGTGATTTTCGTAAAGTTTTTTATTTGTTTTTAATGGATTTATTGCGAAAATCGTTAATATAATGCTCGTAATATGGAAATTAGTTCATAATTAGTATTTACACACAATAAAACAGTAAAATACAACGAAATTTTGCAATATTTTATGTGTTAAAAATTTTGTTCCCCAAGCAATTTTTAGAACATTTTTAAAAACCAGATTTAACGGTTTTTACCTGTGTATTTACACAAATACGATAAATAAGGCTGTTTTACTACTCATAAAAAACTGCGTTTTGGTTTGCCTAACTACGTCGAACGAAAAAGGAAGGTTATGATTTTTGTTCTTGTATTTGGTGTTTTGTTATCCTCTGTATTGTCTGGGTAGCCACAGCTACCCAATAATAATAATTTCAATGATTTTCGAAATGGAATTACAGACTCCAGCAGGTCAGGCTACCTGAAACTCAAATTTTCTTTCAGTTCTTCAGACTTGTGTGTGGCCCTGTGTGTGTGCATGTGTATCTTTAAAAATAAACTATAGAATCTATGTCTATGTTTTAGGTCTCATGATGAAAGCCGTGATTTGGGGCAGGCGTTAGATGAAGCACCAGCCCGGGGACCGGGGTGTTGTAGAAAGAGTGGTGAGGGAGAGGCATAGGTGGATGCGCAGCCGTATGTATCTTATTCAGTGTGTTTTTAAGATAATTAATATGTGCAAGTTAGTATGTTTAATGTCGTTATGTTTTAATGTTGCATATAATTTTTGGCAGTGCCGTTCTGGAGGATCCGCTCGCTCCAGTTAGGGCTTCTTACACCGGGTGAATGCACTCTCAGCTGAAGCCTGGCAGGAGCTTAAGGAGTGGAAGCAGCGCGCTCAGCTTGAGCTGATGCTAATGCCCGATGTCAAACCGCGCAAGCGGGCAACATGGTAATTTATTTTTTTCTTTATTGTCCAGCTATTCGCTGAATCCTAGCTGCAAAGAAGTTTGTCAGTTTTTTTTTGTTTAACGGACAACCATCTCCTGAACGGTAGCCATGTATTATGGCTGCTGCTAGCCCACCGGTAGCCGAAGGTATACTTTAGACGCCCAGGCTGTCCCATTCTTCTAGTAAAATAGTTTTTTAACTGTATCATCCTTAGTAACTTACGTCTTGATTGTTATAGATCTCCCCGCCATCGCCAACATAGAGTTTGTGCCATAATAAGACTTTGTAAGAATGAGGTTATAATACAAGTTTGTTTGTTACAGCTGATGAAGCTGGAGCTCCAGTTACAGCAGATGAGCCAGCCCCAGGCTGCTCTCACTGGCCTAGCCAGGTGTCTCAAAGCGGTCAAGTCTCAACCTACCTACCATACCCTACCCTACCTACCTACCTATCCTACCCTACCTACCTACACTACCATACCCTACCTACCTACACTACCCTACCCTACCCTACCCTACCCTACCCTACCCTACCCTACCTACCTACCTACCTACCCTACATACCAATTGAAATTGAAATGCAATCTTTGTCTACCTGGACGTTTCGGTGTAAAATTATTGGGTAGCCGTGGTTACCCGGACATTTAAGCGGAAAAAATATTGGGTAACCATGGTTACGCGGACATTACAGCATTCCATTTTCAATACCTACTTTGTTGTAAAATATTAAATAAATACAATATCCCATCAGTGTCTCATTTCAACACAAATCACAACATGAAATTCAATCCCTTTGTAAACTAGCCTTAGGCGGCCATCTTTCACGCACACATACACACGCTCACGCACACATACGCAGGCCGCCGCCGGCATCGAATCAATGAGGGAAAGGGTCTATTGTTTTGGTTCATTGTGCTACTCAGAACATTCCAAGTTAGGACATATGGGTATCAAAAAAAAGGTTATATAGTCTAGTTTCATTATAAATAGGTTTTATTGACACAAACTACAAAATTATTGGTAAAAACTTAGTAAGAACAAATATTTTACTGATATTCAACACATATTCTCAAGTTTACATTTTCTTCTAAGTAATTCTCTCGAGTTGTTGGATATAGTTTTAGCATATGTAGATTCCGTATAGTTTCAGCTATACACCGTATTTTTTATATTGGTGTAGCTGCAGTAGTTTACGAGATAATAAGCTTTAAATGGGAAGCTGCCCGGGGGCGCTTGCGCAGCAAAGTTTCCGAGTGGGCGTGGACATGCGCAACGGGTAACTATAGTCACCTGGACATTACAACGGTTCTGTCGTTTCCTTTTAACGCATTACGGCTGAACCAAAGTTTGATGAAATTCAGCATGCGGGTAGACTTCGACCTGGGTTAAGGCATACGATAATTTGTATCGTGGTAGTATCATTCTGTGGGATATTTGCCGACCACCACAAGGGTGATCTAGGTGTGTCTATTGCTGAGTATAAAATCATGACCTCTCTTGTCAGTCAAAAGCTCGATTTGAATACACTTTCGCTTGGGTCCTACCATTTCTGAGAATTCACAACATTGTTTTCACATTATAATAAATAATAATCTTATAAGAAATATCTAGACTATATAAAAGAGGCTCTGACCTTTATGAGCTTGATTCGTTTATAAGAAATTCTTGTGAAAAATAGTCTGATAGTAAACATCGGTGACTTTACAAGAAGATCCAATTTCTAAGAAAAAAATATACAGTAACGAATTTTGTGACCTAGGATCTGTCAATTACGTGCTGATATTGAAATACTCCAGAACTAACTATAGTAGAAACTTAAATAACAAGAATTAGGTTATCTAGAAGTTGCGATTATTATTCCGATTGAGTATATTGGAGCAGTGATTTGTCAGAGATAATACGTAATGTTCCTAAAAGACCATGGATAATTAAAAAAAAAACATAAAGATATCGTCTTATTCATTAAATTACACTTTCGCTGGAATGTCACGACCGGAAGAACTTTTTTAATAAAAAACGGGGAAAAAATGAAAAACACAATTTTAAAGTTTCTCTCTCTGAGATGAACTTTAAAGAAGGAAGTTTGATCACCCGCGTATCTTGTTACAATGCAACGTTTTTTTTTTTTTTATGAATATTGCATTTGATCTTGAGAAAGAGGTCGAGTTCGACCATGCCTACTACTGCTGCTTTTATGCTGATAAAATTACTAAACTTTAAGGCATGTCTTGCTAAGGGCCGATGCCTGCCAGGGCTGCGGGTTGTTCGAAAGAGATACCGTGGCCCTGGAACACAAAGGGCTAATAAGGAACATGGATGGGTTTTAGTCAGTACAAGTATGACACTCCCTCCCGCTCCGCCCAGAACGGGAGAAGTCATTTGATGATTTCCCATCAGTAAAAAAAAAGGCATGTCTTACTAAGGAGTTGGAGGTCGCAGGCTTGGGCACTTTACTTTGTGTTATACTCGTATCTACAGAGCCGTGTTTCTCTCAAAAACGGCAAGGGAAGGCAATCTTCTTCTTTTTAGCGTATCGATGGCAAATAGTTCAAATGTTAAGTCCAGCAGTGGGAACATTATAGACTGATAATACTAACGCTTAGGCTTGTCACGAATTCTTATTATCCACCTAGCCTTTTTTCAACTACGGCATCGGCTTCCAGTCTAACCGAATGCAGCTGAATAGCAGTATCTTACATGAAACAACTGCCTATCTGTCCTCCACAACCCAGTTAGTACTGGTTAATAAGATTGGTGAAACTGGTTGTCAGTCTTTCTGGCCACTGACTACCTGATACGAATAATATCAGGTAGCCAGTGGCCCGAAACGATAACTGTCGAAGATCTACAAATGGCAGTCGGGACCAACGGCTTAATGTGCCTTCCGAGGCACGGAGGAAGCTCGGTATCCAATGGGTGGTCACCCATCCACGGACCAACGCAAGCAAGCGCAGTTTAAATTAAAGATCGATTTGAGCGGCGGTTTTTGTTAGCTCCTTAGTTTCGATCCTGTCCCGAATTGTTTTACTATTACACAATAATTCCTATTCAACCTGACTAGGAATCCCAAAATTTAAAAATGGTCCTTTCGGTAAGCTCTATGCTAAACAAGTAAAAAACAATACAGGCGTCTTTCGTACAGTTTAATACCTAGAGCATTTTTTAAGAGGGAACTATAAGAGAAATGAAAAACAATTTGTGAAAATTAATCTGAACAAAAATACTTTTGTAAAAATATACAGCCGTCCCTCTGGTGTCCAAGTTAAGAGTATTTGGCGAGTACAATTATTTTTGTTACCGAAATACTTATTTTACACCTTAAAATTAAATTCATAATATAAAAATCAATGCTTTGGACGTTGTTTTAAACTCCACCGTGTTATTTCATGCTTGTTATACAGGGTGGAAATGACACCGACATAAAAACGCTATGGAACGGATGTTTTTGATGTGAAACTTCTTATGCGACTTCCAACAAGTTTAACGCTACCATGGAGGGGGAATATTTTCTGAAACTCACTAAGAGATGGCAGTATTACAAGATTTGTGACTACGTAGTTCTACTAGGTACTAGCCTTCGCTCAATTTCCATGAGTAGAATAACCTCGATAAACTTGTGTAATAATTATGTAATAAAAATAATACAACAATAAAACAACAAAATAGAAGCTCAATAAAACAAAAAACGAGAGTGAATGCGTGGCACTCGAACGCATGCGTGTAGTATTACGAAGTTTCACTTCTTCCGCGTGGGAACTCCACGCACTGTTTTTTTTTTATTAGATTAAATATGTATTTTTTTATTTTATTATTTAAAATAAATTTACCACTTTTTTTTCCATAAATTTAGAAAAGGCACAAATCTTAAGCATTATGAATGCAGATCAGCAATATTCTAGACTTATGTTAAGTTATAGTTCAGGTTTACTTACGAAACTTTCCCTACCTATCTCTTGGTCATCAATATGCCAAATTTCATCGAAACCTAAGTAGCCGATAAAGCCATACAAACCAACATAATTATTTTCACATTAATTATAAATTTAATATTTGTTAGGATTACGATAATCAAGCCACACGATGTTTAACTTCGGCAATACTAAGCAAATATTTTTTTATAAAACTTCGCCTATAACTTACGCAGTCAACCCTCCCCAGATTTTCCGGAACACGAAATCCGGCCCAAGACGGCTTGTCAACACGCTCGTCCGTCCAACCGTCGGAACTAAGATTTTTTAAATTATACCAAAAAATAAATGTTACATCTAAAATTGTTCCTTTCTGCTGTTTTATTTGATGGCCTTACAGAAGCGTAAGGGTCTTATTATTTTTACTTCAACATTAGAACGGGTTTTCAGAGAAATTGGTTTTTCAGGTCATTGGCTTTCTGAAACTAAGCCTACGTCTGGGTCTAGAAAGAATAATTAATTATTTTCTGAAAATATTATAAGCACCTGAGTAATCCGAGTTATATTCCCAAGTACAGTCAACCCACGCCAGTGGTAGAACTTTCAGCTTGCGCTGGTTTAGCGCAGTACAGAGTTCCAATAGAATATGATAACAGCTTATACTGTTCTTGACACTAAAGTTGCGTGGTCGTCTGTACCTAACCTTTTTCATAAAATAGTCAAAGTACTTTACGAAACTACTAAGAACCTATTTGGTCTGAAACTATTTGAGGATTAGAAGAAAAACTAGACGTTTCAGGTTTTTGGCAGGCTTTACCTACTTTAGCACTTATCAGCTGGAACATTTTGGAGTGAATAGTTGACATGAAATCATTTCTTTCACCATTATTGAAATTGTGTAGTATTAAATACTATTCTTCGCTGAAAACTTCGAGGATCTTCAAAATAAGCTTAAAGACGTATACGACGTTTCTTTTAAAGTAGGACTGAGGATGAATATGGCTAAGACGAATATTATGGCAAACATCTACAGCAATTCAAATCCTTCTGTCAAAATAGGAAATGATGAGTTGAAGATGGTTGACCACCGAAGATCTTGGCCATATGCTTTTATTTGGCAGAGAGCATCAACAAAAGGAGATATCCCGGAGAATACACTTATGCACTTGCTCGGGTGGGCCGCGTTTTGTAAATTGGACGACATTCTGTGATCTGCCAAAATTCCGCTATGTCTAAAGTACCGCCTTAACCAGTTCTGCCCACGATGACTTACGGTGCTGGAACATGGATGCTCACACAGGAGGCTGTGCACAGACTGAGAGTTGCACAGAGAGTCATGGAGCGTTCCAAGCTCGGTAAAAAGCTGATAGATACAGTTCCTAACGTCACAATCCGAAAACATGAGGACTATATACAAAACGGATATTACTTCTATATTAATTTCATATATCTGAAAAGCGACCTTATTTATACCATTTTCGCTCTTTTACGACAAAAATCGGAAATTCAATTCTTTGAGAATTTTGTTTATGCGTGAGCTGTTCCTAAAGGATATTGGCAATCGTCGAACAAATTCGTATGTAGCCATAATAATTGTCCAGGATGCGGAATAAACCTTTTGATTCCGTAAAGTTCTTAGGAAACCTGAAATGAATGTTCGGACGAAAACATTATTTAATTTCCTTTAAATTATACCGCCCTGTGAGACATTTTTAGATCATTCTAAAAAAATTGCAAAAAAGTATGGGTCAGCCTTTTAACTTAGGTACAACATATCCCTGGTTACACAAACTGAAAGATTTTTGACAACAATCCGACACGACCGGGTACGGTCAACCATATAGTGTAGCATGGATGTTAATGGAGCTGATAATGATACAAGGTGTTGTTTTGCATCCTCGTCAAATTCAAGGAGGTAACTATTCTCGTCCCAAATTAATAGTAAAATGGGTAGGTATTTATTTTTTTGTACGTAATTATGGTCACCCATCCAAAGACCAACCTCGGCATGCGCGGCTTAACTTTAAAGATCGTGCCCTATTACATGGGACTTAAACATAGCTGGTGAAATGTGGGTGTACTTGTTAGGTACACCTCTTCTTAACCTTTTGTTGATTACAGGCGTGATTTAACGTTATTTTGGTCGTTTGTTTCGAATATTCGTTACAAGTATGGAATCCTGAGCTTTTCTCTAAAAGTTAAGTTTTTTAAAATACTACGAACGAACACTTGACTATACAAGGTGTTGTTTTGCATCCTCGTCAAAATTCAGGAGGTTGTCACACAAGACATGAATAATCAATTAAAATAACTATACCTACAAAAAACCGCGTTTTTCAATATTGAACATATTAAAAAACGCTGTTTTTTTTTCATTGTTTAAGTTTGTCAGTATTTGAGAATAACCCCCTCGACGTAGCTTAGGGAATAAGAAACTATCGAATAAACGCTTAAGATTTTTTCAATATGTGAAAGCACGAATATAGGTCGATGATCAGACGGGCCGCGTTTAATACACGGGCGGTTTATAATTAGCGATTTCAGTAATTAAGAAAAAAAAAACCTAACTATTTTATTATTGACTAGCTGTGCCCGCGACTTCGTCCGCGTGGAATTAGAATTTTCTGAAATAAAAGTAGCCTAAGTTACTCCTTATTACATCAGCTATCTGTCAGTGAAAGTTCCGACAAAATCGGTCCAGCCGTTTCAGAGATTAGCCGGAACAAACAGACTGTCAGACAGACAAAAATTGTAAAAAATGTTATTTTGGTATATATACCGTATACACCTTTTTACTACATGCATATGAATGTACATTCATATGCATGTAGTAAAAAGCGATTATTTTAATATTACAAACAGACACTTCAATTTTATTTATTTGTATAGATTCAGGGCGAGAATCAATAGCATAGTTACCTCCTTGAATTTGACGAGGATGAAAAACAACAGCTTGTATATGTGTGTATTACTCAATAAATAAAAGAAATAATAAGATTAAAGTCTCTAATTACGTAACAGTTTAATGAAAACCATTGAGTTCAATCATAAGATAATAATCCACCTGTCAATTCCAGTTAATAATGTTTTAAATTAAAATATTTCAGAAAGAGCACGCCTGAAATCTAATTTCCTTTCCGAAGATGAGGTTCTTTATAATCTGTCTCTGTAATTTTATCGAATTTCTGTGATCGGGAGTTCGGTGTTCCAAAGGCAACCAATGGGAAGTATGTATGGTTTGTTTGCTAAAGATTTCAAAGGATCGCAACGTTTTGATGAGTGTCGCGAATTGCGATAACGATTTCAAAAGTTGAACGTCGTTCTAATTTTCATTCTGGTCCGATTTTCTATCTATAAAGATAGAAAGTCGGAGCATATAGTGATCATTACCGTATAGTAGTCATTATAATTATGTTTATGGCCGGCTTCTAGTATTTTACATGAAGTGACTGCCTAATTTACCTCCTCGACAAACTTGGTACCACGATATCCTTTTGCCAGACTGATTTTCAGACCCTCGGACTCCTGATTACCCCAAACGTTTAATACAAATGACAGCAGGGACCAAGGACTCAACGTACCGTTGACTTCTCGTTTTGTTATGATTATTTAACCATCTACAGATTGACATAAATGATGTAACAAAAATGTTGCAACAATATTTTGATTTAAAAGAGTGTCCATGGAGTTTCTTGCCCATTCTTCTCCATAGAGATCTACGCTTTAGAATGGGCAACTACAGTACTTTCACAAGTTATTATGCCTTGTGTCTGGGACTGTAGCTTTGCGTTTTGTTTGTTTTTTGACTTTCAAAAGTGCCTGTAATGGTCTAATTGAAATCAATGCTTTGACTTTGAGTTTTTGACCTGTGCAAGCAGTTGCTGAACTTTGAAGAGCGACCAGTTTGTAGAGCGCTGATTCCCTATAAACAGCAATATCCAGCTTTTAATAATAATAAAATATCACCACACATTCACACCATTAATCCCTGAAGGTAATGGCAGAAGTGTACATTAATAGCACACCGACAGTTCAGTCGTTATGTTGTCCCATGAAATCAGGAGTGATCCTATTGCCATCAACCAGGAACAAAGGCTCCTTGGCTGCTGCTTTACTTCAGAGATATCCAGCAAGATTGATTTTTAAACGTTTCTTAAATGTCTTAATTTTTTACTAAATAGGCGTTAAGTGGCTTTCCGAGGCACGGAGGCATAAAAGAATTTTTAGAACATAAAAATGTTTGATAGATTACTAGTTAAGGAATTTACTATAAATTAATTAGGGACATTCGTATGTAATAATAATGCGTAATAATATTAATTTGTAGTAATAATTAAAATTGCATAATTTTTGTGATATTTTTTTTTATAATTATAATGATAATAATTAAATAATAATATGTACTAATAATTGAAACTGCATGATTTTTGTGAGATTTGTTTTCTTAATATAACTATAATAATTGTGATAATTTTATTATGAATAATTTGCACGCTTGCTTACAGACAGAATACAATGACTTGAAGGCTATAAGATCTTCCCTTGTAAACCATGTATTTTCTTGCAAATAAACAATTTGATTTGAGGAAACTCGGTATGTAATTATGGTGGTTCTCTATTGTGTCACCGTACTTTTTTATCCATAATTTAAAGTGCCATAACTTTTTTTGTCCTAATCATCATTTGTCCGAATGATACCTTACCCGAATTTAATATAACATAATATCACATGCCATAAAATTGAAATCCCTAAATATAATATGTCCTAAATCCGTTTGTCATAAATATTACAATCAATAATATAGAAAAGACATAAAACCGTTTTCAATAAAAGTCATAAGTCCTAAATTCAAATTACATAATGTTTATTTATAATAATAATATTCTTAGAACAAATTTTTATAACAAAGCTTTTGATGAGAAGTGAAGAGAAGTTCATACTTCTCTCAGCCCTTACGTAGATACAAGCGGGCAATATTTTTCCTTCTACCGACTTGTTTTAAGATACTAACTGGTTATGTAGTTCTGTTTAGTAGCAGGATAAATACGTTTTTGTTTTATAATATACACGTATCAAAAATAAATGATTGAAAATGCACCAATGTGAACCTTTAAAGACCAACAATGGTGGCATAAAATTAAATTAAAATGGCTTTACTTACGACAAAAATTGATTATACAACGAAAAATATTACTGGGTGTGCGAAAAGTACAAAAAAATAAACAATATAAGTGTAATGTGCGAGTGATTACTTCAGAGGAAAATGGTGTACACACGCTGTTAAACAAAGGAAAGCTGGAACACAATCACGAACCAGACGCATTATTACAGCAAGCATGCAGCATGCAAGCAAGCACGCAGCATGCAGCATGCAAGCGAGTACGCAGCTTGCAGCATACAAGCAAGCACGCAACATGCAGCATGCAAGCAGGCATGCAGCATACAGCATGCAAGCAAGCATGCAACATGCAGCAGGCATGGTTTCTGTCACGGCTCCGGCGCTTCGGGGCTCCGGCGGTCTCACGCGAGTTTAGCCGCCTCGCCCCTCCACGCCAACGCGATTTTAAATTACACTCTAGGGGTAAAGCAGACAAGACTGCGTGGAGTCGGATTTACAGCGATTCGTTTCTGTCACTAAAACCTAATTTTTAGCAAATATTTTAGGACTAAAAAAATATTATAAATGAACATTCGGAATAATACACATTATTTAACACAATACTTAGGACATATGACTTTAGGCCATGTAAAATTATGAGATTCAATTATTATAGTACTCGATATTATGATAGAATACATTTAGAACTAAAGATTATTATGTTAAACGAAATTTTGGGATTTCGAACATTATGGGTATTGAAGTTTATAGCAAACGTGTTATGGATAATGATTTTCGGACAAACAATAATTTTAGGAGAAGAAAAGGAGTACCAATTATGGTCACCCATCCACGGACCAACCTCGGCAAGCACGGCTTAACCTTAAAGATCGAGCCGGGCGGCTGTTATTATTTAGCCACGAGCTCCTTCCACCCTATATGTAGAATAAAAATAGGAATGAGGATGCCGAAAATTTTTTCATCACTTGACTCATAATTCATCAAATAATGTTACTGCAAAAAAGAACAAATAAAAAAAGATAATTTATATTGAAAAGAAAAATAAATCTGCATTTTAACAATCTCAATTTTTCACATCATTATTTTTACAGCATTCAACTGTCATAAAAGAATTGTCCTGCATCCAACAAATAAATTCAGCTTTTCCACTGTTGAACTTTTCACGTTATTAATCATTTTATTAAAATATCATAAACAGACGATTTTATCGGACAGACAAATAGCCTGAAAGACTTTAAATAATGCTCGTTTTGTTTCCAACCGATTTATTGTGAAGCCTTGAAATCTGCCATTTTTACAGTTAATATTCTGAGGTACTGATTAATCATTTTTGTCTCACGTTGAGATGTAAGTTTTTGGAAAGGAGCCTTTGGGAAAATAATATCAGCCGCTAGGTTTGGTCTTTAGTTTAAGCCGCGCTACCCTAGGTTGGTCTGAAGATGGATAACCACCCATTACATACCGAGTTTCCACCGTGCCTCGGAAAGCACGTTAAGCCGTTGGTCCCAGTTGTAATTTATAAATCTTCGACAGTTGTTACAGTCAGTGGTCGAAAAAATCTGACAAGCAGTCTTACCATGGGTGTCGTATTACCCAACATCAACTGGGTTATAGAGGTTTGATAAACGCGTACCAGTATTAACGCTTGGATATAAAATACTAGTATTCAGCGGTATCCGATTAGACTGGAAGCCGACCCAAACATAGTAAAGAAGAAAGAAAGAAAATATATTTATTTGTCGCAGGGACATGACGTGCATATAACATTACAAAAATAAAATAAAACAATAAACATAGGCAGGTACAACGCTAGAAAAAAAAAATAGTGTGTGGAGTCCGCGCGGAAGAAGTGAAACTTCGTAATACTACACGCATGCGTTCGAGTGCCACTCTCGTTATTTTATTAAGCTTCTAAATAATATTTTATTGTTTTATTGTTGTAAACTTTTTATTACATAAGTTTATCGATGTTATTCTACTCATGGAAATTGAGCGAAGGCTGGTCACACCGAAGAGTCGAATGCATGACTGTTTGCACGCCATCTTTCGTACCTAGTAGAACTACGTAGTCACAAATCTTGTAATAGCGCCATCTCTTAGTGGGTAATAGAAAATATTCCCCCTCCATGAAAACGTTAAACTTGTTGGAAGTCGCATAAGAAGTTTCACTTCAAAAAAAAATATGAAAAGTACAAACAGGACGAATCAAAAATGATTACTGCTTGCACGTCGTGACTGCGACAAGCAGGTTACCACTCAGAATGATGATGATGATTAGTAGGGAACAGGCTAGGCATATGATCATGATTATACGAGTAAATTCCATGTTTTGTGCACCATGTTATCCCTTCACATACGCTAGTCTAAATTTAAATTAGAAACTCCTATGTATTTTAAAAGTCACGATGGAATTTCAAACTGACGTAAATCAAAAGCAAAGTTGTAATTAAATTATCTAATTATCTTTAAATACTCCAACGTGACACGTTAAGAGAGTATTAGTCTAAGAGCCAGTCACTCCGATCCAAAGCCACAGGATTACGTGGTTTAGCTGCGACCTAGTTCAGGAGCTCGAGGTCAAAAATGCGACGATAGGAAAAGACGGTTTGTGATTTTTTAAAGCCAGAGGAAAACCAAGATGTCTATTTTGTAAGGTGTTTATGAACAGGCTTATTGTAAAAAAAAAAGAAGAAAAATAAGCCTTTAATGTTAGTATTGATGTTTTTTTCGTATTCTTCACAGCAAACCCCTTTTTAATTGATACCTATATCAGGCGGTTGCATAAAACATAACTAGTCCACTATATTGCATTTAGAATGCCGTCACTAAGTCCATGCATTGCCATCGGAATTAAACGTGGATTAAAAGAAAACAGCTTAATGGGTTGGGAATATCTGTTTTAAACTTCTTTTGTTAGATTATGACCTAAACAATTATTCAAAATTAACAACTAAATAACATTTTATTCGACACCGTCATTTATTAGGATGTACAGCCGAAAGTATATGTTACATGAATATTTCAGGCATATGAAACTGTTTATCTTTGCCTCTTGCATTAGTCTTCAAGGCATTGACCTATTGGCAATCTTCTTCAAGAAACAGGTGCAATAACAGCGAAGGTCACTTCTTTCTGCAAAGCACACCATCTTTCCAAATTAGTAATATTTATACACACAAAAGTAACTAAGTATAGATTTGTTTGTTAAATTTTCACGCCTAAACGGTTTGGCGGATTTTAATCCAATTTGGGCTGTGTACCAAATCACTAATTAGAAAAATACGAAAAACCATGACCCGGATCAGGACAAAACAAAAAACTATATTATCCACGGCATACGTTCCCGTGGAATAATTTCCTAACTCCAGCATCTAGTTCTACATCTTTATATCGGATACCTACGTACCCCTTTATTCTGCACCAACTTGTATCACATCCCTCATTATAAAGCTTCATTCCCCGCGCAAGCACCGTACACATAAAATCAAATCACCAATCCAATTTGTATCTTATACCCGCGTTATAAGATTTATTATTATACGCTCAAGAATATTGTTGCAAGTGGCAACTAAGCTTGTGGAAAATGAACGTAAGAGACTTGTTTCATCCAATAAATTTTCTTTGTTGAGACTTAGACGTAAGGTACATTTTAGATTGATGAAGTTTTAATGCAAGCGGAAGGGAAGATTTTCAGAGTAAACTGTAAGGTTTTAGGAAGTTTACAGTTTAAATGTTGTTGCTTATTATTTTAGAAGCTTGGTGAGATCAAAGATTATCTGATATTTTATCTCAAAGTTGTTATTTTTGATGAGACAGGTTCAGTTAAAATGTTTGCTTCATTTAAAACTCGTCCTGACGTTATTGAATGACAGTTTGTCACTAAGGAATAAACTTTTAATAGCTCTCTTTCGTTCCAGTTTTGTTTGTCTGAAACATGAACTGTACTTGATCCACAGAAGCTTTCTGGGTGGTCATATTTCTGGTGGAGAAAAGTTTGACTCAATTTTAACAATGAATTCAGTCCAAGATTCTAAACCCACTAGTAAATAGAAAATATTCATTGCTTAAAAAAAATGTACATGACATATATTCTCCCCATCCTGGCGTGCGGTGCCCAGACTTAGTCTTCTACTAACGATCAGAAGTCTAAACTCAAGATTTGCGATCGAAAAAGGAACACGAGACTGCGCTCCAGAACTCAAACTGTTGACGTGGTTGATAAAGCTGCAAAACTAAAATGGGTAGTCCATGTCTGCTAGTAAAGCTGTGGGCCCAAATATCGTAAAATTGGGGCCCTAAGACAGCAGACCGAGGAAAAGATGTTGGGACGTCTGTGATGGCTTTCTCATTGGAAAAATGGAAGGAATAAGGGATGGCCTTTGCCCCGGAGTAAGATTTAATACTAAATAGTTCCTCCAAACCTACTTCTCCAATCTATCATTATTTTAAAATATCAAATATGATACCGTCCGTCTGGTACAAATATTTTCTATACTTTTAGAACATTATTAGTTAACAATGCTGGTAGTTTTCTTACCACGTCCAAGAGGAAACCCACAACTAAATAATTAGTCTCTTGCTCGTCGCATATCGGCCAACTGCTAGCGATAAGCGACAAGCGACTAGGTTGTTCATCATCGATCTTCTTAATATTAGGATTTCTAAATGGAAAAGAACTCTTTTGCATCTAATGTCTAAAATATTTATTTTTTAGGTGGAAACTTTTAATTTGCGTCGTATCTGCTAAGCTAAGCTAATTTGCTGTAAGTTTGAACAAAAAAAGTCCCATATAATTGGGGGTGAACTCATGGCCATAAGTTGGGCACAAGTTCAAACTCTGTGAGTGCTGAAAACCCAATAACACCTTCCAGATCTGAGTACCGAACTCAGGACTGCATGCTTAACAATCGCGCTTGTGACCACCAGATCAACGAGGCAATTATCAATTTATTTATTTAGGTTTCTCTTTTACTGAAATAGATGCTAAACTATAATCTCTTGTTGCTTGAGCAACAGTTGGTGATCTAGTTGCACCATCGTTGGCGCCGGGTTAAGTACCTGAGGAACTATATCATCCCCAAGAGACAATGTATTAAAACAAGTATCATTAAATGAACAACGAAATTTACCAGTAAACTTCGTAACCCAAGGATTAAAATGTCATTTTCATTTAAATTCGACGACATTTTAATCCCCACTGATTTCCAGCGGATTATATTTATTTAAATTTACGTCATATTTTACAGAAAGATATGCGAAATTTTGAGTTTTATTCATAGTTTTGAGCATACGTATAATGGATACCGAAAATAATTAAAATACCTGTCAACAGACTCAAATAACACAAAATTAGGACACTTGATATCGTGTCCTACCTGTCCCGTTGTTTTGCTCATGGAATCTACTGAAAGTGCCAAAATCGTTTCCAAATTTTTGGTTGACTCAATTTGAAAAGTCACGCTAAGAAGAAGAATACGTTTAATAACTCAAAATGTTAATAATAATAAGTTGCCAATAAGCCTGACATTGTGTTGATAGATCGATTGGAGCGTCGCGCAATGATTGTTGATATAACGGTCCCGCATGACGAGAACCTCGTGAAAGCAGAGAAAGATAAACAATTCAAGTATCTAGATCTGGCTCGCGAGGTTGTCGACATGTGGCACGTGAGTACAGCAGTCATTGTGCCGATAGTCGTGTCGGCCAATGGCTTAATAGCCAAAAGCTTCGACCAACATCTACGGAGTCTTTCGCTTGGCAGTTCGATCAAGGGCTTGATTCAGAAAGCAGTACTTCTGGACACGGCACGTATTGTTAGGAGGTTCCTCTCTCAAGAGCCCTGACCACCGGTAGCCCGGACCCTGTTCCCGATGCCAGTGGGCTACTATTTTTATATTTTTAAATGTTTTTATATATAATTTTGTAAAAATATTTAAAAATGTAAAATGTATGTTTTTAAAATGAATAAAGGAGATAATAATAATTATAATAAATCTTTATTACACAAGAAAGTAGTTACAACATTATGTGAAGTCCCTGACTCCTGTGCTAGGTGATAGACCTGTGTTACAGGAGTCAGCAGTTGACTCCTTAATGCACTTTAGTTCATAATAAAACTATCTTCTAGAAGAAGAATAAAACAATGATTGGAATTTTCGTCAGCAAATACGTCTACACACATGCCTATTCTATTTATCCCTATGAATTTCCAGAAGTCCTTTATTAGTGCTCACTTTGGTTGTATATGGAACTCTTGTACAACATTTCATGCTCCTATAACCAGAGGCTTAGACTGTGCTTTATCTGTTAGTAAATATGATGATATAAATTATATTCATAACAATGTAATGTGCATATTTTATGTTAATTTAAAAAAAAACTTAACAATAACCTAAAAAAGTCGTCAAAAAATACCTCATCAACGCTGTCAACAAACGGCGTTCCCACGTTGTATGACAACGCTTAACCTCTGGCCAAGGTAAAAACCAGCCCTTACATCACGGGAAGTGTCAACTACGCGTTTTGAAATTTCCTTGAAAAGGCTGTGGTTTTTTTTTTAAGTACACAGTAATCTTACCTTTTAAATGCTACGCAAAGACTCTGTAACGAAAAACACACTATTTCCAACATCTTCCAAGATATTAGTAGCCACAAGTAGCCCTAAAATTAGATAATCAGAGCACGAACAGGATTTAATCGTTAGGTTCGTCCCCACCCTCATCGTTTGCGGAGTTTAATTGCTAATCGACTGAAAACGATAGAATACCTGATTAAGTTATGCCTTCGTTCATATTATGAGGCTTGGTGACTAGAATTCGGAGGAGATGCTGTTTGTAATGTGACCAAGCCGCACTGGGCCCGCGTGATGGATTACAGCCCAATCCCTCTCATAGAGACCTATGTCAGCAGTGGGAACATTACAGGCTGATTATACATTATGCTGTTTGTACAAGTCAGCGATATTCTCTGTTTTAGAAATTGACTAGCAATTTCAAATCTCAAATGAAACTCTTTGACAGCTGTACTCGTATAAACTAGCTGTAAGGCCTCGGTTATTAGTTGTACCTATATTATGTAGGTAATTGGTTTTAGTCTAAATATTTAACGGGTTGTTACAAGTGCCAATTGACAATAATTTTCAAAAGGAATTGCTCACTTTGTTAGGGTAACTAGGCTTAACGTGGACATTAACTATAATATTTTATGACAGGTGTTTTTAATAGTTTATACCTCTAAGAAACGAATTATAGTAATAAGATTGCTGGAAAGTGTAAAAATAGTTCATATTTAGCATGTGAAATGATAAGGCTTGTCGCTGAAAAAAAGTTAGTTATGAGTATTTTATTTCCAAAAAACATGATTTGTAGCTTTCCTATAATGATATTCTCTTCCTTTTAATGTGGTAGTAACTCATCCTGACGTCATTTAAATGGAAAAAAATAAAAATAATATATTTTTTCAATAACTTTTATTCCGAATCACAAATAAATAAAATATTATCTAAAAACTGGGTAGGCAGTCTAATATTATTTTGCCTGCCTATTGTTGTGCCTTGCCCAGCTTAAGTACCATATTATGGTCATAACATGAGCACAGCAGCCCACCGTTCTTAGCTGTACAAGGCAATTGCAACAATATTGAGTTATTGCTTCTCTGCCTTGCAGATCATTATTAATTATGATATAAATATATTTTTCGGCTTATGTGCACGCTTTGAATTTTTCCTCGTAACAAAGCGCAATTGCCAGTTAAAGGTAAACCTTCAAGGAGGTTGCTGGCTCTCTCCCCCTTAGCAATGTTGGGATACTCAATCGCTGCGATGAGTCACAACAGGGACAAAAACAAAAAGCCTGTGTATCAGATGCTCTAGTATAATCCGGTAAGGTTATTGTTTCTGCTTATGCTGGTACATTTGCAGATATTAAAGCAGGAAGTGGTGCTCTATCAGCACATTGCCAACATGGATGGCAGATGCGGTCAGATCCATGAACCTAAAAGAATTTCATTCATAGTCACTGGTTGAAACACAAACTGACATCTTTTTTTTCCTCACACATATTTTCATTTCTATAATAGTATTTGCCATGGTGATATCCACTCCATAATTACATTTCTTATGTGTGTTTCTCTTTCGGAATTTGTATGCAAAACATGATATCTAGTATGTAGTATTGAACATCCACAATTTACACATAATTGTCGTTGCTGACCACTACTTGTGCTTGGTTCATTTTCTTGAGCCGCTGCATTGTTGATAGCCAACATCCAGCAAGAATGACAGACAAAGCTCTGGGCTGAAAGCAAATAAGACATAAGCATATTTATTTTTATTCAGTTCGTATGGATAATAGCAATGATTATTTTAAAAATAATAATAGAACATTAGCTTACCACTTGTGGAGCAGTCCAATGTCGAATTACTGTTAGTATTTCAATGGGTTCCAGAGTGCGACTTCTGCGATAAATAATATCAATGCCGCAATTGACACATCGCATAGGTTCGTCATTCCCGTTATGGGCAATAGGATATACAGGAGCGTCAATGTTCATGCCAAGGTTTTCATTTCAAGCCGGTTCAATATTTAACAAAATAGCGCCAGGGTCATCGTCATGAGCAGATACAGTGTCCAAACGTAAACCCGGGTCTTCAATTGGAACGGTATCAGAGTCCATTATAACAAAAACAGAAAAGTTCGCAATGAGGGAGTCTTTGCTCGAGGCAAAGCGAATGTAATGTTTATTTTTCACTGTACGTCATTAATGACAGATGACAGGTGTTGCCAAAAAAAAAACGATTGTACAATAATCGATTTATTATTAAAATCATTTGTTTTGTTCATTTTTAAAGTATTGAAAGGAAAATAAACACAGATGCGTTTGAAAATCAGTTGATTTGATAATACATTCTCAAGAAAATACATATTTTTGACTCGGATTTAGAAATCGATTATTATCTTATAAAGAGACAACTCACTATTATTATTAATGTGGCAACACAAAATCAGCCTGTAACCAAAAAGATGGCGACTCTTTTGTAACTCAATCGGAATAAATACTTTTTAAACGACATGTTTTTAGATTTACTTTCCAACTACGAGTATACAAAAAATATTCATTTTAGATTTAATTATATTTAATCATAAAAATACTTTTAACTGAACAACTTGTCCACGTTAAAGCCTAGAATGAACAATACCCTTTCTTCGTAAGAATTCATAGAATTGATTGCCAACGTTTACTTTCAACAGGATTAACAAACAATTTTTAAAATGCCACTTTATCCAGGCCCTCTGAGTACGCCAGACGCAAGTGTCACAGTTCTGATCGAAGCTCTTATAATGGAATCAAACGAAGAAGAATATCGCGACTTTACTAATTCGTTATCGGTGCAGTTTTGTATACTTTAAAATAACCTGAAAACTGTATATTTATTACGATATTACATCATCATCTTCATGCTCTTGTTCCATTCTACTTGGGGTCAGCACAACACGTTTCATTTTTCTATTTTCTCCTGTCAGACGTCACAGCAACATTTAATCCTTTATCTTTCTTATCATTTCTCACAGCATCCATTCATCTTTTCTTTGGCCTTCCTCTCCTTATCCATCCATCAACATTCATTTATTACCACATAACAGAACATATTATTATAAGACATCCTCAGATACCAAATTCCAAGCATTGTTCTTAAGTTACGAACAAAAATTTATTGAATACGTCTGGACGTTGAAGTAGCTTTTTAAAGCTGTCAATATTATGTTTAGATTATTTCTTAATTTCGTGGTCGTAGTTTCGCTGGTGTAGTATAAAGATGAAAAGTCTGATGTGGTGTCAAGTCATGGATACAAATCCTGTTTTAGTAACCAATTATAAACAAGTTTAGTCACAACTATTTTTTGGTGGCCAAAAAATAGGTCCTTTGCTGGTTGAATTTACGATGACAAACTTTTTCACAGTTGTTTCTAAATATACGAAGAAATACACTCACAGATAAATTTTAAATTACTTTTTCTCTTGAATAAGAACAGAGGAAGTTTTCTACATTTATTATTTTAAACTATGCATGATGCCACGAAGATTGCATCTGCATGGCTTGTATTTTTATACCGCTGCATTTAAAGAGATTTATTTTCTAGAACTGTTGTCGTAATGTTTTAGTGGGATGCAAAATAGGCATTGAAATTATATTGTGGACATAGTGTCTTTGTTGATATCAGTTTTGTTAACAGGAATATGAAATTTTAACTTACATCTAGGATTAACTTTAAGAAGAGACGATAAGATTATTGCTGAGCTGACTGCCTCGTTAGTCACTTGCGTGATTGCTGAGCATGTCTTGTATTTGATTCCTAGGTCGGGCAAAGCGTTATTAGGTTGTCCCATCAGAATATTTATTTATATCCTACGGAGATATTATAATTTCTCCGTAGCAACCAAGTAGTTTCGATTTGCATTCGATTGATGGTAAGTAATAGGCCCATCCCCTATTGCATGGAAAATAACCTAGGGAAATGGGGGTGTACTTTTAGGTAAACCTCTGTCGAATCCTTTGGCGTCACTTGAAACTTTCTAAAATAAATATAGTGGATTAACAGAATCATCTTTCCATATTTACTAGATTGACAAAGGTAATAGTTTAGTAGAAATAATTTCTCAAATGACATTTATTTTATTATTTAACAATCTGTTACGGATAATTTCCCCGAAAATACGTTATTATAAAATAGATTTCAACAAATTCGTAGTAGAAATATAGTATAGTACAATATAGTATTGCATAATTTTGAACTGTAAACCATCCCAAAAATAGCAACATAGACTAGCAAGTAATATACAAAAGTTTTTTGGAACTGCTCTGTGACGTCACATCGGGCAGATGATGAATTTCATTGGTTGTGATGTTTTTGCACAGAACACTAATACTTTTTCTTCAATAAAAGTAGCCTAAGTAGTAATACTTCTTATAAGATCAGCTATTTGCTTGTGAAAGTCCTGTCAAAATCAGTCCCGTCAACACAACAGAAAGCCATACTTACAATTTTTTTTATAAGCACCGTAAATAATTTCACATGCAATCAGTAAAAATTTATTTGTTGTTTTGACAGACTCAAGTTCAATTCAAATTTATTTATTTGTAGATGATGATGATGAATAGACATAGACCACCGTTACTAAGCAATTAATTAAGACAGTTTATTGCATCAAACGCTTACGATACGAGTCCAGTAAAATAGGTGTAGGTTTTATTTTATAGACATAACCAAGACTAATACATGTTACACTGAAATATAACACTAATTGAGCACAAGCCACTAGTGACTAGTGGCTGGTAATTGACTAGTGACTAGTCAATTGGCACTGGGGAGGAGCACAATGATGTTTTTTCTACAACAAGATTTTCTAAAAACCTTCTCAGTAAAACAGCTTGAATTTTATTCAGCCGTAAGTAATAAAGTTTAAAGATAACAATATTCTTGCCGAACATAAAATGGCGGATCGAAGCTAAACTTGCAAAAAAAGAACAAAAGATATGCGAGTTCACCCTTGCCATTCGATTTGGCATACACCCAATATACATTAGTGGCACTATATTCAGTTAAATTTAAAATTTTCGAAAGAAGATAGCATGAATAGTAGCTTAGCACGGTTTTTTTCGTATCCATCAAATTATTTTCAGTCGTTTTTCATTTTAATGGCATATCGTGGTTGTTTGATTACTTTTTTTTTCCTTGGATAAAATGTTGTGTTCACTAGTTACACTAGTTAAGGTTTAGAATAAAACCACCAAATTATCAGTAAGTAGATGAATGACTTTGGGGGAACGTGCTCTCGCTACCCGGGTTAATTGTTGACTGGTTGAGACGTTACCTCAAAGCAAACGCTACGTTTATTAGAATACCACATCTTAAACTTTGGAGACATAACTTGAAGCAGCTAACTTGAACCCTTGCTTTGTATTATTATTAAACAAAATTTAATTTTAAACTATTATTTGTTCTAATCTACTATTCATTCCGTGATAACTATAAGTAACTGTAATTATTTTCCAAATTATTCATGTATTTATAGTAAAATCTCTATTTAAAGGCGTGTTTTTTTAAAACTTGTATTTGCTCTGTTGAATTAAAAATTCTCTTTGGTATTCGAAAGGGAATTGCTCACCTTGTTAGGGTAACTTGGCTTAACGTGGACATTAACTATAATATTTTATGACAGGGGTTTTTAATAGTTTATACCTCTAAGAAACGAATTGTAGTAATAAGATTGCTGGAAAGTGTAAAAATAGTTCATATTTAGCATGTGTAATGATAAGGCTTGTCGCTGAAAAAAAGTTAGTTATGATTATTTTATTTCCAAAAAACATGATTTGTAGCTTTCCTATAATGATATTCTCTTCCTTTTAATGTGGTAGTAACTCAACCTGAGGTCATTTAAATGGAAAAAAAATAAAAATAATATATTTTTTCAATAACTTTTATTCCGAATCATAAATAAATAAAATATTATCTAAAAACTGGGCAGGCAGCCTAATATTATTTTGCCTGCCTATTGTTGTGCCTTGCCCAGCTTAAGTACCATATTATGGTCATAACATGAGCACAGCAGCCCACCGTTCTTAGCTGTACAAGGCAATTGCAACAATATTGAGTTATTGCTTCTCTGCCTTGCAGATCATTATTAATTATGATATAAATATATTTTTCGGCTTATGTGCCCGCTTTGAATTTTTCCTCGTAACAAAGCGCAATTGCCAGTTAAAGGTAAACCTTCAAGGAGGTTGCTGGCTCTCTCCCCCTTAGCAATGTTGGGATACTCAATCGCTGCGATGAGTCACAACAGGGACAAAAACAAAAAGCCTGTGTATCAGATGCTCTAGTATAATCCGGTAAGGTTATTGTTTCTGCTTATCCTGGTACATTTGCAGATATTAAAGCAGGAAGTGGTGCTCTATCAGCACATTGCCAACATGGGTGGCAGATGCGGACAGATCCATAAACCTAAAAGAATTTCATTCATAGTCACTGGTAGAAACACAAACTGACATCTTTTTTTTCCTCACACATAATGTATTACATATTTTCATTTCTATAATAGTATTTTTTATTTAATACTAGCTGTACCCAGCATGCGTTGCAATGCACTTTTTACTACCCACCTACCCTATCCGACCTACCTACCCTATCCTACCTACCCTACCCGACGCTACCTACCTACCTACTCTACCCTACCCTACCTACCTACTCTACCCTACCCTACCCTACCCTTACTACCTACCTACCCTACCTACCTACCCTACCCTACCTACCTACCCTACCCTACCCTACCTACCTACCCACCCTACCCTACCTACCTACCCTACCCTACCTACCTACCCTACCCACCTACCTACCCTACCCTACCTACCTACCCTACCTACCTACCTACCCTACCCTACCTACCTACCCTACCTAACCTACCCTACCTACCTACCCTACCCTACCTACCTACCCTACCCTACCTACCTACCCTATCCTACCTACCTACCCTACCCTACCCTACCCTACCGTATCCTATGTCCTTCTCCTGGCTCTAAACTACCTCCCTGCCAATTTTCAGCTAAATCGGTTCAGCCGTTCTTGAGTTATAAGTGAAGTAACTAACACGACTTTCTTTTATATATATAGATATTCTAAATGAAAACATAAAATACATAAAAAGGACAGTACCAGCCATGGTGATATCCACTCCATAATTACGTTTCTTATGTGTGTTTCTCTTTCGGAATTTGTATGCAAAACATGATATCTAGTATGTAGTATTGAACATCCACAATTTACACATAATTGTCGTTGCTGACCACTACTTGTGCTTGGTTCATTTTCTTGAGCCGCTGCGTTATTGAGAGCCAACATCCAGCAAGAATGACAGACAATGCTCTGGGCTGTAACCTACAAATAAGACATAAGCATATTTATTTTTATTCAGTTTGTATGGATAATAGCAATGATTATTTTAAAAATAATAAAAGAACATTAGCTTACCACTTGTGGAGCAGTCCAACGTCGAATTACTGTTAGTATTTCAATGGGTTCCAGAGTGCGACTTCTGCGATAAATAATATAAATGCCGCAATTGACACATCGCATAGGTTCGTCATTCCCGATAAGGGCAATAAGATCCTGCACAGGAGCGTCAATGTTCATGCCAAGGTTTTCATTTCAAGCCGGTTCAATATTTAACAAAATAGCGCCAGGGTCATCGTCATGAGCAGATACAGTGTCCAAAGGTAAACCCAGGTCTTCAATAGGAGCGGTATCAGAGTCCATTATAACAAAAACAGAAAAGTTCGCAATGCTCTGTCTTTGCTCGAGGCAAAGCGAATGAAATGTTTATTTTTTACTGTACGTCATTATTGACAGATGACAGGTGTTGCCAAAAAAAAAAACAATTGTACAATAATCGATTTATTATTAAAATCGAATGGAAAATAATTTGCAGGACAAAGACGATTAGTGTTTTGTTCATTTTTAAAGTACTGAAAGGAAAATAAACACAGATGCGTTTGAAAATCAGTTGATTTGATAATACATTCTCAAGAAAATACATATTTTTGACTCGGATTTAGAAATCGATTATTATCTTAAAAAGAGACAACTCACTATTATTATTAATGTGGCAACACAAAATCAGCCTGTAACCAAAAAGATGGCGACTCTTTTGTAACTCAATCGGATTAAATACTTTGTAAACTACATGTTTTTAGATTTACTTTCCAACTACGAGTATACAAAAAATGTTCATTTTAGATTTAATTATATTTAATCGTAAAAATCTTTTTAACTGAACAACTTGTCCACGTTAAAGCCAAGAATGAACAATACCCTTTCTTTCCTAATATTAGATAAATCGGTTTAAGATAATGGTTCAAATTAAAATTAACGTCAATTCCTGCCTTATCGAATATAGATGAAAATTATATAGATTATCAAAAAACAAAAAAAAAATGCAATAATTTTATCAAATTCATCGGTCCTCGATAAATCTACAAAGTTTGAACGAAATCTGGCCGTTTAAAGTGGGTCAAAATCGCGCCCAAAGGAGTCGGTTACAAACAAACATACATACTAACAGGTGAAGTGTGTAAAAAGGGAAAATAAATTATGATATAAGTAATATAGATGTATGCTATGTATGTTAATACATATGATATGTTTGCTTTTTCATAATGTTTGTTGGGCTCTAAAAATAAATATGACTTCACCTTTGAGATACATTCTGATCTCAGTATTACAATTTTAAACCAAGTTTTAAAAATCTAAGCTTACAGAAAGTACCTAATACTTCTAAAACAAATCTTCAAGGCGTTAGATTAAAAGACGTTTCACTTTAACAGCCAGAACGAAAGAGATTACATTTGGTTTTATTTGTCTTTCGCTTGTAACGTCCATTTTGTTAATGGTTTTTGTATTAACTAAGCATTTGAGAGAGAATTGCGTGTTTTTGATTCTGTTGTTTGTGTTAACAGAGTTATTGGTCGATAAGGAGGATTATTGAAGTTGGAGTTGCAACAACCAGTGAAAGAGAGAAAGACAGTAAAGTATTTATTAGTATCGGAAAAGATTAAACAAAATGTAAAAGAAGAAATTGACGTAAAGTATAAAAATAAAAGAAGCAGTCGAAATTTTTATTACAGTTTTCTTTATTCAAATTGTCTTATCAAGCTCATCCCTGATCACCGCCATCAAAAAAAAGGTCCATTCTGCTGGTGATCCATGATCTATAGTGGAACCACCATGCTGTGGTGTTCGTGTGTACTGGATTCTGAATCAAGGTTATTATTCAAAAGATTTTTATCAATGTCAGTTTTCATCTCAACACATCACTTTGAATGATATATTTTTTTAATTGTTTGTTAGAAATGCGTATTATGACACGAAATGTAATTGAAAATACACGTAGATATAAATACTGGTAGGCGGGTACTGGTCTTCTACCAGTAAGATAATATTATAGTATTTGATAATAATATGACCTTAGTTTACCTTAAATACTCCATACACCTAAAAACGCAACTCCAGCATTTACCTTGAACTCCCCCCAAAAAAAAACAACAAAAGAGCATAACTAACAAAAAGAAGTTCCCATTAACCGTCACGCGATTCTCGACTTTAACGACAACACAATGGTGCACATATTCGTAACAACGGAACATCTGTAAGTTGTATGAATAGATTTGTACAAAGAAAGGCGTATTCTCGTTCAGGTGTATAAGGCATTCTGTTATATAAACCAGGGCAACGCATTGTTGGGAAACAATGGTAGTTTAACAGAATGTTGGTTTGTTTCTTTATCTAATTTTCGTTGTGTGGGTCTGTAGGTTTTTGGGGTAAGCAGCGGTTGTGGGTTCAAGACCATCCGGACTTATTTTAAAACTAGCTGTGCCCGCGTCTTCCGCATCGTGGAATTAACAAAAAAGTTATTTAGTTTATTTAGGTTTTTTTCGTTTTTGCATGTTTATTTTAAATATTATTTATTTTTTGAAAATAGAAGTTGCCTAGTTACTCCTTATTATCATCAGATATCTGCCAGTGAAAACCCCGTCAAAATCGGTCCAGCCGTTCCAGAGATTAGCCGGAACAAACAGACAGACCGACAGAAAGACAGACATACAAAAATTGTAATACATTCGTATGCAACTATGCATGTAGTAAAAAGCGGACATTTTAATATTTCAAACAGACACTTAAAATTTATTTATTTGTATGTATGTATACATACTTTAACATATACAAAGGTAAATGACTTTATCATAGGTGAATTGTGACTAAGGAAAATAGATGAAGAAACATGTTGCGCCGTTCGTCTACTCGACAACGTTAAGACAAAACAACATTACGCCTGGAATCCCCGAAGAGTAAGGCAGAAGTGTACCCTTTATTACACCAACCATTCACCAGTTATGTTTAAGTCCCACGTAATAGGGGGCGAACCTATTGCTATCATCATCATCAGGCTATCATGTTCCCACTGCTGGGACACAGGCCTCCTGTCAATGAGAGGGAGTGGGCTTTAATCCACCACGCGGGCCCAGTGCGGGTTGGTAGATGTCACATGTCTTTGAATTTTTAGTTCTAGGTCATGCCGGTTTCCTCACGATGTTTTCCTTCACCGTTTTGAGAGCAGCGGTGATGAAATAAATTACACAAAGTAATGTGCCTGCCTGGGTTCGAACCCACGGCTTACTGCTTGTAAGTCGGGGCTGCCACCACTGGGCACAAACCCAGATTCCGTGGCTGCTACTGAGAAGTTCTTGATGGAAAAACCCAATAACACTGTGCCCAACCTGGGAATCGAACCCAGGACTTCATGCTCAGCAGTCGCGTCTGCGACCACTAAGCCAACGAGGCTACAAAGTTGTGAATATTGTTGAATGGCCAAAATGGCATAGGAATTGTCAGTGTGTTACAAACAAACATAACGATAGCGAGAATGATAAAGCGCTTTTGTTTAATTTCTTATTGTAATGTGTATTGTCTCTACACAGGTAATAAACAGAGGCCTTACACGTAACACGAGTGTTACGTAATAACGTCGACTTTTTGACTCGCTTTTATTAGCTTGGAATGTATGTATGTTTGTAATGGAATCTTTAAACGTGATTTTGACCCACTTCAAAATGACGATTAAATTGAAACTTTGCACACTTATCAACGACCGATGACAATGCAATAATATCAGGACCTTCAGGATTAGCGAAAATAATTAAAAAAACGCTTTTGTAGCTAACAGACCTAAAAAATATAAAAATTAAAAAACCGCGCTTTTGTGGATAAACGACCTAAAAAGTACGCAATAAACAATAGTTTTAAAAAACTAAAAAAAAACACGTTTTAATAGAAAAGCAAACTCAAAAGTAGAAAATAATTTTCGATAAATTTATATTAAGAAAAGTGTGATCAACAAAAAAGAATATTTCATTGCAGAAAAGCGTGGGGTGCTTGAGTCATTATAAATATATTTTAAAAAGTGCATTTAAAAAGCGCCCTTAAAATTGATTTTTTAAACTATTATTTATTTAAATTGAAAATACCTATGGAACTTTGTTTTTCTTTCTACAAGCACAAATACCCATAGAAAAGTATAAATTTAGTAAAAAAAAAACTTGAGAGGTGTCAAGGGACACCCGGATGGAACGAAGTTCCTTTCACGTACATAATATCAATACATTTTAGATTTAAGTTAGTGTGCGAAAAATTAAGTATTGAATTTAAGGAAGATTAATCCTTAATTCGAAGCAATACGTCTTACTTAACTGCACAACCGAATTTGTACTTTGTAGTTCGGTCACTCAAAATAATAATCATATCTATCCTTACTCACATACACACCCCAATTGTACGTAATTTAAGGAAATTTCAACTTTATTTTAAAGAAATAAAGCTTACAATAGCTTACTACAGCAAAAAGTGTCGTGATAACTTTTCGTAAGAATTTTTTCCGTCTAGTCCCCTTTCACAACGCGCGATAAGGATCTTCGTTCCAATATGTGAAAAAAGTAGTTTTCAATTTTACGCATGTACACCGCGCACTATTGCTTTAGTCAAATTTGTTTAACTCGGCAAAACAATTGAATTCTCAAATTATACAAAAACTTGCAATTGTAAACGAGATACATAATTATATTTATCGCTACCCCTACGCAGTGTCGCTAAATACATGATGTCTCACGCATATCACAATAAATATGTATTATGATACGCGTGCGACATAAAATTTAGCGACAGGTAGTAAAGGTAGCGACTACTATTGTTTAAAATTGCATTTTTTTATACAAGTATACATTCAATTGTTTCGCCAGCATAAAACCATTCTAATATAGTGCCTTAGTATTTTATTTCCGAATAAAATTTTCAAAAGTTAAATTACTTTACCACCTCTCAACTTTAATAACATGAATCAACAGTATATGTAGTTTCCTGAAAATATTGTGCTCCTGATAACCGTTCGCAGTTGATACGAGTTCACATTCACGATCAGTGAATTAATTAATTGCATTTCGATCATTGCGAGTGTTTGATATTCCATTTATCTCTGGTTCGATGGTAAAGATATCGGGCATGCGAATTTATTTGGATTGAATCGTTAAATGTACGCATTTTTGTTGTTAATTAAAGGAGATATCGTATTTGTGTATTTTAAACGAGAAGATTTTGAGTAAGAATGATCGTAATTGGTGATGAAATTACATGAAACCTAGCAGAACAACTGTTGTCGTTTAGATAAGTGCCACGCCGTAGCAAATCCAGTGTCAAGGAGCATTATTTCATCTCCTGATTCGGCATTCAATAAAAATGAAATTCCAATTTTAGACAAAAACCATGCATAGGTACAGTTGGGAGGTTATAAGACTTTGAATCAACTTTGAACTGTTTTTGCATTTTTTTTTCCGTCTGGGGTTTTTAAAATTTAAAATTTTATTTTATTCTCTCTGGAAGTTTTAAAGTATTCGCAAAAATCAAAACTATTCTTTGCATGACTTAGCACTAAATCCAAAAGCTTTTATCAGCCTCTATCGTTGACATGTAAAACTAAAGCAAATACTTCAGGGACTTGAAGTTAAAAGTAGTTTTTATTTGAATAGTTCCCCATGTCCTTCATAACACTTATGTAAGTCGTTAAAAGTGACATTAAGATGGTACTAAGGTGGTACTTTAGTGTTTTAGTGGGAATAAAGATTGTGATGTTGACGGTCCTAATAGTGGAATGTATGTGAAGTTTGTTTGGGAGTTCTGAAGAAGATTTTAGATCATTATTCCTTTAACGTCCGCTTTGACTTGTTTAAAACCTAAACCACATCTTTTGTTTAACTTTTTGTTTCTCAGTAGGGATCTTTCCAAACCCAAGTCGGCCGTAGCAAAGACAATCTCTTTAGATGGGGGTTCATGGACGGCTCAGATCTCAAGTGTGTATGCGGCGTGCCTCCTCAGACAATGGCCCACCTTCTATCTTGCGCTGCATGCCCCGTCACCTGCGCACTTGAGGATCTTATGACTGCATCAGCAAGCGGAGTTCACTTGGCTGAGTTTTGGGCTAAACAAATTTAGCGATTTGACGTCGACACGCTAAGAAGAAGTAGGGAACTATAGGCTTCCAGTCTAATAGACGCATCTATGATTTTTCGGATTCATGTGCGTATTGTATAATTATTACTTGCTTTGGTGAAGGTAAACATCGTGAGGAAACCAGCTTGCCTGAGATATATTTCTCGCCGACATACATCATGTTACTTAATTAACGCACATCCTGAAAATAGTTTGTTCAGAATCGTTTACTGAATCGAATTCTATAATTTTTAATTTAGCTAATTTTTTATCCTTAAAATAATTAAAACTACGGAAATTATTGTCATATTAACCCTGTACAGTCAAAACAAATTGAAATGGACGTAATTTCGTTATGTAGTGTCGAGCGGCGCGATAACTGCTTGTGCGAAGGTGTGTGTTGCGTGCGTAGTATTGTGACCATATCGTTCTCCAAGAATTGGTATAATTGGTATTGGTTTTCCTCCCCACTTCTCAAGTCGATATGATGGATCATTTACTGTTCGCGCTGTGCGCCTTTGAAATTCACTCCCACACTCTTTGCGGGATAGCCCGTCGTTAGACGTGTTCAGGAAAGGAATAAGAGAACATTTCCTGTCAATATGTTAATAATATGTATGTAGTATTTTATATGTATGTATTTATATATGTATTGTATGTATTACGTATGTAGTAGTTAATTTAAGTTTTGAATGTACTTACTGTTTTTGCACATGCTCGTAAGTTTATCCTCTATTGCAAATCTCGCAATCGAAAAATGGTTTGCTGTAAGAAAACCCAATTCTGGGTTAAGCTCGCCGTTGTACATAAGTTTTTAAATTGCAATCTGTTTGTATATTTCTTTTTAATTTGGTGTGCAATAAAGAATAAGGATTTGAATAAGGAATGCTGTATATGCATTAAATTGTTAAATTAAAAATTTAGTGTATGTATTATGATTATAACATAATATTCGAATTGGGGTATTTGAGAGTGTGCGTTATTTACGTTACATGTTGTATAAAGCCGAGTCAGAGGCCCGCATAAAACTAACATTAGGTTAGGCATTAACCACACGATGAAGGAAGTTTTCATTCCATACGTACCGGTTTAGCTAAACTTTATGAGTCGCCACATACACTGGTCTTCATAATCTCATCATCATCATCAGCCTATAATGTTCCCTTTGCTGGGACACAGGCCTCCTCTCTATGAGAGGGAGTGGGCTGTAATCCACCACGCGGACACAGTGCGGGTTGATAGATGTCACATGTATTCGAATTTTTAGTTATAGGACATGCCGCTTTCCTCACGATGATTTCCTTCACCGTTTTTGAGAGCTGCGGTGAAGAAATAAATTACACAAAGTAATGCGCCTGCCTGGGTTCGAACCCACGGCTTACTGCTCGTAAGTCGGGGCTGCCACCACCTGGGCCACCGCTGCTCTCCTTTCTTAATCTCTCGTAATCATAATCCACCAAAAACACATCGTTAAAAACTAACGAATGTTTAATAAATCCCTAGATACTCCAGTAAACAAATCGGGCAGTTAATCTCTGGTTAAATGTATCGTTGCGATCAGTGAATAGGTCCGAACAAATGGCACGGAAAAGGGTTCGGCCGATGGCAACAAATAACAGACAAATGGTGTCGCCTAAGCGGTTGTCGGTAGACGGGCAGCTTTTTTGTGGTATGAATGTTGAAAGCGATGGTTGGGCAACTATTTGGTAACTGGTTTTGATTTTTAAATAACCGAAACGCACTTGTTCTTTAGGTCTTTGCGTTTTTTTTTTATATGGAACATACCTTGGAATCACACATCATTATAAACATTAAAGAGGTTTAAAGTTCTTTAGTGCAAGTCAAAGCAAGTCTTTTCTTTTATTTAAATACTTTGACCTTTGACTTTCATGACCCTTGTACTATTCCGTACATCCATCATCACAATGTCATGAGTTTTTCACAACAAAAAAAATCGTTACCTAGCACTTATTTTTGGAGCAGAGTTACTCATTTTGATGTACAGAATCCTTTGTTGATGGCCTCGTGAAGGGTCCATTTTCACCTTGTGCTTGTACACCTTGATATAATAAGTATTGGAATTAAGAATGTTCATAATAAGTATGCTTTGCTGCATCCCACAGGATCCAGCGAAACTATCCACAACACGAGTCCAGTACAGGTTGCTGGTTATTGTGGTCTTCGGATTTTAGTTTTCTCACACGATGTTTCACTTACAGTGTATTGTTTTCATTTTTAGGTACTTTTCTTATTCATAAAAAGTTGCAACTTTTTTTTTTACAATTCCGTTTTTTACGACTTTCCTCGGTGACCGATTTTGAACCTGACATTTTTAAATGACCGATTCTGAAACTTATCATAGTTATCAGCTATAAATTTTCGAGAGCTATAATCAGGCTACTCGTATAAGATATTTTTTTACAAATGATTGGTATTTTTGTTAAACAACTTTTTGCAGCTCGTCTGCATAAAACCTTTTTGTGAAAATTCTAATTACGAACGCAGAACGGCATCTAGGCACCTAAAACGTAATAAATAAGACCATCTAAATAGGCCCCAGATCCTATGTTTCTATTTGTTCCGGGATATTTATAGCTGCTATTTTCAGAATTAGGTCCTTTTCTTAATCCATCCCGTTTTTCCTTTTCAAAGACGGTTTTACTTTAGGGAACTGTTGAGTGATTTTAATTATGAGCAGTGTCTTAACTTTTTGCTATTTGTTAATGAACTTTAGATTAGATCTCAAAACGATATCTAGCAAGTGATATGTCACTTCATTGTGGTCTTGATATAAAAAAATAATTTAAAAAGAAGGAAGATGGTACTGAACGTTTTAAAACTTAAAAAATATGATAGAAACAGCATCAGCTACGAGTTTGAATAATATTGTCAAAATAATAATGCGATTATAATAAGTGGAGATTTCTTGTTTCATGTTTTTTTTTTATAAATAAATTCGCGATGTAAACAACCCTACATGAGCAGCGGTCGCCAAGTGGTGGCAGCTCCGACTTACGAGGAGTAAGACTAGGGTTCGCGTGGTGGATTACAGCCCACTCCCTCTCATAAAGAGGAGGCCTGTGTCCCAGCAGTGGGAACATTATGCTGATGACGATGACGATGAAACAACCCTACGAAACCGTCAACAAGAATTCTGTACATCAAGCTAAGTAACTATGCAAAAGTTATTGCTGGGAAATGACTTTCTTTTTGGTAAAAAATCACGTTTTACGGTAGGGCTCAATGTAACCCACTCAAACATTATTCTGATGGATGCACTGAATAGAACAGGGATTGACTTTGCTCTCTAGTACATATTTATTTTATAGAAAATCCAATACCCTTCCTTTTTTCTTTCTTTTTTAAAAAACGTTGTCCTGCACTGGGAATTTTTCCTGTATCGTGGGTGCGTCTAAAAACATTTAAAGTCACATACACAAACAGCCAGACCCGAACAACTATAATTCTGTAGGTCATACAAATATTTGTTCCGTGCGGGGATCGATCCCGCGCCACGGAGCGCAGCAGTCGATCGCTCAGCCACTGCGCCAACTGTGCCGTCCATGACAAAATTATAAAAAATAAAAAAAGGTTTATTGCAGAAACTTGTACAACTTTTACAGTAAATCTTACATAGGGACTTCCAAACTTCAAAAATTGTCACAGACTAAAATTGTCACAGTAATAATTGTGAAATAGAAGACAATCGGTAGAACCATTACGAATCCCATGGCATTATCCCGAACCCACTTTTACGATGGCCGTGGTAAATAATTGGGTAGTTCTATTGGGTAGCGACCGCAGAACGTAACGAGTCGTTAATTCTAACTGTGGTTTGTGTTACTGAATTTGACTTGATGCTTTTTAAAGAATTTTGTGTTTCTGGAGCCAAATTTGCTGGTGAGGATTCTGTTGTTTCCTTGTGATGTAAAATGTGTATTGTCTTATGTTCATTACGGAATTAAGTTCGCTTTATTAAGTACCATTTATCTATACAAATCAATTAAATTGAAGAGTCTGTTTGTAATTTCGAAATAACTGTTCCTACTGAATGCATGTGAAAGTATATACGGGACTTATATCGAGAAAAAAAAGTTTATTTTTTATTTTTGTCTCTCTGTTCGCGTTTATCTGAAATTGCTGGACCGATTTTGACGGAAGACCGATTTTTGTGGCAGATAGCTGCTCTTATAAGCAATAGCTTAGGATATTATTTTGGAAAATGGTTCCTTGCAAAACCCCTATAATTACTGAAAATTTAGGTGAAGGTGCACTTAAAATTTCCACACAATTTGCCAGTTATGTTTAAGTTCCAATTACTAAGGGGCACGCCTACTGCGGGATCAGTTGGAACTAAATCTAGACTCCAAACTTTTTTTAATGAAAAACTCTAGTAAAATATTGCCTAATCTGCAAATCGAACCGACCTTATGCTGAGCATTAGCGTTTGTGAACCCTGACTATTGAACCACGACGTAAATGAAGCACGATATCAACCAGTGAGCCGTGATTGGCTGAGTTGATTGGTGATACTCCTCGGTAGCACATGTTGTCAGACTCTCCATCACGTGTCATCATCTACCTAGCCTTTTCCAACTATGCTGGGATCGGCTTCCAGTCTAAACGGATGCCGCTGAGTATCATTATTTTACACGGAGCGACAGTCTATCTGACCTACAGAACACAGTGAGTACTGGGTATACTCCTTATCTTGGTAAGACTGGTTGTCAGACTTTTGGGCAACTGACTATCTGTACAGACTGTCAAAGATCTACAAATGACAACTGGGAGCAACGGCTCTACGTACTTTTCGAGGCACGAAGGAAACTCGTTACGTAATAGACGGACACGGACATCCACGGACCAACCTAGACAAGTGCTGCTTTACCAGAAGATCGCCCACGCCCACAAGCGGGTGTTATTATTTGACCAGACTTTCCGTAACGTATAGTCTACAATAGCGAATTACAAAGTACACAAATCGTGATGAAATCAAAACATAGTATCAGCTAGAGTTTTAATACCACGTTTCTACAAACTAAGTGCAAAATCTGCTGCAAACTGCAGTTAAAAACTTAGCAAAAAATAAACTAATACCTCACGAGATAAAACCCATTTTGACATCGCACAATTGAAAACTTGTTACTTTAGTCGCAGCAAACCAAGTAGGGCTTGCTGTTACCAGTGTTGGTAGATTGGGGCTCATCTCCCTTTTTATGGGGAAAAAACATTCTAGGGTAAATTAAATCCTTGGAGATAGTTTACTCAAGGACGGATGAAACAACACTAAAAAAAGGTAAAATTCATAAAATTAAGAGACATTCTAACATCCGAGTTAATTATTTGTACTTTGTGTCGCGCATGAACGGAATCGAACAATACATGTTACAGATACAATATTGGATACCAAGTGGTATCTTTTGTAAATCTTACTTCTTTCTTTACATAAATTTATTCACGCAAAAGATGGATGAATGAATGATAGCTCTTTCATGCAAAAACCAATAGTTTTTGCATGAAAGAGCTATCATTCTTACGGAGTTTGATAAAATTTCGATATTAGCAAAGCTTTTTACATCAAATTAACACATAGGTTATAACTTATACAGAAATCGTTTAAAAAAAATTGTGCGTGGAGTTCCTCCGCGCGGAAGAAGTGAAACTTCGTTATACTACAAGCATGCGTTCGAGTGTCACGCATTCACTCTCGTTATTTTAATGAGCTTCTAAATAATATTTTATTGTTGTACACTTTTTATTACATAAGTTTATCGAGGTTATTCTACTCATGGAAATTGAGCGAAGGCTGGTCACACCGAAGAGTCGAATGCATGACTGTTTGCACGCCATCTTGCGTACCTAGTAGAACTGCGTAGTCACAAATCTTGTAATAGCGCTATCTCTTAGTGGGTAATAGAAAATATTCCCCCTCCATTAGAACGTTAAACTTGTTGGAAGTCGCAAAAGAAGTTTCACTTAAAAAAAAAAACAAAAATTACCGGGGCCAAGCCGCGGTCGGAAACTGAGAGCCTGATATCTCACTGCTTGTTTTAATCTTGATTGAAAAATAGAATAGGGTAAAAAGGTGCAAAAAAAAAAAACGGGGAAAATTCAGAAGCTCGATCGAGCAACCCTGCTTGCTACAGAACAAAATGACACAGAATGTAATCCGACTAACTGAAGAGGAATTTGCATAGCTGTCTTGCCGAGAAGACAGTTGAATTGAAAAGAAAACAATGTGTTTCTGTATTAAATAAATGAGTTTCTATTTGTTTTGGTCGCGTGTGTACTCGTATGTGAACTGTGTTGCTTATGTGCCGTTACAATAATTATACAAGCGTATCCTCACGAAGCCGTCAGGTAAGAATGTCTGTACATCATACTAAGTAATTCCGTAATGTCCAACCAAAGGTTGTGCGGAAGATATCGCTTTCAGCGATAAGACGGCCATCGTAACCATAAGATTAGCAGTTTTATAAATCCGTTATTGTTACTGTTAGTCCATGTCATCCCACTGCTGGGCGTAAGCCTCTCCCCATGTCTTCCAAATCTTTCGATCCAGGGCCAATGTGGACACACTGGTCATTGGTTCTGTCCAGCTCGACTCACCATCTCCTGCGAGGTCTAAATCCGTTATGTTTAATTTTTGGTGTACAAAAAAGTTGTTTTCTATTCTATTTTCTACGCAAAACTGTTTCTGGGAAACGACTTTTTTTTGGGTGAAACTTTATGTTTACTGTAGGACTCGTTGCGACGCTCTCAAAACATTGTGCTGATGGGTGCGATGCATAGCACGGGGGACTGGAGGCATTTAACGTAAAGTTATAACATAAAAATTTTGGGTATGCGGTCTGAAAAAAAAAAACGCAATGACGAGAACGGGAAGATCAAGCCTTTTGGCTTGATTACTGATACGACTATAGCTTTAGCCTTTCCAACTAAATTAAACTCTAAATTTACATGGAGCGTAAGCTTCGACAACCCAGTTACTGCTGGGTAACGTTTGCTAAAACACGGTTTCTTAAAATAACGCAAGGAATAGACGACACAACCTTGAAAAGAATCCAATACACCGACGACGGTTTAAACAGATTGAAACTGCTAAAAAGCCGCATAAAACTGCGTCATCTCTTTGTTCCCAGCGGTTCTGGATTTAATCGTGTTTGTTCCGCAAATATAGGGGTTTTTTGCCGTCCGCATCTGTCTGTTTGGACCTTATTTGTTTTGGTTTACGCTACCTTTTTCATTATGGCGTAAATGTTTATTTGGACGGAATGGCCGAGGCGGTGGAGTGCGAGGTTTTGGCGACAGAAGCTAGTTATTGATTAAATTTGTGTTAATATAACACTGTGCCTGTAATAATTGAAGGGTTTGGCAGAGGTGTATATACACCGTGTAAATCACGTCATCACGAAGCCGTCAACCAAGCATTCTGTACATGAAACTAATAAATAAATAACTTTACGCAAAAATTATTGGTGAGAAACGACTTTTTTTGGGGGGGTGTAAAATCATGTTTTGTGGTAGAACTCAATGTAACGCACTCAAAACATTGTGCTGATGGACGGATTGAATAGTACGGAGGTCGTGGAGGTGTTTAAAGTAAAAATCTTACATTAAAAACTTGAATTTAAAAAAATACTTGTCAAAAAGTTGGAACTTTGACACCTAATATCTCCGTAACTAGAAGGTTCCCAGGTATGGTGTAGAACAAAAAATTGATCGCAATGACAGGGAGAACCAGTGCCTTTCGGCTTTGTTAAGAGGTGTTTTACACCCTTTATAATTACACCCATATTTCGCCAGTTTTGTTTAAGTTTTATTTGGTGAGCCTGCAGTTGTCATCAGCGAAGCATCCAGATTCCTGCTGCAGAGGCTGCTAGTGGGTAATTCTTGTTGAAAAAAGCCAATTAACTTCATAACACTTACCCTGGGAATATAAGCCATTGAGGCTAGACTATTTTTTATAATTTTCAACTGAATGTTTTGCCGACCGTCCTTGAATTTAATGTTTTGATTTTAGTCGTGCTTCTTTAATAAAGTCTAATGTGTGGTGCATTTATTTTGGCTAGTCAGTGGTAATCAGTATAATACGATAAGATAGTTTTGGAACAAGAAAATAAATAATATTATACGAAGTGTTGTTTTGCATACTCATCAAATTCAGGAGGTTGTCACAAATTACGGTACCTAGTTAATCATTAATAAAAGCTGATTTTTTTGCTTGTTTAAGTTTGTCAGTATATCGGAATAACCCCCTTAACGTGGTTTAGAGAATAAGAAATTATCGAAAAAACGTTCGAGATTGTTTTTATGTGTGAAAGCACGGTTATAGGGCGAGGATCAGACGGGCCGCGTTCAAAACACGGGTGGTTCACCCTTATAGATTTCCATAAATGTGAAAAAAAACAAAAAAAAATCCTCCTTGAATTTGACGAGGATGAAAAACAACAACTTGTATAGGGCGACTGCTAATTAGTGACCGATACTTAAACACGGTATTATACTCATGATAACAAACAACTTTCCCTAAGAAACATTTTTTTATCGATAAAAAGATAGGTTATGGAACGTAACTTATCTTAAAATAGAAATTCAAGTGTAAGACTTTCCTTTTAGATAAAAGAAAATAGATGTTTATTTACAAGCAAAAATCCTAAGCATACGCCCAAAAACACGTCGACAAAAGGATAAATGAGTCTATATAAAAATAAATGAACGATCACTCAAACTAGAATAGACCGAGTTAAGACCAATATCCACATTGGAAAGGTCCCTCAGACCTTCATAAACATTCCGATTACAACCCTTCCCTTTGGCAAGTTCATATATATGAATGATTTATCAAACATATGCCATTATTGTACTGGAGAAGTTTACCCAAGTTCGACAAATAAATTATCGAACTTCAATTTGATATAACTCCCTTTCAGAATTGTGGATCGAATCGTGCGTATTGGGACACGATTTTGCTTAAAACAGCTGGATAGGGATTATCTTTAGTAAAGTTTTGAAAACGAATGTAGATGGCTTTAAGTGTAGAGAAAGATCGAAAATTATTATTTGACAGTATGAAAGGTGATACGACTGGAAAGATATGGAAAACCATTAGACGACGCAACGACTCAAATAAAAAAAAAACAAAATCATTTATTTGCATAAATAAGGTACAGAAGGTTGGTAAAACGTACAAAATAGTTCTCTTATGTCTGCCTTTTAATTCGGCGTACAAATAAAGTTATATATTTTATTTAAATTATTTATTGAACAAAATCATGCAGTCATTAAACAGATAATCTAATTAAAATTGTATTATTGAAGTAAGTAAATGTCAAAATAGTAATAAAAAAAAAGGTTTGTGTGTTTTTATGAAACCACGGTAAAAGAGAAACTTTTTTTCACACTATAGACATTTAACTAAATTTTTTTGGAATAATATTCCATTAAGGGTATAAAACGCGGAGCAGGGATAAAGTGAAAGGCGCTCGTCAGAGCGCCTTTCACTTTATCCCTACTCCGCGGCCGAGCGTCACGCGACATGCAACACACAGACGAAAAAGTTTGAGACGATGTAATAAAAGTTGCACTTTAATTTCACTTAAAAAAAACCTCATCCGCCTATCCATTTCCCACCTATGTTGGGGTCGACTTCCAGTCTACCAGGATACAGCTTAATATCAGTATTTTACATGGAGCGACTGCCTCTCTGACCTCCACAAACCAGTTAGTACTGGGTAATACAATAGCTTTTGGTAACTGGTTGTCAGACTTTCGGGCCGCTGACTCCCTGTAACTACGGTCAAAGATCTATAAATGACAGCCGGGACCAAATACTTAACGACTTAACCATGAAACGATGATTAATATAGCAATATGGAAGAAGAAATTATGCTGCCGCCCCAAAATGAATCGGGATTGGGGCAGGAGAATGAATGAATGATGTCGCTCTCTTGATCATCATCTGCGTAGCCTTTTCCCAAACTATCTTGGGGTCGGCTTCCAGTCTAACCGGATGAAGCTGAGAACCAGTATTTTACATGAAGCGACTGCCTATCTGACCTCCACAACCCAGTACCCTTTGGTAAGACTGGATGTCAGACATTTGGCTTCTAGCTACTCGTAACGACTGTCAAAGACCTACAAATAACAGCCGGGACCAACAGCTTAACGTGCTTTCCGAAGCACCCAAATGTGGTCACCCATCCAGGGACCAACCTCAGCAAGCACGGTTTAACCTTAAAGATCGACGCGTGCGGCTGTTATTATTTAGCCTCGAGCTCCTCCGCTCTCTTGATCCATACTCAAAATAGTTGGAATAAGACACGGCCGATGAGGATTCATGACTACAAGGCCTAGATAAGTGGCTTACGCTTTAAAATCATTTATAACTACGTTGAACAGTTTAGGGTTAGTAGAATACCCTTAATGGCCCAGTGGTCGCACGACTGCTGAGATCCTGAGTTTGAATCCCGGGTGAAGCAAAGTGTAATTTGTTTTTTTCATCATGCATTTCTCAGTAGCAGTCATGGAGTCTAGATTTGTGATCGTTTGATGGCAATAAGCTCGCCCCCATACATGGGACTCAAACATGATTGGCGAAATGTCGGTGTACTATTAGGTGCATCTCTGCCTAACCTTTTCGGGGATTACAGGCGTGATGATATGTCATGAATAGGGTTGACTCATCCATTGTCGTCGCCGAAAGAATAAATAGCTTTTTACCGTGAATGGTTTAATATTTAATAATCCATTTTCACTCGCTGCCCGGTTTTAAACTGCAGTCTTGCCATATTGAAAATAGACGCGCCATTTTTAGCTTCACGATATTTTCTCGCGTTATTCCTGTTTGACGTTCAGCTTATTGATTGTGTTTTGTTTTCCTATTATTAGTTCCTTTAATCTGTTTGTTCGTGGAAGTGTTATTTCTTTTAAATTTTGATTTTCTGGGATATTATTTTAATCTTTATCTATTGTGATTGTTGTAGGAGTGTGAGTAGCTAATAATGTTTGAAGAGGAAACTCATATTATACAAGTTGGGCCAAATTCAAATAATAATGAAACATACTAATTATTGAAGTAATTTAAACAAACCGTCATAAAAACTTTATTACAAGAATTATTTAAAACTGGCAAAGTGTAAAGAAATAACACGCACTTCTTGATCTTGATAAACGATCATAAATGCAATAGATCTGATAAAGAGATGCATAGTGGTCCAGTCAAGACGCTCCGAACTCCCATAGAAAATTGATCCAAATCCGAAAATACTATTACTAATGGGAAGCTAAATTATTTTCGAGATACACTATACAAGGTGTTGTTCTGCATCCTCGTCAAAATTCAGTAGGTTGTCACAAGAGACATAAATAATCAATTTAAATTACGGTACCTAGTTAACTATTCAGAAACACTGATTTTTTTGGTTGTTTGAGTTTGTCAGTATGTCAGATTAACCCCCTTAACGTGGTTCAGGGAATAAGAAATTATCGAATTAACGTTTGAGATTGTTTGTATGAGTGACAGCGCGGTTATAGGGCGAGAATCAGACGGGCCGCGTTTAAAACAAGGGGGTGGTTCACTCTTACCGATTTCCGTAAATAATAAAATATATACAAGGTGTTGTTTAGCATCCTCGTCAAATTCAAGGAGGTAACTATGCTAGTGATTCTCGTCCCGAATCAATAATAAAATGGGTAGGTTTTTTTTTTTTTTCGTTTTTCGGAAATCGGTAGGTGTGAACCACCCGTGTTTGAAACGCGGCCCGTCTGGTTCTTGCCTTATAACCTCGCTTACACACATACAAACAATCTCAAACGTTTATTTCATTATTTCTTAGTACCTAAACCACGTTAAGGGCGTTATTCTAAAATACTGACAAACTTAAACAACCAAAAAAATCAGCGTTTATTAATAATTAACTAGGTACCGTAATTTTAATTGATTATTTATGTCTTTCGTGACCACCCCCTGAAATTTGACGAGATTGTAAAACAACACCTTGTTTATAGATAAATAAGATTAAAAAATTACCTGCCCATTTTATTATTGATTCGGGTCGAGAACCATTAGCATAGACGTAACCTCCTTAAATTTGACAAGGATGCAAAACAACATCTTGTATACACTGAAAACGAGTGAAACCCCGCGGTTTCACTCGTTTTCAGTGTATAAATTCAGTGTGCAAAAGCTAGTTCAATATTAAAATACGAAACATGTTAAACGAACAGAGAGCGAGAGAGAATAGAGCATTTCAGAGGTTCATTTCCAGATTTTCCAATTAGAAATAAAAAATGAAATAACGCGTCCCACACAAATCAGACCACCATTGTGTAATAAAAAACAAAATATTATCCGATAAAAATGACAATGTCAGGGCATGTGAATGATTTTCATGTGGCCTGAAAGACAATAAAAATTAATTCTGAAAAAAATCCGTTTCGAAATATTTTTGGGCTATTGTGTTTTGATGATGGAAATTCCGGATGGTTTGGACGACAATAGGCATATAGGCAATAGACAGGGAAGTTCTGAAGTGGGGATTATATGCGGTGTCCATGACCTGGTGAAGGTCACTGGAATCTGATCACGGGGATATTACAAGAATCGTAGAACGTATGGATGTGGCGTTGCTTGGAAAAAGTCCTGTTTTCAGCAGCAGATCTTCAACCAAAAAACTGAAGAACTTGTGGCTAAATAATAACACCGTTGTTATTATTTAGCCACGAGTTCTTCTCGGGTCGATAGTCAGGTTAAGCCATGCTTGCCTAGGATAGTCCATGGATGGGTGACCACCTATGACATAGGGAGTTTCCTCCCTGCCTTGATGCTAAGCCGTTGGTCCCGGCTGTCAAAAGGGATGGTGACTCATTTTTTTTTATTTGTCTTTCGGGTAGATTATTAAAAAGTATTTGACACGATTTTTTTCTTTTTTCACGTAATCGTAAAATTACGGAGATATTTTGAGTTGAAATGGCGCATGACGTCACGGCTTAGTACATTTTATACCTAGTTCTGACGTAATGAGCCCCAACTCTCAAACTTTAATGCGTTTTAACTAAGTATTTTTTTGTTAACTTGATAAAACAAAAAATACGTATCTAATATTTTTGTATTACCTGATTGACGGACAAAATAGAATTTCGTTTTCTTTACCCAGTCATCATCCCTATTGTAGATCCTTGACAGTCGTTAAGTAGTCAGTAGCCCGAAAGTCTGACAACTAGAATTAACTGGGTTGTGGAGGTCAGGTAGGCAGTCGCTCCATGTAAAATATTGGTATTCAGCTGCATCCAGTAAGACTGGAAGCCGTTAATACTGTTACCTTAGTTGTTTATTTATTGTGCATGCCGTCTCATAAGAGAACGGACTACTCCTACAGAATATTTTGTGTTGTCCATTATATATATTTAATGTTTCGTGTATATATTTTGTTGGAAATCGTAAAATAAATAAATAAATGAAGCGTGTCGCTTTGGCTGTAGCGGCCAAGGGAATAATGATCATCGTTAAGCGTAAATACAAATAACATAAAAACGTGGCCAGATTCAAAATGACAGACAGTTAAAAGTTAAAAACCTTTGTTTACTTGACCACTCAAAATGCACGCACACATTTTATAAACAACGCGCTTTCGCATTATCCGTTGAGCAAACAAAACAAAATGGCGGACGCTGGGAAACGTTTTAAAAAAATGACGTAAGCATAATAAAGTCAGGTTTAAACGTTGCGTAGATTAAAGTCGTAAAGCTCTGTTGGCCACATGCAGCAAAAAAATTAGGAAAATTATATCATGTCCGTCAAACGCATAAAGTATTTTGAGTTGTGGCCACCCATCCATGGACCAACCTAGGCAAGCGCGGCTTAATCATAAAAAAAAGTGCGAAGAGTAAACTAGCGATACAACTTTTACGAATAAACTCAAACAATTATTAATTAAAAAAGCATACAACACATGAAATGAAAATGAAAAATGAAAATATTTTTTATTTTACAAAAAGCTTCTTATACAATGAATTGTGTTTGGAGCCTCCTTTTAGACAAACAATGCCTGTGTTAGGAAACTCCGCTCTTCCATATCTTAGATGTAGTGTTAACAGTTACAGTTAAATATCTTATATAAATCAATATTCTAACATCTTGAGTATATATCATGTGGTGAGAAGCGTAGTGTGCTTTAGTGTGGTGTGGTGTGTGTGTAAAATATAGTGTGGTTTGACGTGATTCGATGTGATGTGGTGCGGTGTGTGATGTGGTGTGGTGTAGCGTGTTGTGGTGTATAATAGTGTAGTGTGTGGGGTGGAATGATGTGTGCATCGTTATGGTGTGCGAATTATGTTACTCATGATATACCAGAAGAGCTTCCGTATCCTCATAAGTAAGAGACTTAATCCAGTTTGATAGCATTTTTTTACAGTCGTAATAGTTTCTATTGTGTACATACATGTTTTTATTAATCCTATTGTATAATTGAGCTGAAAGATAGAAGAATTGTCTGCTTGCAAATTGGGTTTTACATTGCGGAACTTCTGCAATAATATCCCTTCTCCTTTTACGTTTCTTATTTGTTAAGTATGGTAGAGATTTATGTTTTTTTAGAACCGTTTGAGTTATGTACAGTTTTCTGACTGAGAGTAAATTACTGATTTCGTAAAGGTTTTTAGTAGGGTACCTTTTATTTTTAAAATACATAATTTTTATGAGTGCTCGTTGCGCACGTTCCACGTCTATAAATCTAGTCTTAGCTGCCCCACCCCAAATGGGGATACAGTATAGAAGAACAGATTGTGCTAGAGCAATATAAATTTCGTTTAGGAGGTGTCTAGGTCGTTTATCGCTCCTTAACATTTTAGCCGGGGCCACGTGTCTTAGTGTCTTGAAGATCCAAGAAAGCTTTCTGATCCTGCCAATTACCTGCTCAAGGTGAGGGTACCAGGATAGAAACTGGTCAACCATCACGCCTAGGTATTTCGTCTTAGCGACTCTGTTCAGGCACGGACAGTTACAGCATATGCTTTTTGTATCTCCACATGTGTGTACTTTCAATTGCAGGTCTTCATTGGGTTGTGTCCGGTTACTGACACTAAAACATATGTAGTTAGTCTTGGTGGTGTTTAGTGTTAATAAGTTATTTTCCAGCCATTCAGCTATGTGGGCAATTCCGATCTCTGCACTCAGTTTAACATCTTTCCAAGAAGTACCAGCAAATACAACAGCAGTATCATCGGCGTATGCAAATATCCTGGCATTTGGTAATTTCATATTGCACAAGTCATTAATATATATTAAAAAAAGGGTAGGACCCAAAACACTGCCCTGTGGTACGCCGTATGTTACCTCTGCTTCGTTGCTAGTGTATTGTCCTATTTTTACTTTTTGCTTTCTGTTAGAGAGATAATCCTTGAGTAAACTGAGCGCAGTACCTCTGATTCCGACTTTATGTAATTTGTCAACAAGGATAGGCACAGAGACGGTGTCAAATGCTTTTTTGAGGTCTAAGAAAATCGACACGCATTTGTGTTTCTTGTCAAGTCGCTCGATTATCTGAGAAGTTAATGCAGTCACAGCATCTTCGGTACTTACTGCCTGTCTAAAGCCAAATTGTGAAGGAGATAATATGTTGTATTTGTTGAGGAATTGAGTAAGTCTAGAATTTATAATTTTTTCAAGAATTTTTGATATGGCTGGTAAGACCGAGATAGGTCTATAATTATTGACATCGTCTCTGTCCCCCCCCTTGTGCACTGGGGTTATAATAGACTGCTTTAGGAGAGCTGGGAAGACGCCTTGCTGGAGACATAGATTTGCAAGGTGGGTTATCACAGGAATGACTTCCATTCTTACAAATTTTAGGAGTTTTGTTGAGATGTTGTCCCAACCCGGGGCACTATCAGATTTTAAATTCGTCAATATACTGTTCACTTCATTTACGTCAGTGTCCATTAATACGAAAGTGTTTAGCAGAGATGCGTCTGGGTGAGCAGTTATATGGACTGGTTTTAAGCTAGGTTGGATTTGACAGGCTAGATGTTTTCCTATGTTAGCAAAATAATCATTAATATAATTTATCGAGTCATGTGAGGTAGGTTTTATATTTAACAATTCTAAATTTTGGGTTTTTATTTTATTAGAGTATGTTATATTTTTAATGTTTTTCCATAGTGTTTTATTATTAGTTACAGATTTTGCTAGTAAATCTCGTTCATATTTCCTTTTTAATTTTTTTATTAGATTATTGCAGTAGTTCCGGTATCTAGTGTAAGTTATTTTTAATATTTCATTGTAGGGGTCATTGCGACTCTGTTTTTGTAGATTATTTCGGTTTTTAATACAGCGTAGTATACTCATAGTGATCCATGGCTTGATGATTCGTTTACTGTTCGGAATTTTTTTCGTGATCGTGTTGTCATTTATAATTGAAGTCAAGGTATTTATAAAGCTAGAAATTAATACGTCTGGGTCATCACAAAATAATAACTCAGATAATTTCTTCTCCTGCAGATCTTTTAGAGCTTGCTCGTAATTTAGTGTAGTTGTAGTTTTGTTTGCCGAGTAGACGTTTTTTAATTTTGTTAGAGATAGGAATGTGGTGTGATGGTCAGTGACAGTAGAGTGTAAGATAGCAATAAAGGCAGAGAGCTTCTTTTTGTTTATATTTAACATGAAGTGGTCAAGGCAGTTTTGTTCCCTGGTGGCAAGTGTATGTCCAGGCAGTATACCGAAAAGAGATAGCATATTTAGGTAATTAACTCTATTCTTGTGATCTTGGGATGACTCATTCTCTCTAGTTTTGATGTTGATGTTTAAATCTCCAGCAATGATAGTGCTTTTTAGTGATGATCTCACGTTAAGTTGTGTGCTAAGAGAGTCAATGAATCTATCTATATTAGAATTAGAAGGCGAACGGTATATACAATACACGTCATTGCCCAGAACATTCAGCCGTAGACAGGACGCTTGGTCGAGTTGTATTTCCTCGACTTTGTGCTTCACAGAACATTTGACATATACCACCACCCCATCGTTCTGGTTAAGTTGTCGAGTTGTCATATAAGAGTGGTAATTGTTTATTTGGGGAATAGGCTTATTAGGGCTTAATCTGCATTCCGTCAGGATAATGATATCTAGTTCAAGATGAAGTGTAGACAGATTGATAATAAAATCGTCAAAGTTACGATATATACTTCTTATGTTTTGGGATATGATAGTAAGGTCATTTTTGTTTATTAAAACGTGTTTGTGGAGTTCCGAGTAATCGCAAGCGATAGACCGGGCAATTTCAATGTTGTCTAAATCAGATACAGTTTGTAAAGTATTATCCATTTGAGCAGAGTGAATCCAGGATGAACGTATTTTCCAAGGAAGTGTGTATTTCAATGTACTTAGATAGTAGAATACTATTTACTGTAATAATGATTGTAATATGAGTTATGTGTAAATAATATGTTATTGTTGTGTAAGTGCTGGTGTTTGAGTAAACTAATGGGTGTATACATTGTAGATATTTGCTGTGTGTTTGTGTGTTTGTATATGTGGATATGATTAGGTTGTGAAATGCATGAATATGTGTAATAATGACATTTACAAAAAATATAAAAAGGCCAGACAAAAAAATGTAGGAAATTTGGCAAAACAACACCAAAAGTAGATTAGCATGCATTTCTAGAATAAGTAACAATATTAATAATTTAACAGTAATAAGAAAACAAATCAGAGTATTATAGGAAAATAGTCATTTTTCTAGCAAAAGTTTGTGTACCTGTTCTTCACTTCTAATAACTATTGTTGGAGAATTTTCATGCTTCTTAATGTAGACTTTGCCGTAGGCTGTCCAGCAAAACTTGTAGGCTCCAGACTTGGTTAGTTCGCGTGCCAGGAAGTGGAGACGGGAACCTTTGGCGGTCAGATGTTCTGATATAAAGACCGGAGTGTCTTCTTGAGTTTTAAAACCCATGTGTTTACAGGATAATTTGTTTTTATGCTTTAAGTTAAATGCTTTTGCCATTTTCAGAATCTCAGTCTTCAAGATTGACATTAAACGATTACTTAGTTGACGAACAAATATATTAAACACAAACAGACACAATACTTTGAGTCGTCTAGATCTCACACTTCTAAATATATGTATATAGATAAATACTATTTTATAGTTTTAAGTTTTATAAATGCATGATAATTTTATTAATGTATGATATTTTTATAAATGTATGAAATAAAAAAATAATTTATAATGTAATTTCGTTAATTGATTAATTGTTGATAAATTTATCTGATAATTTATAATAGCATTATTCAATTGTTACTGAGAAAAAGAGGGCTATCCTCTCTCCTAAAGTTGCTGTGCCCCGACAGGGTCCATACTGATATCTTATTTGATAACACTATCTTTGTAATACTTAGGGAATGCAATAAATAATCGAGTATTGAGTGTATCGACCCGAGCGGCTGATAAATTTAAACCACGAGCTGCACATGCATCATTTCGAGCATTAAAAAAGTGAAATCACGTTGCAGTTACCATAAAGATACACTTACCATTAGCAAGCATAACAATTCATTATGGTGATACCCTATACAGGGGGTCTACTCTCTAAGTCCGTCAGCGAAAATACGGGTTAGTCCGTAACTTGATTTATACTCCAAAATTAACCCTACTCCCCAATATTTTCAGATTCATGAGTTTCGAAAACAAATCGGGAGTAAGAACTGTCCAATAGTGTTGTCATTCATTTTTAGTTCGGAACCCTACCGAATCTAATGTCCGTAAGTGATACGGAGTAGGAATAGACCGAAACTACGGATTTCGTGCTTAGAGAGTAGACCCCCAGGAACGAATTTACCTGTCTGACATTACTCTTAACCGTACATTTGTCGCTCCGTGAGAACACGGCCATATCGCTACATACACCGTTAAAAGGTCCATTTATCACGGATGTAAAAAGCTCTAAGTCGTTACAGCACTTTGTGGGTGTCAATAAATATGTTTGTCCCTCGCTTACCTATGTATTACAGCGAGAGGGGGAGGGGGACAACCGCTTTTTTCTATCCTGTGTTTTTTCAAGTGACCATGGAGTATTTTAGCTGTTTATGGGATTGTTGGATTGAGGTCAGATAGGCAGTCGCTCTTTGTGAAATACTAGTATTCAGATGCATCTGGTTAGACCACACCAATACGTGTAATGAAAATAGAAGTTACAAAGAAACCATCGTGTCGTCAACATAGGCTAAGCAGAAAAATTACGTATCAAAGGACCTAACTCAAATTAAATTTAAATGGGATCACCACGTGGGCTTTCTTCACTAAATGTCAAAAGAGTCACGTAAATCAGCCCCGTAATCACAAAATCGGTGCAATAGCATCGCAGCATCTGTTTTTTGCTGAGTCCCTTGGAGTCGTAAATGAAAAAAAAAAAACTGTGGTCAAACATCTGGGATCATTAACAGAGCCTGAGATTGTGTTTAAAACAATACATATTAAAAAAACGGTCGTGTATTTTTCGGTCGGGTCTTTTTTTGTTTTACCACTATTGGTCCACAAACTAATTGTGCGAACCAATAGTAATAAGGGTGTTAAATAGATGTTGTGGTCATCGTGTGCACGGGATTTTGATTGAAAAGTGTCCATATTACCACTTTCCCGACTGTACATAAAAAAAAACTAGTCATTATTTTTAGATATTATTTTGTACCTTATCACAATGTTGTCGTATTTAACCCAAAGGTCGACTGGTAGAGAATGCGTTGTGGCATTAAGTCCACCTATCTATTACTATTGTACAAGAAGATTAAATTTTTAAAAAAAAATGAGAACGTAGAATACATGTCGGCTGGAGCAGCGGTGGCCCTTTGGTGGCAGCCCCGACTTACGAGTAGTAAGCCGCGGGCTCAAACCCAAGCAGGCGCAATTCTTTGTGTAATTTATTTCATCACCGCTGCCCTCAAAAACGGTAAAGGAAAACATCGTAAGGAAACCGGCATGTCCTAGAATAAAACTAAAAATTCGAAGACATGTGACATCTACCAACCAGTACTGGGCCCGCGTAATGGATTAAAGCCTACTCCCTCTCATTCCTCATTAGAGGAGGCCTGTGTCCCGGCAGTGGGAACACTATGGGCTGATGATGATGATGAGAATACATAACCTCCTCCATCTTAAGAAAAAACCTCACTATATTCCTACCCCTAATTCTATTCCCATTTTTATGTGAAAAAATACAAGCGCCGTTAGCAAATGTAACATTATTATTTCATTCCCATAAATAAAAGAGAATTAATAGTGCCAGTACCATAATATCGTGTTTTTGCCAGAAAAGTGTTTGGTAGACAGCGGGATATGTTTTACTGAAGACGAATGGTTTTAGAAAGTACATATGTACATTACGTACATTACTTGAAGATTCTAGGAGTATAAATTACATGCACCATATTTTATTCATAACATCACACCTGTAATCCTTGAGGGATTAGTCAGAGGTGTACTTAATAGTAGACCCACAATTCGCCATTTATGTTTTTAAGTCCAATGTAATGGGGGGCGAGCCTATTGCCAACAACCGGACACAAACCGATACGCACGCAAATTAAACAAGAATGTACTGCGCGTGTCATATGAAGCAAGTCGCTTGATGCAAATCGCATTGCAAATTCTTCTCGCATTCCTGCTATAAACGGCGCATAAGATGAAGTAAGACTTCTTACAATTATGGAATCTCTCATTTTATTTTTATGTAATATTAGGTAGAGAGCAGTGTTGGCCCAGTGGTGGCAGTCCCGACTTACGAACCGTAAACCGTGAGTTCGAACCCAGGCAGGCGCATTAATTTGTATAATTTATTTTATCACTGCTGCCCTCAAAAACGGTGAAAGAAAACATCGTGAGAAAACCAGCATGTCCCAGAACAAAAAATTCGAGGACATGTAACATCTACCAACCCGCACTGTGCCCGCGTGGTGGATTATAGCTCACTCCTTCTCATAGAGAGGAGGCCTGTGTCTCAGCAGTGAGAACATTATAGGCTGATGATGATGAGATATACTCGTAGATCGACATTAAACTACGCTTTCACTTGCGAGTAAGAGCGAAGAATTTTTAGCGTTTTACGCTGCCTTTTTGTACTGGCAAACTGAGCGAGCAATAATTTTGATAGATGCGAGTGACCGACACCGCGCATCCAAATGCGTTGTGAACCACAGTAATTGGCATTGTGTGCGTTTCGAACTTAGTCAGATATGTATGCTAACTGACTGGCGGCTGGCTATGCTGATTTCAGAGAGTAAATCTACGTTCCAATGGCAAACGAGAGTTTACTCTAAGTACTTATATGACTAAACAATAGTATTAGCACCTCACTATGCCTGCGTAGTGAATTGTAGCTCACTCACTCTAACAGCGCGATCACGAAAAAATTTAACGAACAAACAATGACAAATGACATTAGAAATCATCATCTGACTAGCCTTTTCCCAACTGTGTTGAAGTCAGCTTCCAGTCTACCTGGGTGTAGCTGAATACCGTGATTTTACATGGAGCGTCTGCCTATCTGACCTCTACAACCCAATTATTACTAAGTAATACGAAACTCTTGGTAATACGGGTTGTCAGACTTTCGGGCCACTCACTACCTGTAACGACTGTCAAAGATCTACAAATGACAGCGGGAACCAACCGCTTTACTTGCTTTCCAAAGCACGGAGGAAACTCGGTATGTAATGGATATATTAATAATTAAATGACATTAGAAATATAAAAGATTTTTTTTTTTAATCTAAAATGTAATAAAAGTTTTAAAAAACGCCCTAAAATTACCCTTGAATAAATAAGTTTGTGACGTAATATAATTTTAGACAGCAGGCAGACAGACTAAAAAAGTCATAAAACAGAGAACATAAAACCGCCTGTCTGTCCAAAGACTTAATTATATCATTCAAAATTTCTAATGCGTAATTGATGCAAATTTTAAAGGGTGTGTAGCGCTATAAAGGTTGGAGCAGGTAAAATATTTAGTCTAAACCCTGTTACCCAAAGTTTTGCTGATATTATAAATTCTGTAACTTCATACGAGTTGAGATTATTTCGTTAGGCACGGCGTAATGAAGTGTGAGGTCTTGGGTCTTCCTGTGTTAAGTACTTTTGGTTAATGTACTTTGCTGGTTTTCAACTTTTGTGGCTAGTGTACACACAGCGTGTTGTAGCTATGTATTTGGGCTGAGTGTAATGTTCAACATGTAGGGAAGTTATAATACACTATGATGGTTTTAATATGAGTGGCACACAGTCAAGTAACCCGTTTGCGGACACAGATTGAGACAACGGATTAACACATCAAGAATAAATAACGTAATGCAATTTTAAAGTCTCATAACTTTTTCATTTTTAGAGATATTTTAATGATGTTTTCACACATTTGTTTCTTCTTATTTAAATTAATAAACACTAGAACTTTTCTCGAGACTTCGTCCGCGATAATTGTGATATAATATCTATAGCCTATGTTACTCGGTAAAGATATCTCTTTCTCAAAGTGAAAGAATTTTTTAAATCGGTCGAGTAGTTTTTGAGTTAAATCGTAACAAAAAATCAAGTTTATCCTCTTTTTAATATTAATAATTCAGATAATCAAAAAAAATGAAATGTATCTAGTGTAACTCGTTGCAGAAACAGGTCAGGCGACAAGCGTTTTACGAAAGCGAAAGACAGGTGACGCTTGTTGCAATCGCATGTAGGTACCATCGCCCGCGGCCGTGAACGACGCATTTAACTGCGATAATTTCTCAAAAAGACCAACTAAAAACTATTCTCATCTAATACTACAGTACTTTTAACTTGAGATACCAACTTTTGTTCGCACAAAGCAACAGAGCATTTTGTAATATTAACAATATTTAAGTCAACAGACTGCTGGCTATCTCTCCTAAGTTCTAAGTTAAGGTTGTTACAGTTGCTTTTAAAACTTTGGAGTAACTTGTATGGGAGTTGGTGGAGCAATGTTTTGTAATGCTTATGGTTAAGGCTTTTAATGATAATACAGGCCCACATAAAGCCCCGTTCAGGATCACATTCAATACGACTTGCGTCAAACGTTATGTCACTTGATAATCCTCAAAGGGTAAAACAGAAGAGTCCATAATAGTAAATAGGCTTATCCCCAATAAAATGGAACTCAAACATAACTGGCAAAATTTGGGGGTATAATACCCTTTCAAAGCGTAATGGCGTTATGTTATCACATTATGTAAACGATTGCAGCAATCACGATAGATTTTCTGTCTATCATTGAACAGTTTCATTGTATATGCTCGAACATCAGCATCATATCTTCCCTAAATTTAAACGGGAACGGGAAAAATAAGAATTACCGAAATCAGTACATGATTGACAAAGTTTTGTTTTTTTTACCAGCCTGTATTGTCCTGAGCAAATGCCTCCCTCATAGCTTTCCTCTAATATAGATCTACTCTTCTCTACACGCGGTTTTCTCCAGCCAATTTCCCACAATTTCACAAACGCCTCTAAGTCGTAACGCTGGCGTTTTCTAAGCCTCCCTCGGCGACGACGCCTGTCTTCTGGCACACATTGGCGTGAAGGAGAAACACAAAAAAAAACATTCAAACGAATTGATCACCTCTTAATAATTTTTTTCTTAAATTAATAACTTTTTCTTGAATTGATCTTTTGGAAGTAGTTTAAAAACACAAAACACAATCGCTTACGCTTTTAAACGTTAAACAAACTGAAAAAGCCTGCTCGCTATGAAGGTAAAACGAGCTTGAAGAAAACTGCTTAGAAACTGCACATACCAAAATTGACTACGTGGCTCGTGGCTACGTGGCTAGCTGAAAATTTTTGCCACCAAGTAATCTTTTATTTACCGTCCGAGTGCCTGAATGCGATGCAAGCAATATTAGAGGTGTACAGTCATGAGCATTTTAATGGTTAAAGTTTGGATATTTTATTTGGTAGTAACTTTTAAAAGTGATTTTCTTATACTGCATTGATTATAAAAAATAAAAAAAGTGTTATTACTAAAATTTTATATTTTTATTTTAATAAACGCTGGTGTATCCTGAGGGAGAGGAAAACCATAGAAACGATAGAGGATTGTGTCGGGTCAGCTAGTGCTATTAGGTTTTTTTTTTAAGTGAAACTTCTTAATATTATGTGACTTCCAACAAGTTTAACGTTTTCATAGAGGGGGAATATTTTCTATTACCCACTAAGAGATGGCGCTATTACAAGATTTGTGACTACATAGTTCTACTAGGTACGCAAGATGGCGTGCAAACGGTCATGCATTCGACTCTTCGGTGTGACCAGCCTTCGCTCAATTTCCATGAGTAGAATAGCCTCGATAAACTTATGTAATAAAAAGTGTACAACAATAAAACAATAAAATATTATTTAGAAGCTTAATACAATAACGAGAGTGAATGCGTGGCACTCGAACGCATGCGTGTAGTATTACGAAGTTTCACTTCTTGCGCGCGGAGGGACTCCACGCACTATTTTTTTTTTTACACATTGCCCCGCACTACGAATTTCTCCTCTAAGGTGGGTGCGCTTACAAACATTTAAACTAACTTACACAAACAGCCAGACTCGGAACAACTATATGTAAGCCATACAAATATCTTTTCCGTGCGGGGATCGAACCTGCGCCACGCAGCGCAGCAGTCAATTGCTCAACCACTGCGCCAACCATGGTGCCAGAATATTAACTTTAAAATCGTTATTTTTCGACAAAATTGTTTTTGCTACGTCGTACTGGACTAGATGTGCACTTGACGGTACCTAAACGCCTTTCAGGCTAGAGTAGGGCTGCCATACGTCCTGGTACACCGGGACATGTCTCGTTTGGAACATTGTGTGCCGGTCAATACTTATTCAAGAACCGGGACAACTGACTTCAGTTCAGTTCTGTTGGTTGGCCCATCAGAACAGTGTCGTGAAATGTTCAGTTCGTTCCGCTCTTGTCGCTGTTTCCATATGTGTCTCGAGAAATGTATTAATCGCTTTTTGATGTTCTCTTCTCGATGTCCTGCTAGCTATGTAACTAGCCCCAGGCTGGCACTATTGATCCCCTTCTCCCCCAAATATAAATCCAGGTTAAAGTCCAAGAAAATTAGTCAAATGAGGGCAAGTATCTCGGAATAAGAGATAGTCAGCTATAAACTTGTATAAACCTTTATTTTTACACCCTAAAACTTGTGTCAAAGCCTACTTATCGTAGGGAGTCCGCGAGTACAGATATTACAAGGTCAAAGGTTAAAAAGTAAATTTATTGCAACTATCTTGTTTCTTTTCTCCTTTTCGTTTATTACGGGTGCGCCAAAAATACAAGTTGTTGTTTTGTATCCTAGTCAAAATTCAGTAGGTTGTCACAAAAGACATAAATAATCAATTAAAATTACGGTACCTAGTCAATTGTTAATAAACGCTGATTTTTTGGTTGTTTATGTTTCTTAGTATTTCAGAAAAACTCCCATAACATGAGAGAATAAGAAATTATCGAATAAACGTTTGAGATTGTTTGTATGTGTGGAAGCGCGGTTATAGGGCGAGAATCAGACAGCCCGCGTTTAAAACACAGGTGGTTCACACTTACCGATTTCCGTAAATAAGAAAAAAAATGAAGTTACCTACCCATTTTATTATTGATTATAATAATCACTTTTTGATGTTCTCTTCTCGATGTTCTGCTAGCTATGTAACTACCCCCAGGCTGGCACTATTGATCCCCTTCTCCCCCAAATATAAATCCAGGTTATAGTCCAAGAAAATTAGTCAAATGAGGGCAAGTATCTCGGAATAAGAGAAAGTCTGCTATAAACTTGTATAAACCTTTATTTTTACACCCTAAAACTTGTGTCAAAGCCTACTTATCGTAGGGAGTCCGCGAGTACAGATATTACAAGGTCAAAGGTTAAAAAGTAAATTTATTGCAAATATCTTGTTTCTTTTCTCCTTTTCGTTTATTACGGGTGCGCCTAACTTATCTTCTTGAATTTGACGAGAATGCAAAACAACATCTTGTATAGCGATTAAAAATTTATTTTCGAAACCTGACGACCTCTACGAAAAATCTGTTCATATATCCAGAAACCCACATTATCATCAATGGTTTTCCTTACTTCTTTTACAAATTCTTAATTTGTGTTAAGTTTTATTAGTATTTTTGATGATGGAGGGGAAGACGGAAACCAAACAAACGATGGATGGTTTGTATGGGGAATCTTAGCGCATCGATGGCAAATTTTCGTTAAATATACAGTATGTTAGTTTAAACGAGGGACGTATTCAAACCCATAATAGTACATGCTAACATGATACTAATAAAAATATAAACAAAAAAAAAACACTGATAATTAGCAGACAGAACCATGCCAAAATTTTTGCAAATGACACGCAACGTGTATACACCCTTGCGCTAGCGACTTAATACTATCGCAGAACATGTGAGCGGGGCAATGACTCATAGGTATAATCCATTTTCCCTTCATACTTTAAACTTACCTGGCTTAGGACAGTCTAAAATATCTAGGCACTAAACAAAACATTAAAAATTCTTCTATACGTTATAGGTTTTTTACATATTTGGGACGAGAATCGAATACTGAATACCCTCCCTCAATATGTCCCTCGTTTAACCTAACATACTGTATATAGCCCAAAATTCAGCTATGCGGACTCCAATCGCTAGTGCAGTAAAAAATCGTCAAATAAGCAGGAGTCGGGGCGTGCAGCACAAGATGATATGAAAGAAAAAGGAGCAAATGTCCCGATCAGCGTTTCAGCATTAATGGCGGCCCTAGGCTAGGAGCATATAAGGTGTGGCTTGAGAGAAAATTACGTGGAAAAATATGGTACGAGCAACTTATGTTTATGCAAGTGGTTTCCTGTAGCTACTAGTAAGCTTTTGGTTTTGAGATAGTCTAGTTTATTTTTGGTTTTAAAATGATGTTTGTTGAGAGGCAGAATCGGTTTTCTATTATGCTTTGGAATAATCTAAATATTCCTCTTGCCAAGTGCTTTGGTTATGGGACGACTTTTTTTTGCACTGGCTTTGGTTAGCATTGTTATCATTTGCCCCTATATCTGCACATTGGAGTATTTAAAAAAATCCGCTTCGGACTCGCATTAAAAGGGTTCTGTACCAATAAACAGTATGATAACAATATTTTTTACGTTAATTTTTAGGTCAATTTACGCTCAACAGAAAAACTATATTTGTTTTCCATAGTATTTTAATGAAAAACGAAGTTGCTGCTGGAGTATCGAAGTCTGGGGTGAGGTCGTATCATTAATATGATACAAAAGAAGATGCATATGATACATATTATATGAATTAGATAACTACTTACGTTTATTATAATTTTCAAGTCTGTTTGATTGTATATTGACTACCTTTACACGTATGTCTATATAGAGTAAAATTATAGACGTAATAATCACAGATTTTTTTTTTAGAAAATGGCATCTTTTTTTAAAAAAAAAAAGGGTAATTTGTACTCACAGACGTTGTTGATGGTTTTAATTACTATAATTCCTTGAATAATTACCCTTCCTTAATAATTCTATGAATAATTACTTGTTAAATATATTTCGATCACCAAGCAACCATACCTGACCTTCAAATGGTGCTCCGACCGTAATATCCTTTCAAAATCAATACACAATGCAAAACCCCGCAGTTTGCAGTCACTTACTAGCAAACTATTTGGACCACTTAGTGGCCAAAATAGAGCACTATGCAAATTCAGAATAGCCAAAGCGACGTCGGTCGCAGTAATCTTTTATTTACAGCTCGAACACCTGAATGCATGCAGCAGGTTATATTAAAGCATATGCGCACTTGTGCAGGTAGAATTTTACTGTTTGGCAACAAGCTACGCGATCAAGGACCACAGATGGGACGGAGGAATGTGGGAAGACAACCTACTAGGTGGACAGGCGATCTCATTAAAGTGGCCGGGAGAAACTGGATAGCCATGACACATAACCGCCAAAAGTGGAGAGATTTGGAAGAGACCTTCACTCAGCATTGGGTGACCAACGGTCGAAGAAAAAGAAGACGCGATCAAGGGGCACGCGTGTTGTTGCAATAGCGATGGCGGAGGAACTAAATTAAAGAAATTGCTTAGAGTAAGGCCCTGACTCTTACAAAAAGCAAAAGAGACGAGAGGAGAGCAGAGTTGTTGTAAACCACCAATAAAATGTTTTTGTTTGTACTTCTCGTCACCGCTTAGCATTAGTGAAAACGGTTGAGCAGAGAGGTGAGAAGATTTCTAATATTTTTTGAGGCTGGTAAAGCAGGCAGCAGCGCGCAGCGGAGACGAGAAATGTCGTGAGTTGCGGGCTGTGAGCGGCGTGCGGTGGACACACCGTACCTCCTGAACACCTACGCTCCTCTTCGCTTCGCACATCTCCGCACAACTCCGGTGGACACATCTTAGCTCTTAAACATCTCCCTCTCTCTCTGCTTCGCAAGTCTCAAGCCCGGCCCTAAGCCATCCGTCACCGAGACATGACTTGACAATGAGACCCATAGTACGGGTCCGTGGCTTAGGCCTCCAGTGGTCGAGGCACCTGTGGCCGACGCCCCCAACACGATTTATTTAATTCAAAGAAATTTTTGATCAAATGCACTGTCAGGCACAAAAATGTTTTACAAAAATATGTGTAATATTGAATCATAACTGTATTTACACGGAGAAGGAAACAAGGTACACACGCGCGTGTCGCTTGATGCAAGTTGCAACGCCTGAGGACGTGGACCAACCGACTGTGTCAGCTTTTGCTAGTTTAGGACTCAATTTATAGTTATAGTTCCTTTGAGGAAGTGTTGTCGTAAAGTAAGAGGACAATTTGGAGAATTTGATGCTATCTGCTCAAGTTGATTGGCTAAGTAAGTGAACCTTACTTAATGTAGTTTGAAACAAAGTTGTTTATTCGTGTACAATTGTGTGTCCCGATGGGATTTTATCCGCAAAAATGGTTAAGTTTCGAAACAAATTTTTATGCCTCATTTAACCATATAAAATTTAACTTAAATATAAACCAGATTATGATAATATGTTGTTTTAATACTGTAAAGTCAGAAAGGAGATGTTTCATTTTCGGCCATAAGATGTACATTTATTGAAAAAGAGAAAAAAATACCACGAACTTAGGAAAAATATTCTTTCGTGAATTTTAGCCTGATTTTCTGTGCACAAAAAGTAATAGTTTTTCAATTATTGCCCCATTCTATTCAACATGGCGTCTTCCAGTTTGCAGTTTGCTTTCGTTCTGAAATCATGTCACACAAAAACATAATATCACATCGACGTTAAATTACTAAAAGTATGTGTTTTTGTATTTAATTATTATTATTGGTCTCTTAGTCATAATTTTCAACTCATTATAAGCAAGTGTGGTAATTTTATCGTTAAAAACTATATAATAGGTACTACTTTTATGGAGTGTACTTCTGAACGAAAAAATCAAAATGACGTTTAGTTCTGACAAGTTACAAAACCCATCAGTGTCAGTCAGTCAGTCTCGTTCGTCTCGTATTTTTTAACGGTTTATAAAAACAGAGAACAAAACAAAGACGAAAGCATCGAAAAAAATCAGTTCTGATAAACAATTATTATCAAATAACAATTTCTAGGTTATGTAAACGTCATCTCTACAACTTGTCATGGCTGTCATAACTCTCGCGACAAACGTCAAACATTTTTAATTTTTATTATGTGCATAAAAACCATCTATTACTATTTAAAAACTGTTACTTTATTCTATTCAGGGGATTGTTTCCCACTTTTCCTGAAAGGTACAGGTCATGGCCGGAGTCCCATACAAAAATGAAACATCTCCTTTATTTGATATTATAAATTTATGGAAGAAGCTGTTGCCTCTGATTACTGTGAACATAATATGAGTAAATACAAAAAAAAAGAAGAGCAAATTTTGAATATAACCTGTCGTACTTACTGAATAAATAGCCGAAAAAAAAAATTTGAAGTATGCTTTTCCAAGTGTTCTGAATGAATTGCCTTATAGAAAATAGAAAAAAAAAACAAAAGATTTCGACAAATTAGAAAGTCTTTACCATTGAAAAGTTTAAAGGACTTTTAATGTTTCCAATAACCTAATTACAAAAAGATTGAGCATTATTTTAATATAGTTTTGATGACCGCGTGTTGAAATTTTTATAGTTTATTTTTTTATTATTTTACAATACGATGATGTTACAAATCATTCCTGGTTGTTCATCTTTATTTATTAAGAGCTCTTCGATCAAAATGTAGTGCCTAATTTTAGGTTGTATGTTATTCTTTGGAGAATTGTACATTTGCCAGAATTTCTAGTTGTATTTCGATGTTGTTATCAACATCATGTAGCAAAATCCCTTGAGATAGTGCCATGGTTGTCTTAGTATAAAATATATTCATAATAGCCCTAGATAAATAACGTCACATTAATAACTTGTGTCCTTGCAAAGGTGGGTCGCTTATATAGGAAGACAAATGGTTTTCATTAAAGAGGATTAAAGGAAATACCACGTTTTTGCTGTAACAGCCAACTAGTCCCTAACTTACATATTATGCCGGTGAACAATAAGTTTTGCCATCATACATGACAAGAAAGTAAAGAAGTATTAATTTCTGTAAGTAGGTCTTTTGAAAAAAAATCGGTCCGATCTAATGAGGACCATGTTGTGATTGCGAAAACTTCAAAATCAAAATCAATCAAAATCAAAATCAAAATATTTTTATTTCACATAGGCCTACATGGGCACTTGTAAAACGTCGACAAAAAGCTCTTAAAAAGCCTTACAATCTTTATCCTACTTCCTTCATAAGGATTGATTCTTAAAGTTTTTTTTTTGCTTTATATTGTTCTATCTTTTGTAGTAAGTGACGACTTATTGTCGAGCCTACGCTGTCCTCCCATACTTACAATAGCGCTGTAACGTTCAAATATTGTAAAACCAAATGATTTTAAAAGAGTAACCATGCAGTTTCTTGCCGGTTCTTCTCCATAAGAAACGACCAACCCGAACCGTGCACCTTTTGTCGACGTTTTATAAGTGCCCATGTAGACTTACGTAAAATAAAATATTTAAATTTTGAAAAAAATCCTGTCACCTTTGTTAAAAAATAAACTCCGTGCCAAAAAACCAAGTCTGCCAAGACTTTAGCTGGGTGTTGTCAGTCATTGGACAGTGAAGGGAAAGAGGTAGATAAAATTACTTAATTGACATACAAAATGCTTCGTTGACGGCTTATGAACGTAGGTTTCTGTTGAGATGACGAGTAATAGAGATGTGGAAGAAGAAAACATGCTGCGCCGACCCCAAATAAATTTAGGTAAGGACAAGAGAAAGGTGACGATGATTTGTCGAGCTCACGTACTATACTCATATTAAATCACAGCCAAAACAGCTCAAAAAGTATACATACTAATCCCTCAAGTAACAGATCATCTTCACATTGATAAATCTTCTTCAAGAGTTGGCACCTAAATGACACATAAAGCCTAATGCAACTTCATTGAAAAGGAATTGACATCGTGAAGATAAAACCTTATCGAACGGTTGTGGATCTCAAGATTGTGTGGATTACTAGAGTAGACTAGGCTTGGAGCTTAGGTTGTTATTTCTAGGTTTTATGTGGGGCAGTCCAAGAGATTTTGTTTTATTTATGTTTGTGCGCCGGATAGGCACGAGATGAATGACCAAACTTCTTGCTTTATTCTCTATTGCACACAAATTAGAAGATGTGGACAAAATGAAAATTAGTTTCCAAAAAATAACGTAAATATAGGCACACATAACTTCATCACACAATCACTTTAAAAACTAGTAATTTGCTTTCAAATTATCTGAAGTAACTTGTGATACTAACACAATAAAGAAGGATCAATAACCATTAAGACACGACACTTAATTCAGGGCTAAACCGCGAAGCTTGTAAGTAATATTTTAACTACAAATAATATGGTATCGAACCAAAAACCTGGCTGCATTTTCTTACAAATCTCTTGGGAAATACTTTAAACTTGCCAACACTAATAGGTACGTACGATCTCGAAATAATCAAAGTAGACTAGCTAGGTAAGGCCACTGTCTTACTACCAACGATTAGCGAATTAAGTGATGAACATAAATGAGTTGGCGAGTTTTTCTGTGTGAAGAATGATATGACTAGAAAGGAAGTGACTACTGAGATGAGGAGTAATAGAAGAAGAAGACATGCAGAGCTGGTCCCAAATAAATTGGGTCAGGGCAAGAGAATTATGATAACGAACTGTTATCGCTGAGAGAAAAGCGAATGGTTTTGGATGAAACTTGGCTTATAGATAATTTATAACCAGAAATAACCCATATAACTTTTTATTCAGTTAATACGATTCCGTAAGTCAATTATTTGATGGCACGGTTGGCGCAGTGGTTGAGCAATCGACTGCTGCGCTGCGTGTTGCGGGTTCGATCCCTGCACGGAACAAATATTTGTAAGGCCTACATATAGTTGTTCCGGTTCTGGCTGTTTGCGTATGTGAGTTTAAATGTTTGGAAATGCACCCACAATACAGGAGAAATTCCAAGTGTGGGACAAAGGTTAAAAAAAAAATACCCAACTTCGCGCGGTCGAGGGCAAAAGACGGTAATAATAATAAAAAAAATATCTATTGCACTATTCTTGGGGGAGAAAATAGGGGATATCTTTCTCGTTAGTAATGGGTCGGGTGCCTCAGCAAGGCTTGAATTTGCAGTTAATTTTCCCCGTTAATCAGTGCTTCGGGCTAGTATTCGTTTTACTTTAGACCGCCGATGTTCGCTTGTTTTATTAGAAAATGGTTTTAGTAGCTAATTAGAGTAGAGGTCTTGAGGTTGCGCGGATACTTTTGTTTCACATTTGTTTGTTGGAGGTACTTATTTACTCAGGTTGAGGATTTGAAAGGTGCAGAGGTAAAAACAATTATTTCAATGAACAGCAGTCATAATTTGAAACAAGCTCACGTTAAATTATGACTTTAACATCAAAAAGCACTTAAATTATTTAATTTGACATCTTTGATATTGAACTTATTTTTTTTTCTATATTTTATTTTACATTATTTACAAACTACAAATATGTCTAAAATAATAATAAAATATGTATAAATATCAAAATTACAGGGCGTCAAAAAATTCGTCCACATCGCTGTCAACAGGAAAAGTGGCCAGAACGCTGGCCGCATTGCCACGTTGGATGGCAATGCTGATTCTTTAGGCAAAAAAAAAATAAACTTTATTAAATTAAACTTAAAATTAAAAGTATTTTTTTTTTCACAAAAAAATGTGAAAAGGACAAATTTTTTCCTTGCAATGTTAATTTATACGTGAAATAGTACTCGTAACTCCACGAAAGTCACATTACCCATTACACAACCGACATACAAAATTTCGTTCATCATCTGCCTAGCCTTTATCCCAACTTTATTGGGGTCGGCTTCCATTCTTACCGGATGCAACTGAATACCAGTATTTTACATGGAGGGACTGCCTATCTGACCTCCACAACCCAGTTAGTACTGGGTAATACGATAGGGAGACTGGCTGTCAGACTTTCTGGCCACTGACTACCTGTAACGACTGTCAAAGATCTACAAATGACAGCCCGGACCAACGGCTTTAACGTGCTTCTCGAGGCACGGAGGAAACTCGGTATGTAATAATAGACACCCATCTTCAGACCGACCTTGGCAAGCACGGCTGAACCTTTGAAGATCAACCCGTGTGGCTGTTTTTATTTAGCCACGAGCTCCTCATACAGAATTCCCTTCATGCGTCGTAAAGAACGTGAAGCCGTTGGTCAGTTGTAGATCTTTGACAGTCATTACAAGTAGTCAGTGGCCCGAAAGTCTTAAGTATACCCCTTGTATTATATTACCCTGTACTATCTGGGTTGTGGAGGTCAGATAGGCAGTCGCTCCATGTAAAATACTGGTATTCAGCTGCATCCAGTTAGACTGGAAGCTAACTCCAACATAGTTGAAATGACTAAACAGACGAATGCTAGTATAATACTTGAAATTATAACTACAGAGGCACTTCATTAAAATTGGCTTCGATGTGAAGCCAATTTTAATGAAGTGCCTCTGTACAATCATTAATGTCAACAATTGAACTGATGATCAAACACAATCCTTGTTTTATAACAATTGGCATTTTGGTCCGAATCAAGGTCTATCGGGCAATTTATAGATCACAATGTCCAACATCCCGAATATCGTAAAACGGTTGACTAGACAAGACGGTCTTACGAAGAGTATGCATAAGACAATCTATAAAAGCACTCCGTTTTAAAAAAAATCCTGCTCTTTGATTTTTTTTTTACTTAACTTAGGTTCGGTCTAGTGGTCGCAATTGCGTCTGCCGAGCATGGAGGGTTTGATTCTCGGGTCGTGAAAATTGTTATTGAGTTTCGCTATTAGGTATTACTCAGAAGCAGCCACGTAGTAAGGATTTGTGACCGGTTGATGGTAATAAGCTCGGCCCCTTTTATGTACAGGGTGTAACGGAAAGGGTATATTCATACTTGAGGGTGTGCTAGAGACCATGAAACTGAACATGTTCCTCCATTGGAAAAACACCGTAATAGCGAAAAATTATCTGGTGCCTCTGATAAAATTTCAATACCTATTCGACCCAAATGTATGGGGCAGCTGATATTTTTTTCGCTATTACGACGTTTTTCCGATGGAGAAACATGTTCAGTTTGATGGTCTGTAGAACACCCTTAAGTATGTATATGTTACCGGCCAAACCCGATTTCAGGCCAAACTAGTTTGTCCTAGGCCAAACCGGTATACTGGCTTATCGTGTCAACATAATACTGACCCAAACAAAACATCTACAATGCGCCCAACTTGGATGCGGCAACGCTCGTTACACTCGCTCGGCTCGCGCGTTTATGATCACAGTTCGAACCAAACTTAACCTAGTTTCTAGTTCTGTTTTTTTCATAACTGGCAAAATGTGGGTGTACAATTAGGTACACCTCTGTCTGACCCTTCTGAGATTACAGGCGTGAAGTTTTGTTGTGAATGTGCTAGTAAAGAGTGCCGTCATTTACGCATAATCTTGAAACCTGCATAAACGATGAAATATGGAATGGTTCTAAAAATCTCTGCGAACGCCTTGTCTCATTCATACGCAAACGTTTGTTCTACGGTCGAGACGGTTGCAGGAAATGGCGGCGAGCGTAGGAAATGGATGGACAGACGGACGAGCCCAATAATGTATTGTAAAACTTATATTAATTCTGAGGGACGCTTGAGAAAGGGATTATTGAGTGCTGCTGCTAGAAGAGTAATAAATGAAAATTATGTTTTTGAAGTGAAACTTCTTATGCGACTTCCAACAAGATTAACGTTCTAATGGAGGGGGAATGTTTTCTATTACGCACTAAGAGATGGCGCTATTACAAGGTTTGTGACTACGTAGTTCTACTAGGTACGCAAGATGGCGTGCAAACAGTCATGCATTCGACTCTTCGGTGTGACCAGCCTTCGCTCAATTTCCATGAGTCGAATAACCTCGATAAACTTATGTAAAAAAGTGTACAACAATAAAATATTATTTAGAAGTTCAATAAAATAACGAGAGTGAATGGGTGACACTCGAACGCATGCGCTCCACTTCTTCCGCGCGGAGGGACTCCACGCACAATTTTTTGTGTAAATAACGCACAGTGTGATTTTTGCACGAGGAGGAGCTCGTGGCTAAAAAATAACAGCCACTCATATCAATCTTCAGGTCAATCCGCGATTGCCTCGGCTGATTTGTCGATGGGTGACCATCCATTCCATACCAAGTTTTCTCCTTCCCACTAAACACGTACCATGGATGTATGGATGAGGAATGATAGGAAAACCAATGCCAACTAGTTGTCATTCCATTCTTGCGGGCAATGAATATCATCAGGGCCGGGAGAGGGCGCCGTAGGACACATCATCATCATCATCAGCCTATAATGTTCCCTCTGCTGGGACACAGGCCTCCTCTCTATGAGAGGGAGTGGGGTCTAATCCACCACGTGGGTCCAGTACGGGTTGGTACATGGCACAAATGTCTTCGAATTTTTAGTTCTAGGACATGCCGGTTTCCTCACGATGTTTTCTTTCACCGTTTTTATGAGCAGCGGTGATGAATTATATCACACAAAGTAATGCGCCTGCCTGAGTTTCAACCCACGGCTTACTGCTCATAAGTCGGGGCTGCCACTGGGCCACCGCTGCTCTAGGACTACTGACCTTATTGGTGAAGTTCTTCATAAAGGTCACATGCATAGTACTCGCAACCGGCGAGCGTGTTCGGCGAGATGAATGAACATGAAGGAATCATAAAGAGTGTGTAGGGATTACAGTCGTTCTGTAGCTTCAGCCACATAAACAGACGAACAGACAGACAGACAGTTAGATGGATCAAGTTATTAGTTAGTTAGTTTTACGGATGCAACTGTAGTTCTTCAAAGGATCTAAAAGGTGAGATGTTTTCTGCATATTGTTCATAAAGAAGTAGAAATTGACGAAACGGTTGGCGCAGTGGTTGATCGATCGACTGCTGCGCTGCGCGTCGCGGGTTCGATCCCCGCACGGAACAAATATTTGTATGGCCTACAGATAGTTGTTCCGGGTCTGGCTGTTTGTGTATGTGAGTTTAAATGTTTGTAAACGCACCCACGATACTGGAGAAATTCCTAGTGTGGGGCAAGGTCTTTTTTTTTTAAATTACAAATTTTCTCGACCCTTCAGAAAAAAAACTTATATGCAAATAATTTTGAACGAATCTCTAAAGATTCCTTTTTTTTTGTCATTCGGCCACGGAACCCTAAAAACATCAAACACAACTCAACCAAAACATCAAACATTATCATTACCAAGAAATGTAGAATTTTCTCTAACAGAATAAATTACTTGTTCTTAGTAAATCAAACTTTCCTTACTAACTCTAAGATTACAGTTTCCAATCTCAGTAATCAGAGAAATGAGTGAAAGTGGGTAAAGTGGATAAATCCTAATACATTTCGGCCGATGAAGCATTGATCTCCTGTCCTACAACTCAATTCCGTGTTTTAATCAAGACTAGGGGAGGTCGGGCAAAAATAGCTACGTCTCGTTAACCCGACCTTATAGCAGTATTCCGATTAGACGGGCTTGTGGTGCGTATATGTACAGACTTAGGGGAGAGTGGGGTTGTTAGTGTTCAAGTTTTGGAAGTTTAGTAATTTTCTGGATAGTGTTTGTTGCAGACTGATGAAAGGATTTATGGTTCACGAGAAAAAATACAATGCCTTATCCATTTTTTTTTCAAAACTTTTCCTATTTACTAGCAGGCTCTTCTCAGAAAATTGTTGGTGAAAATTTTGTTACTTTGGTAATGTCTGCACTTAGTTGCATCACCTGCCTGTGAGGCGTTTTATTGCACGAGAATTTAAAGTGTGGTCATACTTAAACCTTACTGGACTCCGGACTGGCTGCATACTTTTAGACTTTGGCGGATAAGTATATTAGTACAGACAGCATTATTAAGTAGTTACCCCCCTGGCGTACTCGGTGGGACTGTAGAGGGGTTAGCACATGATGAGGCTGTCTGTTTATTTGACAAAGTCAGGTGTCCGGAATTCAGTTCGATTGGTTTAACCTCACCTTCAGATGTAACTAACTAGTTACTCAGCAGACAAAACTGCTATGATACAATTATTTTCAAGAAACAAAAAAAACAGAATACTCTCTTAAGGTTTTGATGAAAAACTTAAAAAATTCAAACATCATTGTCATCAGTGGAGCCAACAATGTTCATAATAATTTAATTAAATTTTGAAATAATAACTCACCTGAAATAAAACAATCAATTATTATTGATAGAAAACCCTTCCAAATCCGTACACACACACAACACGCCTCCAGTCGTACATTAATCCTTGCGTCTAATAGATAAGTGAGGCGGGGAGCACACCCGCGATTAACTCCTGCGACGAACCAACAATGACTTACTGTCAGAACTAAGTTTGATTAAAGAGATAAGAGGAAGATCAAGGTCACAAGTCGTCAAAAATCAGCTACTACGAAACAGGCGTAGCGGCTACGAAGCTACGGCGTAGCGGCTACGAAGCTACGGCGTAGCGGCTACTAAGCTACGGCGTAGTGGTTACGAAGCTACGGCGTAGCACCTACAACGTAGCTTATCACGTAGCTTGGAACATCAACCAAGTAAAGTAAAAGCTTGTAAGAACTGTAGAAATATTATAATGAAGGCGTCGAGTCTTACTTTGCAGGTGAAGTCTGCACTATTTATCTACTTAAGTGGCTTATTTAAAACTTAACTGCCTAGTTAGCATAGTGGTCTCGAGCGCGACTGCTGAGCATAAGGTCCTGGGTTCGATTTCCGGGTTGGGCAAAGTGTTATTGGGTTTTTCTATTAGGAATTTCTCAGTATCAGCCAAAGAGTCTGGATTTGTGCCCCGTTGATAACAATAAGCTCGCCCCTATTACGTGGGACTTTAACACAACTGGCAAAACGTGGGTGTGCTATTAGGTACACCTGTGCTTAACTCTTCGGGAATTACAAGCGTGATGTTTTGTTATGTTAAGTGACTTAAGTTTGTCTCTATGGTAAATGGCGCACGTAGAAAAAAACTGACTTTACACAGAAATAGAAGTTTTGAGATTTACGGATTTTACAAGATTTTGTGTTTACCTATGCTTTCCGTGAAAAACCGTCGCTAGTGTTTTTCGGTGATTTCACTCCAGATGATGCTATCACCCTCCTCCAGGAGAGAAGCAAAGAGACTAGCACTCTTAAAAAGTTCCGACTCAAACCGCCTTCTTTCCGACCTCGCCGTCGAGGTCCGTCGCGACGTCCCGGTCCATGCCCTCCCCGACCCTTGCTCGAGCCAGCCCGCGATGCTGTGCCAGTAGTTTTAAATCAGCCCCTAAATAATGATACCATTCAGATCCAGCCTGTCCCCATGCAGTCCTCCCCCAGCGACGCCCTAAGCCGAGGTTCGTACCCTACAGGGGGTGCCCTTAGCGTGCAGTCGCTTAGTTTGTAAGTTTTTATGCCCTGGCTGGAGGCCTTACTCTTAAAGGCATCCACAGGATAGTGCGGTTAAGCAGACGACAACCTCATAGGTTGAACTGCGAGACGCCATTCATAAAAAAAAAAAAACGGTGATTTAGTTTAACAGTACACTTTTGTATTTTTTTAATATTCTTTTTTGGGCTTGGCTTTACATACCGTCGAGAAATGACTCTCGGGCATGCTGGTTTCCTCACGAATTTTTCCAGCACCGTAGCAAGTTATAATTGTGGAAAACGCACAAAAATCCAAATAATCAGAGGTGCTTGTCTTAGGTTCGAACTTGAAACCAATTCTTTCAATTATATAGCAAGGACACTTGAAGTTGAGTAGAATGTTATCTAAAAATAAATAAAAAAACACTATGAAAGTTATTTAGAAGTCATGTAATTATCTATACTAATATAAAGCTGATACTGATCCGATTTGAACAATTCTTTCAGTGTTAGACAGCCTATTTATGAAGGAAGGGTATAGACTATATATCATCACACTACAACTAAAAGGAGCGGAGCAGCAATAAAAAGTGTTGCGAAAAAGGGGAAAATGTGACGCACACAAAATTGCGCTGGACAGCAACATTAGTGTAACAATATTCCCACCGATTTTTTCTTTTAAAAGTCCAAAGTAGTAAAACATTACCCCATCATTAACAAAAACATTCCAACAATAATTAATCTAATACAAAGTTCACTCAAATTCTATAACCTTCTGTTTGGTTAGAATAAATTAATTTGTAAAGTCCTTCATTAAAAGGGGTTAAACAGACTAGCTCAAAGTTTACGATACACTTTTGTTTCGATCTTATCAATAAATTATTAAACATACTGAATAGGGATGATGACTGAGTAAAGAAAACGAAATTCTATTTTGTCCGTCAATCAGGTAATAAAAAAATATTACATACGTATTTTTTGTTTTATCAAGTTAACAAAAAAATACTTAGTTAAAACGCATTAAAGTTGGAGAGTGGGGGCTAACTACGTCACAACTAGGTATAAAATGTACTGAGCCGTGACGTCATGCGCCATTTTAACTCAAAATATCTCCGTAATTTTACGATTACGTGAAAAAAGAAAAAAATACGTGTCAAATAGTTTTTAATAATCTACCCGATGGACAAATAAAAAAAAATGAGTCACCATCCCTATTACTGATCCTATTATGCCAATTTTCCCCTGAAGATATTTTAAAGGCTTTATATAACTTGCTACAAATAACGGCTTTTACTTTAAACCTCAAAAAGCTTACTAGGACAGGCTTATTACGAATAGGTCAACCCAAATTAAAACTTTTAAAATAGTTTTCGCAAAATTAAAACTTTTAGTAGACTTTAATCAGTTCAAATATGTCCACTCATACTTAAGAGGGCTATTACAATTTTTCTAGTATATGAGTGTTGTTAAGGTTTTTACTAATGTATGTACACAAATTGAATTATATATATTTAATATAATTTTATTTCAGTTCTTTTTATATTGTGTTGTAAGCATTAAGTGGCTATGAGCCAAATCACTGTACTGGAACTTTGACTCCCAATATCTCCGTAAATAAAACGCTCCAAGTACAGTCTTGAACTAAAAAAAGGCTTCGGGTAATAAGGGTATTTTTACACCAATTCTCTATAGCTGTGAATTTTCGAAAGTTTTGAGAATAAATGTAGATGCGTATAAGAATAGAATAATACCAAAGAAACGATGGATGGACTGTGTGAAGGATGATATGGCAAGAAAGGAGGTCCTCTGACGAGATGACAAGTAATAGAGAAGTATGGAAGAAGAAGACATGCTGCGCCGACTCCAAGTAGATTGGAACAAGGATAGGAAAATGATGATATCCTTAACCGTTTAGAAAAAGAACTCCAGCGCGAATTTTCCATCGACCCCTAGAAACGTAAGCTGGTCGATTGTTTTTTTTTTTAAATAATGGCTTCATTCAATCGCTCTAAAGCGCATTAAGCAGCGCTTTTTTTAAAACCAACGCGAAGCTCTCAAATTGAGCGGTTTTTACGTCGCGGATGGGGGAAAATTTCGCCCAAATCCGTTGCAAGCGAAAATTTTCGGGTAAATGCTTATGACTGCAAATTGTTGGTTTTGCTGCGGAATGGTGAATTTTTATGCTTTCCTTTTGTTGTAAGATAATGGTTTTATAAAAGTGTATTTGGCCTGATTTTGGCTTGCATCGCTTGAACATTTTCTGATAGTCAAGACGGTTATGGCATGCCATTTTCATTGTCAGCCGAAATCATAATTAAATTGGCTGCCACCAAATCATCTACCAAACCAGTTGGCAAAAGATTTAAAAAAAAACTAGTGTTGTTTACACAAAGCCATAAAATAGATATTTTTAATCATTAAGATACATTTTATTATTTATGTTTTTGTTACTGTTCAACTTTTTATACTTCGTATTAGTTGTTTTTTTAATGAATTATTAATTTATAATTTTTTTTTTCTGCGTCCGTCTATGACACATAATTATAATTTTATAATTCATGTATGTTAGTTACTGTTATTATTAGCCTGTGTCATCCCACTGCTGGGCAAAGACCTCCCCCATGATTTCCAAATCCTTCGATCCAGGGCCAATGTGGACCACTGGTCGTTGGTTCTGTCCAGCTCGTCTCGCCATCTCCTGCGAGGTCTTCTGCGTCGCCTTCTGGCTGTGTCAGAGCTCCACATCGTGTTTATTTTGGCCCACAGCTCGTCGGGTATACGGCTGATATGGCCAGTACAGTCCCACTTCAGCTTAGCGGCTTTTTGAGCAACGTCAGTTATTTGTGTTTTTGAGCGCAGTGTGGTGTTGGGTACACGATTGGGTTAATTTGGCGCATAGAATGCTGCGCAGCATTGCAATTTGCCAGACCTTGAATTTGGACTTTTGAAATTTTGTCTTTTTTTTTAATCTAAGGGTATATCTATACAAAATATTGTTTTAGTTTTTTAAGAGTATTGATGGAGTTTCTTGCCCATTCTTCTCCACACGAAACTATCAATATAATCAATTCTATTTTCTTTATGTGACAGTAGTTTAATGTCCAAGGTCCCTTTTAGTAGCCGAATTGAAGTAAATGGTCTGACTCTGAATTAAAAGTTTTCGTTACGACCTCCGTTTTTAAGTTAATTGGTTTCAAAGTACGTGTTTGACATAAACCGGTTCTACCAACCTGCAGACTATTCAAATTGGATCGACAAATCGAGAACAGTTGTTAATTGGATTAAACATACCCTTTGTTGGCTCATTCGTTACTTCACTGTAATTAAATTAGTGCCGTGTGGTGCCGAAGTTTAATACATTCCTGTATTGAACGGTTCTTGAGAAGTACTACACGCTCGGGTAATCGGCTCTGTCTATTAACACTAGACATGTAACCTTCGTCGAATCGACGATTATTTTAACGAAAATTAATTGACCATAACCGTGTTGCTGCTACTCAGCTGTATGCTCAGCAGTCTCTGCAGACAAGCCGTCCAACCATGAAATTCAACGTTAAAAGCAAGTCATCATCTGCCTAGTCTTTTTTTTGTGGTGTGGAAAATCCTCATGGATATCAACTATGTTGGGGTCAGCATACAGTCTAACCGGGTGCAGCTGAATACCAGTATTCTACGTCCTATCTGACCTTTGGTAAGACTGGTTGTCAGACTTTCGGGTAACTTTGAACAACGGACTAAGATCGACCTAGATAGCCGGGCACCAACGGCTTAACGTGCTTTACGAGGCATGGAGGAAACTCGGCAAGTAATGGATGATCAATTCGCGAATCGAACTAGGCAAGCGAGGTTTAACCATGACGACCGGCTGTTATTATTTTAGCCAAAAACTCCTCCTACACTATAGAGATACTATCCGAACTAGCTATGTAGCAAGCTGTGCAAAACCAAATTAAACTGGACAACTTTTAACACTATATAAAGCACAAGTACGATCCTGCATGGAGTATTGCAGCCACCTTTAGGATGGCTCAGCTAAATACCAGCTTGCCGCGCTTGACTCGGTGGAATGCAGAGCAAAGAGGCTGATTGACGACATAAAACTGGTGGATGTCAAGCTTCACACCTTGGCTCATGACTGCGAGGTTGCCTGCTTGTAGGTCTTCTACAGGCTGTACTTCGGTGAGTGTGCCAAAAAACTCCTCCCACCGGCCTTCTACCATCGGACTTCTAGACGCACTGCAAGTTACTATCCCTACCTTATTGCTATATCACCAATTCGCACTAATCGTTTTCAAACGTCTTTTCAAAGTTACAGTGAACAGATCTCTTCAAAAATGAAGTGAACAGGCTTCTTCTGGGTAAGCTCGAACCATCGCACTCGTCGACTTTATCTCTGTCATCTCTGACCTAGACTAGAGTCAACAGCAAACCTTAATAAAAAAAAATAAAAAAAAACTGTTTTCTAATTGTGCGGGAAGCTCATACAAAGCAAGGTCAGGATATACTGGGTCTTTATAACTTGATGTGTCGCCATAAATACCAGCCACAATGGGAACAACTTAATTACGCTTAATCACAAGTAATCTCATCAAGTTCGCGGTAATCAAGCCTCTGTATGCAGATGAGGTGAACGAAGCGATCCGGGTATGTTCACGCCTTTTACTTGGGGAGGTGTTGATAGGTATGCAGTTCCTTTATTTTATTTATTTAGGGACAATAAACAGCTACAATATTTGTGTTGGAACAGGGGAAGATAACACAAAATATCAACAATATTGCAGCCCACTACATTATCCACAGATTAACAAAAGAAAATATTATGATGGGTGCCACTAGATAGGTTATACATAATACAATAATTACATCACATAAGTAACAAATGATAAAAGAAATATCAATTAGTAATCATTAAACAATTAAATAAACGAAATTTTAACTACATCATGCAAAATTGAAATTCCAATTGATTTAATTACTCGGCAACAGAATAAAAATGTTCTTGTGGTTAGATTGGTTGGATGTTGCCTTCAGTGTCTGTTATCTCACTTTTTTTAATATCATGTCGTATACATAACATCACGCCTGTAATCCTCAAGGAGTTCGGCAGAGGTGTACCCATTAGTCCAACCCATTGTCACACACAATATTTAAGTCCTATGTCATAGCGAATATTTTTCGATTTTCACAAACTTGGATTATTCATTTGGCCAACATCATTAACAAATCTGCAAAAAAAACAGAATTACCGGATTTGACGCAAGCACTGAAGTATAAAGTTACTGGAAACAAAAGCAAAACAAATGAACCACAAGAAAATCTTAACAGACCTAGAAAGCAATAAAAAGCGGTGTCCTTAATACCCGCAACAAATTACTTGAAATACGTCTTAAAACATGGCTTACTTAAGTTTGTACACTGACGTCCAAAAATACCTAAAAAAAAAAAAAAACCTTGCCACACATTAGGAATTTCGCCTGTATCGTGGGTGCATTTACAAACATTTAAACTCACATACACAAACAGCCAGACCCGGAACAACTATCTGAAGGCCATACAAATATTCGTTCCGTTTGGGGATCATACCCATACCGAAACGCAGCGCAGCAGTCGATGGCTCAGCAGTGTCGTCAACATTGAAAAGTGAAGATTCAAAAGTAATTACCTCTAAAGTCATCATCTTCATCTGCCTAGCCTTTTCCTAGCTATATTGAAATGGGCTTCCAGTCTAACCGGCTGCAGCTGAATACCAGTATTTTCATGGAGTGACTGCCTATCTAACCTCCCCAACCCAGTTACTGGGTAATACGTTACCCCTTGGTAAGACTGGTTGTCAGACTTTACAGCCACTGCAACTCCGAAAGTTTTGATCGATTTTTTTATGATTTTACGAATATAGCATCTTAAACATCACTCTATTATGAAATAAGTCTTTTAGCTTTGTTTTTTCGCTTGTCCACAATTTTTTTTTTTTGTTTTTGTTTTTTTTTTTTTAAGTTCAGGTATAAAGTGTGTAAATAGAATAGACCATTAACGACGCCGAAAAGAATACCAAAATATCGTTTCCCAGCAATAATTGAGGCAGTACCAACACTGTTTTCAGTGTGTTCGGAGATCGGTGGGATTCTCCGATAGTGCAGAGGTGGATGAAGCTCCACGCTGAAGTGTAGCTGTATGTTTTAATTTTATATGTTTGTACCTAATAACACTAGTTTTTTAGATAAATTGTTAATAACACTACGGACTTTTATTCGAAACTAGCTGTCGCGCACAACTTCGTCTGCGTCACATTTTTCCCGTTTTCGCAAAATGTTTCATTGCCGCTCCGTTTCTATAGCCTTCCTCAATAAACTGAAAGATTTTTTCAAATCAGACCAGTAGTTCCTGAGAATAGTGCGTTCAAGCAAACAAACAAACAAACTCTTTAGCTTTATAGTATTATTATAAAGGGTGTAAAACACCTCTTAACGAAGCTGAAAGGCACTGGTTCTCCCTGTCATTGCGATAATTTTTTTGTTCTAAACCATACCTGGGAACCTTCTAGTTACGGAGATATTAGGGGTCAAAGTTCCAACTTTTTGACAAGTTTTTTTTTCAAATACAAGTTTTTAACGTAAGATTTTTACTTTAAACACCTCCACGACCCTCGTACTATTCAATCCGTCCATCAGCACAATGTTTTGAGTGCGTTACATTGCGTTCTACCACAAAACATGATTTTACACCCCCCCAAAAAAAAGTCGTTTCCCAGCAATATTTTTTGCGTAAAGTTACTTAGTTTCATGTACAGAATGCTTGGTTGACTTGGCTTCGTGATGAGGTGATTTACACCGTGTATAGTAGGTATAAATAAAAGTATTTAAATTTGAATAATTTTTGCATCGGGTTACTGACTTTTGAAATCTGTAATGCTTGGTTGACGGCTTCGTGGAGGTTTCGTTTACACCTTGTAAATGCTCGTGACTGTACCTCGGTTTATTAACTCGACAGAGCTGTTAATTTTATTACTAATAAATTTCAACTGAAATTTTTAGGTGTTCAGTGATATATTTCTCTGCATTATTTGTAATTGTAACATTAATTTTGGTGTAACATTTTAAACAGGTGGCCTACCATGACGTCTTAAAGCAGTATTGTTTTATTCTTATTCCAGTGTGGGAAAGAGATGGCGCTAGACGTCCTCTATAGCTCCGTCTCTTTCCCACACTGGAATAAGAATAAAACAATACTGCTTTAAGACGTCATAGTAACCCACCTGGGGGGTTACTATGACGCTTAAAACATTATTGTTCCATTCCTATTCCAGAGTGGGAAAGAGACGGAGCTAGACGACCTGTATAGCTCCGTCTCTTTTTCACTCTGTAATAAGAATGGAACAATAATGTTGACGTCATGGTACGCCACCTGATGTTTATTTGGTAAGGAATGATTTTGTAGTGTATTTGATTTTCGTTTTATCATTCATAAAGAGTTGTTTATACAAGCTTATACTCCATCTCTCTGTCATACAAGTCAGGCTCTGCCACATAAATAGCAGGCATTTTTTAACATGACTGTATCGTCTCTGAAATGTTTTTTTTTTTATTATAAATAGGCTTGCGCTTGACCACTATCTAACCTGATGGTAAGCGATGATGTGGTCGACGGTGAAGCACGCTTGCCTAGAAGAAACCTATTCACTCTTGACTTGAAGACCCCCAGATTGTAGCTATCGGGAAATACAGACTCCGGCAGGGAATTCCACACCATATTTTTTTATCTGTCTATCTCACAGCAGCAAGAAAACAAGCCTATCAAAACATGCCACTCAAAATTATGCTTCCAAGCAGGCGTAAAAACAAAATCTTTTAACTAGAATATTATTCGATGCAACATTTTCATCTGAAAATACCAAAACATCATGTTAGCAAGCAAACTTCCTAACAACACCGCAACTTCTTCTAAAAATAAATACAAAACTGAGCGTAGGTACTACTGCACTCACCGAAGGTCAATCAATTTTCAACCTTATTACTCAAGGTATAAGGGTGAAAAATGGTCGACCGTCAGTAAAGGATATGGTACATTTACAGCATGTAAAACTATACGCAAAGTTAGCCCCCGACAAGAAGTGTAAAGTGTTTTCCTATAAAATTTTCAATATTACTATCTAACTATTATAGAGACAGCACATATTTTATAATGTAGTTGAAACAGCTTTTATCTAAAATATGGGATACCCGCATTTTAAAAACTGGCTTAGTTTCAAGATAGTCCTCGTTGTTAAAAAGTTATTTTAAGAGTGATATTTTTTAACTTCATAATGTCCGATTAAAGTGATAATTTTCAGACATTGCTGCCTTTTCTTGACTACTGAAAAAACACCAGTTTTAGTGATACCTACCTTGTGGTGATTTGAAATTAAATCATGATCGAGATCGGAGCCCGACTGCTGAGCATGATGTCCTGTGTTCGACTCCCATGTCGGGCAAAGTGTTAGGTATTGGATTTTTCCATCAAGACATTTTAAGTAGCAGCCTCGGAGTTGATACCCACTTGTGGTGATTTGAAATTAAATCACTATCGAGATCTGAGCCCGACTGCTGAGCATAATGTACTGTGTTCGACTCCCAGGTCGGGCAATGTGTTAGGTATTGGATTTTTCCATCAAGACATTTTAAGTAGCAGCCTCGGAGTCTGCATTTGTGCACGGTTGATGGCAATCGGATTGCTCCAAGCGTTATGCCTGTAGCGTTCCGCAATCAAAGGGCTATCTAACACAAAGAATTTTTCAAATCGGACCAGTAGTTCCTGAGATTAGCGCGTTCAAGCAAACAAACAAACTCTTCAGCTTTATAATGCTAAGTATAGATTGTCGAAAACATTTTTTATTATTAAGTCCCTTGACAACACAACATATCACGCCTGTTTTCTCTGAAGGGTAAGACAGAGGTACCTAATAGTAGTCCCTCAATTCGCCAGTTAAGTTTATGTCATATACTAGGTGTTGTTTTGCATCCTCCATCATCATCCACGCTACGACAAATAGGAGTGGAGCAGCAATGATTTTTTTTGCGGAAACGGAGAAAATGTGACGCAGACGAAGTTGCGTGGGAGAGCTAGTATGTTATATTGCTGAAAAAATTCAATTATTTTAATTTACATTGTTCCACTACCTCCATATCACAGTTAATATATTGTCCTTCGTGTCCCAATGTTTGTTCAATACAGGAACTGATGTTCGCCACTGAAGGCCCCAAACTAGTGGCTCAGTTCTGAGCTGATACAATATAGATTGCCTTCGACACGCTAAGAAGTAACCACCAAGAATCGCAGTACAGTTTTGTCGCACGAGCGTCAAAAGCGCTTCCGTTTGTCGACCTCACGATACAGTCAAAATTAACCTCCAAGTTGCAGACCGTTAAAAGCTCAAAAAATAGCCCGTGTGCTATACACCTCACGGGTTATACGCCACCCTTTATGGGGCCCCGGTGTGGGCGCGTTCTTTGAGGCGGCGAGCCGCTCATTACCTGAACGCGCCCCAGAAGGTGGTAGCCGTAAGGCTGATCCGGGGGTACCGCACGATCTCCGGCGAGGCGGCGAGCCTCTTGGCCGGATTGCCGCCATGGGATCTGGAGGCGATGGTCCTCGCGCGCCTGCATGAATGGCGCGCGGAGGCACTACGCCGGGGGAAACTCCGCTGCCGCGGCAAATTGTCGCTCAGCGGACAGACCTCCGGCACGATCTCATGGCGACATGGAGACAGCGACTGTCGCAACCACGTGCGGGGCACGCCACAATAGTGGTGATAAGTCCCCACTTTGAGGAGTGGCTAGAGAGGCGGCACGGCCCCCTTACCTTCCTCCTGACGCAGGTCCTCACCGAACACGGTTGTTTCGGGAGGTTCCTGCACCGAATCGGGCGGGAGGAAACGCCCGGGTGTTACCATTGCGAGGATCGGCCGGAGGACACGGTGGAGCACACCGTGGAGCTCTGCCCCGCTTGGGCTGAGCACCGCCGTTTCCTCGTAGCGGCGATTGGCGGCGGTGACCTCTCGCGTCCGGCCCTGGTTCAATCCATGGTCCGGAGCGAGAGGGAATGGGAAGCCGTCGCCTCCTTCTACGAAGCAGTCATGCTAGCGAAGGAGGTGGCGGAACGTGAGAGGGAGAGAACCTTACGTCCCAGTCGCCGAAGGAGACGCCCCGGGCGTCGGGGGGCAACCAGTGGCCCCCGGCCACCGTAGGCGCGAGCCTGTGGACGGTGAGTAATGGGCTAGCTCACCGTCCGTCCGTCTCATGACGACAGGCCGTGTCGACGGCGCGTACGTGTTCCACGCGCGCCTCAAGGAGATGTCAGCAAACCGGAAGGGGTCCGAAAGGGCCGATGCCTGCCAGGGCTGCGGGTTGTTCGAAAGAGATACCGCGGCCCTGGAACACAAAGGGCGAAGAAGGAACATGGGTGGGTTTTAGTCAGTACAAGTCTGACACTCCCTCCCGCTCCGCCCAAAGCGGGAGAAGGCATTTGATGATTTCCCATCCGCAAAAAAAAAAAAGAAAAAAAAGGGTTATACGCCACCGATCTCTGATTAGAGGCTCAAGTGGAAGTAACGTGGGTACAGCTGCTGATTAGATGACGTACCCTTGACGTACCTATACGTATCTGTGTGAGTGTGTGTAGTTGGTTTTAGCCAATTTAGCTACGTAAGCTTATATGTGGGATTAAAATTATAGGTCGTGTTAAATTATGGAAATGGTGAGTATTGTATTTTTAGGGTTCCGTAGCCGAATGGCAAAAAACGGAACCCTTATAGATTCGTCATGTCTGTCTGTCTGTCCGTCCGTATCACAGCCACTTTATTCCGAAACTATTAGGACTACACAGCTGAAACTTGGTAGGTAGATGTATTCTGTGCCGCACTATGATTTTTGTACAAAATTTAAAAAAAAATATAGATAAGGATATCCCCCCATACATGAAATTGAAACTAAAAAAAAAAACTATCAAACCTATACGTGTGGGGTGTCTATAGATAGGTCTTTAAAAATGACATTGAGGTTTCTGAAACCATTTTTTTTCAAAGTCAATTGTTTGAAAGATAGACACTTCCAAAGTGGTAAAACGAGTGTCCCCCCCCCTCTAATTTCTAAAGTAACAGGAGAAAAAATCTGAAAAAAATATGGGGATGTAGACCGTAAAAAAAACTTTCAACGAAAATTGGTTTGAATAAGATTTGATATGTAGTTTTTGAGATATGGGATTTTTTCACCAAACTGCAGCAGTAACTTTGTTTTTCATTAACTTACTATGAAAAACAAACTTAATTTTGCGGTTGAGTGAAGGTTTACTAATGAATGACCGTTCAAAACATTGTCATTATATTGTTTGGGGCTATGGAACCCTGTGTGCGAGTAAGACTCGCACTTGGCCCGTTTTTTATTTAGTTCAGTTATAAATTATTTTGTAATAAAACTGCTGCACTCCTGTCTAATAAGTATGCCATAAGTCAATGCTATAAAGATTAGGGTTTTAGCCAATTCTATTACTATAAACTATTTATCCTAGGTGTTTTATATTAATATTGCTATCTAATTCAAAAGACGAAATGTCCGTACGACCTCGACGAGCGCCAACCGAACAAGAGCATTTTATGAATGCCGTCACACGCCATTACGGCGCACTGACAGCTTTTACACAAATTCAACCGTTTCGGTGTTGAAATAAAAATAATTAAATTAAAATCTTATTCGCAATTAATAACATCAAATAGTTATTTTGCACATCAGAACCTAACGATTTGAAAGTTACGCAAGGTGCATATTAAAGTACATACACTGATTTATTTATTCAAAATAGTAGGAATGATGGGTATTTTGTCAAACAAAATACACTATTTATTTATAACAAGCTATACCACGCAACTTTGTCTGCGTCAGATTTTCCCCGTTTTACCCCGTTAACATTTTTCAATGATGCTCCGCTGCTAGTGGTTATAGCATGATTTTATATAGCCTATTAGCCTTTCTTAATAAATGGGCTATCTAACAATGTTTTTTTTTTCTTATCCTATTAGTAGTCCACGAGATTCATACAAACTCTTCAGCTATAACTCAAACTCAAAGCATTTATTTCAATTAGAACATTACAGGCACTTTTGAAAGTCAAAAAACAAAAAAAAAAACGCGAAGCTAAGGGAACTTAATGACCCGACACAACCGACACACCCGCCACCATAATATTAGTAAAGATAATAATCAGCATTCAATGCATCGCTTCATTACACTTCTACCTTCTCAATAAACAATTACAGAATAATATAAAACAAATCTCGTTTTAAAAGTTTTCCCGTTATTTTTCCAGCACAAACTAATCTACTGATTCGAACATGGTTTTCTTTTTTTGAAAAAACATTTCTCATAATTCATTCCATTTCTTCAATACCAAAACAGCCATAGCATGCAGTCTCAGCATTGTTCCCAAAAAATGAAGAAAAAAAGAAACTTGTAAAAAACAAAAAAGAAACGGACGAAGTTTGTAATGTTAGCCATAATATGCTTCGAAATAGATCAAGATTAATGATCAGCGTACACTGTGTGAAAGTAGAAGACGTGAAAGCGAGGGAATGTATCAAGATGTCCGTATTATATTGAGTTTGGTGCCATATTTATGTTACACGTTATAGCTTTTTTGAAAAGAAAGAAAATAAGTATTGTATGTATTGCTGATTTTGAGATTAACTCTATGGTAAAATTTTCCCAAAATCAGCAATCTGAAGCTTAAAGACCAAAGCATTTTGGGAGGAGATGATTCTAAATCTTATTTTGGAAATTATGAAGAAAAATATTTTTGTCGTTATTATCTTTATAATAATGCCGTTTTTTTAATAGCGTGGAAGTGTTGAATCCTTCGTCAACTTAGATTTTTTTTCTTAGGTTCTAGTTTGATGCTCAACATTTTTGCTAACCTGCACCCAACGTGTTCGATTTGACAGCTATGACGTTACAATAGGGCGCTAGGTCAGGTCTATTCTTTTCTAAATGCACTGTAGGTAGTGTCATATAGTCTTTAGATCGTCCATTGTCTATGGACACTATGACTATAGACTACTTCGTGGCTAAGTCTATCTTCTATCTTCTATATATATAAAAGAAAGTCGTGTTAGTTACTTCACTTATAACTCAAGAACGGCTGAACCGATTTAGCTGAAAATTGGCAGGGAGGTAGTTTAGAGCCAGGAGAAGGACATAGGATACGGTAGGGTAGGGTAGGGTAGGGTAGGTAGGTAGGATAGGGTAGGTAGGTAGGGTAGGGTAGGTAGGTAGGGTAGGGTAGGTAGGTAGGGTAGGTTAGGTAGGGTAGGTAGGTAGGGTAGGGTAGGTAGGTAGGGTAGGGTAGGTAGGTAGGTAGGGTAGGTAGGTAGGGTAGGTAGGTAGGGTAGGGTAGGTAGGTGGGTAGGGTAGGTAGGTAGGGTAGGGTAGGTAGGTAGGGTAGGGTAGGTAGGTAGGGTAGGGTAGGGTAGGTAGGTAGGGTAGGGTAGGTAGGTAGGTAGGGTAGGGTAGGTAGGTAGGGTAGGTAGGTAGTAAGGGTAGGGTAGGGTAGGGTAGAGTAGGTAGGTAGGTAGCGTCGGGTAGGGTAGGTAGGATAGGGTAGGTAGGTCGGATAGGGTAGGTGGGTAGTAAAAAGTGCATTGCAACGCATGCTGGGTACAGCTAGTTATATATAAAACTCAAAGTTTAATCAATTTGTTTTTTGGCCTTTCTACGGGCCATGTGCGAGTCTTACTTGCACTTGGCCCGCGTCTTACTCGCACACAGGGTTCCATAGCCCCAAACAATAAAAAAAAATAGTTTTGAACGGTCTTCATTAGTAAACTTCCACTCAACCGCAAAACTAAATTTGTTTTTCATAGTAAGTTAATGGAAAACAAAGTTACTGCTGCAGTTTGGTGAAAAAGTCCCATATCTCAAAAACTAAAAATCAAATCTTATTCAAATCAATATTCCTTGAAAGTTTTTTTTACGTTCTACATTCCAATATTTTTTCAGAATTTTTCTCCTCTTACTTTAGAAATTAGAGGGGGACACTCACGTTTTACCACTTTGGAAGTGTCTATCTTTCAAACGATTGACTTTGAAAAAAAAATGGTTTTAGGAACCGCAATGTCATTTTTAAAGACCTATCTATAGACACCCCGCACGTATAGGTTTGTTGGTTTTTTTAGTTTCATTTCCTTGTGGGGAGGGGATATCCTTAATCTCTTTTTTTTTATTTTTGTACAAAATTCTTAAAGCGGTTCACAGAATACATCTTACTACCAAGTTTCAGCTGTGTGGTCCTAATAGTTTCGGAATAAAGTGGCTGTGACATACGGACGGACAGACAGACATGACGAATCTATAAGGGTTCAGTTTTTTTGCCATTCGGTTACGGAACACTAAACACATTCCACCACTAGGTAAACAATATTCAATTGCCAATAACATATATTATAAGCGCCATTCTGATCGCAAAAGTAATATGTTTTCCCCATCTTTTTGACATCACTGAACGCTAAGACCCTCTTTTTCCAACAAACGTGAATTTCATATGCTAGAAAGAGACAGAGCTATGTTTGCGTCTCTTGATTCGTCTTTTATACACAAACACATTTTGAATTTGGAGCAGTGGTAATCGAATGATATATTGGCTTTTGGATTTATGCAGTTCTTTTGTGCCTATTTTAAATTTAAAATAAAATCACGAATTGTGGCCCGAGTTAAACAATGCAATCACAGTTCCTTTTTTATTAATACAGAACTTTTGTATATAATTCAGAACTTTATAACAAAAAAAAACAAACAACAAACTTTATTGCAAAGAAAATAACCGACTTCCCAAAAACACACAAAACAGTGGAATATAACTTTACTTTCGGAAGTCGGTGGCAAAAAACTCAATGAAACAAACAAAAGTCACGTATAAGTATAAAAAGTTTTTATTTTGCCCGTTTAATTTGTAGTTACATCTTATCTCACACAAATCCATTCAAGTCAAGCATCAATTTTAAATTGCAACTAGAAGAACAGATCATCCATAAACACGAAACATAACCAATGATTACTCATGAAGTACCGTAGCAAAAAAAAAATATGGGACCACCGTTTCTTCTACCAAACGAAAAAATAATCACTAAAATCAAACCGGATAAAAATTATGGTCGAATACTTAATTAACCACCTCCTTTTCTAGAAGTCGTTTAAAAATAAATAACCGGGCGGCAGTACCTTCAAGTAACCTGAGATGCACAGGCTTACTAAGCAAGACGGTTAACAAACATTAAATGGCAAGAAAATAATTGATGCTGTGGAGAAATTCTACACTGATCTGTATATCTCGCATTCATCTGAACCCAACGCTACTGCTACCCACGGACAACCTTGACCAGACACCTCACTGAGGACCTTACCGAATTTTACAAGTACGAAATAAAACACGCTCTCAAGCAAATCAAGACTCGCGGAAGTCCACGTGAAGTTATTATAAAAGTATAACTTCCCGAGTGTGTCTGGCCAGAGCGTGTAGTCGATTAGTTTGTAAGTTATATACAGGATAGTCCAGTTAAACAGACGACAACCTCATAGGGTGAATTGAGAGAGGCAATTAAAAAAAAAAAAGTGTCTGTCTGTAATGTGTACTTTTGAAATAAAACGCGTCCTGACGTTTAAATCCAGATAATTTTCATAGAAATATATTTTCACTTGAGCATCACTTTCTTTTTGTTCTAATTACAATTGTAGCGTTTCTCTCCTTACTTTTACAATATGCCAGACATTTTACTTATATGAAGATACCACCACATTGATATTGAGCGCTTTTATTATGAATTAGTTTAATTTTCTGTTTACAGTTAATTTTTGAAATTACGAGTCCCAGCCAAACCAAATCATTATTTTAATGATTGCAATATAAGTGGTTTACTACTAGTTGCTGGTGTATACTTTTGTGCGCATTTATTTACATTGCGCAAAATGATAGCAATTGTCTACATAAATGGAGTGAATGCTGCATCGTAATATCTGTCAGTATACTCTTACTCCAGTTCTTCAGTTTAACTATCATTCAAGTTTAATGCACCTTTTACTTCAAATGAATAATAATTTGATTCTGTTGTAGTCTTCCTCTGAAAAAACTGTCTATATTTATCTAAATTAGTACGGCTACAATCAATAATATAGCTCTTCTTTCTCTTTCTTCTATCGTCTATCCAGATACGGGATCCTATACATGTTGGCTGTGAACAATTGTTGTCATACTCTGGATCACACGGGGCTTTGTCAAACCAATGTCTTCGAGCCGGAGTGTCGAGCTCAAGTTTGTCATGATCTGCGTCGGCTGTTTTGCCTCTTTCACATATAAATTCATTCAGTCCACTCGCTTGCGATTCAGTTGAATTGTCAACAAGTTTTGTGTAAGCTTCGTCGTCTTTCCTAACGCATAATTGAGTACCATTTGACTTTTTAAAACAATTGACCAAATAAAAACATTTGTTGGACATAACCTCAGATAAGATTAATACTTTATCCACGTTCTTTAACTTTTGAATTCTTATCCTTTCACAAACATGGATGTCATTTTTAGTTGCATTTGTAAAGCAGGCTAGCAATGTTAGATTAGGTGCAAAAAGGTCAGTCATTGAGATAAATGTAACCGGTAAACAGTCTGTAGCAGAACAGTTAAAAAACAATGTTCTATTTTTGACTATATTAATATCCCGAGCCATTCTTTTAGTTTCTTCTACTTTAATGTTAACAAGTTCTTTGCCCTGAAACAATGTATGAATAAGATTATTATTTAGAACTGTTTTATAAACATACAAAAAAAAGTTAGAATGCACCACCTAGGCAAGTACCGTTAGTCAAAAAAATAATCAAAAGGCGGAATGAAGTTTTTAATGGTTGGATTTTCATTGGACTTTTTTATTGGATTTTAGAGGTGCGGGGAAGAAAGTTAAAAGAAAATTCGCCACTCGCGAATATAAACTGGATACGCAAGCGCGCCCTACCGCTTGGACACGATCATCGTTAGAGAGGATGCAGAGAGGAATAGTGGAGGGACAGAGTGTAGCGGCAGTCGCTCAGTACCAATCCACGTGTTTGTTTCTTGTTAAACTGTTAAGGCGGAAACATACTTACGTGTCGTGGCGTGTCGAGACGCGCCAGAAGCAAATTGGTTTTATACATTTATTATGGTTAGGGACATATTTGCATGGCGTGTCGTGTCGCAACGATGTATGAAACCGTATGCTTCTGGCGCGTCACGACACGTAAGTGTGTTTCCGCCTTTAGTTTAAATGAAGTTATTGTGATTTAAATTATCTTTCGTTCGAGTACCCACGACAGTGCCCACGTCTAAGTAAAACTATGCCAGATCGTGAAGAAGACCCGATGCTTCGCATCTCGGCCGACAAGTATATGTCTCATATTTTAACTATCATAAGTTTATTGTCTCCGTTCTCTCCAAAATATAACAAAAATAACTTAATGTCTTCAATAAAAAAACCGGCCAAGTGCGAGTCGGACTCGCGCACGAAAGGTTCCGTAACATTATTTATAAAATTTTCCTCCTCCCGATAAACAAAAGGGGATGATCACATTTTTTTTCTTTGCCCGTTGGGTAGTTTATTGAAAAGTATTGGACACGTATTTTTTCTTTTTTCACGTTTACATAAAATTACGGAGATATATTGAGTTGAAATGGCGCATGACGTCACATGTAGGTAAGTTTTATACCTACTTGTGACGTAGTAAGCCCCCATTCTCCAACTTTAATGAGTTTTAACTAAGTAAGTAATTTTTTGATATTATGATAAAACAAAAAATACGCGTCTAATATTTTTGTATTACCTGTCTGACGCACAAAATAGAATATCGTTTTCTTTACCCAGTCCGCACCCCTATTGATAATTGTGACCAATCTAAGTCACTTAGTGTTAACATGATAATTTTCGGATAGCGCATGAACGAATTAATCTTTCGAAAACCAATTTATCAAAAAATAATCCAATCCTTTGGAACTAACCAGCTGAAACTGCTCTTGCTTTTCAAGGCAGATTACTCAAAATAAATGTACGAAACTTAACGAGCAAATTATAAAAAAACGACTTGCTTGTCTTATAATCTTTTAAAATTGACTTCACACTACCCACTTCGAGAAACACGAGATAATAACAACAGATCAGATTTTGGTTTCAGACATCAGGTGGCTCACCATGACGTCTGTAAATATTATTGTTTTACTCCTTTTCCAGTGTGGGAAAGAGATGGCGCTTGACATCCTGTATCTCCGTCTCTTTCCCACAATGGAAGAGGGGTAAACCAATACTGCTTTAAGTCGTCATGGTAGACCAGCCTGATATGAAACCGAAGTAATGGCAAAATAAAATTGTATGCCTTCTAGTCACAGTAGTCACCCGATCTACAGGGTGTAACGGAAAGGGTATATACATACTAAGGGGTGTACTACAGACCATCAAACTTAACATGTTTCTCATCATAAAACATGTTTTTCAGTGAAAAAATTATCTGCTGCCCCATACAACATTGCAATACCTATTCTACCCAAATGTAAGGCGCAGCTGATTTTTTTTCGCGATTATGAGGTTCGTCCATTGGAGAAACGTGTTCAGTTTGATCGTCTGTAGCACACCCTTTATGTATGTATATACCCTTTCCGTTACACCCTGTATAAGTTACAATTAGTAACATAGTTACCTGAGTCGATATACATGTCATATTCTCAGCATAAACCTGAAAAATAACAATACATCGTTGCATAAATTATATCATCAAACTCAATTTAATTTTACATTTTGTGGTGGAATCAGCGATGTTTTGTACTCACTGTTTTTAAGCCGTTTGATAATAAATGCGCCAACAAAGCAATGTATAAAAAACACATGATTCGACTCAAGTTTATATCTGTAAGTAGAAACAACACACAAAGTTAATATTGTTATAGTAAGTTGAACCATCGATCGGTTAACTGCGTCCCGGTCCATTGCATCATAATGGAAAAATAAATTAGAAACGTCATAATATCAAACACGTACACCGTAAAAGTTTTTTAATACCTTAAAAAGGACTACCACGTTGTTCTATTGATCGCCACTTCTACTGATGAGCATGAGGTTTTAGGTGCGATTTCCGGGTATGACAATAGGGATGATGACAGGGTAAAGAAAACGAAATTCTATTTTGTCCGTCAATCAGGTAATACAAAAATATTAGATACGTATTTTTTGTTTTATCAAGTTAACAAAAAAATAGTTAGATAAAACGCATTAAAGTTGGAGAGTGGGGGCTCACTACGTCACAACTAGGTATAAAATGTACTGAGACGTGACGTCATGCGCCATTTCAACTCAAAATATCTCCGTAATTTTACGATTACGTGAAAAAAGAAAAAATACGTGTCAAATACTTTTTAATAATCTACCCGATAGACAAATAAAAAAAAATGAGTCACCATCCCTATTCACTATAAGTTACAGTTAAAATGTCGACGGGAGAAAGCAGTGTGGAACTGAGTACCTAGTAGACAAACTGCGTGTTTACGTCGCATACCTTCAAAGAGACTATGGTCCGTAGGTAAGAGAAGAATGCTTCCTTAATGTGGTGTTGAAAATACAGAGTTACCGTATAGTTAATACTCCAATTCGCTTATAGAGTTCTTTGGTGGGAAATAAGAAGGGTTAAAATTTAGTAATTATAATAATTGATGCTCCGGATCAAACGTCCCCAAAGGGACGTTCCCTTTGGGAACGTTTGATCCAGACCATCGATGTTTTTGTCGCACCACCCCCTACTGTTATGCAGTAAGAGATAAGGGATGGCACAAGGCAATATAAACTGTTATCATTACGCCAGTGTCTGCTCCTCGATGGAGATTTTTAAAAATTATTATATGAGAGAGAGGATATTAATTTTAGAGGAAAGAGCATTTACGTGCTGGAGAAAGCTGAGAGTACTATCTAGAATCGCAGGTACTTGATAGATTCTGTTTGCTGGAGGTGGGGACACAAGCAGTGAGCACTATGAGATGAAATGCACGACGGTAAAAGAGCGGTATTTTTTTAAATCATCAAGTGAGCTATACAGGGTGTAACGGATAGGCGATATACATACTTAAGGGTGTGCTACAGACCATCAAACTGAACATGTTTCTATGGAGAAACATGTTGAAACGGACTGACATAGATTATTAGATAAATTGATTTAAAATCTTAAGGGAAAAGAATATTTATGGTCAATGCACACTTATAACAAGTATCGTCATCCAACCGGATGCAGCTGAATACTAGTATTTTATATGGAGCGACTGCCTATCTGACCGTCACTACTAAGGAATACGATACCACTGTGGAAAGACATGATGTCCAGTTTTTGAAGCACATTTACAAGCAGTCTCTACTAGCAATTGCTTTGTAAACAATCCTTTATAACAATAGGCATTATAAAAGGTATACGAGTCTGTATACATTATTACTAGTAAAATGGGTACAGTAAATCTCCAAAGTATTGAATACTTTGGTCAAGTACGAGTCTAATGTGCACTTAGGTGTCAAAGGAGTGCTAGTACTAGGATTATCCTGTATCACGAATGCCATCACCTTCCTTCGGACTAATTCAACTCTGCCATAATGCAGCGCTATCCCCTGATCACATCTGCTGCCGATACGAGCACTCACACATAAGCAAGATTCGCCGACCAAGGCATACCCTCGTCACTCCCGATGACGCTATCACCCTCCTCCAGGAGAGCAGTAGGGAAAATAGCACACTCAAAAAATACAGACGCAAACCGTTGTTATGCCGACCTCGCCGAAAGGCCCGCTACGACGTGCCGGTCTTTGTCCTCCCCGACCCTTGCTCGAGCCAGCCTACGATGCTGAGCCTGTAGTTTAAATCATGACTTCTCTGAATATGGTCCCGTTCCTATACAGCCTGTCCCTTTGCAGTCCTCCACAGTCCCAGTGACGCCCTAAGCCGAGGCTCGTACCTTACAGGTATGTCGTAACGCATAGTTTGACAGTTTTTTTGCCCTGGCTGGATGCTTTACACTCAAGGCTGACGCAGGATAGGATATATTATTATCCTGCGAGATGCCATGCTAAAAAAACACCGCGAAGACAGTCAAAGTGATGACAGGCACTATAATATATACCTAGAATTAGCCCTAGAGTGGGCGCGTCTTTCCGCGAAACGTCAGTGGACGCGTGAGGAGTAATTTGCCGCTCCTTTTAATTGACCATTTTAAGTAGTATTTATTTTCTCAGGATTTAAGTAAAACATCAACAACCTTTTTAATTGATTTTTTAACTTATTTTTCATTATCTCATATAATGAAATGGTATGGTGAGTACAGCAGTCATTGTGCCGATCAAGGGGTTGATTCATAAAGCAGTATTTCCGGACACCGCGCTTATGGTTAGGAGGTTCCTCTCTCAAGAGCCCTGACCACCCGTAGCTCAGTCTCAAACCCAACTCCCGATGCCAGTGGGCTACTTTTTTATATTTTTTTATATAATTTTGTAAATAAATATATTTCTTTGTAAATAATATGTAAGAAAATAAATTAAAATGGAAAAAAATGTATTTTCTATATATCAACGGGATATGTTTTAGCAAAACAGCCTTCACATGAGTATGTGCAATTTTCACTGCTCTGTAATTTTGAGCATCTGTAGCATCCTGTTTTCGTGCGCCTATTTTTTTTGTCGGACACATTTATATTACATTTGCCCTTCTTTAAAATTTTCTTTCTTTTGTTCTATAGGTACAAAGCGAGCAAATGGATTCCTCAAAGAATTATATTTAATGTATCAATAGAAGTAAGTCTAAAATTTCCTCTAAATATATTTTGTTTTAATATGTTGTTGTTTTCTTGTTGTATTATTTTTATTACATAATTATTACATAAGTTTATAGAGGTTATTCTACTCATGGAAATTGAGCGAAGGCTGGTCACACCGAAGAGTCGAATGTTACTGTTTTCACGCCATCTTGCGTACCTAGTAGAACTACGTAGTCACAAATCTTGTTATACTGCCATCTCTTAGTGAGTTATAAAAATTATTCCCCCTCCATGGTAGCGTTAAACTTGTTGGAAGTCGCATAAGAAGTTTCACTTCAATAAATAAGCTGTTAAGTTTTACACTATTATTCTTGTCTCATTATCTCTCACTGTGGCCAAGACATCTTTTGCTGTCTCTGCTCAGTCTTGTGACTCCGCGGTCTCATTTGATAAGGGTAGTGTAATTACACTGCTTTATGGTTCATCTGCCGTAGTACGCAACTGATATTGAACAAAAAGATAGCAATTGTTTTCATCAAGGCATATTTTATTCTCCATTGTGACTTCAGGCTGTTTTAATTCCGGATCTTCAGTTTGAACATCATTCCAGTCTAATGCTGCTGAAAATTTAAATATGAATGGTTGTGGCGTAGTCGTAGATGTTGTAGTCGTAGTAGTTGTCGTAGTCGTAGTGGTCGTCGTAGTAGTAGTGGTCGTCGTAGTCGTAGTGGTCGTCGTAGTCGTAGTGGTCGTTGTAGTCGTAGGGGTTGCCGTAGTCGTATTGGTCGGCGTATTCGTAGTGGTCGTCATAAAAAACTGAGTAACCTGATATTTTTCATTTAAATTTTCATCGCCACAATAAATATATGAACGGCTTGCATCGTTTGGGACTTTTTTTTTTACACAATTTTCTAAACAGGTGCTGCTATCCTTTGAATAACATGCGAGTTGATCAAAATCTTCATCATACGAATGTCTTCGAGACGGAGTGTCGAGCTCAAGTTTGTCATGATCAGCATCGGTTGTTTTGCCTTTCTCACATATAAATTCATTCAGTCCACTCGCTTGCGATTCAGTTAAATTGTCAACAAGTTTGGTGTAAGTTTCGCCGTCATTCCTGACGCATAATTGAGTACCAAATGACTTTTTAAAACATTTAACTAAATAAAAACATTTTTTGGACATAACTTCAGATAAGATTAATACTTTATCCATGCTATTCAACTTTTGAATTATTTTGGTTTCACAAATATGGATGTTATTTTTAGTTGCATTTGTAAAACAGGCATACAATGTCAGATTGGGTGCAAATAAGTCTGCCATAGAGATAAATGTAGCCGGCAAACATTTTTCAGAAGCAGAACAGTTAAAAAACAAGGTTCTATTTTTGAGTACATTGGAATCACATGCCGTTATTTTGGTTTCTTCTACTTTAATGTGAACTAGTTCACCGCCCTGTAACAATTTATGAATTTGATTATCTATACTTATACCTATAAAGGGTGTAAAACACCTCTTAACGAAGCCGAAAGGCACTGGTTCTCCCTGTCATTGCGATAATTTTTTTGTTCTACACCATACCTGGGAACCTTCTAGTTACGGAGATATTAGGGGTCAAAGTTCAAACTTTTATACAAGTATTTTTTAAATACAAGTTTTTATTGTAAGATTTTTACTTTAAACACCTCCACGACCCCCGTACTATTCAATCCGTCCATCAGCACAATGTTTTGAGTGCGTTACATTGAGTTCTACCAAAAAACATAATTTTACAACCCCCAAAAAAAAGTCGTTTCCCAGTAATATTTTTTGCGTAAAGTTACTTAGTTTCATGTACAGAATGCTTGGTTGACGGCTTCGTGATGAGGTGATTTACACGGTGTATATTATAAAGAGGTAAAATTTCGTTGTAATTTTATATGTAGGGGTACTACTTATATCTTCAGGGGTCATCTTCGGAACTACTTATCCGGTTCTGAAAATTTTTTCACTAACGGTACGCTATATTATTCGCGAGTATCATAGGCTACATTTAAAACGTTCCCGTTAGGTTATTTCAAAGTCAAAGTGCGCGGCGACGCTACGACGCTTGGATTAATTTATTTTTGGTTTTTTAGAAGTTTTTTGTGTCGAAGGTTTTAAAATCTTTAATTTAATGTTTATTTCATGCTTTTAAAACTTATATTATTTTTTCTTAGCCTTGACTGTCCCACTCCTGGGCATAGGCTTCCCCCATTCCTTTTCTCGGTGTTGCGCCTCTTCTCGCTAGTTAACGAAAACAAGGAAAGTTATAAAAGAGGTGATGATCTTCAAACGGCTGAACATATTTTCTTGAAACATAGCTTAGATCACTCTCGATCAAAACACCTTTCAAACAAAACCAATTTTATCAAATTCGGTTGATCCGTTTAGGAGCTACGATGCCACAGACAGATACACAGATACACATGTCAAACTTATAAAACCCATCTTTTTTGGTCGGGGATTAAAAATGCACCAACTGTCATGAAAACTGGTACCTACCTATTAATTCAATGTACCTAATCTGTGACCTTTTTCTGATGCAACTTTTAAAGGTTTTCGCTAAAATCCCGAGATACGATGGTTTAAAAAATTATCATGGCACGGAACGTTGTAATCCGCCATTTTAGTGGTTGACAGCTAACTTCATTTGACATTTTACTCTTTGACACGTATGAGTGACTTTGTTTGACATTATTTTTGCTAAATTGAATAGTGCACTATTCTAAGTTAAAATCTTAATATTTCCGTTAGACAAGGCTTAGTTGATATAACCATTGAAATCTGGCAATTATAAGGAAGAAAGAGAGAGAAATCAATACTCGTTTCATATGTAGTGAAACTGTTCTCCAAACAAACAAAAATGTCTCCTTTCCAATTTCAATATAAGTATATTTTCACTGTCCATTATCAGAAGTGCACCAATAGTAAACTGCACGTTTTTTTTTCGAAAATGTATTTCAGACGTCATACCGAAAATTGTATGCATTCTAGTTGCATCATTTACCTGAGTCGATATACATGCCATATTTTCAGCATAAACCTGTAAAATAACAACACATTCAATTCAAACATTCAAATTCAAATAATTTATTGTGGATCATAATTTCATAAGACTGATAAATACAGATAAGTCTGCTATGTCTCGCCATTGAGGTATACAAAATTCATGTCATAAGGCACAAATATATTTAAATACAATACATCCAATTTTAATGCAATACCTACATTATGATTCAATTAGTAAAATATCAATGGATTCGCCTCAACTTATTGTCATTTAAAAAGTCTCGGTTACCGTTTGATAAATATAACATTAAACTCAAGAAAATTGTTCATTTTGTGGTAGAATCAGCGATGTTCTGTGCTTACCGTTTTTAAGCTGTTTGATAATAAATGCGCGAAGAAAACAATGTATAAAAAACACATAATTCGAATCAAGGTGATCTCTGTAAGTAGTAACAACACACAAAGTAAATATCTAAGAAACCGTGTCTATAGCAAATTGAGCCGTCGGTCTACTGCGTCCCGGTCCATTGCACCTTAATGGAAAAATATATTAGAAACGCCTTCATATCAAATTCAGCAGTACAAGTTTTTAACTAAATTAAATAGTACTGCAACTTCTATGAGCACGAGGTTCTGGGCTCGATTCCCGGATAGGGCAAATCACGTTAGTAAGTAACAGTTCTGATGACACTAATAATGCTAAAAATTTTGATATGAATAGATTAGATTTAAAGATAGGTGCCGCATGTTCCAGAATTTAATCCCTTTTAGCGACAATATCGAATGGTGTAATAATTTAGTATGTTTTTTTATAATCAAAATCGACGGGTTTGAATTCTGGCTAGGAAAATAGATATTAAAAAAATCGAATAATGCAGTTTTAGTTTTCATCAAAATCGAGGTCGAGACTCCTTCAAGTATTTTTCGTTGAAAATTCATCCTGTTAAAGACCCTCTACTTATATATTTTTTTAAGAGCTATCGAGAAGCCCACTTAGTTATTTACGTTAATGTTTTTTTTCCACCCTCATTTACATGGATGGCCCTCTATACGCATATAAGCGAGGGTGGAAAAATATATCCCGTTTTTTTTTTCAACTTCATATTTTTGGAGCGGTTTATAGAAGGCACGTACTCTTCGCCTTTCAACTGTGTATTTAGTATAATTCAATTAGGTATACACTGTTAATGAGCGTTTTAATGGAAAATCGTACTTCATGCGTCTGCGCACATGACTGTTATATTAATTTCAATACCACGGTTAGTTAATTTCTGCATGTGACTGTGTTGATGATGCTAAGGAGAATGTGTGGTTTTATGGTCCCTTGCCGACTTGTAGTCACACCAGAATGTAAAAAAAGATAATATGTATTTTTTTTAAGCTTTAAACTAAAAAATAAAGGGAACTATATTTTCTATCACCAAAATTTATATTTGTCATCAAGTTGTATCACCTAATAAATAGATCTATCGCCACGAAATATTTTCGTTCTCAGATAAACAAAAATTGTTCCCAGGTATGAATTATCAGTAAAATAAGAGATCGATAACCAATAAAATTATATTGCATTACATGAATATAAACTTCGTTCTTATAATAACAGTTTTGTTACTTAAATAATAGCTCTGTGCTCAGAATGGTAGATCTGTCACCAAATAAATAGATCAGTTCCTTAGAGACATAGGGCACATCAACTCGGACAGGTTAGGTTCGAAGGGGATGGCGGGGTCTAGTGAGCGAGCGGAGCGAGCGAACTAAGACCCCGACATCCCCTTCGTGTTAGGTTACTTTAAACCCTGCAGAGAGAAATAGGAGCCCCGCGTAGCGGGGCTCCGTCGACTACTATTTGTACTTAATGCAATTTTCTAGTAACATAATATGATTTATTGGTGATCTCTTTAAATTAGTTTGCTTAAATACTTATTAGGACACACCTATTATAATACATACAAAAACATTTATTTGGTACTAGACCTTATATCTCAGGATTTTAGGTGATTTATTGTGGAACTGATTTTGCATTGTTTGGTGACTACATTTTGGTGACAGATCTACTATTTTGAGGACAAACCCTATTATTTAAGAAACACAAAACTAATTAAATTGGTGATAGCTTAAATGATACCCAAAAATAAATATTATGTGACTCACTACTGCACCAAATAGGCCCAGTTCAGCAAAATGCCGGACAACTAGTGTCCGACTGAACCTAAATGGAGACTGTACAGATGTCAGTAAGTAACAGTAACCATACACGGTGTAAATTACCTCATCACGAAGCGGTTAACCAAGCATTCTGTACATGAAACTAAGTAACTTTACGCAAAAATTTTTGCTGGGAAACGCCTTTTTTTGGGGGGGTGTAAAATCATGTTTTGTGGTAGAACTCAATGTAACGCACTCAAAACATTGTGTTGATGGACGGATTGAATAGTACGGGGGTCGTGGAGGTGTTTAAAGTAAAAATCTTACATTTAAAACTTGTATTTAAAAAAATACTTGTCAAAAAGTTGGAACTTTGACCCCTAATATCTCCGTAACTAGAAGGTTCCCAGGTATGGTGTAGAACAAAAAAAAATATCGGAATGACAGGGAAAACCAGTGCCTTTCGGCTTCGTTAAGAGGTGTTTTACACCCTTTATAAATATTGTGTACGATAATGTGATAAAATTATGTAGTGTGTATTATGAAAATAAAATAAGGTATCGGCGGGACAACAACTACATTAGCTATTTAAAAAACCGGTATCAGGCAGTTTTCACCACACCATCGTTAGTCCGTGGCATCACACTGCGCCGCACGCAGCCGATTAGTACATAAGAGGAAGTCTGAAAGTGGCGCCGGTGACTGAAAGGATGTGTGGTAATCGGTTGTCGTGGTATGGGCATGTGATGCGGAGGAATGAGAAAAATGTCGTGAGGAAAGTTCTGAGTATTAATGTGGGTGGTTATAAGAGTAGAGGAAGACCACAGAAACGATGGATGGACTGTGTGAAGGATGATATGGCAAGAAAGGAGGTATCTGATGAGATGACAAGTAATAGAGAAGTATGGAAGAAGAAGACATGCTGCGCCGACCCCAAATAAATTGGGATAAGGTGAAGAGAACGAATGAGTTACATACCTTAATTGTTTAACTTATTAAAGACATATTGATTGACGATTGATTTAAATGAAAGACGGCACGGTTGGCGCAGTGGCTAAGTGATTGACTGCCGCGTGTCGCGGGTTTGATCCCCGCCTGGAGCAAATATTTTAAGGCCTACAGATAGTTGTTCCGGGTCTGGCTGTTTGTGTATGTGAGTTTGAATACTTAACTAGTATTTTACATTATGCGACTGCCAATCTGACCTCCACAACTCAGTTAGTATTGAGAAATACGGTACCCCTTTTCAAAGACAGGTTGTCATGTTTCTTAGTGCACATTTACAAGCATTCCAAACTAGCAAAAGCGCTTTATTTTCTGAGAACCAAAAAATAAAAGGTTATATTTATGTATGATAAGTCTTAAGAAGGCACGTAGAAATATAATAATGTTATTTAATTTTGACTAACAAGTATCATTACAGGTCTTAACCTAATTTGAATAACAAACCCTATAACAAATGGCTTATGTTTAACATAACACCAGATAAAGTAAATATAACCTTAAAAAACATTTTTATACTGCCTAAAATAGTAAATGATCACCAGAAATAGTAAATGATCACCAGAATTAAAAACCTGAAAATCACAGCTCCGAACTAAGGCGTAGTCGACGGAGCCCCGCTACGCGGGGCTCCTATTTCTCTCTGCAGGGTTTAAAGTAACCTAACATGAAGGGGATGTCGGGGTCTTAGTTCGCTCGCTCCGCTCGCTCACTAGACCCCGCCATCCCCTTCGAACCTAACCTGTCCGAGTCGGGGTGCCCAATATCCCGAGCTCGCTTTGCTCGCACTTGCTTTCTAAGTTCTTCTTGCCACAAAATTTGGTGATCATTTACTATATTTGGTGATCATTTACTATATTTGGTCTTTGAATACAATTTTTTTGGTGTTTAGTATTTTTTTTTGGGTAACGTAGCTTAGGATCTCAAAGTATTTTTTGGTGCTCATTATATTTAATCCCATAACAAATTATCTAATCTATAGTAATAATATTATAAAGCTGAAGAGTTTGTTTGCTTGAACGCGCTAATCCCAGGAACAGCTGGACCAATTAAAAAAAATCTTTCAGTGTTAGATAGCCCATTTATCGAGGGAGGCTAAAGGCTATATATCATCACGCTACAATCAATAGGAGCGGAGCAGTAATGAAAAGTGTTGCTAAAACGGAAAAAATGTGACGCAGACGAAGTTGCGCGGGACAACTAGTAATCTATAAAATAAAATTATTAAAATAACATTTAATTTGGACTACTAAATTCTGTTTATACTCCAGGAATGTAAGTGAGTGGTATAAATAGGTCAATTTTCATCAAAACAAAATCTCAAAAACTAAGTACACATAACAATACAAACTACACCACTGACCTAAAAACCATCCTAAACAAACACCCAAAAATAGTAGCAAAAAAAAATTTAAATTTAATCACTTTTTATAGGCTAGACAACTTTCCATACGTCAACATTGACACGTCTGCTGGCATAAAATTTTAATCCCATCGCGGAGAGTTATAGAAGAGGAAAGATGCAGAAAGTCAACAGTATTGTATTATGCTTTGCTAACAACGAATAGGCGATTAGCACACTGTCACGCACAACGCAGCGTAGCGCATGAATGCGTGTTTTAACGTTGCTTGTAATTATCTCCGTTTGTATAGAAAACACGCACAGTCCAACACACAGAAAATGCATCCACGCGCGTTCATTCAAATCAGGCGCCTACAAGCGGAGAAACATGCGCACACGCGCGTGGGTGCGGGGCGAGACGCAAGGTATGGCACACAGAGTCTCGCAGTGCCGTGCGTGATTTTGGTTGGGCTGAGTCAGAGCCACCATGAATCCACAAAACGCAACTACGCGCGTGAGTGCGTAAAAAACCCGCACGATTTTTGAGCATTTTGTCGACGTTTTACAAGTGCCCATGTAGGCCTATGTGAAATAAAAATATTTTGATTTTGATTTTGATTATGCAGATCTGCACTCCCGCAAGTACGAGCGTGGGTGCGTTGAAACGCAACATGCAGCGTGATGCGTGCCAGTGTGATAATCGCTCTTCTCTGGGGCAGTTCTTTGCTTTTAAAATTGACTGTAATGCACACTTGGTTCACACTTTTTTGAATACTAAATTGACTTGCGTTTGGCTGCAACTCGTCTGATGTGAAGCAATGATACGGCCTAGAGTGGAGCACGCTTGACTAGAAGAAAGTGATTCACTCGAAATTCGAAGAGATCCAGATTATAATGATCAAGGAACAGAGAAGCCGGCAGTGAATTCCACAGACCGGCGGTTCGTATAATAAACTAGCTGTGCCCGCGAGGAATATATGAAGTAGCTTAAGTTACTCCTTATTACATCATCTATCTGCCAGTGAAAGTCCCGTCCGAATGAGTCCAGCCGTTCCAGAGATTAGCCGGAATTGTAAAAAAAATATTTTGGGGTATGTACCGTATATACATTCATAATGCGTGTAGTAAAAAGGTTGCGGTTATTTTAATATTACAAACAGACACTTCAATTTTATTTATTTGTATGTATGTATAGATGTGGAAGTGTTAAATTTCTTTCTTTTCTTAATTTCTTTTCTTAATTTTACAGTACTTTTTCAAGTTTAAATTCGTTTAATTTTTAAAGTTCATAAAATCTAAATATTTTAATTTTACATAGGCCCACATAAGCACTTATAAACTTGGGCAAAAGGTGCACGGTTCGGGTTGGTCGTTTCCTATGGAAAAGAACCGGCAAGAACCGCCATGGTTACTCTTTTAAAATCATTCGGTAAAGCATTGCTATTTCGATTAAATGATATTTAACGTTATTTTGACTCGACAATTAGCCTAGAGCTACTAAAGTAGCTGTTGTACACACTGGACCTTCTACAAACATAACTTTATGATATTATGACCGCGGCCTAACGGTGACTGTATATTTATGCGCCTTATTACTACTATGTACTTGCTTCAGCTTCTCATTTGGTTTTCAACACCTCCAGTTATTGTAGCTGGAACTTGGTCAAATATTAGGTTTAATAAAGGTGCAAACTCGTGGCTAAAAATAACAGCCGTATGGATCAACCTTCAGATTAAGCCGCTCTTGCCTAGGTTCGTCTGTAAATAAAAAAAGCCGTTGGTCCCGGCTGTCATTTGTAGATCTTTGACAGAATTTTTTAATTTGTAGATCCTTCAGACTTTCGGACCACTGCGTACCTGTAACGACTTACAGGTAGGCAGTGGTCCGAAAGTCTGACAACTGGCAACAAGTCTTACTAGGGGTTATCGTATTACCCAGAACTAACTGGGTTGTGGAGGTCAGATAGGCAGTCTGCATCCGGTTAGACTGGAAGCCGACCCCAACATAGTTGGGAAAAGACTAGGCAGATGATAAAAGGGTGCAAACTTTGAACAAACTATGAAAAGGATCATCTTTAATATTTTCCATGTTACAGATATGAAGTTTTAGCCTTATTTTCATCGATTTAAGGGCAAACAAAGATTTATTTTAAATTCACTACTCTTGAATATACACACATATTTTTCGGGTTATAAATAAATACTTGTATCAATTAAAAACTTTTATTTTTTTTAATATTAAATTAAAGATGGCCCCAAACAAAAAGTTGTTCACAATCTCAAGTATTCGGATTCAGAAGAAAGAAAAACTTTACAGTCTGTTAATCTCTTCATTTTCTTCAAGGAGTACTTTTTGTTAATTAATCATTACCATTATATTTTAACATCGATATAAATGATAATATAATATGCCCTTAAAGTATTTGTACCTGATAACCAAACCTGCTGTATAAAACGGCTAAATACAAAATGGCCGCCGCTGGTTGGAGTGACTGAATTAATCTCGCAATTTGCCCATTTAATGCGCCGCACCGTTTTAGATTACCCAAACTAATTAATTTTAAAGTGTAATTATTTCAGTTTTTGCTCCCCTGTTTTACTAGTATTCAGAATTATTTTATTGTGGATCTGAAATAAATCCTTTACTGTAGGTATCCGTTAGTTAGTTATTGGTTGAGAATCACACATATTCTGAATAGTCTGATTTTGGCTATTGTATGTCCCTAATTCTGAAAAGTCTTGTCATCATCATCTGCCTAGCCTTTTCCCAAACTATCTTAGGGTCGGCTTCGAGTCCAACCGGATACAGCTGAGTACCAGCATTTACATGGAGCGACTGCCTATCTGACCTCCACAACCAAGTAACTGGGTAATACGATACCTCTTTGTAAGACTGGATGTCAGACGTTTCGCTTCTGACTACTCGTAAGTACTGTCAAAGATCTACAAATGACAGCCGGGACCAACGGCTTAACGTGCTTTCCGAGGCACGGAGGATACTCTGTATGTAATTATGGTCAGCCATCCACGGACCAACCTCGGCAAGCACGGCTTAACCTTAAAGATCAACTCGTGCGGCTGGCCACAAGCTCCTCCAAATAATACACACTACAAATGTGGCTAGTATGTCCAAGGTTTATTTTAATAAAAAACCTTATCATCTCATATTATTTTTTTTATGTTAGATTCAATAGTAAATATAACCTTTATCCGTGTTGTGGAAAAACCGTTTTACAGGTCATTATTCATAATGCCCGCGCAATGAAATATGTCCAAAACAACCTCGTGAAATGATTTGCAACCATCAATTATATCCGTAACCGAGTCATTAAAAACAACAGGTTTACATTTTATGGTAAAAAAATTGTCTTTCAAATACCCGTCATATCGACGTATGGTTAACTTAAATAGGGTACAGTCACGACAAATATTTATTTGTTTATTGATATTTGGATCGCCAACAGAGGCTACACAATTACATGCACTCTAACATATACATGGACAATACAAGTGTGCGCTTCCAATTATAGGCAACCACATCGTTTACTTAATAACTAGGCAGGTACAAAAAGTTTGATAAGTAAGCAATAATTAAAATTAATCAAAGTACAGTATACGAAAATCATAGAAATTAATGAATGAATTATTATTATAAAAGAATTAATTAATTATGAATCAATATGAAAACAAAAACAATAAGGGTAAAAAATAATTAAAAAAAAAAAACATACAAACTAATAACAAACCAATTCAAATAACATAAAACACTAATCTAAAACAACAACAACAATCAAAAATAATGTTACGAGCTGGGTATAGGACAAATTAACACACTACCAAATAAACACTAAAAATCTTTAATTAACTTAAAACAGTTTAAAACACTTCACAAACACTTAAACTTAATCACTAATCACTTAGATATCGCACTAGTCGTTCACTTCGATCGCTTCGTTTCGTAGCCAAAATCAGACTGACTCACTTCCGCTAACCCGTCGCCTATTTATACGGCCGACCCATGTTCGAGAAACTTCCACAACTTCCGTGAATGTCTAGGTAGTTCCTTAGGGGAAACCCATCCTTCGAGAAAGTTCTACAACCTTCCCGAACCTTCTAGATGGCTCTATAGTGGAACCAATCCTTCTAGAAGGTTCCAGAAAGGTCCAGAACTTTCTCGAACTTTCTAGACACTTCCATCGTGGAACATTCTAGACTCGACCGTAGTCCTAGAATGTTCTCGTAAAGCAGTCGGCGTAACACTGCCCCCTCCTTAGACATGCTCGTCCCGAGCATCGTTAGTCCCGTAGTATCGCGCTAATCGGTCTACATGTACGATCTTAGGCGCACCTCGTGGACCCTTCTGTATCCGATAGGTGACATCGTTGATCCTGGTCACGACTCGGTATGGTCCATCCCATTTTGCTTGCAATTTCGGAGACTTCCCCTTGCTACGCACTGGGTTATGCAGCCACACCAGTGAATTCACGTCGAATCCTCTACTGTTTGCCTTCCGGTCATAACGGGTCTTCATCCTCTCAGACATTTGTTGGCCGGATTGTCTGATATGCTCATACACGTCATTCAACTTGTTACGCAAGTCACTTGCATAATCGGTTACACTGCGTGGAGCATCAGGAGCAGTTCCAGTGATTAAATCTGCTGGCAACCGTAATTCCCTTCCAAAGTTCGCGAAGGCTGGTGTCACAGTCGTACTTTCGTGGACTGCACTACGGTAGGACAAAAGAAACGGCTGTATGTGCTTGTCCCAATCCCTTTGCCTGCTTTCCACGACTTTTGCCAAATATCTTTCCAACGTTTGGTTGAAACGTTCCACCATTCCATCAGATTGTGGGTGGTAAGAGGTGGTTCTGGTTTTGTGGGTACCCATCAATCGGCAAGTCTCCTGAAATACTTGTGATTCAAAATTCCTTCCTTGATCACTATGAATTTCCAAGGGTACTCCAAAACGACAGAAAACTTCCTGAACCAATTTATCTGCGACTGTTACAGCTTCTTGGTTAGGAATGGCAAACACTTCTGGCCACTTGGTGAAGTAATCCATGACAACCATGAAGTACTTGTTCCCGCTTTCACTTTCCGGAAATGGTCCCGCAACGTCGAGTGCTATCCGTTCCCAGGGGGCTCCAACGTTGTACAGTTTTAATGCACCTCTGCTGCGTGTTTGGGGTCCTTTCACAGCCGCACAAGTGGTACATTTGCGACACCAGTCCTCCACATCTTCTCGACAGTGGATCCAGTAAAACCGCTCTCGGATCTTCAGTAGAGTCCGTTTTACCCCCATATGTCCGCCTGAACATCCATCATGATATAGCCGTAGAACATCCGGTACTTTAGCTTTAGGGACAACCATTTGTAGATGACACCTGTCCCCTCGAGCGTTTTCCCATTTACGGCACAAGACTTCATCCTGGATAACCAAGCTGTCCCATTGTGCCCAATAACTCTTTGTGATGGAACTCATCGCTGCCACATCACTCCACTTGGGTTTAGGAGCACCAGCTGTGATCCACTCGAAAATCGGTTTGATGTCCAAGTCATTTTGCTGAGCTTGCTGTAGGGTTTCCTTCCATTCATCGCTGAGATCTGTTCTAAGCATCCTCACGGTTGCTACCTCCTTAGTCTCTTGCCTGGCACAGTGCTTACAATCTTCAGGACAAGGTCTTCTTGACAAGGCGTCTGCGTTACCGTGAGTTCTCCCACTGCGATGTTCAGTTACGAAGTCAAACTCTTGCAGTAGCTCAATCCATCTCGCCACTTGTCCCTCCGGATTTTTGAACTGTAATAGCCACTTCAAGGCAGCATGGTCAGTTCGCAGCTGGAATTTCCGCCCCAGCAAATATTTACTGAAATGCTGCAATGTTTTTACTACGGCAAGCAGCTCCCGTCGAGTAACGCAGTAATTTCTTTCCGGTTTGGATAAAGATTTGCTGAAGTAAGCAATCACAACCTCCTGGTCTCCTTTCCGTTGAGACAGCACGCCCCCAATTCCAGTATTACTTGCATCTGTGTCAACTATGAAGTCATTTTCAGTGTCAGGATATCCCAAAATAGGTGTTTTGCACAGACGTTTCTTCAATTCCTGAAATGTGACGTCGCAGCTCTCGTCCCAACAGAATTGTCGCTTTTCCTCAGTGAGCTTGTGTAAAGGTTTCGCAATGTCGGCAAAATTCTTTACGAACCGTCGATAGTAGGAGCACAAACCCAAAAATGCTCTTACCTGTGTCTTGTCTTTCGGAACTGGCCAGTCCTTGACGGCGACTACTTTTTCCGGGTCTGTTTGAACACCTTCCCCCGAAACTATGTGTCCTAAGAAGTTCACTTGTTTCCGGAAAAACGAGCACTTCTTCGGACTTAACTTGAGATTTGCTGTTTGGATTTTCGACAGCACTCGGTTGAGGTTTTTAAGGTGGTCTTCAAATGTACGGCCCACGATGATTATGTCGTCTAGATAGACAAGACATGCGTCTCCAATCAATCCGGCGAGTACTTGCTCCATCAGCCTTTCAAATGTTGCAGGAGCATTGCACAATCCGAATGGCATAACTTTAAACTGCCATAACCCCTTTCCTGTTGAGAATGCAGTTTTCTCTTTGTCTTTGGGGTCTATTTCTACTTGCCAATAGCCACTTTTCAGATCCAGCGTGGTAAACCACTTCATTCCAGTCAGCGTATCCAGTGTGTCATCGATCCTAGGCAGTGGATAGCTGTCCTTTTTCGTGACGTCGTTCAGTCGTCGATAATCCACACAAAAACGCATGCTGCCGTCCTTTTTCTTCACCAGGACTACAGGAGAACACCATGGACTGGATGAAGGCTCTATAACACCGTCCTTCACCATTCCATCAATCATGGTTTCCACTTCTCTTTCCCGTGCAACAGGCAGTCTTCTTGGTCGCTGACGGATGGGTAACTCGTTGCCTGTATTAATCTTGTGCTGAACCAGTCCAGTTCTCCCTATGTCAGCATCATTTGTAGAGAAAATGCCGGCGTACTGAAGTAACATTTTCATAGCCTTGTCCTTTTCTCCTTCAGATAAATCGCAGTTTTCCAAAAGCGTTGACACGTCAAATTTTGCACAACGAATTTTATTTCCGGTAGGCCGATCTTGTAATGGACGCATCCAAGCTACTTCTTCGCAAGTGCCGATCAAGGTGCCCTTCTTAATCACTTGCTCCTTGTCACTTGGATTTAGTATGCGTACTGCTGCGACGTTGGTGGCTTTTACCAGAGTTCGTGCCGTCTTCCATGGAAAGTCATTGTTCGCCCTTTCTATCAGAACACTTCGAACTTTGGGTCCAGAATACTGAGGTAGACGAATTGGCACGATCGTTTCTGATCTGCTAGGAAGAACAATCTTCTTCAAGCAGTACACCTTCCCTGATGGTGCACCTTCCATGAAGACTTCCTCTAAGCCACATTTCAGTACTCCCTGATCAACGTCGATCTCACAACGATGTTTCCGCATGAAGTCCAAACCCAGGATACAATCGTCCACTATGTCGGCCACGATGACATTGTGACAGTAAATTCTGTCACCCAATTTTAACTTCACTTGCTTCTTGCCTCGGACGGTTATGTGCTGACCGGTAGCTGTAAACAATTGCATACGGTCGTGGTTATTGAAGTAGTCCCCAAGAAACCGACTTGCTAGGTGAGAATTGACGACCGTGTGAGAAGCTCCAGTATCTAACGTCAGTTTTTATGGTATTCCGTTGACTTCGCCTTTGATGGTCAGGCTGTTCCCGTCATGAGCTTGTGAGATCAAGATCCTCGGGGCTCTTTCAATACCAGCCAGCACCCGCCCCCCAGTCCTGGCATTTACTCGTTTCCCTGCTGTGGCTGGGCAGTCACTTCAGCTACTCTCCCCTGCTGAGATTGATCTTCTCTCGGTGTGCTTCGCTTAGGACAGCTTGACCGAAGATGACCCCTTTCTCCACAGGTGTAACACCTAGGGCTGTACCCTTGCGGACGGTCGCGTACAGGTGACGCCACAACCTCCCTGATGCGGTGTGTTCGGTGGTCCTGCCTCACTGCCTCTACTTCTAAGGCATGGGCCAAGGCGTCTTTCAACGTCTCATGATGCCCAAGTCTCACAGCAGCTCTAACTTTCAAGTCGCGTATTCCGTCGACGAAAGCCTGTACCAGATTCCCATTGATAAGTGCAGGGACAGACTGGTATGCTTTGCGGACCAGCTTTTCAACTTCCAGGGCCCACTGCTGCAGATTCTCGGCACTGCGTTGAACGCGATCCTTCAACTTAGCTCGGAATACGTGCTCCAGGTGCGCATCGCCGTATCTGGACTCTAAAGCCTCCAGCAGCTGCTCGTAGGTCACATCCTTGCCGAGCGCCTCAAGGATGTTTAGAGCCTGGTCTCGGAGGCCCAAGGTGAGCGCGGTCATGGCTTGCGCTTTGGTCCAGCCATTCGCCTTCATAACGGCCTCAAATTGAATTTTATAGGCCGACCACGAAGACGTTCCGTCGAATGGAGGCACTTTAAACCCACGTGCTGAAGGTGCAGCAACCACGGAAACCACAGTTCCATCTCCAGCCTTAAGTTCGTCTAAGGCCTTCTTCACACCAGCAATCTGAACCTCGGCCTCCGAGATACGATTCTCATGCTGGTGGACATGTTCCTTCATCACCTTAAGATCTTTGCCAAAGGTTGCGTGAAGATCTTTTATCAGGAGCATCTGTTCTTCCTGGCGGCGGACCTGCTCCTCTTTATCTCGCTGTAACTGCTCCTCCAACCGGTGAGCTTGCTCCTCTTGACGGCGAGCCTGCTCCTCTTGACGGCGAGCCTGCTCCTCTTGACGGCGAGCCTGCTCCTCCTTATCTCGTTGCAACTGATCTTGCAACTGGCGAGCCTGCTCCTCTTGACGGCGAGCCTGCTCCTCTTGACGGCGAGCCTGGTCCTGCAGTAGTGCCATTAAAACAGTCAAGTCTGGCGCCGCAGGTGCTGGAGAAACTCCGGATGAGCCAGCGACTGGCTCCGACGTAGGTTGGGCACCAGCCGGTGTCTGTGTCGGAGAATCTCCAAACCTCCTTTGGTCCATATCTTGCTGTCGATGACTTCTGGTGCGGACACCGTCTGTATCGTCCTTTGGTAGAATTGGCATAATTTATCCTCACTTCTGACACCAATTGTTACGAGCTGGGTATAGGACAAATTAACACACTACCAAATAAACACTAAAAATCTTTAATTAACTTAAAACAGTTTAAAACACTTCACAAACACTTAAACTTAATCACTAATCACTTAGATATCGCACTAGTCGTTCACTTCGATCGCTTCGTTTCATAGCCAAAATCAGACTGACTCACTTCCGCTAACCCGTCGCCTATTTATACGGCCGACCCATGTTCGAGAAACTTCCACAACTTCCGTGAATGTCTAGGTAGTTCCTTAGGGGAAACCCATCCTTCGAGAAAGTTCTACAACCTTCCCGAACCTTCTAGATGGCTCTATAGTGGAACCAATCCTTCTAGAAGGTTCCAGAAAGGTCCAGAACTTTCTCGAACTTTCTAGACACTTCCATCGTGGAACATTCTAGACTCGACCGTAGTCCTAGAATGTTCTCGTAAAGCAGTCGGCGTAACAATAATAATTATGTATATACGCAGCAACTTTTAAAAGTGATTTTCTCCTACTAAATTGATTAAAGGTTTTACGTTTTCACGAACATGGAATTTTGGAAGCCATACTTTTACGAATAAGTAATTATTTGTAATTTTGAGTAATTTGAAGTGTAAATCACTTTTCAGTTTTTCTAAGTGTATACATTATTATTGTTGATTATCCAGAAAGTTAGCTATCTAGGGTTAAAACTCCTTTAAAACAATCAGGCACATAATAAAAACGGAAATCTTTCTTACTTTCCTTGTTTCTGAAGATTTATGAAGGAATGAATTTTCCCTCTTGTTAGGCATCCCGATGTTAACATCTTAACACTTTCGCGCTACCGTGGGTATCAATGGTTTGGAATGAAATGTGTAGCCGTACATCATGTGAGGATATCTCGTTAATTTTATTCGATTTGATAGTTTTTCTTACATTTTTGTGCTTGGAAAAAAGCTATGAAACACGTTTGTACGTAACATGGTGAGAAATCTTTACAAGGTACCTGTGATTCCAAACGGCTATAAATGCTTGTGGAATAATTACTTACCGTAAAATGGCGAAACTTTTCTCTTTGACAATTTTAAACTTATGAATTGATGGGTTAAATCCTTCAAATAATGTTATAAAGCGTGTTACGCAATTGGTGTCTTAAAACTCTCGACACGTTCTCAAGAGAATATTTTACTTCGAGGCAAACATGCGCACACCTACAAGGTGTTGTTTTGCATCCTCGTCAAAATTTAGGAGGTTGTCACAAAAGACATAAATAATCAATGAAAATTACGATACCTCGTTAATTATAAATAAACGCTGATTTTTTTGGTTGTTTAAGTTTTACAATATTTCAGAATAATCCCCTTAACGTGGTTTAGGGAATAAGAAATTATCGAATAAACGTTTGAACTTGTTTGTATGTGTGTAAGCGAGTTTATAGGGCAAGAACCAGACGGGCCGCGTTTAAAACACGGGTGGTTCACACTTACCGATTTCCGTAAATAAGAAAAAAAATAAAAATTACCTACCCATTTTATTATTGATTCGGGACGAGAATCATTAGCATAGTGACCTCCTTGAATTTGACGAGGATGCAAAACAACACCTTGTATAAATGACACGCTAAAGAGCTAGCTTGGATTGCTTTTCCTAGCCAGAAATGATAAAATGACGAACATCCAATGCAATCTAAATAAACTAAGCCATAGAAAAAAGCTCAATCTAAAAATACTTCGAACTGAAACGAACCGAAACAATTAAAAAAAAAAAGCACAACAACTTTACAACACGACTGTCGACACCGTTCCGCGCCTGACCTCAAATGTTACGAAGCAAAAAGCTGTCCATGCTAGGGGCTGTGTACATTTGAAATAGAGATGCCACGAATATTCGGGAACTATTCAGCATTCGGCTATTCGGCCATTTTTTTCGGTATTCGGTATTCGGCTAAATATTGCAAACTATTCGGCCGAATACCGAATAGCAAATCATGAAATAAAACAACGCAATATACAGTAAGTGTACAGTATGATGCACTAACAATCAACAAATAAAGCGTGTTGTGACACAACCGCGACCTAGTCACAAATGAAACAAAACTATCTGCGCCAACGTACTACTATAGCGATGCAAGTTTAAACTCGTAAGTGACGGACGAGTGGTGACTTGACTCGCTCGGAAAGAACTAAGTGTTACCGAAGTTCGGCAGCCGAATATTCTGCACTTAGGCCAAGAGCCTTGCCGAATATTCGGTATTCGGCCAAATAACTATTCGTGGCATCTCTAATATCAACGCACCGCATCGCAGCGAAACGAGATATAGATGGAAAACGAAACATTTAATGTCATCGTCAAATGTTCAGGATATGACCATAAAGCAGTAAATAAATTATTCTCTCAACCAAAAATTATCTTTTCCTTGACCAAGCAAAAACTGTTTTGGGCTTCATTGTAATACTATGTACGTCCTCAGTAAAGCTTATTTTGTGAACCTGACATTTTACTTCGTGTACTCGCCGAGAATGGTGTTCGGATAGTAAACAAGAACAAAATATAATGATTTAACATTTCACCAGTTATGTTTAAGTCCTATCTAATAGGGACGAGCCTATTACCATCAACCGAGACACAAATCCATGAAACATTTGGACCATTCCATCTATCTAGGAACAATACGGCAAGCACAAGGCGAGCAGACTGTTCTGTTCATCATTCATCAGCATCAGTTCAGCCGAAAGACGTCCACTGCTGGACATAGGCCTCCTCCAAGTGTCACCACGATGACCGGTCCCGTGCGCCTCAGATCCAGCAGATCCCCGCAACCTTCACCGGGTCATCGGTCCACCTGGTGGGAGGCACTCCCTCTCACTCCGGGCCATGGATTGAAACAGGGCCGGACGCGAGAGGTTGCCGCCGCCAATCGCCGCTACGAGGACACGGCGGTGCTCAGCCCAAGCGGGGCAGAGCTCCACGGTATGCTACACCGTGTCCTCCGGCCGATCCTCGCAGTGGTAACACACGGGCGTTTCGTCCCGCTCGATTCGGTGCAGGAACCTCCCGAAACAACCGTGTCCGGTGCAGACCTGCGTCAGGCGGAAGGTGAGGGCGCCGTGGCGCCTCTCTAGCCACTCTTCAAAGAGGGGACTTATCGCCACTATTGTTGCGTGCCCTGCACGTGGTTGCGACAATCGCTGTCTCCATAAGATCGCGCCGGAGGTCTGTCCGCTGAGCGACAATTTGCCGCAGCAGCGGAGTTTCCCCCCGGCGTAGTGCCTCCGCGTGCCATTCGTGCAAGCGCGCGAGGACTATCGCCCCCAGATCCCATGACGGCAATCCTACCAAGAGGCTCGCTGCCTCACCGGAGATCGTGCGGTATCCCCGGACCAGCCTTACGGCTACCACCTTCTGGGGCGCGTTCAGGTAATGGGCGGGCAGGAGGCGTTTGGACCCCCCAGGTTGGGCAAGAGCCGCTTGAACGCAGCCCTTGCCCGTTCCAGTTTAGGGGCCAAACGTCGGAAGTGCTCCATGAAGTTCCACCGGCTGTCGAGGACAAGCCCTAGGTACTTCAGCGTCGACTCGACGCCGATAGCCCTCTCTATTGGGCAATAGAGAGGGCTATCGTTGGGTGACTTTAAGCCTTCTGATGAGGCCCATTGTGAGCGACCACGTTTGGTCCCGTATGAATCATTGGCAACACACACTGGTCATAGACTTTCGTCTTGAGACACTGTGGTAAGTTGAACGAGAAGAGACTGTTCTGTTTTAATATAATAATAATAAAACTGTATTTGTTTGTATTAGTAAGTTTAAAAAAAAAAATCGGCCAAGTGCGAGTCGGACTCGCGCACGAAGGGTTCCGTAGCATTATTTATAAAAAACGAGCAAAGAAATTACTTTTTTGTATGGGAGCCCCTTAAAAATTCATTTAATTCTGTTTTTAGTACGTATTTGTTGTTATAGTATCAACAGAAATACATAATCTGTAGAAATTTCAACTGGCTATCACGGTTCATGAGATACAGACTGGTGACAGACGGACAGACAGAAGGGCGGACGGACGGACAGACGGGTGGACGGACGGACAGCGGAGTCTCAGTAATAGGGTCCGGTTTGACCCTTTCGGTACGGAATCCTAAAAAAACCGGAATCAAAATCGAACTCGATATCGTATCCTAAGATTCTTTGAAAAAAAAAATCCTCGTCTAAAATACTCTTATAAAACGTAACCGTCACGAAAGTTATTTCAGCATTATTCTAAAAAAACATAGGAAGCGATTTCACGAGCTTACGCAGGTACTTTTTACTTTACTGAAAGAATTGAACGAAAACAAGGACCAAACAAAAGAAAACGTTATCTTCCAAATGAAGAACAGAAAAGATTCGATAGCTCATCTTTTATCTCGCTTTTTTTCGTTTACAATAAAAAGAGATAGGTAACAGAATTCGATGCTCGTTTAAAAACGAGAGGCAAATGTTAGCAAATCAAAAGGCAATACCAGGGGATCGATACAAGCGGCTTTGACATATTTGCATAATAGATTTGCGAACGAAGAGTCACAAATATTTTGGAGTCGTTGCTTTCTTTTATATAAAGTTTAAAAAGTAGGAGGTTCCGTAGGTTTTTTTATCAGCAAATCGCGACGTGCTACACACATATTTGGCTCGGCTTGATTTTTCACAGTTGAGTGGCAAAATCGAATTTGTATTGCAGGTTGCTATTTCAGACTATCATCTATCCCTGTGCCAAATTTTATTCAGATCCATTCAGGAGTTTTTGCATGAAAGAGTAACAAACATACATCCTCACAATTTTTGATATTTATAATATTAGTAAGAAGTAGGATATGATTGTAACGGTATAAATAACACAAAGACCTAGTTTTATTTTGACCCTAGAGATCTTTAAAAAATCGGCCATGTGCGAGTCGGACTCGCGCACGAAAGAAAGCAAAAAACAACGAGCAAAAAAATCTTTGTATGGGAAGCCCTCTTATATATTTATTTTATTCTGTTTTTAGGATTTGTGTTACAGCGGCAACAGAAATACATGATCTGTAGAAATTTCAACCGGCTAACTATCACGGTTCATGAGATAAAGCCTGGTGACAGACGGACGAACGGACGGACGGACAGCGAAGTCTCAATAATAAGGTCCCGTTTGAACCTTTGGGTACGGAACCCTAAAAAACAGCCTGAAGTGCGAGTCTTGCTCGCATATAAAAAGTTCCATGGCACCAAACAAAATAATAACAATATTTTAATGTTCATTCATAGGCTATTTTACACTCAGTCAATTTACTCTACTAATTACAAACTGTGTGGTACCAAAATGGCTGTTATATACGAACGGACAGACAGACCAACGAATCTATTTATAAGGGTTCTGTTCCTGCCATTTGGTAACGGAACCTTAAAAAAACAAAAGACGATAGGAGAAATAGGCCACCTAACCCTTTCTCAGATCCTTGCAACCTATTGTCTAATAAAAAAACGGGTAAGCTTCAACTAAGCCCTGAACTTTGCATAGAGGTCCTATTAGACCCCAGTAAAAGTCCCGACGACGGTAAATAAATGCCAGGAATTGTCAGCAAATATGCGAAGAGAAAGATAAAAATAGCTTTAAAAGATCCCGGATAAAAAGTATTATGTAAACAAAAATTGAGTATTACTAAAGTTTGCAAGATACTAATAGCTAGTTCCTCTGGATTTTTTAGGTGATTCAATGCCCCGTTCATATTTTTTAGCAATGCAATTTGTTCACGCACGTGCTTCGCATGTTTCTACCGAATGGGTATAGTTCTGACCAAGCTTTAATGCATTAAGATCGATTACACCTTACGGTATTTGATACAAATTTTGAAGTCCTTATTTTTCGAAATTACTGAACCGATTTTAATGAATTAATACGCATAAGCAAGATGCATACGGCTAAAAAGTTACTAATAAACATTTTAGAAAAGTCTTTAAAAAAAAAAAGGATGTGTCTTTATATAATTGATAATCGGTCTATTTCAGCTGTAACACTATTTTTCGAAAATATTTTGTAGTTACTTTTTAGACTTATGTATCCAGCTTATGCGTATGAAGTTTCATTAAAATCGGTTCAGTCATTTCGGAAAATTAGGACTTAGGAAAGTTTGTATGAATTGTCGCTAGGCGTTATACGCTCTTAAGTTAGCTGCGAGTATCTGTATTCAGTACACAATTCTGAAACCGTACATAAAATTTATTGTCCGTTTAAAAAAAAAACATCTGTTTGCTACAAAACTGCAACTTCATACATAGGTACGGTCGGCATCAAAAGTTGGTTAACACTTATAAATATTACTCCAAGTTTTGTGCTGGTCAGTGTGATCTGATGTTATATTGTTTTGCGAATTTGTGTAACCATTGATGAAAATATTGTTATGTATTTTACTCCAGTCTGTTAATATGGATCGTTCTAAAACTAAGACGTCTTATAATTTTGGATATGTAAAGTGACTTTTGCTGCTGACCGTACCTACACAGTCAAAATATTTTGTTACTTACCGATTTAAAAATTCGACCGCCATCCACTGTGTATATTTAATTAAAAAATAGCATTTTTTGTATAAAATAAATGCATTTGTCCTAGTAACACAGTTACAGGTTGATACTATTTATTCATCCACGAGTACGTACCATAAACTGAAAAAAACAGCATTAAATTAAAATATTCCACAGACTATTCTAGATTCTAACCACCAGATTCCCATCCCCAAAAACAAACGCTCATCATAATTTTAGCCCAAACGAAATGGTGCGAATAATTATTCGGTACCAGGGCCACATAAATCTTCAAGAGGTTCCTGATAGAGGGCGCCACTATCAATCACTGGCCTGACCGAGAATACTTCATCTTTAGATTGGTTTCATGCCTTCGTATCGTGTTGGTCCCAGGGGTAAAGGAAATTGATAACTGTTGAGTTCTTAGAGCCTTTTAGCTTTTTGGAGAGAAAAAGTTTATTTCTTTTTTATTTCTAATTGTGTATGTGGAACACATAACGAAACCTATTAAATAAATACAAAATGATTTTAGTGGTCTAAATGGTTATTAGATTTTTCCATCAAGAATTCCTCAATAGCAGCACGGAGTCAGGATTTATGCCCAGTTGATGGCAATAGTCTCGCCCCCTATTACATGGGGCTTGAATATAACTGGCGAAATCATCATCATCTGCCTAGCCTTTTCCCAAACTATCTTGGGGTCGGCTTCCAGACTAACCGATACAGCTGAGTACCAGCATTTTACATGAAGCGACTGCCTATCTGATATAACTGGAAAAATGTGAGTCTAATATTAGGTACACCTCTACTTAACACTTCGGGGATTACAGGCGGGATGTTATCTTATGTATACTAATATAACCCAAATTATCTATGCATGAGAAAGAGCGTGTCTCATAAAAAAAAAAATTGGTTGTCTGTAAAGTCGGTTTACTGACGATAGTTGAACGTGACAACGCTATTCATTTTAATGATGAAAGCACGAATATTTGACAATATATCACTGAATATATAATTAATATCGAAAGAATCATTACCTTTATCGCTGTAATTATCGTTGCTATAAACAATTGACACCACATTCACTTTTCACTGCACTTGATACTCGATCAAAACATGTAAATGTACTATAGTATAGCAGCTGTCCACGCAGAGGCATCGCTCACTAAAGTAGGAGAGAGACGGATGTCGAACGCTGCTGAACGCAAAGGCCGATTGTGCTTCTTTGTCGCTCGTTCCGCGCTCTCGCTTGCACTTCAAGCCTTACATGGAACGCCTCAGAGCGAGGTAACGCCGCATGAGTTATGCTTTTTCGTGCGTGCAGCCGGCTCTATCGAATTATAAGACGTAGTCACCTCAAAAAAATATCAAAAGCCGGAATATCGTATTTGGATAAAAAAACCGGCCAAGTGCAAGTCGGACTCGTGCACGAAGGGTTCCGTACCATTATATATAAAAAAGAGCCAAAAAACAGATTTTTTTATGGAGCCCGCTTAAATATTTATTTTATTCTGTTTTTAGTATTTGTTCTTCTATCAACAGAAATACTTAATCTGTAAAAATTTCAACTGGCCAACAATCACGGTTCATGAAATGCAGCCTGTACGGAACTCTAAAATAGTAATTTTTAATTCACCTTCTATAAAACATTTTGAAAGTTATTCCAACAAGATAAAAGCTAACAAAACAAAGTCCTAAGATATCCCTAAAAAGATTCTGTATCTTTGGTTTCGATTTTCTCAGTTCCTTTCACTCTAAATTACTGAAACAAGGAAGGACTTATTTGGAACAGCAAAGCTAGATCTCCGACTACTGTAGTCGGAGAGCTAGCAGATTTAAACGCAGATTGTTTCAACCCTGAACGTACAACATATTAATACTAGAAGAGACAATGTATTAGAGCATTTTCTTCGTTTTATTTGTTTGGAGTTAGAATGTATGCTTTTTAGCACCAGCTTAGATATAACAGATGGGAGTAAGATGTTATTTTAAGAGTAGTATATGTGTAAGTGGTTTTCTTGGAGTAGTTTGCATGATTTGGGAAAACAATGTTTTGAAGAAAATCATGTGGTGGGTTCAAATCCTAGTTTTTTTTTAAATTTTATTTTAACTTTTGTTTTGGGAAACAATTAGCTCGACTTCAAGCTTTAGAATACGTAAATAATGTAATTTAAGAAACTTTATTACTGCAGCTTTACTTGCAGTGTTTTTGTTCTATACAGTATAATAACATATTTATGTCCGACTAAAACCTAATTAACAATCATTAATTTTATAAAAACATATAAAACCAGTAAAAAACACAGCCCTTTTTTTTTTTTTTTGTTTGTTTGTTTTTTTTGCGAAAAAACACAGCCCTTAAAAATTATTCAGCTCTCGTCTTGAGGTGTTGTGATAAAAGACGTGTTTCCAAAAACATCAAACATAATCCTCGAAGAGTTAAGCAGAGGAGTTCCTAATAGGACACCCACATTTCACCAGTTATGTTGAAGTCCCATGTAATATGGGGCGAGCCTATTGCCATCAACCAAGCACAAATGCGGACTCCGTGGCTGCTATTGAGAAATGCCCTATGGAAAAATCCAATAACTCTTTTAAAACATCAAAATAACATAAAATTTATAACATTTTTATCGTTCCACGAAACACAATATAATAATAAAAATAAGAAACTCAACTGGGATTATCTAAGAACAAAGAAAACAATCTTTTATAGATATAATAAGGTGTTTTTTTGAGTAATCCTCTTAAACATTAAGGAAAGGATTGCTTCTTTGGTACAAATACTTAATACTAAATAATCCATAACAATAAGAAATAAGAAGAAATAAACTTGCCAGGGAAATAGAACTCTTAGCCGGCCCGCACCAGGTTCTTTTCATACAAATTTTCAACCCCTATTCCACTGGCTAGGGGTTGAATTTTCAAAAATCCTTGCTTAGCAGAATGCCTACGTCATGTAATAGAGAGCGGGCCTATTGCCATCAACCGGGCTCAAATCCAAAACCCGTTACTTTTACTAAAAAAAATAATTGAAGAACCCAATAACACTTTGCCCAACCTGGGAATTGAACTCAGGACTTCACGCTCATCAGTAGCGAAAAAAGCATTTAAATCTATTGCATAATCAGCTTCTATGAGGGATGTTTAAAGTTAGAACTTTCTAGGGCATATCGGTTTCGTCACGATGTTTTCCAGTACCGTATTGAGAGCAAGGGAGATGAAAAAAGTACCATAGCCCATTACAAGAAATCAAAATAATAACTACAATTTTTTTTTCTACCAGTCCATACAACCCACGATGACAAGAAAATATTCAAAAACGCACCTTATTCACCCCTATCTACAAGCTATTTGCATGAAACTTCCATACACAAAACTTTAGTTCCATGGTTCATGTGTACCTACTTCTAACGGTCGTGGTTAGGCCCGGAGTCCGAGGTTTTTGTTCACGTTTTGCTTGAGTTAATGCTGAGTTAGAAATTCATTGTTGAGCTCCCAGAGTTTTTATCCTGGCGTAGTAAATAAAGCAGGGAGTGTGTCAGTCTGTTGTTAATCTTCTCGTAGATTTAACTTATTTTGCGTCAGTTTTATTAAGTTTGTGTAATTTTTTAGAGTGAAAACTACCATGCGGTGTTTTCTGGGTAAGGAAGTATCTATTTCTGGGGTGATTTCTACATTGGCTTTGAACCGGATCGAGATAAAGTACATTTTAGCAACACATTTTTGACTTTAACAGTAACGTTATTGGTAGTAAAGAATTACTTTGTCTAGCTCCTAACCTCTAATAAGTGCATTTAAAAGTTTAGTCGTAAATATCGTACCAAACGAACCGACAGATTCCTGTAGGGACTAAGATCAGAAAATCTTATGCCACGAAAAGTATGAAAAAAAACTACCTTACGATAAATTAATAAAATTATAGTTAACACGGCAAAATTGGCACACCCTAAATGCTATTTTTATTTTGGCAGTATTCTGTCTTAACTTCTGTTTGAAAATACGACCCTAAAATGGAGAGCTAGTGAATAAACGCTAACAATTTAACTCCTAAATTCTTAATTAACAACGTGAAAAGGTGACATTGACACGTCCTACATGGAGTTTAAGTATTTCTCTGCGTAGGTAGTTCGAACACAGCCGCGGTCAGTCGAGGGACAAAGGTTTTTGTGCCAACGCGTCCCGACAGTTTGTTGGAATGAATCCTGATTATATTGTTGAGTTCCACCGAATTTATTATTCTGTTTTGAGGACAGAGGATAGAAACATACTCCATTTTGGATTTTCATTTGGACCTCAGTATCGTATTCAGCACCCCTGAAAACACCGAAAGCGACCCACAAGACGAAATTTTACGAGTTTTCTCGTTTGCCGTCTTGGATTTTCATTTTGAATTCGACATCGTCATCAGCGCCACTGAAAATCCCGAAAACGAAACCATGAGGAAAGTTTCAGAATTTTTATATCCTCCATTAATCTAACGATGTACTTATTATTTATCCAAATCGGTTCATACATTTAGGAGTAAAGAGCTAACAAAAAACAGGTCAAACACATAACCCGCCTTTTTGACGTTGCCGCAGTCCAGTGAAAATAACGGTGATTATGTTGCTGGTACTAACACTAACATTAAAGTGATTTTTATTATCTTAATGTAAAGAATAATGTCGGATTGCAGTTTGCAGAGGTAATTGTGTCACCCACTTCCGAAGGTAAAGTTGTTTATTATTTTTTATTATTTCTTTAAACATCGTGAGGAAATCCAACCAGCATGCCTAAGTGATATTTCTTGACGGCATGTAAAGCCAAGTCAGTGGCTCGTTGGCTGCCTAAAACTCTGATATCAGATAAGGCAGTAACTACACGAAAAAAACAAAATGAGTGATTTTTTTTGAAGAAGGTATTCGTTGGTTTATGGTAAGTATATTGGTCGTTAAAATGTGCGAATGTGTATGCTTTTAGCAAATAAAATCTGTAGTTTTTTTTTATTGTTGAATTTATCAAACAAGTCCGATCCTGCATGTAGTATTGTAGCCACCTTTGGGATGGCTCAGCTAAATACCAGCTTGCCGCGCTTGGCTCGGTGGAACGCAGAGCAAAGAGGCTGATTGACGACGTAAAATTGGTGGATGCCAAACTTCACAGCTTGGCTCATCGCCGCAAGGTTGCCTGTTTGTCGGTATTCTACAGGCTGTACTTCGGTGAGTGTGCCCAAGAACTCCACGACCTCATGCCATCGGCCCCTTTCTACCATCTAGACGCACTGGAATCTACCATCCCTACCTTATTGCTATTCCACCAATCCGCACTAAGCGTTTTCAAACGTCTTTCTTAATGCGCACAGCAAAGGAGTGGAACTCTCTGCCTGCGTCTGTGTTTCCGAACGCTTACAACTCTAATCTCTTCAAAGTTAGAGTGAACTGGCTTTTTCTGGGTAAGCTTGAACCATCACCATCGTCGACTTTGTCTCTGTCATCTCTAACCTAGACTAGAGTCAAGAGCAAACGAAGCGCAAAAAAAAAAACAATTCATAGATAGTAACAATACTTCTAAATTCATTACTGTGAGATTCAACACCTCTATGTAATGAAGTTTTTTCACCACTGAACTGCTCAAACAATACGCGCGTACTCACTAGACACCGTTCATTTATCTTAACGCTCGCTTTTTTCGCTCTCTTCGCTCAAAAAACAACTACCTACCTACTTACTTAGGTTAGTGTGCTTAGAATAGGACGTGGTAGTTTTGCGAATATATAGACTGTCCAAGATTTTTCTGTTGGATATGATAATACTGTTTTAAAAGCTTATCTAATCTAATCTAATCTAATATATATACTAATGATATTTATACTAATAATAAAGCTGAAGAGTTTGTTTGTTTGTTTGTTTGCTTGAACGCGCTAATCTCAGGAACTACTAATCCGATTTGAAAAATTCTTTCAGTGTTAAATAGATCATTTATTGAGGAAGGCTATAGGCTATATATCATCACGCTACAACCAATAGGAGCGGAGCAGCAATGAAAAATGTTGCGAAAACGGGGAAAATGTGACGCAGACGAAGTTGCGTGGGACTGCTAGTATATAAATACTTTGAATGCAGGATGATTGCAGTTTTCTTGTCTGGTTTTCTTTCTTTCTTGGGTGGTTAGTACCAGCTAATGTACGAAAAGACGTAATACGAAAACATGGCTTAGCTCCTCCGACATGCAACGTTTTACTTCGTTTCCAGTAAATTTTACTCATTAATTAATTTCTAGTTCTAAAATCGATAGAAAAGCACCTCTATACAGGGTATTTGTAAAACACCAACAACCCCTAAAGATATCGTTGTACTCATCATTATGAACAACTTTTACTATGGGACCAAACCTGAAATCGCGAAAAATAAAACAGCTGTTTCGTACTTTACGTTCACATAACTTGACAAAATGTAGGGAACAGGCGATTTTTTTTCACGTTTTTGGTGTCATAGAAAAACATTTTTTTAAACTATTCGGTCTATTTGCACTTCGAATAAAACAAATAGTACTGTTTCGTCTGGCTGTTTATTCAAGCATTGCACAAACGAAACTTTTTATGATTTTTTTCTATTGAAGCGCAGCAATTTAGAAAGTGTCAACCAAAGGATACAGTATAAAACTTTTTTTTTTTTTACAGGAAAAATCAACGGGCAGTAGCGCACCAGACACACAACACCCATCGGAGGATCCTCCCTTCTCTATCTATAGATGAAGATCTTTACACCCTGCATAGCATCATCATCATCATCATTAACCTATAATGTTTCCACTGCTGGGACACAGGCCTCCTCTCCCTATGAGAGGGAATGGGCTGTAATCCACTACGCGGGCCCAGTGCGGGTTGGTAGATGTCACATGTCTTCGAATTTTTAGTTCTAGGACTTGCCGGTTTCCTCACGATGTTTTCCTTCACCGTTTTTTAGGGAAGCGGAGATGAAATAAATTACACAAAGTAATGCGCCTGCCTGGGTTCGGACCCACGCCTTACTGCTCGTAAGTTGGGGCTGCCACCACTGGGCCACCGCTGCTCTCACACGTAGCATGACCGCCGTATAAACGGGCTATGGCGACGGAAGAATCGACAGACTGACACATTGTCAAAGTCTATCTGTCATTATTTCGATTCTTCCGAAGACAAAACTCATTTCTACAGTGGTCATGCTACGCTTGCCGATCTTCATATCTCTAAACTTCACATAATTATCAAAAGTTTTTTTGCTTTTTCAGTGACAAAAAAAAGACATTCGAGTCTAAAATTACCTATCTGATAGAAACACAGAAAACACAAAACAAAACCAGGCCCATATTAAACAAAACAGCCGATTTCAGTCTTACAACAATAATATCTCGTACCAACAAAAACTCATTTAAATGTAAAAACTTGGGCTCCTAATTTGGAAATCATGTCGTCAAAAGATTATCTTGGATTTTCCACTCTTTAGGCCTCGCTGGCTGTATTTATAAGAGGATTACTGTTGTGATCTTCATACTGGTGACAAAAGAGATGGGTGTGCTGGCAGCTGTATAGGGCTCTAATTTTTTTAACCAAGAGCGGCGAAGTGGAATGGAGAATGATAAACTCGTTTTTGAGAGTGCTAGGTGTGCTAGTGCTGAAACGAGATAATGTTCTTAAATTTTATTAACACATAACATCGCTCCTGTAATTCCCAAAGGGTAAGCAGAGGCGTACCTATAACCCACATTTCACTAGTTATGTTTGAGACCCTGTAATAGGGGGCGAGCCTATTGCCATCAACCGGGCACACATCCAGACTCCGTGGCTGCAACTGAGAAATCGTAACTAATATTATAAATGCGAAAGTAAGTTTGTTTGTTATCTTTTGACGAATAAACGGCTGATCGGATCTTAATGAAATTTGGCAAGAATATAGATTTTAACCTGAGGAAGGACATCGGCTATATATCATCACGCTACGACCAATAGGAGCGGAGCAGCAATTAAAAATGTTGCGAAAACGGGGAAATCAGACTAAGTTGCGCGGGACAGCTAGTTCTAAATAAACCCAATTACAATTTGCCCGACCTGGGAATCGAACCCAGAACCTTAAGCTCAGCAGTCGCACTTTCGATGAGGCAGACGAGACAATGTATTTCTGCCTGTGATCTTACTTTATGACACATCCATCGAATTGATTAATTTCAGAAGCGTTCATAATTTAAAGCATGTACGAAAAGCCCGCCATGTATGAGTCGGACTTGCACACAAAGAGTTATGTAGCCACTCAACCATCTAATCGAATAAAAAAACTCCTCCCGATAGTCGGGGTAAAAGGTCAACATGAGCCACAAATATTACGGACGCTTTTACGATAAAGATTCGGTTATATTTAGCTTACTATTGAAGATACTTAAGGACAAAGTAGCACCAAACAACATATAAAAAAGATTTTTAAGAAATCCGTACAGAAAAAATATCATAGTCTGCCTAGCTTTTCCAAACTAAGTTGGGGTTGGGTTCCACCTATTGAGTATTTTTAGTCTAATTGTGCTCGGCTTTATAATAAAACTAGCTGTCCCGCGCAACTTCGTCTGCGTCAAATTTTCCCCGTTTTCGCAACATTTTTCATTGCAGCTGCTGCTCCGCTCCTATTGGTCATTGCATGATGATATATAGCCTATGTCCTTCCCCAGGTTGAAATCTATCTTCTTGCCAAATTTCATTAAGATCCGATCAGACGTTTTGTCGTGAAAAGGTAACAAACAAACAAACATACAAACAAACAGAGTGACATTCGCATTTATAATATTAGTATGGATATACGTTAGTATGAATACTACACTTAAAGCCGTTGGTCCCCTTCTGATAGTTAACACACAAAACAGGGGTCGTGAACGTGTACCGCTACACAAAACCGGATTCAACGATCGGATTCGCAAACAAACAACTTGTGACGTCGTTAGCGCACACACGGAGCAAGTGAAACCATTTGTAAATCAACACGATAGCGTGATATATTGAGGATTGATCTTTCGGTACGATATGTTTTCTCTTTGAGGAGCATCATCTGCCTAGCCTTTTCCCAAACTATCATGGGGTCGGCTTCCAGTCTAACCGGATGCAGCTGAGTACCAATATTTTAAATGAAGCAACTACCTGTCTGACCTCCAAAACCCAGTTAGTACTCCAGTAATACGATACCCCATGGTAAGACTGGATGTCAGAATTTTTTGCTTCTGACTACTCGCAACGACTGTCAAAGATTTGTAAACATATATATATGTATAGATATTTAGCTACATCCGACGCTGGCTGCATGGAAGCCGAACCCAATACAGTTGAAAAAGGGCTAGGCAGATGATGACCTAACATTGTCGGCTTAAGGTCACAGACTTACTGGTCCCCTTATCAGTCTCGACTATTTTTAGCCCTATCTACGCCTTGGACCCAAAGATAAATTGAGCCACTGAGCAAATTAAATAGGGCACACAGACTTCGTTAAAGATTTGTTTCTAGTTAAATTACTTGGTTTATTAGTACTAAAGCATTTTCAAACTTAGTGTAATCTTAAAAGCTATTTCGACATTATTAATGTTGCCTCAAGCTTTTGTTGAGAACATTCGAGAAATTTTGTATAGAATACCGAAAGCAGTATGCTTTTATATAGACGGGCCATCATAAAATTATGTCAAGACGTGTCTTTCTATTTTAAACAGAATATTTTGAGGTTGACGTAACTGAATTTTGAGAACATTTCATTCGAATTTAATGTTGCCTTCAGGGAGACATCTGGGCTTGAAGTACAGACAGTCTTTTGGTTATAATTAAGTGATAAACGATTGAATAGGGAAGATTTACTCTAAAGGGTGCCTTCAAATTAGTGGCTTGGCTCTGCAGTGGCGGGCTATCCGCGACACTAATGATTTGTCATACAATGTCTAATTCACTTAATTTTTAAATAGTGGACTAGTAACACGCACTCCATCATCGTTCTCTTGCTGTTATCGCAATTTATTTGAGGCCGGCGCAGCATGTCTTTTTCTTCTATACTTTTCCATTATCCGTCGTCTCATCAAACACCTCCTTTCTTGACATATCATCCTTCACACAGTCCACCCAACCTCTACTCTTATACCATTCCACATACACACTCAAAACTCCGCATCACATACCAAGTCAACCGATGGACTTCCTCTATGTACTCATTACTTATTTTATCCATTCGCGTAACACCCACACCACCTTAGCATTCTCATCTCAGCCACATGCAAATGCTTTTTATTCATCTCTTTTGCGGCCTAACATTCTGATCCATACAAGACAGCAGATTAACCATTGTTTTATAAATCTTCATCTGAAGTGTAAGGAGATGATTTACCATACTAATTAATACAAAAACCCTAATGATTACTTCAAAAGAAAATCAACGAAACATACAATCTCCGATGCTGTATCGCGCCAGTAAAGACTAATTCCGCGTCCGAATAACAAGAAGAATGTTATTGAAAGACAAAACTACGCCCATTCTACCACGAATTCAATACTTTAGGTGCGTCGAATCCAATATGTGTCTAAGACTTTCCATTATTCATCTCAATACTACATATGTACCGCTGGGGTCGTAATAAAATTGCGACCTGAAATTTATATAAAACTGAGGTACGCTTGACGACTATTCAAGCTAAACAAAACCAGTACAGGCGGATCTCTCGTTGTTAGGAAAATATATATAAAACGAGACGATATTATACTGGAAATGTGTACTATGTATGTATGTTGCCGTGTGTATGGGTACAGAAGACGTAGTAGTTTTAACGTGCAGTGCTTCAACTACGAGCCGACGGTTAGAATCGGAGCACATACACACTGCACTATCGGCTTTTATTAAATGACCTCTGAGTATCCTCTCAGCTGCACATCAAGTTATACGGTTCTAATATAACAAGGCCTCGCTGTTGATAGATTTTCCGTACAATGATAGATCCCTGATCATTAGAATCGGGAGCTCTCCAAAGTTCAAGTGTATCGGTTTCTTCTAAGTAATCCGTAAGACGCATCATCGCTATACATCAGGCGAGATTTCTTAATTTTTTTATTTGCCCGGACTCTAGTCTAGGTCAGAAATGCCAGAGACAAAGTCGACGATGGTACCAGCTTACCCATAAGAAGTCTGTTCACTCTAACTTTCAAGAGATTAGAGTTTTGTGTTGTTTGGTTGGAGTTTTGGGTTGATGGTGAGTTGCGACCAAACGCAAGCCAATTTAGTATTATATATAAACTAAAAACTATGTCAAGAGCGGCAAAAAAACTCTTCCATCAGGTTAGTTAAAAACCACGCGAAAAAGAAGGAAGTAGTTTCTTGCTTTCTTTCAAACATGCGTTTGATTCCTCAAAAAATGCCTAGTTGGTTTACTGGCAAACTTCCTACTTCATACGGTTGCTATAGGTGAAGCGAGGACGCGTGTTGAAAGTTGATGGGCAAAGTTGAAAGAGTGTTGTTTTATGCAAACGTTGATAGAGGTCATTTTTACGTGTAAGAGTTTTACAAGGCCATTGTCTAAGCACGTGGAGATTAATGAGATTTATATTTTTTAATAATCTGTGTTGTGAAGGTCAGATAGCTAGTCGTTCTTTGTAGTATATTGGTCTTCAGATGCATCTGGTTAGACTGGAAGCCGACCTCAAGATAGCTGGGAATGGTGGGAATAGGTTAGGCAGATGGTGATGATGAGTAACGAGGGTTCCAACATAGCAATCATTTAAGAACCGCTTAGCCCTTTTTTTTTTTACAGATTGGAAATCATCAAATGACTTCTCCCGCTCTGGGCGGAGCGGGAGGGAGTGTCAGACTTGTACTGACTAAAACCCATCCATGTTCCTTCTTCGCCCTTTGTGTTCCAGGGCCGCGATATCTCTTTCGAACAACCCGCAGCCCTGGCAGGCATCGGCCCTCTCGGACCCCTTCCGATTTCCTGACATCTTCTTGAGAAGCGCGTGGAACACAAACGCGCCGTCGACAAGGCTTTAAATCATCCCCTTAAACTTAAGATGAAGATTTATAAAACAATGGATAAACCTGATGTCTTGTATAGATCAGAATGTTGGGCCACAAAAGAGATGAACAAAACGCATTTGCGTGTGGCTGAGATGAGTACATAAGAGGAAGTAAGTAGAGGAAGAACCGCTTAGCCTTAAAACGTTAATTGGGAAAATTCACATGTCCTAGAAGTGAACCAAAATTTTGAAGATATCATATTATGAGATCAACCAACTCGGCCCGCGTGTTGGATTACAGCTCACTTGCTTTCACTGAGAGTAAGTTGTGAGAGTTTCAATCTGTGGCCTAGCAGTGGCAACATTAAAGGCTGATTTATTATTATTCCTTTATTCGTGAATGTATCTCATTTTATATATATATTTTTTATATTTCATAAAAAAAAATATTTTAAAAATAATAGTCCGCCGGTGTCAAGAGCACAGTCCAAGCTACCGGGGTAGGGCGGTGGTTAGGGCTCCAGAGATAGAACCCTCCTCACAATGGTGGCCGTATCGAAGAGTACTGCTTACTGAATCAGGCCCTTGATCCAACCACCTAAGACAAGGCCTCAAAAGATGTTGGTCAAAGGTTTTGGCCATGAGGACATTGGCCGTTATGACAATCGGCACAGTGATAACATAGCCGAGTTTACATTCCACATGTCAATAACCTCGTGTGCCAAGTCGAGATATTTTACTTGTTTCTCTTTAGGCTGATTTTTATATTTCAATTATTTATTTCTTAAAATATTTTTAGCATAAAAAAATTAAAAAAAAAAAAAATGCCGTCGGCATCGAACAGGTGGGAACAGGGTCCTGGTTGGCAGGATTCTTTACAGAGGAACCTCCTAGCAATACACGCCGTGTCAGGAAGTACTGCTAGGCTGATTATTATTACGTCAAGGAAACCAAGGCTCATAAGTTTTTTTTTTTTTGTGAAAACGTTGTATTATTATGTCAAGATGGGCCTTTCGCAATGACAGACAATGTAAGCAAAATCTTTACTTTACGAGACAACACAAAATGTTCTTTTTAATCATTATAATCTGTATCTTTGTGTACCGGGTTTGTAACATTATCTAATAAAAAGAAGATTAAACTAGAGAGTTGAATTATAAGAAAAGGATGAAATAAAGTAACTGGATCGGACATCTACGGGGTTATAGCATAACACAATTACAATTACAATGCCTTTTATTTTGAAAGATAGCTTTTGCCTGCAACTTCGCCCACATACAGTTCGATAATTATTCCACGGAACGGACTGCTTTGATAATAAGTCGAAGTTCAAACTTCTAACTGGGTGCCAAACTTCATCGAAATCTCTTCAATCCGCCAACTAAGTTACGTTTGCACTTGTAATATTAGTTCATTCATTCAACCACATTCATTGCCTTCGTTCAAACGTACGATGCAATTTTGTACATCCTTAAAAACTTAATCGTTGTTAGTTCTAGTCTTTTCACTCGCAAATCATTAATTATACCTACCTTAAAGGCTGTTTGAGGTTCATCATCATCATCGTCATTCACAGCCTGACTTCACCCGTTGCTTTAGGCTTATCTTTGCTTGTGCCAAGCCCCACATTCTTGTTTGTGGTTACCTTTGCCTATTTTGCTGTTGACTTCTATTTCAAAGTAAGCGCTTACAAAGGTCAACGCTTACTTTAAGCTAGCGTAGATTCCTCGAATTCGTTTGAGGCCTTTGCCTCAGGCTTGGCTAAGGCCTCAAACGAATTCGAGGAACCTACGCTAGCTTCAAATTTCTAACGAGCATACTGCCTTAAAGCAGACACCTGCCTGAAAATGATTAAATATGAAAAATGGTTTACAGAAACTCAAAGAAAACTGCATGCGCTGATAAGGACATGAGATGAGTCGAGATGATGACCATATGAATAAAAGAGACATAAATATAGAAGAAGGAAATATAGGCTGTGGATGAATTACGATAACCTGGTTATAAACAATAATGAATGACATAATAGCGAGCGATGCAATAGACGAGACAACCAACTACCGTACGGTCTTGCGCAGAAGTATTAGCAGTGCTGACCACAGATAAATTGCGATGCTAGCCAGGTTAAAGAAAAAAAGAATGATTTGAGTTTTTTTTTTTTTTAAATAGGCGATGTGGGTATGCATCGAGATATGGTCGCAGTGGACAAAGGACTTACCCCACTGTTCATGGCTACAGAGAACTGGCGCAAACCTGTAGTTCTTACTACCGATGACCGCAAGGAAGAAGGGCAAGGCAAGGAGCTTCATTTTCAGAAAATCAGAACTTACCGTTTTAACGACGCAATGGTATATTTCTCAATCGACTTTTAAAAATCTACAACGAGCTGTGATTGTTCAGCTTCATTTTTCTGACTAACATATTAGTAGCAACCCGAACAGCTGATTTTTTTCCTGGTTATATTGTCATGGTTAGTCCCACAATAAAACTTCCTTACAACTTTTACAATGGGACCTCCTTCCATTCTTCTTTTATTTCCATTACATCTACTAACCCGCATTGAGCCAGCGCGGTGGATCATGGCCTACTCTCTGTCACAAAGACTCTACTACTTCAAGCTTCAACTTTGTTCGAGCCCCAAAACAGTAAATGTTATAGGCTTATAAGTTCCATAATTTTTAGGGTTCCGTACCCAAAGGGTCAAACGGGACTCTATTTGTCCGTCCGTCCGTCCGTCCGTCTGTCACCAGGCTGTATCTCATGAACCGTGATAGGTAGCCAGTTGGAATTTCTACAGATTATGTATTTCTGTTGATGCAAAAAAAAACAGAATAAAATAAATATTTAAGGGGGCTCCCATACAAAAGAGTGTTTTTTTTTGCTCGTTTTTATAAATAATGGTACGGAACCCTTCGTGTGCGAGACCGACTCGCACTTGGCCGGTTTTTAAACAACATGCTACTAAACTACAGACTACCAGTAAGATAAAACGGATACATTTCGCTCGTTTACTTCAAATCCAAGATGGCTGCCGCTTGTGTAAACAGCTGTTTTGATCGGAATATCAAATGCATAGCCTAGAGGTCTAGACATCGATGCAATTGGAAACCAATTTAGCTTGGGGCGCATTAAAATTGAAGATAGCCTGATGTTATGCTTAATGGATGTCTAATGTACCCTCAAAAAGCTCGTTGTTTTTGTTTACTTCTAATGGATGGTGTAAAAAGGAAACAAATTGACCTTACCTACTTTTTAGATGGTCTTACATACTTGTGCTAAACGATAGCTGAACTCATTTTGACGTTTTTTTTTTCGTAATTGTTTGCTTTGGTTGATTGTAAAATTTTAATGAATAATGACTTTCATAAAAAAAAGGATTTTTATTAGGAATCTAAATAGGGGATAATCCAATTTTTTTTTTTCTTTGTCCGTCGGGTAGTTTATTGAAAAGTATTGGACACGTATTTTTTTTTTTTCACGTGGTCATAAAATTACGGAGATATATTGAGTTGAAATGGCGCATGACGTCACATGTAGGTAAGTTTTATACCTACTTGTGACGTAGTAAGCCCCCACTCTCCAACTTTAATGAGTTTTAACTAAGTAATTATTTGATATTTTGATAAAACAAAAAATACGTGTCTATTATTTTTGTATTACCTGTCTGACGGACAAAATAGAATGTCGTTTACCCAGTCCGATCCCCTATTGATGTCTTTTCGTTAGAGGTTTAGTTATTCGAGATCGCTTGGCTACGTACGGCGTTAAGTTTTTCGTGGTAGCGTGAGTGAGTTGTTAAGTGTTTCGAATAGAATTTAGAGATTTGGTTATTCGAGATCGCATGGCTACGGTGTTAAGTTTTTTGTGGTAGCGTGCAGTCCTTTTGTGTTTCGTATTAGTAAATTTACGGGAACATGATATTCAGTGTAGCACTTTTCTAAGTTCCGTATCACACTCGAACTGTTAGTACACCTACTATAATAAGGTTATTAGTAATTAAGACTGAACTCGCATTTATAAGGAATTTATTGATATAGATTTTTTACAGATTTCAAATAGGAGGGTACAAAAACAAAACATGTATTTAAAATACTCGTGTTTTATTTGAAATGTTTAGAGCTAAATACATTTAGTGATATGTGGCGCAAGCGTGCCTTTCTGTTAACTTTTATGTAATAAAAATGGTCTTTTGGTATTTCTATTAATTATTGTCACCCCGCAACTTTTCTCTCTCAGCTGAACTGTCGGTCAATCAAATAATTATTTTTATTAATTAAAGGCAGATTTTGCCAAAGAACCGCTACCGCCGGATAATTCAAATGTAGGTCACATACAAGAAAACCTTTAATCAACATTATTCCTCAAAAGCACATTCATAATCACACTTCACTGCCAAATACAACCGAAAAAACATTCTAAATATTTAATTCACCAAAAACGCCTAGCAACCGAGAAAGAAAGAAATAAATATAAATAAATGTAATAGAAAACGTGTTCCTTTTTTACCGCTGCATTTTATTAAGGGAAAGAAAAAAGATAAATGGGAAACAATGGATACGGTATTCCGTACGAAATGTGTTTGTCAATCAAAGTTGCTGTATGTGTCTGGGGTTGAAGGGTAACATGAAGATTATTTGATGCGAAAGTTACGGTTTGTTTTGATAAAGGTAGGTTATATCTTTTTGGTAATAAAAAATGCATGTTTTATTGTAATGAGAACGTATACTCAGGGTCTACAGAGGCAATAGCTTTTTGTATGTTTTTTTTTCCTATTTAGAACAGGACTGATTGACTAACTCTGAGCAACCGATTTTAGACAGAAACTGTATAGAAATATTTGTCAAAGACCTGTGTCCGCAGCAAGTCCGGAGTCCTTTATGCTAGTATTTGATCTTTCAAGTTCCTTATTTTGCCATGGGGAGGAACTTCACACCTTGTTCTTGCACTTCGAAAAATTTATTTGAGATAATAATATAGAATAGGCTGGCCAGTTATGTGGGTATCAGTGGATTATTCACATTGGGCGCCAATGTAGGGTTGCTGTTGGTGAAATTAAAGCCCCATTGACTTGGTGATATAAGTTATTGTAACGTACAGCCGCCAGCACATCAAGCTAGAACATCTGTCAAATTTCTTTAATAGATTGTCAACGTTATGGTAAAAGAATACGGTTCAAGGTTGATTGCGAAAATTTGATAGTTTCTGGCGTCTGTACTATAAGACTTATATGAGCAAGTTGCCAGTAAAAATATTACCAACCCTATAGATATTCATTTTTGTAATTAGTTGTTAAAAAAAATTGACATGACATCAAATTCTATGTCAGTATTTAATATCCGAATACGCTGAAAAAAAACACTGAACCAAACTCAAGAGGTAATGTAAAACACGGTCAATGATAATATTACTCGAAATAATTCCAGGTTTAAAAGATTTTCTAGAATTCCTTTTGCAGTAGGTGTATTCAATATTTATGCACGTGAATCGGATGTGTAAAATATGCACATTTATCCACTGATAGTTACACTAATAGTTGACTCGCCAACGCACCACCGCACAGGCCGACAGTCCGACAACGACTGCCCCCCACTACACGGACCGGTATTAATAACCGAGCGACGTGCGCGCCCGAGGCAACGTTACAATACTGTAATCGGTTTGTAGTGTGATATATTGATATCTACATACACTACATCCCTTCTTTGTTTTAACTAGTTTTTATGAAACCTGAATATATCTCTAGCTTAACCAAATCACAGCACAATAAATATTTAGTAAATCATAATATGTTTTAATTTAATGTTTCCTTTTCCCCTTCTTCTTCTATTCCATTTTCTGATTCATTTACATCTTCTCCTATGTTAATTTCTTTATTTTGGTCACTTATAACTTCCCTTCAACTTTCTTCAAATGAACTACATTTCTTCGTGATACCTTCCCAGTTATATCGTTTCGAACACAAGTGTCCACCTTTACTCTTTTCTACAGTATGAGAAGTTGGGACATAATTTAGGCTTAGTTTATCTTTGACCATATCCTTGACGTCAACTTTATCCCCAGGCACTAGTTCACATTCACGCGCTCTTCTTTTCTTAACTGTATATTCTTTCCCAGTTTCTTTCTTCTCTTGATCTCTGTATCTAACATCTGAATCTTCTGGTTTAAGTGTATGTGTAATGTCTCCTGCCATAGGTATATTGCCACGGTATTGCCGTTTGAAAAATGATCTGTAGGAGTTTTACCTGTAACACTATACGGGGTACCGTTATACATAGCCAAATACATACTTTAACAAAGCTTCTTGCCAGTTTTTTCGCTCGACTTGACAATTTTTTTAATTTTTTTTTTCTTTGGAATATCTCGGTTCTGACGTTCGACTTCTCCGTTCTGTTGAGGCCAGTATGGTACCGTATTATGCGAAACTATATTCCTTTCAGTACATATCTCCTCTCTGTAGAACTGTCTGCCATCATGGTTACCAAGTCTGCTAAAAATCTCTTATAGACATTTTATTATGTCAGCACTGGTAATTTTACGACAAATCTTTACCTCCTTGTATCCACTGAAATAATCGACGATTACTTATATGTAATCGATACTTGGTAAAGGACCCAACAAATCAATACAAGTATTTACCCAAGGTTAACATGGTAATGCCCGTCGCTTCAATGGGTTTGGAGGATTTGGAGCAGAGACCAATGTACAGCCTTTGCAGCATTTGACCAAGTTCTCAGTTTCCTGGTATCTAGGCCACTAAACTTTGGTTCTTAGTCTGGCGTTCATTAGGACTATTGGGTGCCCTTCGTAAGTAGCAGAACAGTGTCAGAACGTGACTGCGCAATTTTTTTTTCGGAATTACAATTCTAGTGCCTCTCAATAAAACTCCTTCGTAAAAGCATAATTCGTTTTGTAAGATTTTGTAATTTTTTACCTCTTCATCCCATTTGTTGTTATAAAGGCCTTCCCTTGTTTTTAATATTTCCGTGTCTTGCTTTGATGCTTCCATAATTTCTTCCAGTGATACTGCTATTGGCCTGTTTCCTTCAACAACTTGGTGTATATAGTTTTCTTGTCTTGTGACGTTTTATTTAATTTGCACAATCTTGATAAACTATCTGCTACATTTTCTTTGTCAGGCCTGTATATTACTTTAAATGTATATGCTTGAAGGCGTAGTATCCACCTTTCTATCCTTGCACATGGTTTTGATTTAGGACCGAATATAACATCGAGTGGTTTATGGTCGGTCACTAATTCAAACTCTTTTCCAAACAGAAAAACATAAAAATGTTCCACCGCCCCGACCAAAGCTAAGGCTTCTTTTTCTATCTGGTAATATCGCCTTTCACAGTCTGTTAGTGTCCGGTGACCATACGCTACAATGCGAAGTCCATGATCATTAATTTGAACTAATACTCCTCCTAGTCCTACTGGACTAGCATCTGCTATTACTATAGTCAGATCTTTGACGTCATAGTATCCTGGAGTAGGAATATTAGACAGGGTCAATTTTAATTCGTGCAAATTCCTGTTTACTGCCTCAAAGATTTTTTAATTCTGTGGTTTTAGTCTATTTCTTCCTAAGCAGTTCTTTCAATGGTTCAGTAGTTGTTGCCAAATTTGGAATGCATTTTCCAACATAATTGATTAATTCCAAGAAGTTCTGAAAGCTCACCTATATTCATAGGTGGACGAAATTATTGAATAGTTGTCACATACTTATCTAATGGTTTTACACCTCTGTGTGATAATTCGTGTCCTAAAAATTGAACCTTTTCTTCCCTGAATATGCACTTGTCTTTTCTCAGTACTACATTATTTTCTTCTAAAGTTTTCATTACTGTTTCTAATCTTCGATCATGTTCTTCCAAATCCTTCCCATAAAATTAATAGTGCCATTACATCCCAATAATATTCGTTCCAGGGTTTTTTGAAAAATTTCCGGGGCACAGGATATTCCAAACATTAGTCTTTTGTATCTGAATAGACCTTTACTTGTAATAAATGTTGTAATGTGCCGAGAATCGGGATGTAATTCAATCTGGTGAAAAGCATCTTTGATGTCCAGTTTTGCAAATTACTTTGCACTTTTTATTTTTGGTAGTAGCTTGTCCAGATTTTCACGTAAAATTGCTCTATTGGCCCGCCTCATATCTACGCAAATGCGGACTTCTCCAGTGTTTTTCAAAACCGGCACTATTGGTGATACCCATCTTGAGGATCCTTGAACTTCCTCAATAATCCTTACTCCAACAGTTCTTTTATTTTGATTTCAACTTTTTCTTCCATTGGTATGGGGATTCTTCTTAATGGTTGAGAAATTGGTTGTACTTTCTCATCGATTGGTACCTCCACTAAAAGATCCTTGAATTTAGGAAACTCTTTATTTCCTTTTGGTCGATTTCTAATTCGATTTTAAGAACACCTATAGCCATGGCAGTTTCTTTCTCAAGCAGATCTCTAGTTCCATCAGCGATGACGTAAACAGTTGCATTTTCTGATCTATCTGCGATTTTTATTTTTGCGTCAAATGGTCCCTTTAGGTTGAGGGGGTTCTTACTTGCGTAACCATAAAAAGTCTTGTTGCAGCTGTTTGTTTGGTTACGAACCTGTACCTTATTTTATTTCATATTGTCCCAGGTTTTGTTTCTTGTTGTTTCCCTTATATTTTCTTTTATTCTATCCACTCTGTTTATGTTCTCAGTTGATGTGCTGCTTCCTCTGAATTCTTCTATTTATCGACTTACAGCTCCAAGAGTATTTGCTTCAACAATTATATTTGTCAGTGTTATTGTGCTTCCTGTTTGTAGAAATCTCTTTCTAAGCTCTTTAGAACACTTTTCTGTAATTTGATCGATTATATGATCGTCTTTGCCCTTAAACTGAAATTTTTCTGCTTGTTTTCTAAGCCGTACTAGGATTTTTTTCAAACTTTTCATTTGCTTCTTGTTTTATCAAACGAAAAAGGTGACGTTCATATATTATCTTACTTTGTTTAGGTAGAAAGTATGCGTCAAGTTTGGTTATAGCCACTGCGAAGACTTCCACTTCATCTGCTGGTGAAACATTCGCATCTGGTATATTATAGAATATTTCCTGCAATTCTAGTCCAACAAAGCGAAGCGCGTTTCTTCGCACTACTCTCTATTCCAGCAACTTCCAGATAGATCAACAGAACCCGCTTCCAGCGTACCCATTCTCGTTCCTGCTGCACCGTTAAAATATTTGTCAATTTAATGACCAGTATGTACATCAATAGTACCACTACCTGCTGACCAAATTTTTTGACTTATCAATTTAATGACCAGTATGTATATATATTCTACTGCTATAACCGTCATTTTCTGATGACTTGTCAATTTAATGACCAGTAGGAATATTCTACTGCTATTACTGTCGTTCTTTGATGACTTTTCAATTTAATGACCAGTAGAAATATTCTACTGCTATTACCGTCGTTATTTGATGACTTTTCAATTTAATGACCAGTAGAAATATTCTACTGCTATTACCGTCGTTCTATGATGACTTTTCAATTTAATGACCAGTAGGAATATACTACTGCTATTACTGACGTTCTTTGATGACTTGTCAATTTAATGACCAGTAGAGATATTCTACTGCTATTCGATTTATTATTTTAGAACTAATCCTGTAGTATAAATCAAATAATTAAACATGGGGTCCTTGGTTCGACTCCCAGGTCGGGCAGTGTCACTGAGTTTCTCCATTAGGAACCTCCCAATAATAGACCTGAGTCCGAGTTGGCGTCTGGTTAGTGGCAACAGGCATGCTCAACGTTATTGGTGAAACGAGGTTGTATCACACATCTCTGCCTACCCACTTGGGGAACACAGGCGTAATGTTATGTTAAATAATTTAATCAGTATGTTTTTTCCTTAACACCCAAGATAGCATTTAATTAGTTGCAAAACAATATATTAACTAACCACTTTTTGTTTTAGCCTTTACAAAAATTATTTATTAACAATTAATATATCCAATGACAGATTCTAACGTATTATAAAGGGTGTAAAACACCTCTTAACCACGCCGAAAGGCACTGGTCATTGCGATCATTTTTTTGTTCTACACCATACCTGGGAACTTTCTAGTTACGGAGATATTAGGGGTCAAAGTTCCAACTTTTTGACAAGTATTTTTCTTTAAATACAAGTTTTTAATGTAATATTTTTACTTTAAACATCTCCACGACCCCATACTATTCAATCCGTCCATCAGCACAATGTTTTGAGTGCGTTACATTGAGTTCTACCACAAAACATGATTTTACAACTCCCAAAAATAAAGTCGTTTCGTCCCAGCAATATTTTTTTGCGTAAAGTTACTTAGTTTCATGTACAGAATGCTTGGTTGACGGCTTCGTGATGAGGTGATTTACACGGTGTATTCATAATTAGATTTTTGAAGTGTAATAGTAATTTGAATATTTCTTTCCAAAATATGATTAGTTATCTCCCTGTAGGGGTGTATTTTTTTTTTTTTATAAGAATATAAAACTTACGGTTTTATCCTCGTCGCCAATGTAAAATATGCACATTTATCCACTGATAGTTACACTAATAGTTGACTCGCCAACGCACCACCGCACAGGCCGACAGTCCGACAACGACTGCCCCCCACTACACGGACCGGTATTAATAACCGAGCGACGTGCGCGCCCGAGGCAACGTTACAATACTGTAATCGGTTTGTAGTGTGATATATTGATATCTACATACACTACAGGATGTTCCAGTGATTTTTTAGTATTTCGTGCTCCCAGGACTATCTTACCGCTTTAATGTATTAAAGTTCATGGCATAAGAAACATTGGGACGGACGAATAAGTTATAAAAATGTTTACAAAATATTTTAGAGCTAAATTTCCTATAAGTGAACTTACCTTCTAATGCTGGTATAGGTAGTTTCATTCGATGTGAAGAGGTTGTACCTGAAATAAATGCAAAAAGTTGTTAGTAAAAATAATTAATTCAAACAATTTTATTGTATGTTAGAAGTTTTTACCTATCCAAATGAGAACCCTATTTTTTTTTTTTCATAATTTTCTTTTTTTTTTGTGTAGCGTCTCTCATTTCTACTAAGAGGTTGTCGTCTGCTTAACTGACCTATCCTGTCCTGGGAGCCTTGAGTGTAGAGCCAGGTCATACAGACAGCATAGGGACATGCTGGATCTGAATTATTTCAATATTTAGTATAATTTCGGCTACTTCCCATTTGGTAAACTTCCCATTTCGTAAACCTCAAACTGTACCTACTAAAAAGTTGCGTTTGGTAAACATTATACATTTCATACATTTAGTCCCATTTCGAAAACATTTCAATAATTTTTTGTGTTATATCCCATTTGGTAAACTTTCAGATGAAATGGGTACAGTCAAGTAAAAAAAGAAAAACGAAACTAATGATAACATTGTCATTTATTTTGTTTACGTATACTTACTTATGTCTATCTCATTCACACCTTTTGTTTAAAACGATGGTAAGGACAATAAATCCCTATCTGAGAACCCGCTCGGTGCTTCTTTTGCGGGAAAAGCACGTGGTATTTTTAGTAGCATCGTGGTATTTTTACAGACTTTAATACGTTTTTTTTACTTCTTCTTGATCAGCCATTCTTTTTGATGGTCGAGATACTATCTCAAGACTGAAGCATTTAAAAATATATACATCTCTAATTTAATACTAATTTGACACTGACTGTACCGTACAAAAATAACAATACTAACAAAGTTTACCAAATGGGATTAAATGTATGAAGTAACGAAATGTTTACCAAACGCAACTTTTTAGTAGGTACAGTTTGAGGTTTACGAAATGGGAAGTTTACCAAATGGGAAGTAGCCATAATTTCACATCATGATTGTCTAGCGGTTATAGAAGGCACTCGGAGTTAAAATTCTGTGACATACGGACTTAAGCCATTTGACTACGGAACCCTAAAAGGAATCCAAAGACCAGATTAACACATACCATACAAAAATTAACCGCAGTTTTACGCCGTAACAATATTAGCCATTTATTTTTCATAATAACCCATTTTTTTTTTGTATAAATTCCTACACTATGTCATAATAATACTCTACGTAAGCAGTTGCTTTTTTATTGGCTTTCGCGTTGGGCCACAAAGTTTATGATGGGTTACAGACCAGACGCATGCAAGATAAACATACATATAATTTCTAACAAATTATCACTAGGGTTATGAGGAGCTCGTGGCTAAATAATAACAGCTGCACGGGTCGATCTTTAAGATTAAGCTGTGCTTGCCGAAGTTGGTCCGTGGATGACCATCTTTACATACCGAGTTTCCTCCGTGCCTCGGAAAGCAAGTTAAGCAGTTGGTCCCGGCTGTCATTTGTAGATCTTTGACAGTCGTTACGAGTAGTCAGAAGTCAAAAGTCTGACATCCAGTCTTAACAAGGGGTATCGTATTACCCAGTTACTGGCTTGAGGAGGTCAGATAGGCAGTCGCTTCATGTAAAATACTGGTTCTCAGCTGCATCCGGTTAGATTGGAAGCCGACCTCAATATAGTTTGGGAAAAAGGCTAGGCAGATGATGGTTAACAGTAGCCCATGAATTTCCCTTGGTACGTAATTTCCAACCAGAAAAAAATATAGAATCGACAGAAAACTTTCCCACAGCGCGCAGCGGTAACACGACAAAGGCTAACAAAAATTATCTCTTATTTTCGTCCTCATGTTATACCAAACATTGCTGCAGGCTATAAAGTACAGGATTAAGGGTGTTGTCACCAAAACCGAGCTAGGGCCCGTAATTCTGTCACACCTAAACACAGTGCTCCAAGCTTAAAACACTCTTGGACAAAAATTATCACGTACTTTGGGCTAAAGTAAATTTGTTTTTGTCGTTTCCCAAGCGCGATTATGAAATCGTTTTGTTTTTTTTTTCGTAGATTTTATTTTGTTTTTTTTTTATAATATTGTTTACGTGTTTGTGTGCTTTGAGGAAAGCTGCTTTTGAAGGCGTTTTTAAATAATGCGGTGGCGAAGCTTTACGAAATTTTGGGTAATGCTTTGGTGTTGATGGTCTTCTCATGGCTGTAAATGTTTTCACAGATTATCGAGGAAATAATATTTCGTATCCTTAAATTGCTCCGGTTAGGATACAGTTATTTTGTAATTTAAATCTTAAAAAAAGGAAAGAAGATTCGTAAATCTGGACTTATTTGTCCAGATTTTACGATCAAGCCTTTTTAAGTGGGTATTTAGGTACCTGAAAAAAGCTCTAGATTGGTGCCCTGAAACAGTGACACAGGGTCGCAGCAGACCACGAAGGAGATGGCGGGACGAACTGGATGACTTCCTGGAAAATTGGAAAGAAGTAGCACATAATCATGTCCGTTGCAAGGATTGAGAGGCAGCCTTTGCCCAGCAGTGGGAAAATATGGGCTAGCTATAATAATATAATAAAATCCGTTTGATACATCATGTTCATTCTGCTCCCCTTGCCCCAATTTATTTGGGGTCGGCGCAGCATGTCTTCTTCTTCCATACTTCTTTATAACTCATCATCTTACTGAAGAGAAAAGCAATTAAAGAGGGAGGTGTCTGGACACCTCCATTCTTGCCATATCATCTTTCATACAGTCCAAACATCGTTCCTTCCATCCATATTCATATAAAGACTTTCCTCATGATATTTTCCTCATTCGTCCTCATGACATGCCCCATACCAACCTAACCGATTACCACCATAGCTTTTTAGTTACCGGCGTCAAATCAGACTTGATAAAATACAATTTGATACATACTTAAAGCAGAGAGCAGCGGTGGCCCATTGATGGTAGCCCCGACTTACGAGCAGTAAGCCGTGGGTCCGAACCCAGGCAGGCGCATTTCTTTGTGTAATTTTTTTCATCACCGCTAGTCTCAAAACGGTGAAGGAAAACATCGTGAGGAAACTGGCACGCCTAGAACTAAAAATTCGAAGACATGTGACATCTACCAACCCGCACTGGGCCCGCGTGGTGGATTACAGCCCACTCCCTCTCATAGAGAGGAGGCCTGTGTCCCAGCAGTGGGAACATTATAGGCTGATGATGATGATGACATACATACATATTATTAAGATACATAAGCCGATTATTCAAGAATGTTGGTATCGGTGGGTAAGCACGTATAACCGCCTTAGCCTTTACCGAAACTGCAAAGCCGCATTCCCCTTAACCTATTCATAAACGGTTATCGAATACACAGCCACATCTCGAGAATATCGTCTTGTGTCCCAAATTGCTCACACTAACACAGCACTGATTGCTACCTGTAGCCCGGCCATAGCAAATTGCCCCATTGTGCTCAACATTGCCCGTTAAATTCATCGGTTCGTCTCCAGTAGTTCACCTAGATAGACTAAGCTTGTGAGTGTCTGTTCATTTGTGAAATCGATCGTCTGAGGCCCTAGCACGAGCGTGCGGTTTCACGAATGCCAGTATTTTACATGGAGCGACTGCCTATCTGAACTCCACAGCCCAGGTAGTACCAGGTAATACGATACCCCTTGGTAAGACTGGCTGTGAGACTTTAGGCACACTGACTACTTGTAACGACCGTCAAAGATCTACAATGACAGCCGGGACCAACGTCTTAACGTGCTTGCTGTTCCCGGAGGAAACTCAGTATGTGATGGGTGTTCATTCATCCACGGACCAACATAGGAATTCGCGGCCCAACCCTTAAGATCAACCCATGTGGCTGTTACTATTAAGCCATGAGCTCGTCCTCCATCTTTTTTGTAAGTAAAAGACAAAAATATTTTTAAAAAGGTATGTCCTGAGTTTTCTATATCAAGAGTGTTAAAGTTGACGAAGTATGTTGAAAGTATCCTTGTTTTTTTCGGTTTTAAATAAGGATAACAGGTGGATAGTCTCCATTTCAAAGTCCGTCCTTGAAGCTATAGAATAGAATAGAAAAGAATATAATAGAATACAATACAATAGAATACAATATAATACAATATAATAGAATTGAATACAATAGAATAAAACTTTATTGTACACCAAAAAACACAACAACAACACAAAAAAAAACAACGAAACATAACGGTTTTATAAAACTGTTAATGGATTTTTTTTTTTGCTGTAATCGTGTTTTTGTACTGAAGATACCTTCAGAATCAATCAACAGATTTCATTAATTTAAGCTTTGATTTAATCCCATCCACGTTTCCCTCTTTTAACTTTTATCTCAATAATAAATTTGGGAAATCAAGAAAAAAATTAATAAATTAAGCTCGACTAGCATTGATCTCAGATTAAAACTAAGGCTGTCCACGTTATTAAAATTGTTATGACGAGAGATACTTTGGCGGATGCATATGTGATACTAAGGTTTTTTCTAAGAGATGTCAAAGAAATGATAGCGATCTTCCCTGTTAGGTGGGCCAGTTGTGAAGGTCAGATGGGCAGTAATCCATTCAAAATACTGGTATTCAGTTTGCTATGGTAACACTGGAAGGATCAATTTAAATGTTAATGGATGGAAAAGGAGAGGAAGCTCAAACTCAAAGCATTCATTTCAATTAGACCATTACAGGCACTTTTGAACGCCAAAAAATAAAAAAAAAACGCGAAGCTACAGTCCCAGTCACAAGGCATAATAACTTGTGAAAGTACTGTAGTTGCCCATTCCAAAGCCTAGATTTCTATGGAGAAGAATGGGCAAGAAACTCCATGGACACTCTTTTAAATCAAAATATGTTACAAAATCTTGGTTACATCATACATGTTATGAATTACAAATATGTGAAGACCAAGGAAACGATCGATTGATTGTGTGAGGAATGATACTGATATTGTTAGCCTGCGTCATACCACTGCTCGGTAAAAGCCTCTCCCCATGACTTCTAATTGTCTCGATCCAGGGCCAATATGGATCACTGGTCTTATTTAACTCGTCCCGCCATTTTTTACGAGGTTTACCGCGACGAATGATATGAAAGAAAAAGAAGTACCCAAAGATTGAAACGGAAGATGATTTTCACGTCTATTGTGTGTCAAAACATAAATGGCAAGTCCATTATTATAATTATATAAACTCATGCCACACGCCATGGCTTACCTATGCCATTAATTCTTCAAAAGCATTACCATATAATAACAGGCTTCGACCTCACTTTTATGGCTTAAAGCTTCCCAAAAGTCCCCGTTTAAAGTGCTTATTTGTTTTATGAAGCATCTCGGTAACAATGTATGTAATTACGGCACTTCATTAAAATAATTTCGCCATAAAACTTCAAGTTTCGCCCGGATCTTTATGTCTACCCTTATTTGAACACGTCTTTGGGTTGAAGTATACTGGGAGCATTTTGGGAAAGTGAATGAGAAAAAATATTGCCTTTCAACATTATCACGTACATAATATTTTACATAATATCTACGAGTATATCATACATACACACAAACAAATAAATAAAATTGAGGTGTCTCTTTGTAATAATAAAAATACAGCTTTTTACTGAATGCAAATTTTTCTTTTTTTTAAACTTTTGTCTGTCTGTTTGTTCCGGCTAATCTCCGAAACGGCTGGACCTATTTTCAGGTGACTGTTATTGGCTGATAGCTGATGTTATAGGAGTTAACTTTTATTTTAGAAAAGGGAATACCCTTGAAATTGTTAACAAAATCCGATTCAAATAAGGAAGTAATATTTTATAATAATTTCACGCGGGCAACAGCCAGTCCGTATATACATAATTCTATGATTTTTATTTGGCTTACAGATACGTATGTGAATGTAATAATAATGGGCAACTACCTCCCTTACTGCTGCCAAAGTTTCCACATTCTATATCAAATGGGCCGTGATATAAATGTCTTTAACTCACAGACAGTTAGTCCCCCCGTTCACGGCCTCAAACGATCCGCCGCGTCGGTTTTCGGCGGAGTGGCGGTGCTCACGACGCGCGTTGAAGGAAACAAGTGAAATGCGCGAGACCATCGCGTGAGTACCGCCGCTTCGCAAGTTATTTTTAGGTTTTTTTTTTTGTCCTGCGCAAATAAATAGTTTTTCTTTCTTGCAAGCCGCGTCGCGGCCTTTCGTGCCAACATGATCTAAACAACTACTTTCACTTGGTTACTCCGCTGTCGTCGTCGCAAGCTGCGTGTCGCACGTTGCTCGTGGCCAAGGTGTTATGAAGCGACTGAACGTGGTAGAATTTATAGATTTTTTTTGCCATTTCTGTTTGGAATTCTCAGAATACAGTGAAAATTAAATCTTTATGACTACGTTTGTTATTGATTAGGTTTATTGAAAAGTCTCTTCATCATAACGTTTGATTCAACCTTAGACTTAGTAATATGTTTTTTGACAACTTTAATTTAGGTAAGAAGAAACAATACCCGGTTTCTCAATTCTGCAAAATTGCCCCGGATTGTACGCTGTTTGCAGTCAGATAGTCCTCACAACCTTTATCAGGTGTTCACCATTTAAATAAGGACTATATTTGTATGATTAACATATTTAAGCCCGATAGTATCCTGTAGCGGCATTAGATAATATAAAAGTACAATAGCGCCGTTTATGAAACAAAGTAAGAACTAACATTAAATTCCTATATCACGATATAAAAGTTCTCGGCTAGTTAAAAATTAAAACCACTGAAACTGTTAACAAACTACTGAAGTATATTTTATAATAAATCACTCGAACGAAGGTAGTGAGGCATAGCTAATAGTAAATAAAAATAAATTAGTAACAAAGACACGTTAAAATTTAAAAAAACTAGAAAAAAAATCTGATTTCCAACGACAAATAAAGAAAATTAAAACAAAAAAAAACATACTTTTGTCTTTCATAACCCTCCCACTACGCCACAGTCCTAAACGATCAAGATTTTAACCCGTCGGCTGCCATTAAAAGCCAAGTGCATAAAGTCAGGAAGTTGAACAATTAAATCGGGGGGCGGTCGTTTGTACCCTAAGACAGTGTGTAGTTATATGTTAGTTGGCACGATGAGGGTTGATCCTTGTTTTTGTGATCGTCCACTTGAGATTTTGGTAGTTAGTACTTAGGTGATTCGCTTGAGGGATATGTGTGTTGCGTAACTTAAGTGGCAGTGGGCAGGGCACATTGCTCGCAGAACGGATGGCCAATGGGGAAGAAAAATACTGGAACGGCGACTGCGAACCGGAAGACGATGCGTTGGAAGGCCTTCCACTAGGTAAACCGATGACCTCGTGAAGGTTGCGAGGCTCCGCTGGATGCGAGTCGCACGGGAGCGGTCAATGTGGCGACACTTGGGGTAGGCCTATGTCCAGCTGCAGTGGACGTCTTTCGACTGAAATACTGATGTTGATGAAATGTGTGTTGTGTTTGTGAGTTGGTTAAAGCCTTTGGTTCCGGCTGTCATTTGTAGATCTTTGACTGTCGTTACAGGTAGTCAGTGACCCGAAAGTCTGACAACCAGTCTTACCAAGGGGTATCGTATTATCCAGTACTGGGTTGTGAAGGTGAGATAGGCAGTCACTACGTGTAAAATACTACACGTAGTGACTGCCTATAATATAATGGACGTATTCATCTGCGTCCGGTTAGACTGTCTGACTGACTGTGTTTTTAATCAATCGTCATCTTTTTGTAATATCTTCTTTATTATATTTTTTTGTTTTTGTAAACTCTCTATAGTCAGTTTTTGTAGACTCTTTTTTCTTATTTGCCGATTGTTTGCAAATGTGTGGACATTGTAGGCCTTATAGATTCCTAGATACTTGGTAACTTTTTATCTTTTTCTACGTTTTGTAGTAAGCAACGAGTTATTGTCGAGCCTACGATATCCTCCCATACTTAAGTACTAACGCTGTAACATAGAAATATTAAAAAAAAAAACAGTTTTTAAAAGAGTAACCATGGAGCTTCTTGCCGGTTCTACTGTATAGGAGACGACCAACTCAAACCGAGCACCTTTTCGTCGACGTTTTAGAAGTGCCCATGTAGGCCTATCTATTCTACTAATATTAGAAATGCGAAAGTTTGTGAGTATGTATTGATGGATGGATGATTGTTACTCTTTCACGCAAAAACTACTGAATGGATTTGGATGAAATTTGTCACACGGGTATTTTATAACCTGGATTAACACATAGGATACTTTTCATCCCGGTAATACAATCCCGTAGGACAGTGACCAAACTCCAAGCGTGCGAAGCCGCGGGCATTGGCTAAAGTGAAATAAAAATATTATGAGTTTTGATTTATGATCAACTGGAAGCGGAACCCAAAATAATTGGAAAAGTCTAGGAGTTAAGTAGTTTTAGTTTTCGAGGTTAAACAAGATTCCCAAGGAAAACATATGCGATTGATGCAAAAATCTATAGTTTTTTAGACGTGCTTCGAAAGAGTCTGTCTGCAGTCCCTTACGAATTTGTTTTTTTATTTCACGAACTGGATATGAGTGTCTTTGGAGAAGTTGAACGGTGTTATTTATTAAATATTACAATGTTAGCATCGCACTCCAATTAATGCTAATAAGTAAATATCTACTTTACATAATTACTTATGCATAAGATATTGGCTGTAACGGTTAGTTTACATTAATTTGTGGTACATTATTATGCACAAATTAATGAGGGTCTTAATTTATTTATAAGCCGTAGGATCTCTGCGGTTGAAGATTCAAAGTCTAACGTTTACAGAAATAATTTAAAATGGAATACGTTATCATTTTAATTTATAGGTTGGTCTCGGGTTTGAAAGCTCGACTACCTAGTGTGGGGTCCAGGATTCGATTCCCGGGTTTGGCAAAGTGCTTTTGTGTTCGTTCCACTAGAAATTTATCAGTAACAGCTATTTTTTTTTTTTTTGCAGATGTGAAATCATCAAATGACTTCTCCCGCTCTAGGCGGAGCGGGAGGGAGTGTCAGACTTATACTGACTAAAACCCACCCATGTTCCTTCTTCGTCCTTTGTGTTCCAGGGCCGCGGTATCTAAACAACAGTAACAAGTCTCAGTAACAGCTCTGAGTTTTGAAGTTGGCGGTATTATGACCCCGTGTCTCGGAAAGCACGTAAAGCCGTTGGTCCTGCGTCTGATCTCTCTCCTGTCGTGTCGGGTTAGCGTCTCACCGGACTATGAAAGTACAGGGATAGAGAGTGCACCTGTGTCTTCCATATTTCCCGCACCGATTGTTAATCTTCGCTGATTGGCCGCCGGGACCGAAAACGGTCAGGAGAACTGTTCTTAATGGGGATATAATAGCTTTATACAAGGCCATTCAGAGGAGCGAGAAGCTCGTGGCTGAAAAATAACCGCCACGTGGGTCGATCTTTAAGGTTAAGCCGTGCTCGCCGAGGTTGGTCCGTAGATGGGTGACAATAATTACATACCGAGTTCCCTCCGTGCCGCGGAAAGCACGTTAAGCCGTTGGTCCCGGCTGTCATTTGTAAATCTTTGACAATTGTTACGTGTAGTCAGAAGCCAAAAGTCTGACGTCCAGTCTTACCAAGGGGATCGTATTACCCAGTTACTGGGTTGTAGAGGTCAGATAGGTAGTCGCTTCATGTAAAATACAGTGTACTCAGCTGCATTCGGTTAGACCCCAAGATAGTTTGGGAAAATTCTAGGCAGATGATGTCAACAAGACTTTTCAGAATTAGGGACATACAATAGCCGAAATCAGACTATTCAGAATATGTGTGATTCTCAACCAATAACACTAACGGATACCTACAGTAAAGAATTTATTTCAGATCCACAATAAAATAATTTTGAATCTAGTAAAACAGGGGAGCAAAAACTGAAATAATTACACTTTAAAATTAATTAGTTTGGGTAATCTAAAACGGTGCGGCGCATTAAATGGGCAAATTGCGAGATTACTTCAGTCACTCCAACCAGCGGCGGCCATTTTGTTTTTAGCCGTTTTATACAGTAGGTTTGGTTATCAGGAACAAATACTTTAAAGGCATATTATAAAATCATTTCTATCGACGTTAAAATATCACGATAATTATTAATTAACAAAAATTACTCCTTGACCTTAAATTTTTTGCTCTAGTGCGAAATTTACTCCGTAATGTTGCATTATGTTGCAATGTCTCTTTCTAATTTGAAGTGAATAGAAATTAAAAAATATTTTTGTATGTGTTAATACTATGTTAATAGTGGGTAGGAGCACGAACTATAATATGGTTCATGATTGTCAAGGCGCGCCAGTCTGCGATTATACGCTGTGCTGCCAAGTCGTTGTCGTTTGATTTCGGTCCTGCTATGCACTTACCACCATATTCAACAGTACTTTTACCAAGTCATGCAGTTTTTTCACTCTCCTGTAAAGCTGCGATTTTTGAATTACGTGGTGTTAGAACTTTACCTTTCGCACAACCCTCCTAAAGATAACTGACAAATGCTTGCACTGACTGGACAGGTCCACTAATCTGCATAGCCCTCATGTAAATTGAGCAATTTCTGGACTTTAAAAGAGTAACAAGTTAACAGAGAACCTCTGAGTTTGTTTCGGCTGTTTTTTCTGAGAGTATTCAGGTACGAAACACCGGCCCCATCTAGCTTAAAAAAAAATGACGTGTAAAAGTGTTTGTAAAAACCTACTTGCAAAATAAACATCACTTATCATTCATTTATCATTTATCAAAGCTACCCAATATTCAGATTCGCAATACTCTACACAAAGCACTAGTCAAAGAAACTACAGCATGTTCCCATCCCCATTTCAAAACAGATTGCGTCACTACACAACCGGTTCATATAGAAAGGAACCACGTAGTCTATCGAGTCGGCTGATCGGTTCATTCCTTTTGTTGCCTTATTTCGATCTATTGTCCAAGACTCTTCAATTTTCTGAAGGAATTCCTTCGAACTATCTTAGTTTTTGTAGCTGTTAAAGTTCTTTTAAGATTGTTCTGTATATTTGATGGTTATGATCTATAGAGGCGATTGAAAATATTGATTTTTAGTCACTGTCAGTGTAGCCAAAATGAATCTGTAAAATACTTTAATAACAATCTTTATTTTTAAATAACTACTATACAGGGTTATTTGTAAAACCCCAACAACCTCTTAAGAGGTCATCCTACTCATCATTATGGACAACTTTTACCATGATAACAAAATCAGCTGTTCCCTACATTTTGACGAGTTGTGTGAACATAAAGTATGGAACAGCAGATTTTTTTTTCGCGATTTCAGGTTTGGTCCAATAGTAAATATTGTTCATAGTGATGAGTACAACGACGTCTTTAGATGTTGTTTGTGTTTTACAAATGACCCTGTATACATTACTACGATTAACAAACTAATCAATTAAATAATAACTAAAATAAAAATAAACTATAAAAAAAGGCGTCAAAAAACTTCTCCTCAACGCTGTCAGCTGGTAATGTGTCCAAGAGACTGGCAGTAATGACACGTTGTATGGCAATACTTAGCCTCTGGCCAAAGTAAAAGCCAGCCCTCGGGTCACGGGAAACGTCAACTAAATGGTTCCGAAATTTCCTTAAACAGGCTCTGTGCATTCGGACCCCACGACCCTGAGTTTCAACCCCAAACGGCTCGAAAATATAATTACCACAAAGGTACTATATTTACGCCGCTTAAGGTTCTTCGCTGCCGCAGCGGCAGCGCCAGCACAGCACGATGAGCTTGGAAGATGTGATGGCACAAGAGTATCGACGCAAGTTGCGTCCCATACTAAAGGCCTACCCGCATCTTCCAAGGAAACAAACACAAACCGTCCGGCCTCTTGCCATAGTCGCGTGCCAAGCCATTGGGCTCGAAGACAGCTGGAACGCCGACGGTAACAAGAGCTCGTCAGATGATGTCGTTTATGTTCACGAGCCGCGCAAAACGGCACTTCACACTTAAACTCACGCCATATTTGCAACCAGCATGAGTCTATATCCAGTCGTATGAACGTGGAAGTCGCAAAAGGATCTTAGTAGGTGTCTATCGGTAGTTTCTGTCTAAACCTACGGGAAAAAGGCATACTATTATATTGTTAATTACAAAACAATTTTTCAAAAATCCTGTCGCTAGAGTCACTTTGTTCATAATCGTAAGCATTTCTGGACGCAAATATTTCCAAACACCCTTTCATGATAATAAATATACAAAATAAATTTAAAATAAAACATACAACCGAAATTGTTTAAAAAAAAAAACAACAAATTCCAACCTAATAAATTCAGTGTCCGTTTTATAACGTTTCCATGACTAAAAGCTAGTTTACAAAAACGTTTAAAAATCGAAAACTCTATACATTTTGATTGCTAACTTTTAAACTCCGTGGTATCTGATACCATTTTACCTTTCGGCGACTAAAAACCCGGCGACTTTTGCTCGCAAAATTGGTAAACAATTTTGCAAGCAAAAGTCGCCGGGTTTTTATATTTTTTGAATAAGTTGGTATTGTGAGGTGGATATTTATTTTATTTTGTGTTGTTTATTGGTGTTGGTCGTTTAAAAAAGGAATTGTCGCGACAGAGGATAAATGGTTTTTATCTCGGGTTCATTTTTTATGTACGCGTATTCTGTGAATTAAAAACAAGATTATGTCTGTGACATTGCGTGTAAAAAAAAATTAGGTAATTACTTCACTTTAAAGAGTTTTAATATGTTTTTTTTTTGTCAAATAATAGAATGTATTGACATTCTATTATTTGACAAAAAAAAACCTATGTAACTCCTTACAATATCAGCTATCTGCCAGTCTCCCGTCAAAATCCGTTCAGCTGTTTCGGACATTAGCCGAAACAAACAGAAAGACAAAAAATTATGATGTTTTTTAAGTACCGTGTATACTTTCACATACATTCAGTAAAAAGCTGTTATTTTTATATAACAAACAGACAATTTTATTTATTTGTACAGACTAGCGTGCAAATAATATGCATATTGTTGTTAAAATTATTTGCTTTTTACTACGAAGGCAAACTAATACAAAACTGTAGTATCGTCTTTCTGTCAATAAATTATTAAAATCATAATCACCTTAAACCTTTTATGTAACAGGTTAACTGGTTTTTGGCGCGGTTAATTGAAGGTTCAATTAAATTGAAAACGGATTTGATCATGAAATTTCCATTTTGCCTGCAGGTAAGTAATGGTGTCATATTCTCACGACAACCAATCAAGCTATACAGTATGTTAGTTTAAACGAGGGACATATTCAAACCCATAATAGTACATGCTAACATGATACTAATAAAAATATAAACAAAAAAAAAAAACACTGATAAATAACAGATAGAACCATACCAAAATTTTCGCAAATGACACGCAACGTGTATACACCCTTGCGATAGCGACTTAATACTATCGCAGAACATGTGAGCGGGGCAATGACTCTTAGGTATAATCCATTTTCCCCTCATACTTTAAACTTACCTGGCTTAGGACAGTCCAAATATATACACAGTACAGTATAAACAAAACATTAAAAATTCTTCTATATACGTTATAGGTTTTTTACATATTTGGGACGAGAATCGAATACTGAATACCCTCCCTCAATATGTCCCTCGTTTAACCTAACAACTCGGTATGTAATTATGGTCACCCATCCACAGACCAAACTTGGCTAGCACGACTTAACCTTAAAAATCGACCCTTGCGGCTGTTATTATTTAGCTACGAGCTGTCTGTATACTGTATCGTTTCCGATCACTGTTAATTCCTAAGGGATTTTCAATATAACGTGAAACTAAGTAAAGAAAATTGGATTTAGTTAAAGCTTGATAAATATTGAAAGAGAATTATTAGCTTCTCATGTTTCACGTTAATTAGGGAATTATTACTATTATTGTGCGTATGAACCTAGATTTCTGATTATGACTGCCTCGTTGGTCCAGTGGTCGCAAGCGCGACTGCTATGCATGAGGTCCTAGATTCGATTCCCCGGTCGGGCAGAGAGTTATTGGTTTTTTCCGTCAGGAAATCCTCAGTAGCAGCCACAGAGTCTGGATTTGTGTCCAGTTAATGGCAATAAGCTCGCTGCCTATTCCATGGGACTTAAATATAAACAGCGAAATGTGGGTGTTCTACCTAACCCCTCACGGATTCCAGGCGTGATGTTATATTATGAGAACCTACATTTAGGGAACAACGGAAAATCAAACGACACAATTTGGGCCTCAGTCATCATCATCATCATCATTAGCCTATAATGTTCCCACTGCTGGGACACAGGCCTCCTCTTCTATGAGAGGGAGTGGGCTGTAATCCACTACGCGGGCCCAGTGCGGGTTGGTAGATGTCACATGTCTTCGAATTTTTGGTTCTAGGACATGCGGTTAACAACGAAACGTCAACGGTGAAGGAAAACATCGTGAGGAAACCGTTCCTCACGATGTTTTCCTTCACCGTTTTTGAGAGCAGCGATGATGAAATAAATTACACAAAGTAATGCGCCTGCCAGGGTTCGAACCCACGGCTCACTTCTCGTAAGTCGGGGCTGCCACCACTGGGCCACCGCCGCTCTCAGCCAGCTCGGCCTCAGTAAATAACCACAATAAAAAAACATGCCAAAATTATCCCTAAAAAAAATCACAGCGCATTACAAAAAAAAAACTAACTAATTCTGCCTTCTAACCTTAAATTCCCGATCTTTATAGGGAGACTTTTTCACCACTTACCCTCCGCTCAAACAGGCACGTTAGCAACGTCATTATTTCAATGAATGAGTCTTAGTTTTTCGCTCCGCTTGTTATGAAGGGAAGGAACCCGAATCTATCGTCTTTAAGCTTCAAAACGAGACAGATTTCCGACGGAATCTATCGGACATTTCTTGACGGATATTTGGTAAATTGTTTTGGGAGATCATTAGATGAGAATTGATTTATAAACTACCGCTTATTTAATTGATTTTAAAGAGTATTTCATTGACTTCATCATCTTCATCACTGCCTATTTGTCCTCCACAGCCCAGTTAGTACTGAGTATTACAATACCTCTTGGTAAGACTTTCGGGCCATTGACTTCCTGATACAAATGTCAAAGATCTGCAAATGACAGCCTGGACCAACGGCTTAACGTGCTTTTTGAGGCACGGAGGAAACTTAGTGTGTTTTACACAGCTAGTACTGGTCAATAAGATACGCTTTGGTAAGGCTGGTTGTCAGACTTTCAGGCTACTGACTACCTGTAACGACTGTCAAAGATCTACAAATGACAGCCGGGACCAAAGGCTTTACATGCTTTCCGAGGCAGGGAGGGAACTCTGTACGTAACGGTTGGTCACCCATCAACGGACAAACCTAGGAAAGCAGCAGGATGGAGGAGCTCGTGGCAAAATTCAGGTTAAGTCGAACCTGAATTTTGCCACGAGATCCTCCATCCTCTACTCGTATCGTGCTGTCATTAACTTCATATTGCAGGGTAACCCCTGTGGAAAATAATTGATCATTGATCGTCGCGATCAGACTAAGATCATATTTCCTTTGTTTTTTGTTCTTTTTATAATGTCATCCTGTCTCAGCCATGAACGAGTTTAGTTATAAACTGTAAAAGCTTAAAACAGTGTTTGAAAAACATATTGATACAGTCGACTACACGTCCATGGCAAGATGGCAACATTTTGAACTGTCAATACCAGGATACATTCGCAGTCGTGATCGGCTAGACTAGGAAAGCAGTTTTAATCTCAATACGGAAAATGTTTGCCAGAGTTTTCTATAACTAATCTTTAACGATAAACGAACGGTATTAGTGAAGAGGTAAAATTTGTTGATAAGTTTGTAGGTAGGGCGTACTCTTTGGAACCACAGATGTGATTTAAAAAAAATCTTTCAGTAACGGTAAATAACATTAACCCCGAGTGTCGAAAGCGTTAAAACGTTTCTGTGGGTTATTTTTTGTAGAAAACAAGAGCGAAGCCGGGAGCAAACGCTAGTTATTTTATAAGTCGCTATCGCCTGACGAATTTTCCAAAGGGTCAAAGCCCCTGCTAAATGATACATTGATCCAGTCAACTGCACGGCCATGGTAATTACTTGAACAGCGAATACAGGTCTCGCCACAACACATGAAGAAACTAACATGGTACATACCACGACACATTAAGCAAATATATTTCCAGTATGACATGGCCATGGCTATGTATAGATTTCTCATACAAAGAGAGATCCAACTTTTGTATTGCTTGATTGGTCGCTATGCATACTACCGCGCTCACTGACGGTCGACCACTTTTCACCCTTATACACTGAGTAATAAGGTTGAAAATAAGTTTTGAACTGGTCATAAACTACTACTACGCTACTTGTGAGCATAAAACCACAAAATCTTCAGACTAAAACTACAACAGAAAATTTCTATACCACTCAAAACTAACCAACAGCCTCTTCCAGAATGCTGATCAAAAGGCAAGAAGTTACTTCTTGAAGAGGCTCTCCAACACATCGAAGAGCCTGTGCAAAACAAAACTGCCCAAAACTTATCTTCAGAACAAAAAACTGGGTCAAGAGCTGAGTACCTAATTAGACCTTTCATATTAATTTTGTCTAATCCGAACTTAGGTCTCGTCAGAATCGTAGAAACGGGCCAAGTGCGAGTCTCGCTCGCGCACTATGTGTTCCGCACCATTTGTGGTGTATTTATTTATGGTACAGTTTTTTTTTTGAGGAGCTTTTGGCTAAATAATATAACCCGCTCGGATCAATCTACACGTAAAGCCGCGCTGGCCTAGGTTGGCCTGTGGATGGGTGACCACTTAAAACATGCTAAGTTCCCCCCATGCTTCGGAAAGCACGTTAACCCGTTGGTCCAAGCTGTCATTTGCAGATCTTTGATATTCGTAACAGGAAGTCAGTGGCCCGAAAGTCTGACAACCAGTCTTACCAAGGGGTATCGTATTACCCAGTACTAACTGGATTGTAGAGGTCAGATAAAATACTGGTATTCAGCTGCATCCAGTTAGAATCGAAGCCGACCCTAACATAGGTAAGAAAAGGCTAGGCAGATGATGAACTTTTCCCGCCATCCAGGCTGTGGCAGAAAAAGTACAATGCAGCAACTTTTGGTGCGTGTTTGTCAACCTGTTTTCACCATGCTCCGTGTTTCCTGTTTGCGCTGTGTTGCTATCTGTTTTTTCCAATACTCCTTTTTGAAGACCGTTGTTTTTGTATCGTGGGTGCGTTTACAAACATTTAAACACACATACTGAAACAGCCAGACCCCGAACAACTACCTGTAGGTAATACAAATATTTGTTCCGTGCGGGAATCGGATCGCAGCGTAGCAGCCCATCGCTCAGCCACTGCACCTCACTTTATTTGACCACGTTCATACTTTCACAATACCTCTGTAGAAAAGCCAAAATATTGCAGCCAAATTACAGCCAATAATCATATTAACTCATACAGAGGCTTTGCATTTCGGAGACTTATCGAGAAACCTGGTCTGTCGGTTTGTTGAGTCAACAGTCGAAAGGCTTCTTGGATGGAAGATGTTGAGCTGAACACTGCAACGATACATTTTCCTTTATTTAGTTAATAAACTAAATGGTGTTTGTTTTGCGGCTGGTTTTAAGTGGTTAATATTTTGAGACGTTTTTACATAGATAATGAGTATATACGCTGTATTAGTATTTAATCGATTTGCCTGTATTGATTTGAAAGTATTTTTTTTTAATTTATTTATTTATATTTGGATCGCCAACAGAGGCTACACAATTACATGCATGCTAACATATACACGGACAATACAAGTATGCGCTACCAATCATAGGCAACCACATCATTTATTTATCTAGGCAGGTACAAAAATTTTGATAAGAAAGAAATAATTAAAATAAATCACAGTACAGTATTCGAAAATCATAGAAATTAATGAATGAAATTATTATTATAAAATAATTATTTTAATAATGAATCAATATGAAAACAAAAACAATAAGGGTACAAAATAATAAAAATAAAAAAACATACAAACTAATAACAAACCAATTCAAATAAAATAAAATAAAATAAAACACCAATCTAAAATAATAATCAAATAATAACCATAGAGATCTCCAAAGACAAAAAAAAAGAACAAATAATTATGACATGGATACTATTACTTTTATATCTTTTTTAAACTTTGGTAATTTGCGTGTAATATCCAAATTAAAAAAAAAGATTAAGATTAGGGTTCCGTGCAAAAAAAAATCTCTTGAAATTGTTAACAAAATCCGATTCAAATAAGGGAAGAAATATTTTTATCATAATTTCACGCGAACGTAAGTCGCGGGTAGCTAGTTTATTAAATTAAGTTAAATTACATCGAAATAAACAATTACTCTGACAGTACGTAAAATTAGTTAATTTATCTTCATTCACTGCTTGTTAAACGATAAATCACTTTTTGCGAGATTGATGCCTAGCCTGGATTTTGTGCTACAATTTAGGCTGAAACTGAAAAAGTTGCCGAAGCGTCTCTATAGGGAATATTGTGTTTCGGCGAGGAATTTAATAGGAAAACTGTTATAATCTCGGAAAGGTCAGTTTTTCCGGAGTTATTATTTTGTACGGTCGGCGTTGGCTGATGAATTTGTTCTTTTCTATTGATTTTTTGGTAGCTACGTTGTATGTGGAGCTTGGAGCTACATAACAACAGCCGGTTGGTCGATCTTTATGTTATGTTGCGCTTGCCTAGGTTGTTCCGTTGATGGGTGACCAACCATTACAGGTCCAGTTTAAAACCAGTGCCGGGCAGTCTAGCTGCTCGACTTTTGCAGAAATGGCCCTATTTGGTGCAGCCGCGAGACACACAATAATTATTCCATTTTTGTTATTTTTATTCAGATTTTTTTTTGTTACTTTGTTTAATGTTGTCTGTACTTGTGGCATGATTGTGCCAAATAAACCATTGTTTTCTATTCTTTCTTTTTTTCATTACATACCGAGTTTCCTCCGTGCCTCGGAAAGCACGTTAAATCGTTGGTTCTTTCTGTCATTTGTAGATTTTTGTCAGTCGTTACAGGTAGTCAGTGAACAGAAAGTCTAACAACCAGTCTTACCAAGGGATATCGAATTACCCAATACTAATTGGGTTGTGGAGGTCAGATAATATTTCGACCGCAGAAAACTGCTGTTTTTTTTAATAGCCGAAGAAACATTTAAAAACAAGCCACTCTTTGGCTGAATTCTTTTACTACACACAATGAAGCTTATCTGTTTCAAAAACAAGTTACTTTAGTTTTGCACTGTTGAGCCAACAAGACATTATTTTGTCCTACATTCGACCTAGGTAAAGCCTAGATGCTGTGTCTAGATCCGATGATCCCCAATTACACGCTGTCGCGCCCGCCTTGTTTACTATCATCGCGCTTGCTGATAATAGGAGCCAGCAGAGGTCGCTGTCAGAAAGATAACAGAAAAGTTGAAGGGCAAAGGTTTTGACCTTTTATACTGAAAATAAAGGAACGTAAATATTCAGTTTTGGGTTGACATGACATCACGCATGTATTTTCTGAAGTGTTAGGCAGATTTGTTCTTAAAAGTACACCCACATTTCGCCAGTTATGTTTAAGTCCTATGTAATTAAGGGACAAGCCTATTGCCATCAACCGGGAAAATCCAGACTGCGTTGCTACTATTGAGAAATTCATAATAAACCAATGACAATTAGCTCAACCCAATCGAACCCTAGACTAGGACTTACTGGCCTCCATGACGTCTTAAAGCAGTTTACTCTTATTCCAGTGTGGGAAAGAGACGAAGCTATACAGGATGTCTAGCGCCATCTCTTTCCGACACTGGAATAGGAGTACAACAATAATGTTTTAAGACGTCATGGTCGGCCACCAGGGCCCAAGGATCGCCCAGCAATCGGGATTGAGACAACTATACCAACGATGCAATCCATGATAAAAACTGAAGTAGAATAAAAGGCATATTGGTATATTAGGTTGGGTGTGTCACCAAACCGACACGAAAGACTGGACACACGTATGTTGGTGAAACTCAAAATAAGTATCAGTTACTAGCTGTCCGGCGCAACCTCGTCTGCGTCACATTTTCCCCGTTTTAGCGTAATGATATATAGCCTATAGCCTTCCTCGATAAATGCCCATTTATCTAAAAATCCATCCAGTGTTAGATAGCCCTATCTAACACTGAAAGAATTTTTCAAATCGGATCGGATTGAGATTAGCGCTTACAAGCAAACAAACAAACTCTTCAGCTTCATAATAATATATAGTATAGATGATATCCTTGTACTTGACAATCGGCAACTGTCTCTCAAAATAACACTATATTTTATTTAGTACCTAAAGTAGGTAAGCATATTTCATTGTACAACACATGGATAGCTAATCTTATAACGAAAAAAGTGTTACCAATACAAAAAAATAAAAATATGAAGCACGGATAACTCTTGATGATATATGTTGCCATAAATAACAACATAGCATTATCCTTATGCCGGGGGGTTAAAAATGAAAAATGCCTACACATATACATGTTGATTTGAAAAGAAAAACGTCGCCAGTTGAAATAGAGGTACTTACATACATATCTCGTTGGTCTAGAATTCGCAAGCATTGCTACTGAACATGAGGTCTTGGGTTGGATTTCCAGGTCGGGCCAAATATTATTGGGTTTCTTCAGCAGGCATTACTCAGTGCCAGCAGTTTGGCAATAGACTCCTCTCGTATCGACTTCAGTAGAACTGGCAACCTATGGCTGCAACGATTAAATGAGTCATCATCTGCCTAGCCTTTTGCCCAACTTTGTTGGAGTCGGCTTCCAGTCTAACTGGATGCAGCTGGATACCAGTATTTTACGGCTTAACTTTCCGAGGCACGGAGGAAACTAGATCTGTAATGGGTGGTCCTGGCCAATTATCCACGGATCAACCTAAGCAAACTCTAACCTGAAGATTATTTTAGCCACGAGCTGATCCAAACGAGCGATGATTAAGAATTAAATAATGGTGTTATTTTTTTTACGATTATATTAATTTCGAATTCGGGATAATTATACAGCTGTCTTAAGGCTCTATTTAGTAACAACACTATATAATTCATAAACCTCTGCGGTGAACCCAAGCCAGTTGATCAATGGCATCACTATATCATTACTAATGGTACCAGTGGCGAAGGGTCAAAATTTTGTAAGGGGAAGCCGACGAAAAAAATCAGATCATTAATTTTGTTTTTAAAGTGAAACTTTTATTACATCGTCTCAAACTTTTTCGTCTGTGTGTTGCATGTCGCGTGACGATCGGTCGTGGAGCAGGGATAAAATGAAAGGCGCTCGTCAGAGCGCCTTTCACTTTATCCCTATTCCGCGGTTTACTCCGCGCTATAGTGTGAAAAAAAGTTTGACTTTTACCGTGGTTTCATAAAACCACACAATCCTTTTATTCGTCATCGCATTTTTAAATTTCATTTTGATTGTCAGCGACCCCGAAAACGACGAAAATGTCACCCATGATCAGTATTCACAAAAATTTTCGAAGGACCCAACTTGATCTTTTTTTCATAACTTATGTATTGTAACGATTAAATGCACAGGAACTATAGAAAATATGTTTATTCATAAAAGTGAACTCGTATAAATACAATGTTTCATGTCTATGCTATTAACCGTTGAGGAGTTCCCTCATGAGAAGAGGACCCTGGCGGTAGGATGAATTCATGATACAAATTGTCATTATCCATCAAATATGAACACGTATGCAAAGTTTCGTGTCTGTGCTATTAAACGTTGAGGAGTTCCCTCGTGAGAAGACAATCCTGGCTGCAGGATGAGATCATGATAGAATTTATGTGTATCCATCAAATATGAACTCGTATGCAAAGTTTCGTGTCTGTGCTATTAAACGTTGAGGAGTTCCTTCGTGCAAAGACGATCCTGGCTGCAGGATAAGTTCATGATACAAAACATGATCATCCATCAAATATGAACTCGTATGCAAAGTTTCATGTCTGTCCTATTAAACGTTGAAGAGTTCCCTCGTGAGAAGACGATCCTGGCTGGAGGATAAGATCATGATAGAATTTGTGTTTATCCATCAAATATGAATGTGCATACAAATTTTTGTGTCCGTGCTATTTACCGTTGAGGAGTTCCCTCGTGAGAAGACAATCCTGGCTGCAGGATGAGATCATGATAGAATTCATGTGTATCCATCAAATATGAACTCGTATGCAAAGTTTCGTGTCTGTGCTATTAAACGTTGAGGAGTTCCTTCGTGAGAAGACGATCCTGGCTGCAGGATGAGATCATGATAGAATTTGTGTTTATCCATCAAATATGAATGTGCATACAAATTTTTGTGTCCGTGCTATTTACCGTTGAGGAGTTCCCTCGTGAGAAGACAATCCTGGCTGCAAGATGAGATCATGATAGAATTCATGTGTATCCATCAAATATGATCTCGTATGCAAAGTTTCGTGTCTGTGCTATTAAACGTTGAGGAGTTCCTTCGTGAGAAGACGATCCTGGCTGCAGGATGAGATCATGATAGAATTCGTGTTTATCCATCAAATATGAACGTGCATACAAATTTTCGTGTCCGTGCTATTTACCGTTGAGGAGTTCCTTCGTGAGAAGACAATCCTGGCTGCAGGATGAGATCATGATAGAATTCATGTTTATCCATCAAATATGAACTTGTACACAAATTTTCGTGTCTGTGCTATTAAACGTTGAGGAGTTCCCTCGTGAGGAGACGATCCTGGCTGCAGGATTAAGTTATGTCTGTCATAAAAATGTATTGTTCTTAAAACCAAAGGTGTGCGCTTAATTTCAGCTCAATCGGGCATCGGGAAGTGGTTCTAATTTAGCTTGCTATACATACAAACATTGAAAGTTCCCTGTCGTAACTCGAAAATCTTCGGCTTACCTAGTCCTTACAAAACGCTGCTGATAGCTGCGAAGTCACGTGTCCGCGTTCATACGAATTTAGTTCTGAATTCTGACACCCGAGCGTCGGCTTACTGGCGCCACATGTTGCTTTCTTTGTTGACATGAAAAATGCTGGCATTTATGTAATGTTTTCAATCCTATGATGTATTTAATGTCTGTACTGTGATGTGATAACCTCAGATGTGTACATAATTTACTATTTGACTACAGTAGACACTAGACACTACGTATAGTGTCCCTTGTTCCCAAAGGGAAGCCGGCAGGAATCGGCTTCTTAGGAGCCTTCGGGCCTGAATGGTACTCCGTAAGGCACTGTTGGTTATAAATATTTTCTACGTAAACGGGGTGTGAAGAATAATTATGATGTATGGTAACGAATTTTTCATGAATTGTGAAAATTGTTGCTACTGGCGAAAATATGCAACAGCAACTACTACTAGAATTGTACCTACACATGTCATTATTTGTTGTTTTGGATGGTTATTTATACAAGGTGTATTTTGCATCATCGTCAAATTCAACGAGGTAACTATGCTTATGATTTGCGACCTAAATCAAAAAAAAAAATTTTTTTTTTTCTTATTTACGATAATTGGTAAGTGTAAAACACCCGTTTTTTAAAAGTGTCCCGTCTGATTCTCGCCTTATAACCGCGCTTCACACATACAAACAATCTCAAACGTTTCTTCGATGATTTCGTATTCCCTAAACCACGCTAAGGGGGTTTTTCTGAAATACTGAGAAACTCAGCGAGTATTAATAATTAACTAGGTATCGTAATTTTAATTGATTATTTATGTTTTTTGTGACAATTTCCTGAATTTTGACGAGGATGCAAAACAACACCTTGTATATTTCTGTAAAATTTAGGTAAGGTCCAAGCAGTGAGAGTTCATCATCACCCGCTCAACCTTTTTCCAACTATGTTGGATCGGCTTCTAGTCTAACCGGACGCAGCTGAATACCAGTCATTTATATGGAGCGTTGCCTCATTGTTGCTCGAGTTGATGGCAATAGGCTCGCCCTCTAATACATGAGAGTTAAACAAAACTGGCGAAATTTGGTTGTACTATTAAGTACACCTGCCTAACTCTTCGGGGATTACATGGGTGATGTTACTTGGAGCGACTATTTGTTCTCCAAAACTTAGTTGCTGAGTAATACGATACCACATGATAAGAGTTTCCCGTTTCTGACTACTGTCAAACAAATCGCAACCGGGACCTTAACTTAATTTTCAAGGTCCTTCCCCGCCCTCGGTGGACTTTGGGAAGCTTTGCCTAACCTTTAAGATCGACCTGTACAACTGTTAAAATCTGCTATCTCTCTTCTCACCGCATTTCTGTTCTAACACATCAGAAATGGGATACATTTCTCTCCACATAGGTAAACATCAGAAGTGGGATACATTTCTCTCCACACACTTCGTTTTATTCTCCCCATCATAATGACGTGTCATCTGAAGGAAATGAGTTACCATTGTGTACTCGACGACTAGTAGAACAGCCTGTTACATAGACTAGTATTTCAATTGGATTTTTATACAACTTATAAAAACGGACATAAGCGAGTATCTTGTGTTAAACTGGACCTAGGTTGTGTAGGGGTTAAAAAGAGCTATTTAGACCTGATTTTTAGGTTAGGTGTTTGGTTGAAAATCAAAGTGGCGTGATCATTATAAATCGTAAAAATGGGGAGGTTCTTTTTTTTTTAAAAAAAAAGTTCAATTTTGGCGGCTACGGTCAAATAGTAATTTTCCAAAAGTCTTTAGTCGAATCCAAGAAGTTTCAATAAACTCCTTGGTCAAATCAAATACAGTAGAATATATGTATCTATTTTTTTATCACAGTTTTTCCTTCTAAAATTGGGAAATCACATCCTTATTTATTATAAAAAGTTAATCTCTCCATCCCCATATTTTTACTTTTCCATTTTCTCATAACTTTTTACAGACTAACTTATACCAGTTGAGCAGTCTAACCAGCCAGATACCCACATCAAACTAATGAAAGATGATAAATAAAAGCCTGCAGTCATTGTACCTTCAAGCGTGTTACATAATTCATGAACGTTAGTCCACGTTCAGGTAATGTTAGGAACAAAGGGACCGCTCTCGCTACTGAAAAGAGGATGTTTTTGTTGATTTCTTATTCTGTCAGTATTAGTATAGCTTTTATTAAACGGCTGTTGCTTGGATTTCTTTTTTTTTTTGGTTTCAATTCATGAAAACGTTATGTAAAGTTAAATAGTTCATGGTAATGATTAAATTTTTCGTGACCTGAAAATTAAACTCAAAACCTCGTTCTCGACAGTGCCGCTTAGCGGCCTCTAGGCTAGCGAGTCAATCTTTGTGATTCCGCTTCTGATAAATTAAATTATCTTTTATGAATTAACAAGGAGCTTTTAACAAGTTCAAATACGTATAAGCTACATTATCTTGAACTCATCCTCAACCTAGTCTTTTCCCATTGATTTTGGGCTTAGTTTCCAGCATAATCGGATGCAGCTGTTTTCCAGTATTTTACATGGAGCGACTGCCTATCTGACCTCCACACCCCAGTTAGTACTGGGTAATACGATAAGACTGGTTGTCAGACTTTCGGGCCACTGAATACTTAACGACTGTCAAAGATCTGCAGTTGACAGCTGGGACCATCGGCTTAACGTGCTTTCCGAGAACCACGGACCGAAGTAAGCAAGCGCACCATTCTGGTTCACGCAGTACATGGATTCAAAAAAAAACACTCGTCATCATCAGCCTATAATTTCCCACTGCTGGGACACAGGCCTCCTCTCTATAAGAAGGAGTTACAGCCCACTCCTTCTTATCCACCACGCGGGCCCAGTGCGGGTTGGTAGATGTCACATGTCTTCAAATTTTTAGTTCTAGGACAGGCCGGTTTCCTCACGATGTTTTCCGTCACCGTTTTTGAGGGCAGTGAAAACAAACACTATTCCTTTTCAAAAGAATAAGATCAAAGAACCAAAAAGCAAAACGATGGACCAAAACAGAGACAAAGAAAAATCGCATTGCTTAAAGTCCATAGAGATCCAGACGTATTCGCTAAAAGTTTCACTCTACATTGTTTTGTACGTGCCGCACTGGACGGGCAAAAAAGGGTGAAATCTCAGCAAAATAAAAGTTTAGAGAACCGAGGTCCTAGCACGAGCGCGCGGAGTAAGCGTAACGTAACGCAAGTGATTTTTAAAATGAAAAAACGTCTTGGTATGAGATACTGGGGTGTGTAATATATGCCATAATAACAGATAATATATTATCACTTGAAATAACGTACACATGATATAATTTTCATATACTATAAAAACAAATAACCTAATTTCATGTGATGTCATATTACATTTCATATAAACTTCTTTTGCTCTAATAACACTTACTATAACGTTCAGTTGACCTAATTTTCATATTTACTCATTTTCTGCTCAAATTCTGTAGTGAATAAGTAAATATTAGAAAACATCATACTGTTATAACCTCATCTAACCCAAATGATTCACCAACAATAGAATGGAGCTGGCGCTAATGGTCATGATTTTAACCTAACCTAATCCAGATGGTTCACCCACAATAGGGGGGATCTGGCACTCGGCGGCCGCTGCCGCGGCACGCTCGCTATGCTCGCTCGCCTTCGTGCGCTAATGGTCATGGTTCTAACCTAACCTAACCCACATGATTCACCAACCATATAGCGGCTCTAACGCAGGAATATATGAGGAATAATATACTAACTAAATATTATACTAACAGAATATTAGTTCAAATGTGCATTATAGAAAATATTTAATAAACCATATAAAATTAGGTAAACTGAAATTATATCAATAATTCATTATATCATTTCATCGTTATACTAAAGAAAAATTATATTAAATGAAATTAGTTCATGTGATCGTTAGAACTTTTGTTATTATGTCAAATGGTACGCACCCGAGGTACTGGGTTGAATTCCTAGGTAGGGCAAAGTATAATAAGAGTTTTCTTAGAAACAGACAGGAGTATGTTTTTTTTTGTCTCCCCGGTTGGGTGGCAGTAAGGTATGAGGAGCTCGTGGCTAAATAATAAGAGCCGCCCTGGTCGATCTTTAAGGTAAAGCCGTGCTGGCCGAGGTTGGTCCGTGGATGGGTGTCCACCGAGTTTCCTTCATGCCTCAGAAAGCAGGTTAAGCCGGTGGTCCCGGCTGTCATTTGTAGATCTTTGACAGTCGTTACGAGTAGTCAGAAGCCAAAAAGTCTGACATCAAGTCTTACCAAGGGGTATCGTATTACCCAATTACTGGATTGTGGAGGTCAGATAGGTAGTCGCTTCAAGTTAAAAACTGGTACTCAGCTTCATCCGGTTAGACTGGAAGCCGACCCCAAGATAATTTGGGAAAAGACTAGGCAGATGATGATGATTGCAGTTATATACAGCATGTTAGGTTAAACGAGGGACATATTGAGGGAAGGGTATTCAGTATTCGATTCTCGTCTCAAATATGTAAAAAAAACCTATAACATATATAGAAGAATTTTTAATGTTTTGTTTAGTGCCTAGATATTTTGGACTGTCCTAAGCCAGGTAAGTTTAAAGTACGAGAGGAAAATGGATTATACCTAAGAGTCATTGCCCCGCTCACATGTTCCGCGATAGTATTAAGTCGCTAGCGCAAGGGTGTATACACGTTGCGTGTCATTTGCGAAAATTTTGTTATGGTTCTGTCTGTTATTTATCAGTGTTTTTTTTTTGTTTATATTTTTATTAGTATCATGTTAGCATGTACTATTATGGGTTTGAATATGTCCCTCGTTTAAACTAACATACTGTATAACTGTCAAAATACGGATTTACCTTAGTATCCTCTGCCCAACCATTTGGCATATGCATGAGTGATGTTTGGTATTATACATAGAAGAAACAAGGTGTAAACGGGTCCGTTTACACTTTATTTCACGAAGCCATCAACCAATTATTCTGTACATCAAATTATGGGTAACTATGCAAAAATAATTGCTGGGAAACGAGTTTTTTTTTAAAGTGTAACGCCCTCAAGACTCTGTGCTTATGGATGCATTGAATAGTACCAGGGTTCGGGGAGGTATTAAAAGACAAGTAAAGTTTAAAATTTAGAAACTAGAAATATAAAAAAAAACTTGTGTCAATTATAAGTAGGAACTTTGACCCCCAATATCCCAGCAACTAAGAGGTTCCCAACTGCGGAACAAAAAATATATTTTTAAAGGTATTTTCACAGCTATTATCGTGTGTCATGAAAATTATTCAGAAGCATATTGGTTATTTTTTTGGCCACAAGTGGGGATTATACAGGCCCCTAAAGTATGAATAAATTCTCAAAATTAAAAAACGAATTTGCAGTGTTAAAATCACTCGTATTGAGGTTTACGTTAAGTAAACATCGCGCACTTGTGCTAGTGCCTTTGGTCCGGTTTCGACTTGATCGGTCGCGTCACGTAGGAATATGCATCGACTCCTACGATTGATGTCGTTTGTGCAGACAGATGCTGTGTTGGACGAAAATGTGTGATTTGTGATGTGTTTCTGTGGTGATTTTCTGTGGGGAAGGTAATATTTAAATGTCACATTCAGTTCATCATCATCAGCTAATAATGTTCCCACTGCTGGGACACAGGCCTCCTCTCTATGAGGGGGAGTGGGCTGTAATCCACCACGCGGGCCCAGTCCGAGTTGTTAGATGTCACATGTCTTCGAATATTTAGTTCTAGGACATGTTTTCTCACGATGTTTTCCTTCACGATGTTATTGAGGGCAGCGGTGATGAAATAAATTACACAAATAAATGCCTGGATTCGGACCCACGGCTTACTGCTCGTAAGTCGGGGCTGCCACCACTACTCTCTCAGTTAATTTTGAAAATTAAGCTCTTATACCGCATTTTGATTTACACGATAACAATGTAACATCTGGACACTAAGTTAAAAAAAAAACACCATCCAGTGCCAAATGGGAGGTATGATTGGGCAAAATCCTTAATTTTATAGCTAAGGTCTAAGTTTATCTGAATGATTCTATAAAATCTGTAAAGGATAATATGGCAAGAAAGGAGGTGCCTGATGAGATTACGAGTAAAAGTATGGAAGAACACAAATGTTGGTCCGACACCAATAAAATAGGGGTGCGGGCTGGGTAAAGGAAACGAAATTCTATTTTGTCCGTCAGACAGGTAATACAAAAATATTAGACACGTATTTTTTGTTTTATCAAAATATCCAAAAATTACTTAGTTAAAACTCATTAAAGTTGGAGAGTGGGAGCTCACTACGTCACAAGTAGGTATAAAACTTACCTACATGAGACGTCATGCGCCATTTCAACTCAATATATCTCCGTAATTTTATGACCACGTGAAAAAAGAAAAAATACGTGTCTAATACTTTTAAATAATTATAAACTACCCGACGGACAAAGAAAAAAAAATGTGATCATCCCCTATTGAGATAAGGACAACAAAAAGATGAATAAATCAAAACCATAAATAATTGCAACGACTCATCATCATCTGCCTAGTTTTTTCTTAACTATGTTGGGTGTGGCTTCCCGTCTAACCGACTGCAGCAGCTGTCTACCAGTATTTTAGATGGAGCGACCGCCTATCTGACCTCCACAACTCAGTTAGTACTGGGTAATACGATACCCCAAGGTAAGATTGGTTGTCATTATTGCAATGTAATAAAACTGCTGCTCTCCGGTATAATAAATATTTATTTCGATGCTATAAAGATTAGGGTTTTAGACAATTCCATTACTATAAACTATTTACTAGCCTTGGTACTTTATATGAATATTGCTATCTAATGCAAAAGACGAAAATAATGTCCGTCCGACCTCGACGAGCGCCAACCGAACAAGAGCATTTTGAATGCCGTCGCCCGCTATTACGGCGCACTGACAGCTTTTACACTAATTCAATGGTTCCGGTGTTGCCGGCACATTTAGTCGATTGCAATAAATATAATCGATTACAAACAAAAAAAAACTTACTCGCAATAAAATAACATCAAACAGTTATTTTGCACTTCGGAACCTAAAGAAACGACTATCCATCTTCATCACGATCTGCTTTCTTAAACTTTATGTTATTCAAACTCTTAATTAAACCCCAATGACACCACAAATTCTCGACAACATTTTATTTATCGCACCATCGATACACATAACCCTCTCTGAACCGCACAAGTTGGCTAACTTGCCCAACTTGGGCACAGTACGGTAAACAAAAAGTTTTTGGGACATGGGACCAAACTAGAGTCGTCAATCAATCAGTTAGACAGCTATTTGTACCTACAGACTCAGCTGTTTCGTTGATAGAGATGTACGAGGAACTACGAGTGTAGGGATGGGAAATTGAGGGTGCGGGTGTTACTATAAAGTTGTTACTGCTTATGTGAGTCGTAGAACTAAATACAAGGTGTTTAATGCAAACTCGTCTAATTTGAAATTAAAATTCGTAACTATGCTTATGATTCTCGTCCCAATCAATACCTAATGAATGAAAAAATTGTTTTTTTTTTTTAAATTATATTTACGGAAATCGTTAAGTGTGAATCACCCGTGTTTTAAACGCACCCCCTTTGATCCTCGTCTTATAACCGCGCTTTCACACATACAAACAATCTCAAACGTTTTCGATAATTTCTTATTCCCTAAATCACGTTAAAGGGGTTATTCTACTGACCAATTTAAACAACCAAATAATCAGCGTTTCTTAATAATTAACTAGGTAGCGTAATTTAAATTGATTTTAGTTTAGTCTTTTCCTCCTGAATTTTGACGAGGATGCAAAACAACCGCTTGTAAAATACCAATCAAGTTGATTTAAAAATTCAACTTTCGTAGCTTAGCTTAATAAAACATAGTTTTGTTACCAGCCTGCCTATTTATATTTATTGGCCTACCTACAATTTTTACATTGTTTATCTTGATAATACAAGAAATATGATACAAGTATAGTTGTAAAATATGATCCGATAGACACAGCATCCAAGTTATAATACTGTAACTAGATCAAAGCTGAATATCCAATAAGGTTTCATCTTATATTTTATTAAAGTTTAGATGGAAAATGTTTTTGATATACTTACGTAGGTACAAGTTTTATTATTACATCCTAACTAATATTATAAATGCGAAAGGAAGTTTGTTTGTTACCTTTTCACGACTAAACGGCTGATCGGATCTTAATGAAATTTGGCAAGAAGATAGATTTCAACCTGGGGAAGGATATAGGCTATATATCATTACGCTACAACGAATAGGAGCGGAGCAGCAATGAAATGTTACGAAAACGGGGAAAATGTGACGCAGACGAAGTTGCGCGGGACAGCTAGTATAATATTATAAATCTGAAGAGTTTGTTTGTTTGTTTGCTTGAACGAGCTAATCTCAGAAACTACTGGTCCGCTTTGAAAAATTATTTCAGTGTTAGATAGCCCATTTATCGAGGAAGGCTATAGGCTAGGTATCATCACGCTTCAATTAATAGGAGTGGAGCTGCAATGAAATGTTACAAAAACGGGGAAAATGTGACGCAGACGAAGTTGCGCAGGACAGCTAGTATTTTATATTATGAAGTTTTCTTACAGATATTATAGAGCGAGACGCGGCACGGGCCATGTTAAAAACACGGGTAGTTCACACTTATTAATTTCCGTGAATAAGAAAAAAAAAATACCTACCCATTTTATTATTGATTCGGGTCGAGAATCATTAGCTAGTTACCTCCTTGAATTTGACGAGGATGCAAAACACCAGCTTGTATACAGGGTGAAAGCGACGCGCAAACGGTTACCACAATATGCAGTTCAGAAAATTTAAATCAGTCATTTAAAAAAAAACAGTTTTTCCCCACAAAATTGAAATGCCTTTATGATCAGAAAATATGAAACTGCAGATTATTATTGTAATCACCGATGGAAATTTTATTTGTGTCGGTGTCCCTATCAACCATGTATATTATCATCATCCTTTCACCCAAAAACCGTCCACTGCTGAACTGTAGCTGCCCACACGTCTCCACGTCGGTCATGTGTTACTTCTCGTATCAGCACGCGTGACCACTGTAGAAACGAGTTTTGTCTCCGGAAGAATCGACATAACGACAGATCATCATCATCAGCTTATAATGATCCCACTGCTGGGACACAGGCCTCCTCTCTATGAGAGGGAGTGGGCTGTAATCCACCACGCGAGCCCAGTGCGGGTTGATAGATGTCGCATGTCTTCGAGTTTTTAGTTCTAAGACATGCCGGTTTCCTCACGATGTTTTCCTTCACCGTTTTTGAGGGCAGTGGTGATGAAATAAATTACACAAAGTAATGCGCCTTCCGTGGTTCGAACCAAAGGTTTACTGCTCGTAAGTCGGGGCTGCCACCACCGCTGCTCTCCCTTATCATTAATGACAGATAGACAATGATTATGTGTCAGTGTGTCGATTCATCCGTCGACATAGCCCGTTTCTACGGCGGTCATGCTACGTGTACTGGTCATCCAAACTACTTGCCTAATGAAAGTTTCAACCTACTTCTGCAGTATCATCATGCTCTTCCTAACCTGCCCTTGTCCTAATTCATTTGTGGTAGGCAGATCATGTCATCTTCCGTACCTACTTCTCTATTACTCGTCATCTCATTTGACACGTCCTTTCTTGCCATATCATCCTTCACACAGTCCATTTATCGTTTCTTTGGTCTTCCTCTACTCTTATACTCATTCATACTAAAACTTTCTCCACGACGGACGTTTTCCTCATTGCTCATAACACTCATTCTCATACCACTCATGCTCATACCACGACAACCTTTTAACACTCAACTTTCGGTCAACGGCGTCACTTTTAGACTTATAGTCATCAATTCACGCAGACTGTATAGTCCAGTGATATGGCAAGATCGTCAATATTTTCTGTGTTTCACTTCAAGTTTGGAAACGGTGTTTTCGAAACGGTGAAGGAAAACATCGTGGGGAAACCGGCATGTCCTAGAACTAAAAATTCGAAGACATGTGACATCTACCAAACCGCAATGGGCCCGCGTGGTGGATTACAGCCCACTCCCTCTCATAGAGAGGAGGCCTGTGTCCCAGCAGTGGGAATATTGTAGGCTGATGATGATGACTTCAAGTTTTGTTTATGAACTCAATTGTAGACAGGTGAAGGTTCAAAATTAATAAAGCTATAAGTTTATTTTGATTCTGTTGCCTTCACTATTACAATCCAGATTCTTGTTTACTTACAAAACTCTAATATTTATTCTAGAACAATAATAAACAGAATTAAAAGATGAAAATGTTATTTTAATTAAAATCTGAGATATAAAGTTGTATTTCTTATTCAGGGAGTGTAGATGAGTGATTTTTTGATTCTGTGAAAGTTTGGTTTCATTCAGCGATAATACGATTCTGGATTAAGCGATACGAGCGCCACTGAAGGGTTAGAGCAGAGGCCCAATGTACAACCACATTTTGTCAGTTATGTTAAAGTACCATGTCAAAGGGGTGAGCCTATTGCCATTAACTGGACACGAATCCAGACTCCGTGGCTGCGTGTCTCCGTGACTCAGTAGCAACCAAAAAAAAAAGGATTGTGTGGTTTTATGAAACCACGGTAAAAGTGAAACTTAGCTGCTGCGAACTATAGGCGCCGCCATATTGGCCTTGGCTTCTCTGACGAGCGCTTTTCACTTTATCTCTACTCCGCGGCCGAGCGTCACTCGACATGCAACACACAGACGAAAAAGTTTGAGACGATGTAATAAAAGTTTCACTTTAAAAGTTGCCCGACCCGGGAATTGAACCCAGGCTCTCTGCCTAACCCTTCGGAGATCACAGGCGTGATGTTATCTATGTTATCTTGGATACATACACTTTTTTCAGATTTATTTTCCAAAACCTCGTTAACAAAGCGTTGCATCTGTTAATTTTGCCGCGTAATTAATTTCTTTGTAAACAATTAATAGGTAATTTTGTGTGTCACCGTTGTGTAATTACATTCTTGTTTCAGGTTTACTGTTTCTGTTTAATCAGCTATAGTGAAACGGATTCTAATTTGCATACTTTGTTGCTTTTCATTTTAAACCTTGTATTTTTAAGAGTTTTTTATCTTTCCCTGTATTATTTGTCGAAGGCCGAGATTAAATAATAAAATAGACGATACTGAATACGATCAGTAACGTCTATTCATATTTCGATTTTGTTTTTGTTTGAACTAACTGTTCGTGCGGTGGCCCAGTGGTGGCAGCCCCTACTTACGAGCAGTAAGCCGTGGGTTCGAACGCATTACTTCGTGTAATTTATTTCATCACCGCTGCTCGTAAACTGGTGAAGGAAAACATCGCGAGGAAACCGGCATGTCCTAGAACGAAAAAATGGAAGATGTGTGACATCTACCAACCCGCAATGGGCCCGCGTGGTGGATTACAGCCCACTCCCTCTCATAGAGAGGAGGTCTGTGTCCTAGCAGTGGGAACATTATAGGCTGATGATGATAATGATGATGATCTGTTCGTTTGTCAGTTCAACACAACTTAAGATTTTACTTAGATTGCTTTGCATAGATCACAACATTATAAGCTAAGATCACAGGAATTGCCTGATGCATAATGCCAATTTATTTGTAGATATCAGCAGTCTCAAAGCATGAGTTGTAGAGGGATGAGGAAAATGCCGCGAGCAAAGTTATGAGTATAAATGTGTACGGGTAGTACGGGTATAAGAGTTAAAGAAGACCAAAGAAAGGATGGATGGACTGTGTCAAGGATGATACGGGTTTAAAGGAGGTGACTGCTGAAATGACGAGTAATAGAGAAGTACGGAAGAAGATGACATGCTGCGCCGACCACAAATAAATTGGTATAAGGGCAGGAGGCAGGCAAACTTCAATATCTGTACTAGCTGTCATTTACTGGAAACCTACGTCTTTTATTGACTTGAATGTGCCCTGGCGGTTGAGAGTATGTCATGCTAACTTAAATGTCACGCTGATGGTGGCGCGTGTATCCGGTCATTTAGTTCCCTTCAAAATGGTTGAGTTGAATGATGGCTGATCCATGCGTCATATTCGTGAACGGGTGCTGTCAGTTGTGCCTGGTCGTCTCTTAGCTGCCATGACTCATTTCGAACTAATTATTTCATCTTTTAATTGTTCTTTTTGTTTTTACTATGGACACTTTTAACGTGCACGTCGTGCTACATCGTTCTCACATAATGTACCATCTCTAAATGAATGATATAACCATGGTTTTGTAACAAGATTCTGATTTAAAAGAGTGTCCATGGAGTTTCTTGCCCATTTTTCTCCATAGAGATCTACGCTTTGGAATGGGCAACTACAGAACTTTCACAGTTATTATGTCTTGTGACTGGGACTGTAGCTTCATTTTTTTTTTCGACTATTCAAAAGTGCCTGTAACTGGCCTACTTGAAATAATTGATTTTGATTTGATATCCGTTACCGTCGACGATCCAGCTGTCTTAGAGCCTTGGCACGCGACGATGGCAAAAAGCCGGACGGCATGTCTATGTTTCCTTGGAACATGGGTAGGCCTTTAGTATGGGACGCAACTTGCGTCGAAACTCTTGCGCCATCACATCTTCCAAGCTCATCGTGCTGGGCTGGCGCTGCCGCTGCGGCAGCGGAGAACTTCAAGCGGCGTTAATACAGTAACCTTTGTGGTAACTATATTTTCGAGCCGTTTGGGGTTGCAACTCTGGGGCCGTGGGGTCCGAGTGCTCAGAGCCTTTTAAAGGATATTTCGAAACGCCTAGTTGATGCTTCCCGTGACTTAAGGGCTGGCTTTTACTTTGGCCTGAGGCTAAGTATTGCCATACAACGTGAAAATGCTGCCAGTCTCTTGGGCATTACCAGCTGACAGCGTAGAGGAGGAGTTCTTTGACGCTCTTTTATAGTTTATTGTTATTTAATTTGTTAGTTTGTTAATCATTCTAATGTAGGTATAATATAATTAGGTCCCTTTTATTAAACTAAACTGCAATACCTACTTAAACCAAATGTATAAGTCAAGTAAATTTGTCAAGTTTGATGTTCTAAATCACACCTTATGATCGCACCTTTTTATAATACTTTGTATAATCTCTTATACAAACATTTTCATCTACAACTCAGAACTCTTCTTATAATTCCTCAGCAAAGTCTGAAGACATCAACTATTAATCCTATAAGTTTCACAGTGTTGAAGTGGCCATCTCTCAACTATTTGCTGTAGCAAGATGGATCTTGCTCCATTATCCTATGTGCTTAATCAATTTGATGGTGAATGGATCGCCGAAGTTTGTTGCCGCAGACATATTAGTATATTGATCCCAAATGGCCGGCTTTGATGTTTGGGTGCTGAAGTTTTTCGTTGAGTGTAAGAGGGGAATGTTTTGATAGGTTGAGTTAGTTTTTGTAGCAGTCTTTTATTTTGTTTTACAAACGACTTTACTTTTGAGTCGTTTTGAGAGAGATTGTATTTTTTTTGCCGAAAACACGTTTTTGACTTGGTGATCAATGTATACAATTAATTAAAAAAATTTTGTCCGTCTATCTCTATGTCTGTCCGTCTGTCTGTTTGTTCCTACTAAGACTCGAAACGGCTGGACCGGTTTTGATGGGTTTTTCCACAGATAGCTGATGGTATAAGGTGTAAGTTAGGCTTTTATTGTAGAAAAAAAAACCGAAATAAAAAAAATAAAAATAAAAAGAAATTAAAAACCCTGGAAATTGTTAACAAAATGATACATTTCTTTTGTACCCTATCACAATGTTGTCGTATTTTACCCAAAAGTTGATGGGTAGAGAATGCTTTGTGGCATTAAGTTCGCCTATGTACGAATGAAGTTTTAATAAATAAAATATTCAATTTATCGCGAACAAAGGTCGCGGACAACTTCTACTAACTAAATATTTTGTCCAAGTGCAAAATGTAAGCATTTTCATTCTGATTCTGCCTGTGTTTGTTCCAAATGTATTCTTGTAAACGACATCTATTAAAAAACCTTCCAGCACAAATATCACTACAAACCTAACAAACTTGTTCAAAAGGACTCGATCTGCTAATTTCAACCAAACGCCTCAAAAGACCCACCCAATGATACTAAACTGTAACGCGACCGAGTAACAAACGGCGCGAAAACTTAATTTCAGCAAACTTCAGACTTTTATTGGTCCAATAACTCGAGAAATAGAAACTTTGTAACAAGTTAGTCAACTGTCTTATTAAAGTTGGTTCTTAATTAATATAGCGCGTTACCAATTAAGCGAAAACCAGGGACGATTCGGCCCTTTACTCACCCCGCAGGCCTGCAGTGGGTGGAACAAGACTGCCAGTGATGTCAGCAATATACATTTAGTTAAAAAAGTATCGGGAATGGGTGTTTTGTTTATGGTTCCACATTCTTTTTTATTTGCACAATTGTTTTTTATTTTGGCGCGGAGTTTGATTTGCATCTGTTATTGAGATTAAATACAGTGCTGTTTATAGTTAGATCTTATCTAGCGAATGCGAATTTCTTAATGGATGGAACCAATTGCTTAACGTGCTTTCCAAAATGCGTGTGCGTGAATCCGCATCTGGTTAGACTGGAAGCCAAAGCCAACAGAGTTTTTTTTTTTTTTAATGTTGGCGTACACGTCTATGAATTTGTCCTGTATTGTTAGTGAGTTTACAAACATTTAAAGTCACGTACACAAACAGCCAGACCCAGAACAACTGTCTGTAGACCATACAAATATTTGTTCCGTGCGGGGATCGAACCCGGCCGCGGCACGCAGCGCAGCAGTCGATCCCCCAATCACGGCGCCAGGCAGATGATGAGATGATAAATCGAGAAATGTAAACTTTGTATCAAGTTAGTAGCTATCTTATTAAAGTCTCTTTTTAAATACCGCGTTCCTAATTAATTTTACAGCCTTAACTATTTTATGCTCTTTGAGTGATGGCGAGTTGAAAAGTTACTGAGTGGTGCAACTTAATTATCGAAAGCTCTAGCGCGAACGTTTGACGTAACGTAAATTCAACCAGTATTTCAACAGAAAATAAAACTATCTTATCGCCAAAAATAATGAACACGGTTTTGTGATTAGCGCTGACTCCTTTTATGGTTGGCACAAATGTACTGAAAGTGGGGAGCAAGGACCTATAATCTCATAAATATTTTTTCATTGTGCTTTTTAAAGATTTTTTTAGGAGACTTCAGCGTACTTACATACACACTTATCCAAAAACACAAAATATGTTGTGACATTTTATTTACTAACTGAAATTCATACGAAAATAATAAAATTCATATTTTTTATTTTTAAATTTTATTTATTTATTTATTTAAGGTTAGCCTACAATTGTTTACACCGTGAATTTCATTTGAGGTACACAATATACATTTATAAGTGCAACAATTACTTACAGGCTAACACCACATGCACTATTTTATTTAAATTATGTTATACATTTTTAGAGTTGCAATCAATTGTAAAATTAAAATAGATAAAAGTATTATACAAACAAATTCATACTTGTATTTAAATAATGTTGAAATCTTTTGTTAAAAAAAAAGATTTTTATTTATTGTTCATTTACATTTTATGCCAACAAAAGCCTATAAAATTCAAAACACCAAAACTCTATCACGAAACAACTGTAAAACAACCCGATAAAATATTTGAAAAACTCTAGAATTTCCCAATAAAAATAACCAAAAGAAGCCCACACAAATAATAGCACGCATTAAATTGATCGGGCACCTAACTGCCCTTAAACAATCCAGACCAGTTAAGCCTTAAATTTTCCCTGAGCCTATTTTTATTTTCAAATTTCATCACAATTTATGTTTCCCGAGATCCCGACCCGAAATGAGGGGTCCAACTTTGTTAATTTCGCTAAAAGTTGTACACTGCGGGGAGTTATTACGTAAACGCGCGCTAGGAAGTCGTCAGGGGATTATTCTAAACGGGAATCGCAATCGACTGTGATTATATATTGAACTGAAGGAATTGTAGACGTCTTCGAGATTCCGAGTACGTTTGACACACTCGGAGATGGAATTGGTCGGGCGCGGGAGTACGGCGGTTGCAATCTTATGTACTTATTTGGACGACATCACACAGAGAGCGTGTGCTCCCGCGCGTCACCCAACCCGCACCCGTCCCGCGGACGACCCGCGCCCGCTTTCTGTGGGATTTTGGCATAAATACGAGTGAGTAGGATAGAGGTCGTATGTATGTTTTAGACCTTAAGATTCACGCATGATATCGTCTTAGCCAATTAGCATTGCATTTGTGTTACTCATACCTTTGAACATTGCATTTCTGGTTAGGAGCGTTTACAACTTACGACATTTCATATAAACGTTCAAGTCCTTATTATTTTCCGAAATGACGAAACCGATTTTAATGAAACTTCATGCGCATAAGCAAGATACATACATAGGTTTAACAAAAATACTAAAAAAAAAAGAACATTTTCTAAAAATAGTGTTACAGCAAAATTAGACCGAATATAAATTATCTATAGTATGCAAACTGAAATTTCCAATTACCTTTTTTTAAAAGGCATTTCTGAAATGTTTTTTTTTTTAATAACTTTTTACACCTAAGTATCCTGCTTATGCGTATTAAGTTTTATTTAAATCGGTTCAGTAATTTCGGAAAATAATGACCTGAAAGTTTGTATGAAATGTTTGTATGCCGTAAGATGTAAACGCTCTTAATTAGTGGCTGAATTCCAGTCCGTGTATCTATGCAGTTAGCTGTTCGTAATCGGATTCTCTCAGTCTTATTAGAGTAAGAAGCTGGTACACTCCGTGTTTTTCTTCCATTCACAAAGTTAGTTTCCCGAGTTTCAATTAAAATGGACGTGGAACTTTGTTTTAACTTTTAATATTTACTTGAAGCAATTTCGCTACTATTAAGTCTTTATGTAGAAGAGTTACTTCATGTAAAATAATTAAGCAAAATGGATATAAATTTTGGTCCTATTATTAGTAATGCTTGGCTCCGTTCCAGAGCCAATGAAGACTACATTTTGATTTGTCTTATGCTCCAAATATTCTGTTATATTATTAACAAGTCAGACTACAATAGAATCATCTAGGTAAACACAAAATTTAAATGTTTTGTGTAATGTCTACGTAATTTTGTAGGACTTTTTTTTACTAATAATGATTATTTTTGAAGCATTTTTTAATTTAACGCAATAATTTTTTTTACAAGCCATTCGATGGTCATAATTCACTGTGAAATTTTACTGTAATAATATTCTATTTTTAATTTCAATTTTTTATATTCTTATCTATATATATAAAAGAAAGTCGTGTTAGTTACTTCACTTATAACTCAAGAACGGCTGAACCGATTTAGCTGAAAATTGGCAGGGAGGTAGTTTAGAGCCAGGAGAAGGACATAGGATACGGTAGGGTAGGGTAGGGTAGGTAGGTAGGATAGGGTAGGTAGGTAGGGTAGGGTAGGTAGGTAGGGTAGGGTAGGTAGGTAGGGTAGGGTAGGTAGGTAGGGTAGGGTAGGTTAGGTAGGGTAGGGTAGGTAGGTAGGGTAGGGTAGGTAGGTAGGGTAGGGTAGGTAGGTAGGTAGGTAGGGTAGGGTAGGTAGGTAGGGTAGGGTAGGTAGGTAGGGTAGGGTAGGTAGGTAGGGTAGGTAGGTAGGGTAGGGTAGGGTAGGTAGGTAGGGTAGGGTAGGTAGGTAGGGTAGGGTAGGTAGGTAGTAAGGGTAGGGTAGGGTAGGGTAGAGTAGGTAGGTAGGGTAGGGTAGAGTAGGTAGGTAGGTAGCGTCGGGTAGGGTAGGTAGGATAGGGTAGGTAGGTCGGATAGGGTAGGTGGGTAGTAAAAAGTGCATTGCAACGCATGCTGGGTACAGCTAGTATTATAATATATTACTGCACGTACTGCTACTAAATTTCCTAGCAAATATTAAATTTTATTTTATCTATATATTTATTATTTTTCTTTAAATTTTATGTCTACCCGTGGGTAGTATTGTGGGTCATATAATAACCCATTTAATCGTTTTTTTTTAAACTATTTGTAAGTTCCCATAATATAACTGTTTACTGTCCCTTTGAATAAAAATTTAATAAAAAATCCGACATTTGATATTCCATAAAATCACTTGGTGACATCCTGATACCAAAGAATGCAAATTCGTACTTACTACAAAATAAACTCGTATTTTACCATTTATAAACATCTCACTATGAATTGAATAACCAGCAAATAGAATAGTTTGCTTCAATAAAACTGACTTTTACAGTAAAAGATCGTAGTCGGGACTTTTTGCGTTATCTCCGGTAGTTTTCTCACGATAACGTTGATATTAACATACAAAGTGTAGTTTCAATACTTTGAAATGCGCGTGACTGCGTTCCATTTTGTTACCCCTGATTTTTATTTTGGAGTGAAGACTAGTTTTTTATTCTTGATTGTCAACGTTAAAGTTATTTAGAGCTTTGTTTGTTACTAAAAATTGTGTGTTGATGTTGAATTGTTTATTTATATTTCTTACTAAAAACCCCAGGGTTTTGTATAAGGACCGATGACCCGAAAGTTGTGGGGATCCGCGGGAAGCGAGACGCACGGGACCGGTCAATGTGGCGACACTTCACCATCATCATCATAAGCCTATAATGTTCCCACTGCTGGGACACAGGCCTCCTCTCTATGAGAGGGAGTGGGCTGTAATCCACCACGCGGGCCCAGTGCGTGTTGGTAGATGTCACGTGTCTTCGATTTTTTAGTTCTAGAACATGCCGGTTTCCTCACGATGTTTTCCTTCACCGTTTTTTGAGGGCAGCGTTGATGAAATAAATTACACAAAGTAATGCGCCTGCCTGGGTTCGAACCCACGGCTTACTGCTCGTAAGCCGGGGCTGCCACCACTGGGCCACCGCTGCTCTCCACACGACGACACTTGGGGGAGGCATTTGTCCAGCAGTGGACGTCTTCCGGCTGAAATGATGATGATGGGGTTTTGTACCCAGTTCCTATATTTGTTCAAATATAGTAAAACGTTAAATATTTTGTGAGGTGTTGCATTTCTTTAAATAGGTTAGTTTGTTTTAGTTCACGCTCATACACTATAGGACCTTTCGCCAAATAACACAATAAGTATACATTTGCTTTTGTTTGCCTTTAAATCAAACTCAAAGCATTTATTTCAATAAAACCATTACAGGTACTTTTGAAAATCAATATACAAAAAAAACGCGAAAATACAATAATGATTAGATTTAAAGAAATAACATTCATCATCTGCCTAGCCATTTCCCAACTACATTGAGGTCGGCTTCCAGTCTTACCGGATGCAGCTAAATACCAGTATTTTACTTAAAGCGACTGCCTACCTGACATCCACAACCCAGTAAGTATTGGGTAATACGATACTCCTTGGTATGACTGGTTGTCAGACTTTCGGGCCAGTCCCTACCTGTAACGACTGTCAAAGATCTACTAAAGACAGCCGAGACCAACGGATTAACGTGCTTTCCAAGGCACGGAGGAATCTTCAAATGTGGGCACCCATCCACGGATCAAAATGAGCAAGCGTCGCTTACCCTGAAGATCGACCCGAGCGGCGGTTATTATTCTGCTTAATACCACTGCGTTCTTTGAAATACTGGACAAATACCTAAATTCAACCCCGATGGTTAACAAAATATGATACACCGCTCAAAATTGACCCAACAAGACAACAACTTAATCTATTTACCTAATCCTCAAGTTACATCAGTTTTAGCAAAGTCTAATTAACTCCGAAACGACTGTATATTATCACGAATACTCTCCGAAGTTGGTTTAGTTTTAATCCCATTAAATCTTGTCCCTCGATCATAAGGGTAGTAGAAAAGGTCGGAATCTTTGTCGGCGGTACGTGTCGTCATCGACGTGTGCCAAGAGTCTTGCACGTGACTGTACCCACGGCGACTTATCGTACATTTTCAGTATGACATGGCCTCCCTTCGTATACATTTGAAATACAATGAGAGATCTGCATAAACTGGTTTTGTATAGATTCGTGCACGTGACTTTATCATGGAATAGATTAACAATATGTATATGTCGACATTAAGTGTGATCGCAGGTTAGTTCATTATCATCATTCATCATTTCATCTGAAAGACGTCGACGGCTGGACTTAGGCCTCTCCCAAGTGTCGCCACATTGACCGGTCCCGTGCGCCTCGCATCCAGCGGATCCCCGCAACTTTCACCAGGTCATCGTTCCACCTAGTGGGAGGCCTTGGTCTTGTGAGGGCTGCGTTTAAAACAGGGTAGTTCAAACTTCTTTTCGATTTTCGTAAAAAAAAAAAAAAAATTATTACATTTATTGATTCGGGTCGAGAATCATTGGCATAGATATTTACCTCCTTGAATTTGACGAGGATGCAAAACAACGCCTTGTATTAGAAGTGAATAACGTTGATGATTTTACCATTCTTTGTAGACCAACATGTACAAAAAAAAAGCTTCGTAAAAATATCGTTTTCCCGTATTTCACCCAAACATCCCAAGGGCCTCAAAAAAACTCCGCACCTTAAATCCCCCATGAATTTAAATCACGGTTATCCCCACATCCTTACTCTATAACCTGGTGACCTATTTACCATAAAATGATTTAGTTTCCAGTCATGGCCGAGGGTCGCAGAGAACCAAGTGACTATTCAAAGTGTTGCTATAACGATTCCCGACGTATTAGTATGCTGCCTGCGTGTCTTGGCGGCCGGATAACCGCTGTGGTTCTAATATCTCAGCCAAGATAGGTTTTATAATTTTGGGTGGTTTGACACCTGGATTTGGAAGGTTTATTAGGGTTCCGTAGCCGAATGGGAAAATACGGAACCATTATAGATTCGTCATGTCTGTCTGTCTGTCCGTATGTCACAGCCACTTTATTCCGAAACTATTAGGACTACACAGCTGACACTTGGTAGGTAGATGTATTCTGTGAACCGCAAAAATATCGATTAAGGATAATATCCCCTCCTCACACGGAACTGAAATTAAAAAACAAACAATCAAACCTATAGGGGAGACCTGTACAAAACCGTATACCGGGGTAAAACAGTACAGCATGTCTATTCTTGTCAAAAATTCAAAGTTCCCGCGCGCTAACTGCTCAGCGGCGTCGACCAATGGGAGCTATTTGTTAACAAAAACTGATCGTTGCAGGCACGCGCGTTATTTAAATAATCGATTTTATTGTTTTTCGGCGTACCTGATCTTATTTTTGTACAAATGCAATCAATAATACTGAAATTTACGTATTTAAAAGGTAAGTGTCCAATCAACTATGTGAAAGTGTATTTACTCGTAATTAACAAATATTTGAGTAGGCAAAATTGGTTTGCGTGTGTAGTAGTGAGTGATATATTTATACATTGAGCCTTGGGTCAAAACCGTACGGGGCAAAACCGGCCACGGATTTTGACCCGCATGAATGAATATAATTTTTTTTCTTCTTTTATTCTAGGTGCAGTTAAAATTCTAAATTTGAATCAACTACCCAAGACCAAAAAATCAAAACAAAGATAATAAATGATAACATTAGCTTGTACTGCCTCGAAGAATACGGTTCAAGCCGCTTCTATGAAGGTTGGGTGCAATGTAGGGAGTGTAAAGGTTGGGCTCATGAAGGCTGTACAGGGTATGACCCAGAGGATTTAGATAATTTTGTATGTATGGTATGCGTTGCTTCTAGATAATTTCTGGGGCTGTTTCGTATCTTATATACGGTTTTGCCCATGTGTCGGGGCAAAATCGTAATTAGAAGAAGTTTACTAATTGTTGGTTTTTATTGTTCAATATTTTAATTATTCCAAACATGTGCAAGTAATTATGTTCCTTACGAGACTGAGTAATTATATTTGTTGAGTAAATTAATTTGTGTTTTAAGATGAAAGATCTACAACCCTAAACCCTTATCTGTACGATTTTGACCCGGTCTCCCCCTACGGGCGGTGTGTCTATACAGAGTGTAACGGAAAGGGTATATACATCCATAAGGGTGTGCTACAGACCATCAAACTGAAAATGTTACTCATCATAAAAAAAAAATTGCAGCAAAAAAAATATCAGCTCCTATAACATTTGGGTCGAATAGGTATTGCAATTTTCTATGGGGTAGCAGATATTTTTTTTGCTGAAAAACATGTTTTATGATGAGAAACATGTTCAGTTTGATACTCTGTAGAACACCCTTAAGTATGTATATACCCTTTCCGTTACACCCTGTAGATAGGTCTTCAAAAATGACATTGAGGTTCCTAAAACAATTTTTTTTTCAAAGTCAATCGTTTGAAAGATAGACACTTCCAAAGTGGTAAAATGTGTCCCCCCCCTCTCTAATTTCTAAAGAAAAAGGAGAAAAATTCTGAAAAAATGAGATATAGAACGTAAAAAACACTTTCAATGAAAATTGGTTTGAATAAGATCTGATATTTAGTTTTTGAGACATGGGACTTTTTCACCAAACTGCAGCAGTAACTTTGGTTTTCATTACTTTACTATTAAAAACATATTTAGTTTTGCGGTTGAGTGGAAGTTTACTAATGAATGACCGTTCAAAATATTGTTATTATATTGTTTGGGGCTATGGAACCCGGTGTGCGAGTAGGACTCGCACTAGGCCCGTTTTAAGGTAGGAGTTTGTTCAGATAAAGCCAAGCTTTCCTAGCTTGGTCCGTTAGTGGCTGAGAATATGACATGTATACACGACACACGTAACTATGAAAGTTTTAAGTTATAGGTCGGGCGACTAGAATGCATATTGTATTGTATAGCGGGCTAGTTTCCGCAACTCCACGTCTAAAGCGCGTATTTTGCGTACGGGTGGGAACATTACTCCAACCACCCCAGCTCCCCGAGAAAGGCCAGCAGCCCCTTGGTGTTGCTGACGATCTCGCGGAGAGTACCTGGGTTACCTAAGTACTTTGCCCTGTATGTTGCAACCTCTGGGCAGTGTAGAAGCACGTGGGCTGCTGTCTCGTCCTCCTCCATGCAGGCTCTGCACAGTGGGCTATCTGTGACACCTAGGACAAAGAGGTGTTTATTAAAAGAGCCGTGACCAGTGATGGCGGCTGTGACTATGCGGAGCTGTAATTTGGTCAGCCGAAGCACCCGTTTGGTGAGGCGGCCATCTATAGTAGGAAGTGCCTCCTTGGCCTGCCTACACTCACCATGGTCTAGCCACAGTTTGTGGTGTTGATCACTGGTGCGTTTCCTTACCAGAGTCCGTATATATCCGAAGGGGAGTGGCACGATGGGTTCTGGTCCTACCGCTGCCATACTGGAACCCCTTCTAGCGAGTTCGTCCGCTGCATCGTTGCCCCGGGAATCGCTGTGGCCCTTAATCCATTGTATGGTTATGTTGTTGTGATTACCAACCTGGTTTAGGCGCTGGTGACACTCGTATATTAACCCGGAGTTGACCGTGTGGTTGTCTAGTGCTAACAGTACAGCCCTGCTGTCTGATAGTATGCGGATGGAGAGGTCCTTAGCCCTCCTGGCTAAGATGGCTGATGCGGCCAGGGAAACGCCCATGCATTCCGCCTGAAATACCGTGTTGTGGACCCCCAGTGGTACGGCTATATGGATGTTGAGATCCTCTGAGAAGACTCCGGCCCCAGTACCCGTACCTGTTTTAGATCCGTCCGTGAAGATCCGTAACTCTGCAGGATTTAACCCCTCGCAGCGGTGGTCCTCGTGGAGCTGGATCTTGTATTTTTTGTCGAATACAAATTGTTTTGGTACCCGATCGTTAATGGCTTTCGCCAGGGGGAACTCGTTGTAGAATCCCTCTAGTGCCGCAGTGTGTTGTGTGTTTGACTTACACCACAGTTGAAGTGTTTTGAGGCGTGCTGCCGCCATTGTTGCTTCCTGTTGTATGTACAGATGGAGCGGCGGAAGCTCCAGCATGGCTTCGAGAGCCGCCGTCGGAGTGGTTCTCATGCAGCCTGTAATTGCCATGCAGGCTATCAGACTAGAATGCATACAACTTTCTTTTGCCATCATTTCGGTTTCAGATCTGATGTCTGTTGTTATTATCCGTACTGTTTCTTTGAGGGGTGCAGTGGTGGTGTGTGGCCTGTTCGAAAGAGATACCGCGGCCCTGGAACACAAAGGGCTAAGAAGGAACATGGGTGGGTTTTAGTCAGTCAAGTCTGACACTCCCTCCCGCTCCGCCCAGAGCGAAGTCATTTGATGATTTCCAATCCGCAAAAAAAAAAAAAAGTGGTGCAGTGGTACTAATTTTGAAAGCTTATAAGACAAGGAAATCGAGGTGCTCGTGCCTAATTAATAACAGCCGAACGGTTCGATCTTGCCATGATTGTCGATATTGGGTCCGTGGGTGACCATAATTACATACCGAGTTTCCTCCGTGCTTCGGAAAGCACTTTAAGCCGTTAGTCCCGGTTCTCAATTGTAGATCTTTGTTACAGGTAGTCAGTGGCTCGAAAATCTGTCAACCAGTCTTAACAGAGGATATATATTATGCGAGTAATAGCGAGTACTAACTGGGTTGTGGAGGACAGATAGGCAGTCGCTCCATACAAAATATTAACGTCTAAAATGTTGTGAAATGCAAGAGAACGCAATATTAAGACATGGAAAAACGACTCATAAATATTTTGTCCCCTGAAAAGTTTTACTGAAAATCCAAGATATAATTATCAAAAAGTTAATTAATGTGACTTGACTTGACTTAGACGCTGAGACGCCACCGACTAAGCTGTAATTAAAAATGAATTAAAGACGTAAATATTTAATTTGTATATATTTTCTGCGGAATGCTAATGAAGATATTAATGTACGCAGAATTTTGCGTCTTAGAGAATAAAGATGATTTATGAGGACTTGAGGAATGTGAATAAGATAAATTAGTTTGTTCAGAGGGTAATGAACTTCAAGACAATGGGTTTGCTGATTTTCGTTATTTGTGCCGCTCATATTTTTGGCACTTATATCTGAAACTTGATGTGTGTGGATTGACCTGTTCTTAATTTCTGAGTTTATTTATGATATACAGGATGAAACGGACACCGACGCTAAAATAGTTAACACGTATTCAGTACATCATCTTGAACCACATAATATAAATTTTCCGTCAGATAAGTATTATAAGAAACTGATGTTTCCTACAAAACTGCAGAACCTACGTGATCAAAATGTATATAACAGCTGATTTAAAAAAAAAACATTTCATCTTAAACTTTTCATCCTCTCTCTATGAGAAAATAAATAAGAGACGGAGTTATGAATATATTTAATTAAAAAACCGGCCAAGTGCGAGTTAGACTCGCGCACGAAAGGGTCCGTACCATTATTTATAAAAACGAGCAACAAAATCATCTTGATCAACCTTTTCTATATGGGGGCCCTTCAATATTATAGCGGCAACAGAAATACACAATCTATAGAAATTTCAACAGGCTAACTGTCACGGTTCACGAGATACAGCCTGGTGACAGACGGATGGACGGACGGACGGACAACGAAGTCTCAGTAATAGGGTCCCGGTTGAACCTTTAAGTACGGCGCCCTAAAACGCCAATGGAAAATGGAGGAGTTCAGAATAATGTATTGAATACGTGGAAATCGTTTTAGCGTCGATGTCGCTTCCACCCTGTATGGACCTATTTAGTTATGTATTTGTTTGACTAATGTCGCTCACCCCTTATAACATGAGATTTAAACTAATAAATGGCGAAATGACAGTACACCCACTGTACAGTACACCCACTGTACAGTACACCCACTGTACAGTACACCTCTATCCAACCATTTGGGGATTTCTGGCGAGATTTTATTTAATAAAATAAAATCTCGCCAGAAATTTCCCAAATAAATAAAAAAATAAAATAGTAATATATTTGTTATATAAATAAATAATATATTTTAAATAAATATTTTTTTTTAATTTTTTTTTGCCCAAATAAATAATATATTTGCTATGTCATCAGATACAAGCTGTTGTTTTTCATCCTCTTCAAAGTTAACGAGGTAACTATGCTATTGATTCAATAATAAAATTGGTAGGAAATCTTTTTTTTTATTTATTTCCGGAAATCGGTAAAGGAGACGGGCGAGACTACATGTATTTTGGGACCCACTCTTAGAGGTAGCGTTCATCATAACAACTTATACGTAGTTGTAAAACGACTAAAGACTATCAGAAAAGTAAATGGAAAGTAAGACGGAAAAGTTGGGAGAAAAGAGATATACGTCTATTCACAAGATAACCTAAAAATCTTACGATTAAGGTTTTTAACAGTGGAATGACTCCGTAATTAATATGAATCAAAATATAATAATATTTAAGACGACTCATAAAAGAAGATTCGAATAAACTACTGTATTTCCCTCGCAGTTTTATTTCTGACTTTACGTGTTTTGCTTCTCGTCATAAGCCAAAACCAGAATTTTTACTTCATTGCCTGTACCTAATTGATGAATCATAAAACTGCTAGACTGAAGCTAGAGACTAAACTGATTACCAACCCTGTAATTGGTTCAATCACTATTAAAACTATGTCGTTACGATTTTGATCCATAAGCGAATTATAGTCAAGTAAAACGATTCTTATTACGCTGAGAGTAGATAATATTGTTTTACATAAATTATAACAGCCAGAGCTGACTAGCTATGCACAGCTATTGAAAAGCAGTGTTTGTTGAATAAAAAAACGATGAGTAATAAATCTTATTTTTTGGTATTTTTACATAGTTTTTATTTTATGCAACACAGACGTTACGATGGCCAAGTTGCTGTCGGGTTTCATTTTCAGGGTCGCAGCTTATCAGCCCCCAACATGAGTGACAAAGGTAGTTGTCTCCTGTTATCTGGAATTAATTAATTATGTTAAAATAAATATATTCACCTTTAGTGTAATAAACATAAAGAGTTCCATGTATAAGTAACAAAAGTGCCTGACTCGCAGAGTGTATCCAGGTCCCCACGAAAAGAAAAACAGAAATGTAGTTTGATATGAAAGATAATATGACCTCTGATACCTGTGGAGCGGTATATAAATATTTCAAGACAAAATGCAACAGCCACCCATCTTCCATTTTGATGACTGAAACATCTCAGTTAAATACACTACTTCTACTGCTACCTCGGCTAGTCTTTTACTGTATACTGTTTTAGTCCGATAAAGTATTGGGCAACAGTAAGAATGAGCCTAATATAAGATTACAACAGTATGTATTTATGCATATAAAAGCTAAACGAATCTTAGTTTGTTGTTCAGATAGATATCCTAAATAAGTTCTTTACTCATGATATAAATACATGTTCTTTTACGAATATACTTACATCACGTGGATACACCCATCTCTGAACTTTTTCAAAGCTCTGAGCACCTTCATCAGAGAGACGACGCCTCCGTAAGAGCGCAAGTCGTAAGAGAAGAAGAAATTAACGCAACGCATGTTTGTGGTTAAAATCAAAGTCCAAATCAAAAGCAACTAATTGTCCAATGTCCAGAGAAGAATGCGGTAGTCTAAGACAGGGTGCATTATCTACATTTCAAGATGTAAAGGCCAAGTCGTCGAGAATCTACAAAATCGCAAGGATAAACATAAAATCCCAGACAAAAATTCAAACATAACGATGGACTAGATCATCACAGATCTGACAGTGACAGTAGTGACGGGACTCAATGGATCATCATTGATAACGTTCCTTTATTAGAAATACTATAAAATCGCCACAGTACCATTTTTATTAGATGCTTTTGCATTGTTAATTGGCGGTTTAATATCAGGTTTGCATGTTATTTTTTATGATTTTTTTACATAATTGAATGTATAAAAACTAAGAGAAAGATCCATTTGTGGTAATAAACCCATGAACAAAAATACATGTCATTGGATTGGAACGTAATCGGAAAAATGTTGCGTTTTGTAAGTGCACGATTACTTAATTTTAGTAAATTGAAAATTATTTATAACTTTTGATTCCCGAGTCCTAAAAAATCAATATTTAAAAAATAAATATCTCATAAAATTGTAGTTATAATTATTTTATATTTACACTGGAACGGAGTTTAGTTAATTTTCAGATTCTTTGGGTCCATTTTCGCCAGCCTTCTATGTTTTAAACGCGGCTCGTCTGATTCTCGCCCTATAACCACGATTTTACACATAAAAACAATCTTTTATTGTACTATGGATCAAGTTATTTCAAATAAATGAATTTAATATTTAAACTTCATCTCGTATATTCGTGGTACTTATGGGGACTTAATGCCAAAAGGCATTGTCTACCAGTCAAACTTAGGATCAAATAACAGTATTGTGGTAAAGTACAAAAAAATAAATACTTATCTTTCAGCAATAACTTTTATTTATGTTAAAAACTTTTATTAAAAACGTTGCCCCACTCTAGGAATTTCTCTTGTATCGTGGGTGCGTTTTACAAACATAAAAACTCACATACACAAACAGCCAGACCCGGAACAACGATCTGTAGGCCATACTAATATTTGTTCCGCGATCCCGTGATTCCAGGGATCGAACCCGCGACACGCACCGCAGAAGTCGATCGTCCAACCACTGCACCAACAGTGACGTCAAATACGTAATAATTAACACAACCGTGCCGGTCGTATATTGGTGGGATACGGACTTAATGCCAGAAGGCATTCTCTACCAGTCAACCTCCGCGCGGAAGAAGTGAAACTTCGTAATACTACACGCATGCGTTCGAGTGCCACGCATTCACTCTCGTTATTTTATTGAGCTTCTAAATAATATTTTGTTGTTTTCTTGTTGTATTATTTTTACTACATAAGTTTATCGAGGTTATTCTACTCATGGAAATTGGGCGAAGGCTGGTCACACCGAAGAGTCGAATGCATGACTGTTTGCACGCCATCTTGCGTACCTAGTAGAACTACGTAGTCTTAAATCTTGTAATACTGCCATCTCTTAGTGAGTTTTAGAAAATATTCCCCCTCCATGGTAGCGTTAAACTTGTTGGAAGTCGCATAAGAAGTTTCACTTCAAAAACAAATATGTACTACTCTTTCAGTGTAACCTTATTGTGCTACTAGGATGTGGGTATGTACTCGGTTGCGTCAATAGCCTTTTAATCGGTTTCGGTTCGTCCAAAAATCTACCTTCGATCAGACACAAAATAGTAACAAATATTTCTTCGATTAAAGCATACTCATTGTCTGGTACAACCAGAACCTCAATCGATCAGATCTAGTACTTAATTGCCTGATAATCACAATTTGATATGCAAAACCACTTACGTATCGTTACTATCGGTAAACCGAGAGGGAATGCATACCGATAATTCAATGTACCGCAAGCATCTACTCCATATGCCGGTTATTAGCGGTACTGACCTCATTGAATAGCTACTCTCTTCCATTATAACATAACCTCACTTTGTTTAGATTTAACGTACACTGAGAGTTCCGCTTATAATGGCTTTGTACAGCTTGATTGGTCGTCGTGAATACTTAGGACAGGTTTGTGGTTTGAGCTGGTAGCCTACTGAATATATTCTGCCCCAATAAGCCAGAAAGCGGTTACTTAACAAATGTATGTTTCGAGGAAACACAAAAAAAATTACAGGGTGAATTTTATGAGTGGGCGTGGATAGCCAAATCCGAAACGATAATATTGATACTGTTAGCCTGCGTCATCCCACTGCTGGGCAAAGGCCTCTCCCCACGACTTCCAATAGTCTCGATCCAGGGCCAATGTGGACCACTGGTCGCTGGTCTTGTCTAACTCGTCCCGCCATCTTTTACGAGGTCTACCGCGACGCCTTCTGGCTGTGTCAGGGCTCCAGAAAGTGGGCTGCGGGTTGTTCGAAAGAGGTACCGCGGCCCTAGAACACAAAGGGCTAAGAAGGAACATGGGTGGGTTTTAGTCAGTCAACTCTGACACTCCCTCCCGCTCCGCCCAGAGCGGGAGAAGTCATTAGATGATTTCCAATCCGCAAAAAAAAAAAAAAAACGGGCTCCAGAAAGTGGTTATAACAAATTTAGTTTTGCGGTCGAGTGGAAGTTTACTAATGAATGACCGTTCAAAATATTGTTATTATATTGTTTGGGGCTATGGAACCCCGTATGCGAGTAAGACTCGCACTTGTTTTATGTATTTGGCTAGGGCATTATTATGAATTCGAACACAGTCTGACTGATTTTTTACCTTTCACGCTTTAGCGACAAGCAACTTAATCACAACACTTCCAAACATGAATTTATGAGACTCAAGTTATCACCTGGCTTCGACCACCTTCGGCCCAAAAGACCACCTTCGGCCAAACAATTTTGCTTATTTCAGTAAATTCAGTACAAAATATATAAAAACTGGGATATACCATTCAAGCCCATAAAAGATTCACATTACAGACTTAAAACCAAAAACCACCTCATTACTTGCAAAATTCGCAAAAACAGAAAATAAATGCACTTTAAAAACTTCCATTAATCCCTAAAGAATAAAAACCATCCAATTCCCGCCTTCGAGTCTACCCATTCCGTTCGAAAACCGAATAAAACCAACCGCATACAGGTACAATTGCGATTTGAACAACCAATTAACGTGTCCCCACAATCTTGACTCCCGCGGGACAGTCGCGCACAATTGAAACATGTATCAATTACTGCGAAACACTTGTGCACTGGAGTGCACTTGTGGGAAGAGTTAGAAGTTTTGGTAGCTGTTTTTTTTTGGTTGCGATTCTTTGTCATCTATACATATAAATAAATTGAAGTGTCTGTTTGTAATTTCCAAATAACAGCTTTTTAATGAATGCATAATTATGATCATGTAAAAAAAGCTGTTTGTTTATTCCGGCTAATCGTGTTATGACGTGACTATTACTGGCAGGTAATATGGATGCTGTAGTGAGTAACTTAGCCTACTTTTATTTAAGAAAAATTTATATTATTATTATTTTATTTAAAAAAGTATCGCCCGTATCAATTTACCTGATAGATGGCAGTGTGCACAACTTGCAATCATGCTTAGAATACTGTTGGTGCTTTCCATACCCTGCACACCGGAAGCGGCGCTTTTACGAATTATTGCGTAAAAACAATCCTCATGCGCATCTGCGAACATCCCCGATGCCCCACAGAAGCGGGCATGCGGGCATGGCATGCCTATGCTTGTAGCTTCATTTCTTCATTGGTTTTATTTTGATACATTTGCCAATCAACCTACCAAAAACATCCGCTTTATTTTACGATGTTAGTATCAAAATTCTCTAAACATCCGCTTCACTTTTCGAAATGAGAATCAAACTCTCTGTGTATTTAACGCCTGTTTAAAGATCAAAGTCCCATAAACACCGTTCGGACTAACAGCACTCAAATACTCATCAAACTCAAACATCAAAATTACAATCAATAAAACCCTCAAAATGAAAATCGTTTTGAAACCAATTAAATTCAATTATTTCTCATTATGGAGGTGCAATAACTTTTGGGTTTCAATTAATATCGTTTTCGAAATTCGAACAATTTGAAATCGATCAAAAGGAGTTCGAACGTATTCAAATTAACTTTGTGCCTGTTCTACGCGAACGAATGCTGGCACAAAAGCTTTGGCTGCGAAAATTGGAACCAGGTATCATTCCAATTGAACAAAAAGTTGTTTTTTTTTATTTAGATAAGACACGTCATTATCGACTCAACATTTTCTTTTGTTCTTTTTTTTTTAAATTTAAATGCTTAAGTCGAGGCCTTTTAATTTTTTCCTGAAATAAATTTACACCAACAATCAGATCAACATTTCTTTGTATGCTCTGTGTGGCATTTAAATAAAAAAAAAACTGCAGAAAAAATCATGAAAGATTAAAATAGCATAGATTTAACATGCATACAGTGTGGATAAAATATATTTAAATAAAACAAAAAAAGAGGAGAGCAGTTCATATTAAGGTAACGTCTCTCCTGAATACTTTATTCAAATTAAATGTAACCGGTTCCAACCTAGTAGAACAGCCGAATTGTACAATTTTTACGTTTTGTGCTGTTGTATGGTAGCAATATGGCAGAATGGTCCGTCGGCGCATAGAATATGCAGCGAATTAGGAATAGCCGATTGACCTGCCATGGGCTTAAATTTACCGGAGCACAATGGAGATTCAAACTTCAGTGATCATACATGCAACTGTGAGGCAGTGGAAAAATAATTCGCGACAGCGTGTGTCGCAACAGCGTCGTTCGAAACAACATAGGGGACCCGCAATAGTACATTGTTACCCTAGGGGTGAAAGTAACTTATTTAGTCGCAAGACGGGGTTTGGCCAATTGTTCGAAGGATTAAATAAGTCTTTAACCCGAGGTAAACACTGTGCTTTTCATTACGAATAGTACAAGGAAAGTAAAAATAAAAACATGAATTAGCTAAAGAAAAATGAGTAAAACCGTTTGCCGCTTTCCCGCCTGTTTTGTTTTTTTTTCTGTGGCCAGTCAGCTATTCAGCCTTAATTTTTCATTTTCATCATTGAAAAAATGGTAAATATTTTGCCCAAATCAATGTTGTTTAAAAAAAACTGTTGAAACTAAATTATAATAAAGTGTTTAAAAATACATAATATCCTTTAATCAATACTTACTTAACTTAAGTTATTTCAATTTTACATCGTGGCTGCATAGAAAGTTGGAACATGGTTCAATAAAAATGTGAAAATAGAACTAGTTTTTTTTTAAATATTTGACATCTGTCAGTTGAAAGCGATTCTTCCTAGGGAGGAAAAGTATAACTTTCAACCCGCTCTTCAGGCAACTTCAGATCTACTTTCAGAGTATGAGTAATGAAATAGTATATTGTGTATTAAGGGCGGTAAGTAAGGAATTACGATCGAGGCTCTAGTAGAAGCCCGAAGTCGAAGACTGAGGGCTTTCTGAGTCGAGGTTCGTAATTCCCGTACCGCCCGTGAAACATACAATGTTTTTCATCACACTTGCGAGTTAATAATTATGAATATACACAAGTCAGCACACATATTATTACGAAATACGTGAACTGATTTGCGGATGGCGAGCTGTTTGCCCACACCACAGATTATACAAATGTTTTGTTCAGAAACTTTAAAGGCAAAATACTTACCTAGGTATATACATGACGGAGTGTAAAAAAAAAAAAATTTCGACGTTTGGATACAAAAAACTATCGATTATTTAGATTTTAGAACATTAGTTGAGTAGTTAAATAACATGTAGCGAGATTGAATGAAATTCCTGTTTAGATAACATTTTAAGACAATTTTTCAATTGCGTGTAAACTCCTTGCTTGATGAACTTGCATGACCTGTGTGCTGTCAAGCGGTGCTGTAAATTTAAAAAAAATTACTTACCGCCCTAGGGTTTTATATGGGGCATTACAGCCAAGTTCACCTGTATGTTATGACACTGTTTACGTGCAAGTGTGATGAAAATTAAAAAAAAAAATACTTACCGCCCTAGGGTTTTATATGGGGCATTACAGCCAAGTTAACCTGTATGTTATGACACTGTTTACGTGCAAGTGTGATGAAAAATATAATGCGTTTCTGGAAAATTATAATGGGAAAATATTTTTTTTAATAATAATTTTATACAACAGCAGGTAACTCAAACTTAGTCGAATGTTGGGCCAGAAAAGTGAAGAATGAAAGGGTGTGGGAGTGTGTCTGAGATGAGAACGCTACGGGATGTGTGGTGTTACGCGAATGTATAAAATAAGAGAAAGTATGAAAGTTGTGCCGGTAACTAAAAAGTTTTATAGTAAATCGTTCTTAAAATTTTAATGGTCGCAAGCGCGTATGCTGAGTATGGGGTCTTAGGTTCGACTCCCGGGTCGCCCAAAGTGTTATTGGGTTTTTCTATCTGGAATTTTCTCAGTACCAGCGACGGAGCACGATTCTAAAGAGGTTATACGATACCTCTTGTTAGGACTGGTTTTCAGACTTTCGAGCCATTGAATACCTGTAACGTCTGTCAAAGATCTATAAATGATAGCCGGGTCCAACTGCTTAACGTGTTTTCCGAGGCACGGACTCAGCACGGTTGGCGCAGTGGCTGAGCGATTGACTGCTGCGCCGCGTGTCGTGTTCGATCCCCACACGGAACAAATATTTGTATGGACTACAGATTGTTGTTCAGAGTCTGGCTGTTTGTGTATATGAGTTTAAATGTTTGTAAACGCACCCACGATACAGGAGAAACTCCTAGTGTGGGGCAACATTTTTTTAAAAAAGAAAGAAAGAATGGTTGATCATCCAGACCAACTTAGGTAAGCGCGACCTAGCGGCGCACCGAGGAAACGATACGTAATTTCGAAATAATTCCGTTCGTATTATCCCTTACTGCATCGTTATTACTTAACCTTTAGTTATGAAATTAATTTGTAAGATATTTAAGGATTCACTCTATAAATCATACACTTTAGAAACACGATTACTTGTAGTTTTCTTGACAGAAAATAATGCCAAAGTAATGTCTAAAAAAGAAAATAAATCCTGAGTACGGCGTACAACCTCCACGGAAGGTCATCAGCTTTAAAATAATAACAAAACTACATGTTTTCTATAACGTATACAATTTAGATTTTCAAAATGTGTATTGGTTTTAAGAATATGAAAGAAATACCTAAATTAGCGCGCGTTCCGTCCATTATCTACAATCTGGGGGTCTTCAAGTCAAGAGTGAATAGGTTTCTTCTAGGCAAGCGTGCTTCACCGTCGACCACATCATCGCTTACTATCAGGTGAGACAGTGGTCAAGCGCGAGCCTATTGAAATAATAAATAAAATAAAAATAATAAATAAATAAATAAATAATAAAAAAATATTATAACTAGAGCCGCCACTCTTCCCGGAGCGTCGCGCGCGCCTGTCTTACGCACACACGGAGCGCATAGATACCTACCGTCCGAAACTCGGTGCGATCGACCGAGCTGCTGTTGTTACTCAGCTACGAGCTCCTCGTATTGAATACCAGTATTTTTTACGGAGCAACTAACACTCATAAATTATTTATTTTAAAAAGCACAATCCCAACCAATACATAAATCAATAGCTCTCAACACAACATGGTAACAAACCAACACAATACACAAACCATAGCACATAATTGCAACTGTTTCATTTTGCAAAGTTCCACAGTACAGTTGCAAACACAAGCGTTTTGTTTGTGGTCGCTTCGAGTTAAATATGTATTGATAAAGGACTGTTCATGTATGGAATAAAGGACGTTTTAAATTACTACGAACGGTATCGGACGAAGTTGTGCGGATTGGAAATTTGTTTTTGCTGAGTTGTCAACGGGTATTGTATTGTGCTGTGAGTATAGTTAGCTACTTCATACATTTTATTATTTGAGGGCTACAATAGGCTCGTAGTATTTTTGAAGTGAAAACTTCTTTAGCGGCGTTGTGCACTTTTGTGATGGGTAAAAAAAGTTAAACTCGCGTCAGGACACGTGACCGTCAGATTGATTAGGTTACGAAGGAATTTGAACTTTAAGACATCTGTCATTGAGTTTGGGTTTCCAAAACTGGATAAATATCTTATATACACAAACTTGGTTTCTCCAAAGAGGTAAAATTCGTAAGACGGATTGTAATAGTTCTGAAGTGTTAAATTTTTAATGTAATATAAACTGTCATGTTTGTGTACGATAACGCAATAAATGAATATTGTATTTTACCACATAAATGATTGTACTTTTATACTGATAATGGAAGCAATTCTTGCAAAATTATTCCCTAACCATTAAAAAATCAAAAAAAAAATGCACAACGTTAATATTCAAGTTTTCACTTCTGCCGGCACTCCCGTAGTGCAATCCGTTTTTTTTATAAAACTTTGCGTCACACTAAGAATTTCTCCTGTATCAATCCTGTATCTGTTTACAAGCATCGAAAGTTACATACACAAAAAACTAGACCCGGTACAACTACCTATAGGTCACACAAATATTTGTTCCGAGCGGGGATCGAACCCGCGACACGCGATGGAGCAGCCAATCGCTTAGTCACTGCGTCAACCGTGCATTTCCACCGGTTCATTGAAGATTAAGCTACGCTTTTCGAGGTCTGCACTGGGATGGGTGACCATACAATAAATGCAAAGTTCCTTCCCCGCACCGGAAAGCACTTTAAACCGTTTAGTTTGTTCTGGACTTCTGGCTGATATCTTTATATCTTTGAAAATCATTAAGGAGCCCGAATAGCTGGCAACCAGTCGTTACCAAGGGGTCTCCTGTGATCCAGCAACCAGCAACAGAATTGACGTGGTTCTAGCATGTAAAATACTGATTATGAGGTGTATTCAGCTAGACTAGAAGCCAACCCTATGTTACTTGGGAAAAGGGTAGGCAGATTAATTGATTTAATTGTGTAGAAACTTTATTTAAAAAAAGGTAGGTAAAGGTATGGGAAATTAAAACTAAAACGGTTGCAGTCAGTATCAAAAAGATTTTTTTATTGACAAGAATTTATTTTACTGTCTGCAATCTTGCCAATCTTCCATTACATTGTATCAATTAGTATGTAGCCAGAAAAAATATAACACACATAAAACACTTGGAACTTCATTGTAGCCAAATCATCATCTGCCTAGCCTTTTCCCAAACTATGTTGGGGTCGGCTTCCAGTCTAACCAGTTGCAGCTGAATACCAGTATATTACATGGAGCGACTGCCTATCTGACCTCCACAACCCAGTTAGTACTGGGTAATACGTCTGTCAGACAAATATTAATTTAATAACTTATGGAACAAAAAATGTGAATATTATCTAATGTATTCTTGTCGGTATCAAGGTGCATCTTTTTAAGGCTGACTGTACCAATTTAAAAAGTTATTCAATTTTTTGTGTCGGGCAGAGATCAGCTGAAACGTAAAGAAGTGACGTAAAGAATACTTCTTCTATCAACTATCATCATCTGCCCAGCCTTTTCCCAAACTATGTTGGGGTCGGCTTCCAGTCTAACCGGATGCAGCTGAATACCAGTATTTTACATGTAGCGACTGCCTATCTAACCTCCACAACCCAGCAACTGGATAATACGATACCCTTTGGTAAGACTGGATGTCAGACTTTTGGCTTCTGACTACTCTAACGACTGTCGATGATCTACAAATGACAGCCGGGACCAACGGCTTAACGTGCTTTCCGAGGCACGGAGGAAACTCGGTATGTAATAATTATGGTCAACCATCCACGGACCAACCTCGGCAAGCACGGCTTAACCTTAAAGATTGACCCGTGCAGCTTTTGCCACGAGCTCCTCAGCCTCTTCAATCTCAGTCTTCTATCTACTATATTCTATACCAAAAATTCCCTGCCTCCCTTTCTTCCATTTCTCAGCGCGCACATCCATTCTCTTTTAACGACTATTACTTAATGTAAGTTGCGACTACTTAAGCACTCCGATCTTTAAACTTAACACCCAAACGTCTGCAGTAGCTGTGCACCTGCTGGGAACTACTTTACTAAGTTTTGTTTAAGTTAGAACTTGAGTATATGGACTGTGGAGGCTTTGAACTGAGCGAATGCGAAATGTGAAAACTTAATAATTTTGTTTAAATTACTAAGGACATATTATGTGCATCATGAGAGCGGCGATGGCCCATTCGTGGCAGCCCCGTCTTACGAGCAGTAAGCCGTGGGATCGAACCCAGGCAGGCGCATTACTTTGTGTAATTTATTTCATCACCGCTGCCCTCCAAAATGGTGAAGGAAAACAACGTGAGGAAACCGGAATGTCCCAGAATTAAAAATTCGAAGACATGTGACATCTACCAACCCGCACTGGGCCTGCGTGGTGGATTACAGCCCACTCCCTTCTCATAGTGAGGAGGCCCTTGTACTAGTAGTGGGAACATTATAGGCTGATGATGTGCATCTAGATGGCTACTATCTAGTCGAGCAATCCTTGAAGCGGGACAGATTTCATAACATAAATCGATTTTGTGACTACCGACTAACTATGGACGGGGAACGCTGTCTAGGGTTAGTTGGTCTATGTGACGTTTCAGGTTTATTTTTCTTTTTTTTTTCTTTTCTCGCATTTTCTGGATACGTCCGTTTCCTTATTTCTCATAAATTTCATGTTATTCCGTGGACAATAGTGTGGGTTATGCGTTTTTTTTTTACTATTAGGCTTAAACTTTATATTAACATTGTAACGTGTAACTGTTTTTTGTCCCAAATAAATAAAATAAAAATAATATAAAATAAAATAACTACACGCCTGTATTCCCCAAAGGGTCAGTCAGAGATGTACTTAATATTACACTAGAATATCGCCAGTTATGTTTAAGTCCAATGTAATAAGGGGCGAGCCTATTGCAATCAAACGGGAATAAATCCAGACTCCGTGGCTACTACTGAGAAATTCTTAAAGAAAAAACCCAAAAATATTTTATCCGATCTGGGAATTAAACCCAGGATATCATGCTCAGCAGTCCTCTTGCGAATGATAGACTAATGAAGCAGTCAGCAAAACAAAGTGTGTGTGAAATCATTTTTTTTTTTTTTTTAAACTTTGGCCCACACTAGGAATTTCTCCTGTATCGTGGGTGCGTTCACAAACATATAAACTCACATACACAAACAGCCAGACCCGAAACAACTATCTGTAGGCCATACAAATATTTGTTCCGTGCGCAGTAGCGCAGTCGAACGCTCAACCACTGCGCCAACCGTGTCGTCAAACATTATCATTCATTTATCAGTATTTATTATTTATTTTGCATTTATTATCATTTAGCAACATTTTTCATTGCTGCTCCGCATAATTAGTCGTAGCGTGATGAAATATAGCTTATAGCCTTTCTCGATCAATAGGCTATCTAACACTGAAAGAATTTTTCAAATCGGATCAATATCTCCTGAGATTAGCGCGTTCAAAGCAAACAAACAAACTCTTAAGCTTTATAAATTTAGTATTGAAAGAATTTTTCAAATCGGATCTGTAGTTCCTGAGATAAGCGCGTTCAAGCAAACAAACAAACAAACTCTTCAGTTTTATAACAATAAAGCTTTATAATAATAGGCATACATGGGCACTTATGAAACGTCGACAAAAGGTGCACGGTTCGGGTTGGTCGTTTCCTATGGAGAAGAACCGACAAGAAACTCCATGGTTACTCTTTTAAAATCATTTGGTTTTACAATATTTAAATGTTACAGCGTTAGTACTAAAGTATGGGAGGAAAGCGTAGGCCCGACAATAAGTCGTTGCTTACTAGGTACAACGGGTAGAACAAGACAAAAAAAAAAAAGAGAATTTATAAGCCTAGATAATGTTAGCTAAGTTGAAAACTAGAGGTGTTCATAAGAATTAACAACTTTCAATTTGGTAATCAGGACGGACAATGAAAGCGAGCTTTTTTTGAGTAAAATATATTTTACAGAGAATACGAACTCCAAACTCCTTCATAATCTGCCCAGTCTTTTCCCAATTAAGTTGCGGTCGGCTCCCAGTCTAACCAGATGCAGCTGAATACCAGTATTTTTCATGGAGCGACTGCTTATCTGAACTCCACACCCCAGTGAGTACTGGGTAATACGAAACCCCCAGGTAAGAACCAGATGTACCACTTTCTGGCCTCTGACTAAACAACTTAACGACTGTCAAAGATATACAAATGACATTGCAACGGGGCAGTATAACGTGCTATTCGAGGTACAGAATCTCTAAACTCCTTCCACTCATCTAAAATACTAGTTTATTTGGATGAATACAAAACATTCATTAACAATCAGACATCAAATTTGCATACGCGATCGTAGTTTAAAAATACAGAGCTCGAATATTTTACAGTTACTCCAAAACTTCTTTTTTATCAAATTACGCAACAATTTTCACAGCTCACTTTTATTAAAAACAATATTTCTCCACTTTTTAACAGCTCAGTTACGTTACAAAATAGTTATAAACACAAAGGAACTAATCACATATTTATATAGGTTAGACACTTTAATTATAATATTTGGCAACTTTATTACCCTTTTTACCCAACTGCGCGACAATTAAGACAGGGTTATGATTTTCCCTTCCATAATTAATTGACTAAACCAATCATTTTCAAAGTTACGAGCCAAGTTTTTTCCCTTTAACTCATCTTTATAACACTTTAAAATACCCTGTTTTTAGTGCAAGAATTATGAGCTAATATTTACTATGCATGATGCTGTCATTTATTTTATGAAACTTGCCTTGGCCTCGGTTGCCAAGTTTTTTACAGGATTAATTTTGGACTTGGCCAGCTTAAATTGGGGCAAGTATTAAGCCGTTCGCACACGGTGAGTTTTTGTAGCGAAGCTGTCGCGCGTTTCGCCAACACGTGACCGTGCTATCACGGGTTATTCGCTTTAAACGCGCGACAAAATTGATACAAAAGCGCGTCAGCATGGCTAATGTATCAATGCAAACGCTATTGAACTAGTGACTATATATGATGACATCGGGGCAACGACGAGGAGGAAAAGTGGCCTGTATTTGCTTCGCGATAGCACCGCATTTACCACCGGAGGTCTTACACTCAAAGCACCCCAGGATAGTCCAGTTAAGCAGAAGCCAGCCAGCCAGGTAGACATGTGATAGCCGATTAACAGCAAAAAAAAACCACGCAAAATTAGCGAGTGGAAGTAACGACACTATTAGTGTCACGGCCATTTTTCGTTAAGTACTGCATCGCTGCGAATGGTCGCGGTGTGTGAAGGACCTTAAGGCTGAAATATCGTACTATAGAAGGAAATGTTTTACGAAGTGATGTAAAAAGGAACCGTGGACATCTGGCGAGATGTCAAAGTTAGTGATGTTAGCTTTTCTTATTGTAGGTTTTGGGCGGTTTTCTTAAGAAATTCTTGATGTTTTCAGTGTGATTCTTGTTCGTTAATTTTTGATGATTTTTGTGTTGGGATTATGTAAGAAATTTTGTCTTTTTTATCCCTGGTAATTCAACCTTTCTTTTCTTTGTTAGTTTAAAGTTTCTGTTTTTTTTTTAATGCAGAGGCCTCTGGACAGACTCGTGTCGATAACGAAAGGTAACGCTTTGGCCCAGCAGTTTGATATTAATACTCGTAAATAACCGAATAAAGTGTTAGATATAAAACGGTTCAAACATGGAACCTCATTTAATTTTATTTATTTATTTATTTAATTTGGCTCTACAACAATGAGTACACTATACGCATTAGAAAAACACATTACCAACTTAAATCTAAGTGCGCCATCACTTAAAGAAGAGCACTACATGCACTGTTATATGCGCCTACAGCTAACAGCTACTAAGATAACAACAAAAAAAGAGGAAAAGAATGAATAAAAATAAACGAAAAGAAGCATACCTATACTTAATTATTACACGAATTACAATTTAAGATTTTCTTGAGAGCAGGCACAGATGTGTGACATAGGTTGATATCTTCATCATGCTCTTTCAACCAATCCTTGGTTCGGATTAAATATGATTAAATGATGTTCTCAGGAACATAATCGATCTTTGAGCTCGACCTCGTGGCTAAATAATAACAGCCGCTCGGGTCGATCTTCAGGTTAAACCGATCTTGCCTAGTTTGGTCCGTGACTTGGTGACCACCCATTGTATACCGAGTTTCCTCCGTGCCTCTGAAAGCACGTTAAGCTGTTGGTCCCGGCCTGAAAGCCTGACTACCAGTTTTATCAAGAAGTATCAATCAAAAAAAAATTTTTTATTATTTATTTATCGCTTTACCTAGTACTAACTGGGTTGTGGAGGTCAGATAGGCAGTCACTCCATGTACAAGGAGTTGTTTTGCATCCTCGTCAAAATTCAGGATGTTGTCACAAAATTCAAATTCATTTATTGTTTGTCACAGGTGAAATATAGGTTCTTATAGTTATTACATAAAGCTCGCTGTAACATACCCATGAGGTGTACAATATTTATTGTTGGTTTTTATCTATTTAACATTATTCAGTATTCATCCTAAGTCAACGACCACTATTATCATGCATTTACAAATTAAATAATACACTGATTTCATAAAACTTAAATTATTAATTGATTTCATTCGGATTAAATTATTCATTGGTGTCAATCAAAAGACATAATTAATCAATATAAATTACGGAACCTTGTAAGTCTTAGAAAACACTGTTTTTTTTTTGTTGTTTAAATTTGTCTGAATAACCCCCTGAACGTGGTTTAGTCCCATAAGAAATTATTGAATAAAAGTTTAAGATTTTTTGTATGTGTGTAAGCGAGGTTATAAGGTGAGGATCAGACGATCCGCGTTTAAAACATGGTTGGTTCACACTTACCGATTTCCCTAAAATAAATATAAAAAATACCTAAGTACCCATTTTATTATTGATTCGGGACGAGAATTATAAGCATAGTTATCTCCTTGATTTTGACAAGAATGCAAAACAACACCTTGTATAATACTGGTATTAGTATTCAGCTGCATCCGGAAGATAAGATTGGAAGCCAACTCCACGCAGATAAGCCAAAACCACTACCGCAGTCTCAACCGAAGTCTTCAAGATCTAACATTTAAACTTTTAACTATGCTTAGAATGGGGATGGTGACTCATTTTTTTTTATTTGTCTATCGGGTAGATAGATTATTAAAAAGTATTTGACACGTATTTTTTCTTTTTTCACGTAATCGTAAAATTACGGAGATATTTTGAGTTGAAATGGCGCATGACGAATGGGCTTAGTACATTTTATACCTTGTTCTGACGTAGTTAGCCCCCACTCTCCAACTTTAATGCGTTTTAACTAAGTATTTTTTTGTTATCTTGATAAAACAAAAAATACGTATCTAATATTTTTGTATTACCTGATTGACGGACAAAATAGAATTTCGTTTTCTTTACCCAGTCATCATCCCTCGATTTGACCTACTAAGGAATTGACCTCAAATCAGTAAAGTTCAACGAACCTCCACTTAACAAAGTTTATAATAAAAACGGGAACCCAATTTTTCAGCCTTACCTCTTGAATATAAATCGCTTCTAATTTAATAAGAAACACAAGTCTGAACAGGTTCATGATATTAATTGCGAAGTTAATTAGGAAGACGGTTTATCTCGTAAGCCTATAGAAAAATAAATCTTCTTAATAGACTGACATGGTATGAAGATATTTCACGACGGAATTACTTCAGAAAGAGGCACATAACATACATTTCTTAAGGTAAGTACTAAGAATTATTTGCGACTAACGAAGAAATGAAAAATAAAAGCAGCGGTGGCCCTGTATTGGTAGCCTCGACTTACGAGCAGTAAGCCGTGGGTTGGAACCCAGGCAGGCGCATTACTTTGTGTAATTTATATCATCACCGCTGCTCTCAAAAACGGTGAAGGAAAACATCGTGAGAAAACCAGTATGTCCGAGAACTAAAAATTCGAAGACATGTGACATCTACCAACCCGCACTGGGCCCGCGTGGTGGATTACAGCCCACTCCCTCTCATACAGAGGAGGCCTGTGCCCCAGCAGTGGGAACATTATAGGCTGATGATGATGATGAACGAAGAAATTGAAAATAGAAGGTGTAAACCGGCCTTTCATCAAACTGGCAACCAAGCATTCTGTACATCAAATTAAGTTACCCTATGCAAAAATTGATGCTCGGAAAATACTTTTACTTTTTTTGGGGTGAAACGGGTTGCGGTCAATCTCAATATAACGCACTCAAAATATTGTGCTTATGGATGCATTGAATAGTAAGTACAGAGAATGATATTAAAAACTAGCAAGTGTTAAAAAAATATAGTGTTCTTGTTGAAAAAGGAAAGAACTTTGACGTCCAATCCATACTATTTTATATAATCCATACTTCCATACTAATATTATAAATGCGAAAGTCACTCTGTTTGTTTGTATGTTTGTTTGTTACCTTTTCACGACTAAACGGCTGATCGGATCTTAATGAAATTTGGCAAGAAGATAGATTTCAACCTGGAGAAGGACATAGGCTATATATCATCACGCTACAACCAATAGGAGCGGAGCAGCAATGAAACATGTTGCTAAAACGGGGAAAATGTGACGCAAACGAAGTTGCGCGGGACAGCATATTATAAATGCGAAAGTAACTCTGTTTGTTTGTTACCTTTTCACGACTAAAGGGCTTATTAGATCGTTATAAAATTTGGCAAGAAGATAGAGTATGTCTTCGAGAAGGACATAGGCTACTTTTTATTCCTGAATTAAACTTCAAAATTTCCGCGCGAACGAAGTCGCGAGCAGAAGCTTGTATTTCATAAATATATCAAAGTTCCCAAAATTTTCTGTAATTAAATTGTTCTTAAACCTCTATAGAACTACAAATTATTTGAACCAACAAAAAATATCAACGGCTGTCATATACTGAATTCTGGGTAACAGCTTATTCCATATATGCTGTTTTCGACAAAACTGTACACGCTGTATTTCTCTGTATATTTCTTTGTAGTTAACAACTGAATCAGTATGTCGCTTAGTTGCAATAACCTGCTTCTAGTTTATTTTAAATAGAAAGGATAAAGTCCGGTTACAAGTTGCAGCTGCAGCGAAACAAGTTCGGTTTAAGCAATACCTTACAATTTTAGTTCAGTCGCCGTTAACTATGATTTGTGAGTTCAGTAGAAAGTACAAACGACGAAATAGTTATCTATTACGTCAAAATAGTACCTACTACTTTTTACTTTTTTTTAGTAACAATTTTTTTGACAAAATGAAATTCTGTCAATGAGGATGGAACGAATTTTGTGTTCATCATCTATGTATAAAATTGAAGCGTCTGTTTTTAATTAAAAATAATCAGCTTTTTATTGAATGCCTATGAAAGTATAAAAGGTACCTACATATAAAAAAAAAGAAAATTGTTTTATTCTGTCTATTTGTTCCGGCTAATCTCCGATTTTGGGTCTTTTACTGTTAGATAGCTGTAGTTATAAAAAATAGCTTAGAGATTACCAGATAAAGGATTAGGGCTCTTTGCAAAGAAATAAAACCAAATATAATAAACTTGTAATATTATTTACAAAATCCGATACTATAAGAATTTTACGCGGACGAAAGTCGCGGGGCACAGCTGGTTAATAACACTTGAGAAAACCCTAAATGTTCTAAATCCATACTAATATTATAAATCCGTAAGTCTCACTCTGTTTGTTTGTTTTTGAAAGTCACTCTGTTTGTTTGTTTGTTTGTTACCTTTTCACGACTAAACGGCTGATCGGATCTTAATGAAATTTGGCAAGAAGATAGATTTCAATCTGGGAAAGGACATAGGCTATATATCATCACGCTATAACGAATAGGAGCGGAGCAGCAATGAAAAATGTTGCGAAAACGGGGTAAATGTGACGCAGACGAAGTTGCGCGGGACAGCTAGTAATAAATAAAGTTAAAATCTAAAACCCACTGACTAGGTAGTCAGTGGGTATTTGATCAGGATCAGGTGATAAGTCGTCTGAGATCTACAAATGACAGGCGGGACCAACGGCTTAACGTGCTTTCCGAGGCACGGAGGAAACTCGGTATGTTAAGGGTGGTCACCCATCCATGGACCCAACCCAGGTAAGCGCAGCTGCACCTAAAGGTCGATTTGAGTGACTGTTATAAATTAGCCACGGGGAGCTCTTTCTATCAAATTTACTATAGCATAACATCTATTCTATACATGCAAATAAATAAATTGAAGTTTCTGTTTGTAATATTAAAATTACCGCTTTTTACTACATGCATATGAATGTATATACGGTACATATTATTATTACATTTTTTTTTTCAATTTTTGTCTGTCTGTCTGTCTGTTTGTTTGTTCCGGCTAATCTCTGGAATGGCTGGACCAATTTTGAAGGGACTTTCACGGGCAGATAGCTGATGTAATAAGGAGTAACTTAGACTACTTCATAAATTCCACGCGGTTGAAGTCGCGGGCACAGCTAGTCTAATATATAAAATTCTGGTGTTTGTTACCAAACTCCTCCGAAACGGCTAAACCAATTTGTATGAAATTTCGTGTGCGACTGATAATCGGCCACATCTATTTTTCATACCCCTAAAACCCAACAAAATTTCCACAACACACTTGCACACCACTTGTCTTCAATTTAAACAGCAGAATTACTAGTTTTATTTTGGTTAAATATTTAACAATAAATTCGGGTTAAACATTGGTTTCCAATACCATAGCAGTCTCATTTAATTACGATTTGTGTGCGAGGAATGAGGCGAATTAAAGAACAGAATAGAAGTTACCACCCCGCATTTACAGTCGACCACTTTTCGACCTTATTACTGAGGACATAAGGGTGAACCAATAGTACTTACTTTCTTTTGTTTAAATTGGTTTCCCCGATTTATGCACCTGCTAGAATTACTGCACTGGTTCGACATCAGCTCACCTCATTTTACGAGCTGATCCTGAGCTGAGACAATGTGATGGTGCTTAAGCCTTAATTTTTTTAAAGTAGATGTATGTTATATTGTGTGCTTTTGTTTTTATTATTTTCTCTATTATTTTAGTTATAATTTCAAACCAAGTATGTATAGTGCTTTTAAAACTTTAATTAAAGCGATGTGTTTTCATGGTTCCGTACCCAAAGGGTCAAACGGGACCCTATTACAGAGAATTCGCTGTCCGTCCGTCCATCTGTCACCAGGCTGTATCTCATGAACCGTGATAGTTAGCCAGTTGAAATATCTACAGATTATGTATTTCTGTTGCCGCTATAACAACAAATACTAAAAACAGAATAAAATAAATATTTAAGGGGGCTCCCATACAAAAAAGTTGCTCGTTTTTATAAATAATGGTACGGAACCCTTCGTGCGCGAGTCCGACTCGCACTTGGCCGGTTTTTTGTTTCCGTGCTCACACCACAAATTTGTATTTTATGTCTATACGTGAGGTTTTGTAATCGACTCTCTGGTGGCTATTGTTCCCTTTCTTGTTTGTTTTTATTAGCTGTAAGTCCTCAATGTTCTAAATAAATAAATAAATAAGTTTGCATTACACTATGGAGTTTAACAACCCGAGATATTTTATTAAAAGTACACTAACAGGTAAAATTTGTAAGTGTAAATATCTGAAAACATAAAACTGATAAAAAAAAATCTTAAACTGATGAAAAGCCACGTCATTGCCAAATGCCACAAAATTCACGCGGACGAAGAAACTAGTAAATTACATTAATTAACTGACAACAAATATCAAAGGATTGAATTCAATTGAATTGGAACATTTACTGGCTCTTTTGAACTGATATAAAATTGGTTAGTTAGCTAGTAATTGAGTTATACATTAAAAACCAACGAAATACTCTACCTAGGAGACGATCAGACAAGATGTTTAAATATTAATCTGCTTAGCATTTCCGACTGCCTATCTGACCTCCATAACAATGTTTCTACCCCCAAATGTTAATAGGGGATAATCCATTTTTTTTTTCTTTGTCCGTCGGGTAGCTTATTGAAAAGTATTGGACACGTATTTCTTCTTTTTTCACATGGTCATAAAATTACGGAGATATATTGAGTTGAAATAGCGCATGACGTCACATGTAGGTAAGTTTTATACCTACATGTGACGTAGTAAGCCCCCACTCTCCAACTTTAATGAGTTTTAACTAAGTAATTTTTTGATATTTTGATAAAACAAAAAATACGTGTCTAATATTTTTGTATTACCTGTCTGACGGACAAAATAGAATGTCGTTTTCTTTACCCAGTCCGCACCCCTATTGTAGAGAAAATAATATGGTCGTCATGCTCGACGTTGTAAACTATGTCGACTGAAGAATAGAAACATTTCTTTTCTACATTCTTAATATCGCCATGCATAGGACGCCGGACGATAGAAATATCTGTCATAATGTCGATTGTTCCGTAGACATAGCCCGTTTCTACGGCGGTCATGCTAGGCCGGCTGTAGCGTAACTCGTGGTCACAAACCTGTAAACAGGGGGGTACTTGGTCATTGAATACTTGGCTTGTGGATCTTTTGTTGACCAATTATTATAAGTATAATACCTTCACATGATATTAACCTATATTTATCTATTGTAAACATAATTTAATTTAGTCTAGCCAAATCGTTTATTTTTTTTCGCACTTAATATAATATTAGTACCTATTATAATATTTTTCATTGAGGTATTCCACGAAGCACACCCAAACGAAGCACACCCAGACGAAGCACACCTAAAGTATTCCACTTAGCACACCCGTAGGTGGGCTTCAAATATTTTTTTTAAATTAAATAATTTCCTATTCCACGAAGCACACCTACGAATATCACTTGCATAGTGCGGAGACTAAGAAATAAAAATATCGATAGAAGAAAATATATATTATTTACAAGACAATTGTTTCTCCGAGGCTATCGATGCTTGGAAACTCGCTTGCCGTAATACTGAAAAACCCGACAATCCATTATCCCAGAGACGGTGGGACGAGCCGCTCTGCAGAATAGTTCAGGACAATTTACTCAACACGTCCGCTACTACTGCTGAGCGTGCGCGACTGCTGGCTGTGGGTGAGTGGGAGTCGGGTCTTTGGCTTCTCGCACTGCCATCGTCGAGCATAGGCACTTTGTTCGACGACACGACCTTCCGCCTCGCTGCTTCTTTACGTCTTGGTGCCGCCTGCTGCTCTCCTCATCGCTGCCACTGTGGTGAAGCTGTCAACAGCCTGTCATGCAACCGAAGTGCGGGACGTTTTGCGCGGCACGCGAACATAAATGACATCATCCATCGAGCTCTTGTTACCGTCGGCGTTACAGCTATCTTAGAACCCAATGGCTTGGCACGCGACGATGGCAAAAGACCGGACGGCATGTCTTTGTTTCCTTGGAAGATGGGTTGGCCTTTAGTGTGGGACGCAACTTGCGTCGATACTCTTGCGCCATCACATCTTCCAAGCTCATCGTGCTGTACAGGCGCTGCCGCCGCGGCTGCGGAGAACCTCAAGCGGCGTAAATATAGTAACCTTTGTGGTAACTATATTTTTGAGCCGTTTGGGGTTGAAACTCTGGGGCCGTGGGGTCCGAGTGCTCACAGCCTTTTCAAGGAAATATCTAAACGCCTAGTTGACACTTCCCGTGACCCAAGGGCTGGGTTCAACTTTGGCCAGAGGCTAAGTATTGCTATAATACAACGTGGCAACGCCGCCAGTCTCTTGGGCACGTTACCAGTTGACAGCGTTGAGGAGGAGTTTTTTGACGCCCTTTTATAATTTGTTGTTATTTTAGTCATCTAGTTTTACAAGACTTACTTAAATATCTAACATCTTTCAGTTTCATTATAATAATGTTATACAATACTTGTAATTTTCATAATGTTCATATATTAATCCCATAGATAAGACGTAAAACAGGTAGCTAACTATAAGAAAACTTCAACATCTCTATGGAGATCTATATTTACAATGTTTTTGATATTTTTCCAAGTTTTTATTGCAATAATGAAACAATCTGTGATTTTTTATGTTAAAGTAGAATATTTTTATTATTCACTAAACAGGTAGCTATAAGAAAACTTTAACATAGATCTCTATGTAAAACAATATTTACAATGTTTTTGATATTTCTCCAAGTTTTTATTGCAATTATGAAACAATCTGTGATTTTAAATAGTAAGATTACAAAAATGACAAATATTGTGTCACATTATTATAATGAAACTGAATGATGTTAGAAAAAGTTAGTCTTTTAAATAATAAATATTTTCTTCTATCGACATTTTTAATTCTTAGTCCCCGCACTATGCGAGTGATATTCGTAGGTGTGCTTCGTGGAATAGGAAATTAATTATTTAAAAAAAATATTTGAAGCCCACCTACGGGTGTGCTAAGTGGAATACTTTAGGTGTGCTTCGTCTGGGTGTGCTTCATTTGGGTGTGCTTCGTGGAATACCTCTTTTCATTTATACACTATACATTTATAACCTAATAAATGCTCAAGTAATCATACACTCACCAAAGAACAAGAAAGTTTACAATACAGTAAACTAAACTTACTGTAGAACACAAAATTTAAGTTGAGGGTATACTTACATAAATTCGCTCCGCGTATAAATAATTCTTTCACTTTCACACACAACACCAATTTATCTCGTCTGCTCGATGTCCGTATGTCACTACAGGGATCCAGCAGAATATCAGCGTCAGGTGCATGCCTGACACATGCTGAGCTGGACTCCCATTTGGTGCAACCTTGAGACGCACACCGCACCTTGTATACTCGTTATTTTATTTGATGGTCATGGTGTTACTATAACTGTTTCGTAAATATGTTTTTTTTTCTTTTTGTATATTGGCGCCTTGTTTTTATATAGGTATATTTACGTAATCTGTGTCATTTAATTGTGCTTCTGTGTGTTGTGCTATGTCTTTTGTGTACACTGAATAAATGAATTATCTATCTATCTATCTATTTACAACCCAGTTAGTACTAGGTACTACGATACCCCTTGGTTAAAACAGGTTGTCAGACTTTCGGGCCACTAGTAACGACTGTCAAAGATCTACAAATCCACCGTAACTAACTGGTTAACCTGCTTTCCGAGGTACGGAGGAAACTCGGTATGTAATGGGTGGTCACCCATTCACAGACCAACCTAGGCAAGCGCGGGTGAAGACGAAAATTGCCTCCAGCGGCTTTTATTATTGGGAACTATATTTTCTATCACCAAAATTTATATTTGTCATCAAGTTGTATCACCTAATAAATAGGTCTATCGCCACGAAATATTTTCGTTCTCAGATAAACAAAAAGTGTTCCCAGGTATGAATTATCAGTAAAATAAGAGATCGATAACCAATAAAACTATATTGCATTACATGAATATAAACTTCGTTCTTATAATAACAGTTTTGTTACTTAAATAATAGCTCTGTGCTCAGAATGGTAGATCTGTCACCAAATAAATAGATCAGTTCCTTAGAGACATAGGGCACATCAACTCGGACAGGTTAGGTTCGAAGGGGATGGCAGGGTCTAGTGAGCGAGCGGAGCGAGCGAACTAAGACCCCGACATCCCCTTCGTGTTAGGTTACTTTAAACCCTGCAGAGAGAAATAGGAGCCCCGCGTAGCGGGGCTCCGTCGACTACTATTTGAACTTAATACAATTTTCTAGTAACATAATATGATTTATTGGTGATCTCTTTAAATTAGTTTGCTTAAATACTTATTAGGACACACCTATTATAATACGTACAAAAACATTTATTTGGTACTAGACCTTATATCTCAGGATTTTAGGTGATTTATTGTGGAACTGATTTTGCATTGTTTGGTGACTACATTTTGGTGACAGATCTACTATTTTGAGGACAAACCCTATTATTTAAGAAACACAAAACTAATTAAATTGGTGATAGCTTAAATGATACCCTTTATTATTTAGCCTCGTTTTTTTTTCCTTTTTCAACAAGTACAAGAACAATAATAATTGGAACGAAGTTCCTTATCGCGCGTTGTGAAAGGGGGCTAGACGAAAAAAAATCTTACGAAAAGTTGTCACGACACTTTTTTCTATAGTAAGCTATTGTAAGCTTTATTTCTTTAAGATAAAGTTGAAATTTCCTTAAATTACGTACAATTGGGGTGTGTATGTGAGTAAGGATAGATATGATTATTATTTTGAGTGAACGAACTACAAAGTACAAATTCGGTTGTGCAGTTAAGTAAGACGTATTGCTTCGAATTAAGGATTAATCTTCCTTAAATTAAATATTTTATTTTTCGCACACTAACATCTAAAATGTATTGATATTATGTACATGAAAGGAACTTCGTTCCATCCGGGTGTCCCTTGACACCTCTCAAGTTTTTTATGTAATAATAAATAATTAAACATTCCGCGAAACCAATCATTTCAAAACATAATAATGCCAAAACATAATTACTTCCACGTTTTCTTGTAAAACTTCCTTCTACCTTATACTATCGCTCGTTTCAGAACTGAAAAGTTTCCCATACTTCTGATTCCAAGCGTCGAAGCACCTGAAATGAATCCAACTTTTCTAATTTTCCTGCAACTTATAAATTCCGATTGCGAGAAGGTATGTGTCGATGATTAAAGCGAATGGATCGAGTTTGGGTAGCTGAAATATGTAATTTGATTGCAAAGCCTTGCCTAGTGTTTTTGAAGCTTTAGAAATTAAAAAAAAAAAAAACTGGACGAGAGCGAGTTGAACTCGCCCACCGAGGGTTCCGTACAAAGTTACTTTTGTTAAGCGCGATAATTAAATCATAAAAAAATATATTTTGAAAATATTATTTGATTATTTTTGATTTAATATTACAAATGTATAGTTTTCAGATTTTTCATGTACTTGTAGACGATATTACTTGCCAAATTTCATAGTTCTAGGTCAACATGAATAACCCTACACATTTTGATTCCCTTGTGAGTGTCGGAATATAAGTTTTTTGTGGCATAAACGGGACTTAGGTGACAACTCATCCGCAAAATATCTCATCCGCGGATGAAACGTCACCCTTTTAAAATTTTAAGGCGACGAATCATCCGTAAGTTCGGATGAGTCGTCTTATAGTTAATATTGATGTGGTCATATCGGCCAAATAGACAACCAAACATTTGTGTATAGGAGGCCGTATCTTTTTTTTACGTTAACTGAGAAGTACATGTTTGGTTTTAATTTTAACTTGATACCTCCACGGGTTCTCGAGATGATGGATCTTGACAGACATCAAAGTCATCCTATAACGGCTCCGTTTTTTCCAGAATGTCATTCTATCTGGCTAACCTCTACGATGGGAAAATACATAAATAACGGAGAGTTAAAACATGAAAAAGACACACAGATAATAAAAAAGTAAAGCTACAAGAAAAGAACATCCAGTGCCAACAGAAACAAGCTAATAGTAACAAACTACACAGCTAAGCAACACACATTAAACAAAATTAAAAGCACAAATGTAACGCCTCGGTACCACCGTATTCTCTACGTCTCCCATTTTAGCGGAAAACTAGTTTAATTGGTTAATCCCATTAAGGTGTATCGCGTTAGATACCGTCTGAGGTTTCAATTAGATGTGTTGAACATTGTACTGGCACGGAGTAGATAAAGTACAGAAGGATAAGTTCATACATACATAAATTCACGCTTCTTTCCCAGAAACTATATAAATACTCAGGAATAATAGCCTTACATACTCATCCTGAAGAACCTCACCAATAATATGTAGACTATATTCATTGCGTCAGTGTGACTTGGGTCTAGGCACAAGCACGTGCGTTACTTGTTTTTTTTTTTAATGCGAGTAACGTTGCGGTAAGTTGCAGCTTGCTGAAAACCTCGGCTGTTTTTTTGTTTTTTTGCCGCGATTGCTGTCACATGACGCGCAGCTTGTGGCCAAGAGTATAACTTGAATACTCGAGAAAAAGAAGAACTGTAGGAACTTTAGAATCTACCGCTTTTTACCAACTATGTTGGGGTTTGTTTCCAGTTTAAAGTAAGAAGTATTTTCGTAATGACATCCTTTTTTTGAGCGCTCTTAGTTTGCTATCAAGCGAATCCTTCCTATGTCAAATGAATGCCAGTCGCAAGTCGTGAAATCGCATGACGATCAACTTTTTATAGAAAGGTTGTGGTTTGTTCAGCATATTGAAGTGTATTTGAGATTGTTGCTTTCTAGAAGTGACATTTCGTTGATCTATTTTTGAAGGGAAAACTTTTTTAGCCACTTTGAGCGATTTTTGGTAGGGGAAATATCTTTGGGTTTGCGTCACCGATAACCTCGACACGCTCGTGACGTATTGCGCCAGACTAGAAACGCGACGCGGTATTGCAGCCTGATATTTTGTATTGAGCTTGTGTAGCCCATCATGTCTGATTAATTAATAAACTGTATAAAATATATAATTATTGCTCCGAGTGCCAATAGATGTGAAAACAACACTAATGTTAATAATTTCAATTAACAAATTATAAAATTTAAATGATTCTGACTAAAATTGATTTAAAAATTATAAAAAGAACACAGTAATTCCATTGTTTTGAGTCACTGTCACTTCTGCGAGCAGTTCTTATTTTAGCGTCAATCAGCCATTGAGCCAAAATGTCTCAAATCATAATAACATCGGTTAATACGTGTGCACGTATTTACTGTAACAATTTATGGATTAGTTCCTCTTTATATAAAGTGTTGCATGGAGCTGGCATTCTGTTTCTAACTATTCTGTGTTACTAGTATGTGAAATCTAGTCCTTAATTATTATATTAATTGTTACAAGATTCCAGTGTGTCATTGAGTTTGATTGTGTGGTTAAAGTTTGGCGATATTAAGTTCAATGTGTAGTACTTCAGGTTATTCTGGGTTCAGTATTATTGTTAGTTCTTACCTATCAGTATTTAACTTACGCAGACTTAGGAATACTGCTTGTAATTTCTAAACTTTTAACGTGCATTCCCGCTTGCTTTGGAGGACAAGGAACTCGTGCCTAAATAATATCAGCCGCTAGCGTAATTTTTTACGTTAAGCCGTACTTACATGAGTTGGTCCGCGGATATGTAACCTGTCAACTAGCTCTTTGTCATTGGTTGAAAATTTGTTTATGTTATTTTACATTTCAGAATAGCTCGACCTTTTATTGGTCAGAATTGGACCTAGCTATGGTTACGCTATCTAAAATGAGCTTTGGTGGACCTTTCCCATTCACAAAGTTATACTGTGCTTCAGGTACCTACAAAACTATTTTCTCATAAACAATCTCATGTTTCCTTGACATTCTGGATCTAGCTGTTTGTGTATGTGAGTTAAATTTAAATGTTTGTAAACGCACCCACGATACAGGAGAAATTCCTAGAAGGGGGCAACGTTTTTAGAAAAAATATAAATGTAATTAAAAATATATTCACTTACTTAGTTTGAATAGTCGAAAATAATAATCATTTCAGATTTATTGTTTGTCCTCTGTTACGTAATGAGATTCTGCTAAACTACACATGTATTCTCATGGACAAAAAGTTTATAAACCCAAGCTTTGCAATGATAAAATAATATTACTTTCAAGGTTTAATATTTCTTTCTTTTACCCACAAAATTTTCGATGCCAACGCTCTTCACCACTAAATGATCTTAGTTAATTTTCCATTCCATTTAGCACTTACGGTGCTATTAATGTAAACGCACTTAATGTTGCCAACGGTAAAATTACTCTGCTGCTCAAAGAAATTAAATGATAACTAGGTTGTAGGCGATGAATATTAATGAAGGTTATTTTTAACAGCAAAGGAAGATGTTCCAGACCGACGGTCTCGTATTTAAACTATAAAGAATCCGAAATGAACCACTAAAAAAAAACTCTTAACTAAACTTATATTAATGGAAAAAAAAATCTTAAAAAAAAGTTCTCTGTTCCATTTCGGGGTCGAGCAAAGTGTTATTCGGGTTTTTCCACCAGAAATTTCCGGAGCTGTTTTTTTGCATCCTCGTCAAATTCAATAAGGTAACTATGCTAATGATTCGACCCGAATCAATAATAAACTGGGTAGCAAATTTTTTTTTTCTTATTTTCGACAATCGGAAACGTGAACCACGCGTGTTTTAAACGTGGCCCGTCTGATCCTAGCCCTATAACCGCAATTTTATACATACATACAATCTGATACGTTTATATGATAATTTTTTATTCCTCAAACCAACGTAACGTAATTTTAATTGATTATTTATACCTTTTGTGACAGACTCTATATTAAAGAGATTTAAAGTGATCGATATACTGACACTGCCTTCACTTTATATCCTAGAATGTATTTTATATGTCCGCAAAAACCGAGGGCTTTTCAAAATTAGAAGCGACTTCCATAATAATAATATAAACACGCGCAGTAAACACGAAATTGTTATACCTAAATTTAGATTAACAAAAACTAGCAAGTCATTTCTTATAAACAGTATACGCTTTTATAATAAGCTGCCAAAGTCAGTTACAGAACTGACCGATGGAAAGTTTAAAAATTGCATCAAACGTGTCCTTAGTAAAAAAGCATATTACAAAATTAAGGACTACGTTGAAGATAAAGAAGTTTGGCTGTAGTTCCTTCTGCTCATGCGGCTTCCCTGGTAGCTCATAAACGACACAAATGTGTGGATGTCTCTAACTATTCCCAATATAATTTTTTCCATTCTTTTTATTCTTTTTTTTTTTACAATAGTTTTTCAATCATTGCACCTTTCATTCATAGTTCAGAATAGTTTCAGCACTGATGATAACATCTGTGTCTATTGTTTAGGTTAGTGTTCTTTAATTGATTTATTTTTACTTTTGTATAGATTCTTTTTATTTACCTATTTTTTGTGAATGTGTGGACATTGTAGGCATTGTATTTTTTTTCTTTTTTTCTTTTCTATTACTATCTTCTGTAGTAAGCAATCGACTTATTTGTCGGGCCTACGCTGTCCTCCCATACTTAAGTACTAACGCTGTAACTTCAAATATTGTTAAACCAAATGATTTTAAAAGAGTAACCATGGTGTTTCTTACCGGTTCTTCTCTATAGGAAACGAGCAACCCGAACCGTGCACCTTTTGTTGACGTTTTATAAGTGCCCATGCAGGCCTATGTAAAATAAAATATTTAGATTTTGGCATGAAGATGCAAAACAAAACCTTGTACAAAATAAGACCTAAACATGACTGGCAAAACGTGGTTGTACTATTGGGTACAACTCTGCCTAACCCTCCGTGGATGAGGGGTATTATGCCTGTAGTGCCTGAAGGGCAAAGCAGAGGTTATATTATGTAACTGCTCGTATTTTTTTTTTTTTCTTAATATAAAATCGGCTTTACCTTTCATGATTCGCGCTGGTAGAAGAGATGAAACCTCACAACATCAGCATCATTCTCTTGCCGTTTTCTCAATTTATTTGAGGTCTCCGCAGCTAGTCTTCTTCTTCCATACTTCTCTATTGCTCGTCATCTCAGCAGTCACCTCCTTTCTTGCCATATCATCCTTCACAGAGTCCATCCATCGTTTCTTTGGTCTTCCTATACTCTTATACCCATCCACATTTATACAAAAAACTTTCTTCAGAACATTTTCCTCATATCTCCGTATCATATGCGCATACTAAGACAACAACTCTTGAATCCTATCACAACAATACATATCAAAATATTTTTATCTCACATAGGCCTACTTGGGCACTTATAAAACGTCTACAAAAAGGTGCTTGGTTCGGGTTGGTCATTTCTTATGGAGAAGGACCGGCAAGACCTCTATGGTTACTCTTTTAAAATCATTTGATTTTACAACAGCCATTCAAGAACCTAAATAGCAAGTCAAATGAAAGTAATTAAAGTCTCGAGAGGCTTCAATAACACCCAATGTACGCACAAATTAATGTTAATTGTTATGTTTAATGCGAAACTTTCAGAGCAAAAGTTTATTCGGATCCTATCTTGTTGTATGTTTAGGATTTCGTACCTCTTAGATTACACGTCTTTGCTTGTTTGCTGTGTTATTAGAAGCTAATGACTCGAAAAGGCTCTAAGCGAAAAATTTTAATAGGTCAATTCGTTTTCGTTTTGTAAAAAAGTGAACTAAATGATTTTACAATACAGGAAAAAATAAAGGTACCATAATTGCTTTTATTACCATAAATACTGGCTTTCCACTTTGGTAGGTGGACCTACTGAAGTGAATATTGTGGACAAAGTTCACCACACATGTTCTTTTATGTTGTTGAAAAATAAATTGCAAAATAAGATTAAACCTGTAATCAAAGTGCACTAATAGCACACCCACATTTCTGCTGTCAGTTGTGACATCATCTCTTAGCAGCCACAGTTTAATTAAATTAAATTATTTTTGAATTACTGATTTAGTCTTTTACTCTAAACACTCTTTACTTGCCTGTATTTCTACATCGATCTCACATATTTGTAATTCTTAACATGAATGATGAAACAAAGATTTTGTAACAATATAACATTTTTTTTTTTTTTTTATGTATAATTATTTTGTTTTAAAAGAGTGTCCATGGAGTTTCTTTCCCATTCTTAGGCTTAGAGATCTACGCTTTAGAATGGGCAACTACAGTACTTTCTGAAGTTATTATGTCTTGTGACTGGGACTGTAGCTTCACCTTTTTTTTTTTGACTTTAAAAAGTGCCTGTATGGGTCTAATTGAATTAAACGCTTTGAGTTTGATTTTTTCGCCCGTTACTTTTAAGTCCCATAAATAGAGGGCGACCTTATCGCTATTAACTATTCACAAGCCACAACAAGGCTGTTATTGAGCAATTCCTGATAGAAAACCCAAAAATTCTTCGTTTGACCTGGAAATCGAACTCTAGACCTTGCTCATCAGGAGAAAGCAAGAAAGAAAATTCTGAAAAGAAGGAGCGCTTGCAACCAAGGCAAGGCAAGGCAAGGCAGCCTCACAAATTGAAAACTAAAATTGAGCTTACAGGTAAAATAAACTATACTGGTCAAACATTTCCATACAAAATTATCAAGAAGCTGTAATAAAACTACGCTCAAATAAACGCAATTTTTACTACATTATAACGATACAGAAATTTTCTAAAAGTGCCTCAAGCTCGAGTTTCACTTAAAGGGGAAAAAATGTAAGCGGTGGAATAAACTTCCACATTTTCCGTTTCAAGTATTTTTTTTTTCCTTTTTCCTTTTTGTAACCTGTTTACTTATCGTGTTAACTCAGATTGGGAATCGGATATTTTCTGCAATTCTAGTTTGTTTTCTTTTATGTTTTAAAGGTCTATAGAAGTTTATTGAAGCTTGAAACGCCTTGCGGCTATACAGGTGGCAAGCAGATTTATGTAAAAATGTTGGAGAGGCTCGGTTGATCCAGTGGTCGCAATGACGACTGCTGAACATAAGTTCCCGGGTTTGATTCCCGAGTCGAGCAAATTGTTATTGGGTTTTTCTATCAGAAATATCCCAGTAGCAGCCACGGAGTCTGGATTTCTGCCTGATGCTGGCAATGGCAATTGTTGGTCTCCGGATGAACCTGGATAAAACCAAGGTTATGTTCAATGAACTTGTCAGTCCGGAACCAATTGCAGTTCAAGGCAGTATTCTCGAGGTTGTTAAGGAATATGTTTACCTCGGGAAAACTATGCAGTTAGGTTAAGCAACTTCGAGAAAAAGGCCAACAGAAGAATACTGCTGGGCTGGGCAGCGTATGGGAAACTGCGTCGAGTCTTCACATCGGCAATTCCACAGATTTTAAATACAAAAGTCTATAATCAGTGCGTCCTACCCGTCATGTCGTACGGTGCCGAAACGTAGACACTCACGGTAGGCCCGAGGGTTGGTCCACAAATTTAAAGTCGCTCAACGTGCTATGGAAAGGGCTATGCTCGGGGTTTCTCTGAAACATCGTGTTCGTAACGAGGTGGTCCGAGATCACGGATCGGTAAACGTAGCGTAGGACGTCCTCAGACTCGGTGGAGCGATGATCTTCGCAAGGCGGCTGGCAAGAGCTGGATGAGAGTGGCCGAGGATCGTGCTCAGTGGCGTGTCATGGAAGAGGCCTATGTCCAGCAATGGACGAGCACAGGCTGATGATGATGAATGGCAATAGGCTCGCCCCCTATTACATGGGAGAAAACATAACTGGCAAAATATTGGTGTACTATTAGGCACCCCTTTGCCTAACCCTTCGGGGATAACCGACCCAGGAATCGAACTCAGAACTTCACGCTCAGCAGCCACACTTGCGATCTCAAGACCAACGAAGTATAGTCATCATCTGTCATAATCTGCCTAGCCTTTTCCCAAACTATCTCGGGGTCGGCTTCTAGTTTAACCGGATGCAGCTGAGTCCCAGTATTTTACATGAAGCAACTACTTATCTGACCTGCACAACCTAGTAACTGGGTAATACAATACCCCTTGGTAAGACTGGATGTCAGACTTTTGGCTTCTGACTTCTCGTAACGACTGTCAAAGATCTACAAATGACAGCGGAGACTAACGGCTTATCGTGCTTTCCGAGGCACGGAGGAAACTCGGTATGTAATTATGGTCAACCATCCACGGACCAACTTCGGCAAGCACGGCTTAACCTTAAAGATCGACCCGTGGGGCTGTTATTATTTAGCCACGAGCTCCTCAAAGACCAACGAAGCAATGCTGGCGAAAATCTCTCAAACTTAACAAAAACCGAAAAACCAGAAGGGGTAACAAAAGTTGTAAGGAATATAAAATAACACGCTATAATTAAGAAGCTAAATATTAATACAATTGTGCCGCAAACACCTCTGAAAATGTTCTTACATTAATGTAAGCTATATTTGACTCTTAATAAAATATTCTTGTTGCTTCCTTGTTTTTGCCAGAACAGTTGGCAACAGCTGCCATTTTTAAATGCTTTGTAGGAGCTTGTAGAGGCTACAATGTCTTGTAATTTCATATTTTTTTCTTCGTTCAGTTTTTTAATTATTTTATTTTTTCTGTATCTTTGTTGGACGAAGACGGTGAGGCGCTCTGGGAGCCTGAAAATTGCATTTGAGGTCTTTTTTTCATATTCCTTTGCAGAGCTTGGGACAAGAGATTTTTTTTAAATTTTGTATTCTTTTAGGAAGAAGTTTACTTTAATTCTAAGTGTGAATTATATTTTGGTAAAAACCCAATATAGACCCTGTCTAACATAAGAAGTGAGCCGTACTCCGCCCATTGCGGGTCTGCAGATATACGATACAACAAAACATAACATCAGGGCTGCCACTGCACATCCATATAGGCAGAGGTGTACCTAATTAAATTTGCTACTGAGAATTTCCTGTAAGAAAAACCCAATAACACTTTGCCCGGCCCGGGAATCGAACCCAGAACCTCATGCTCGGCAGTTGCGCTTGCAACCAATAAACCAACGCAGCTGTAGTGATTTACAAGAAGACATGTCTTAACGTGGTTTTAGGATCTGCATTCTTTAGGAATAGTCTCTTTATGCTGTTTATAAGGGTAGAGTTTCCTTTAAAATAATTCATAAAAATCTACTTACATGGAAAAATTCATTTTTGAATGTCAAGGTCATTGAGACCGTCGTCGCCGCTCGCTAAGCCTCTTTGAATGCATTCATCGGAGCAAAATCATAGTTCAAAATAAGAGAATAACGCTTCAAGAATAAAGTCCTGTCAGTTTTAATAAAAGTCGGTCAAGTTGGGTTTTGTAGTTGTGACAAGTGATTTTTTTTTCTTAAAAAAAAAAATATTGCCTCACACTAGGAATTTCTCTCAAATCAAATCAAATCAAAATATTTTTATTACACATAGGCCTACATGGGCACTTGTAAAACGTCGACAAGGTGCTCGGTTCGGGTTGGTCGTTTCCTATGGAGAAGAACCGGCTAGAAACTTCATGGTCACTCTTTTAAAATCATTTGGCTCTACAATGTTTCTATTATACAGCATTGGCACTTAAGTATGAGAAGACAACGTAGGCCCGACAATAAGTCTTTGCTTACTACAAAACGTAGAACAAGATAAAAAGTTACCAAGGATCTAGGAATCTATAAGGCCTACAATGTCCACACATTCACAAACAATCAGTAAATAAGAAAAAGAGTCTATACAAAAAAAAAAGAAGATATTTCAAAAAACTAGATTAAACAAGTGACTCTTGAGTCTTTTTGTATCGAGGGTGCATTTACCAACATTTAAACTCACATACACAAACAGCCAGACCTGGAATAACTATCTGTAGGCCTTACAAATATTTTTTCCGTGCGGGGATCGAACCCGCGACCATCTTGTCTTCAATCTTTCCACTTATTTTTTACCACAAGTACCTTCTGGCTGGGCTTATTTGTTGCAGCCGTGAGACACACATTATCTTTTTTTTTGTTGAGGTTTAGGTTTTTTATTATTGTTTTTATTTTATATTGTGTTCACTTGTGGCATGTGCCAAATAAACATGTTTTCTTTCTTTCAAGCTGCATCAGTCCTGTATTATTAATGTAGTAAAGAAATATAAAATATTTATTTGTCGCAGGGACATGACGTGCATACAAAATAACAATGAACACAATAAACATACAAACCATAAGAAACATTTGTAAGTAAAATAAGATAAAATATACAACAACTTATACAGGGTGTAACGAAAAGGGTATATACATAATTAAAGGTGTGCTACTGACCATCAAACTGAACATGTTTTTTTTTATCATAAAACATGTTTTGCAGCAAAAAATATATCAGCTGCCCCATACATTTGAGTCGAAAAGGTATTGCAATTTTCTATGGGGCAGCAGATTTTTTTTTGCTGAAAATCATTTTTTATGATGAAATACATGTTCAGTTTGATGGTCTGTAGCACACCCCTAAGTATGTATATACCCTTTCCGTTACACCCTGTATAAGATAAAATGATAAAAAAAAATAAGTTAAAAGGTTGACATCTAGCACGTCGTGACTGCGACATGCAGGTTACCACACAGCATGATGCTGTTTCAAGAATATGTGCGCCTCGTGGCGACGAAATAAACAGACACAAGGAAGTTTTATTTTATTCTGTGAGTGAGGGACACTTGGGAAAGACCTATGTCCACTGGAGGACTGCTATAGTCTGAGGTGATTGATTGATCGAATGGGGAAAAGACTCTTGGGACACATAGCGAATGAAAACGATCTACGGTTTATATTTTTGTTTATGTAGAGGATGAAACTGCCCATCTTATATCGATCTGGGCAAGCCATGTAAAGGACGCCAGCACATGCTACAACAATCAGTTTTTTTTTTTGGAACGAAGTTCCTTATCGCGCGTTGTGAAAGGGGGCTAGACGGAAAAAATTCTTACGAAAAGTTGTCACGACACTTTTTGCTATAGTAAGCTATTGTAAGCTTTATTTCTTTAAAATAAAGTTGAAATTTCCTTAAATTACGTACAATTGGGGTGTGTATGTGAGTAAGGATAGATATGATTATTATTTTGAGTGACCGAACTACAAAGTACAAATTCGGTTGTGCAGTTAAGTAAGACGTATTGCTTCGAATTAAGGATTAATCTTCCTTAAATTAAATATTTTATTTTTCGCACACTAACTTAAATTAAATCTAAAATGTATTGATATTATGTACGTGAAAGGAACTTCGTTCCATCCGGGTGTCCCTTGACACCTCTCAAGTTTTTTTTTAATAGATATACAACTTTATAGTTAAAGAATTAGGTTTAAAAAAAATACAAAATAAAATAATTTTGCGATGCCAACTTCAATAATTATAGTTCAATGTCAGCTTAATGTAAATAATAGTAGGTACATTAGTCATTTAAAAAAATAAGTCACCTTACCTAAGGTGATTGGGAAAAAACGCACGGTCACAATATTACTTGTCGTCAACGGAGTAAAGGCATTTATCCAGTAAAAATGCTTGAAGCTTAGTTTTAAATGAAGATGTATAAATTAAGCTTTATAATTGTAATGGTAACTTAATGAATAATTGCACTGCCTGATATTGTGAACTATGCTTAATAATGTTGAAAGGAGGACTTTTTATTATTTCTCAAATATTTCCTACGTGTACTCTCCCTGACCAGTATTTCCTCCTCCGTCTCATAACTAGTAATTAATTAAAACTCAAGCTTGACAATATATACGAGTGTAATACCTTTTTATTATAGTAAACTACGTTTTTTTTTGCTAGCAACACTAATCTAAATTACAATACAAACAATTATATCTTGGATACTTCAAAAAAAAATTTGGTAAGTAGACACTACTTAATTGAACATACACTTACCCAAGAGAATGAACTGGAACAAAATTGGCTCAGACCACAAAGTAAGTACACTAACATAATGTATTTAAAAGGTATACCTTAATATAGCTAATCGTATTAGCTGGGCCTTTTGTTTTGGGAAACAAGTGCTGTAATGCTTATTGTTGACCCAAGGTGGGTAAACAATAAGCATCACAGCACTTGTTTGTGCGTGTGCTGTTACAACATTTTGGTAATCTTGGTAAGTAGAAGTGTATACTAGTACTAGCTGACCCACGCAACTTCGTCTGCGTCACATTTTTCATTGATGCTCCATTCCATTTATTTTTCTTCTATAGCCTTCCTCGAAAAATGGGCTATTTAACACCGAAAGAATTTTTCAAATCGGACCAGCAGTTCCTGAGTTTAGCGCGTTCAAGCAAACAAACAAACTCTTCAGCTTTATAATATTAGTATAGATTTAGTTTGCGAAAATGACAACTAATATTATTTAAAAAAAAAAAAAACAATTTTAAACCAACAGTTTATGACTAAGAATGCGTTAGTTAAAGTCAGAATAATTACGCCTACATTCCGCCATGTTTGTTTATAATTTGACATATAAACGCCTACTTTTCATCTGTCAAATTCGAAGTACCGGAAAATTAATTATAATTATACATCTTTAACATTGATTAAATTGACATAAATGACATCTATAACATTGATTGAAGCAGAATGCAACTATGGGTTTGACAAAGATAGTTATAAGCTATCGGAAGTACCTTTCGAAAATCCGCCAATTGCAGCCAAGAAATTCTAGAAATACGATTTGGTGGGTGAGTTGTCATAGCAACAAAACCTAGAATTAGTTCAAAAATGGATTTGGGAAGGCTCTTAGAATATGGGTGTTAAAGTTGATCTTATTATGTAAATAAAATTATAATAGCAATATCATTCTCTTGCACATAATATTTTTATATGCTTTTATCGAACTAACAAATCACTTGATATTACAATCCAACACAGTAACACTAGGCACCATGAATCGGGATACAGTTCCAGGACGTCTAGACTCGCCGCGATCAGACACTCACTGTCCTCCTTGCAGCGAACTCGAAACATCACGACTCTGTAAAAGCGCGCTTAGGTGCGGGTAGACTGGTAAGTAGGTCGCCTTTGGCGCGCTTGCCGATTGATGCCACTTTCTGTCCGTAATAATGACCGGCTCCGACATAATTATATAATTTTTTATTTTTTTATTACTCATGGATATTAGACAACCATACAGATTAACTTAATATTAATCAAAGGTTAGAAATGGTAGATTGTAAGGATGGTTGCCTTTGGACTGAGTCGCCCTATCACCTCTTACTAGTATAAAACTGTATCACGAGCGGATAGTCTTCCTCAACCTTAGAACAACAGATTCTCACAAGGTTCCAGTTACAACTCACATAGTTAAGCAGATTGTTTCCAATACATACTGTGTAGGTCATAAATCATAGTACAGTTTTATTAATTAATTAACCAAATTATATGGTAGGAATTGTGTGTTGTTTTGTGTTTGGGTATATGTGTATGTGTACAGTTATGTGTGCTTTATATGTGCCTTGTTTATACATTTTTTTAAGTAGATTTTCAGTGCTGTTATAGTCTAGTGTTTTCAAGTATTTATCCATAGTTTTTTTGCATGTTTGGCCATCAAGATTCTTTAATTCTAGATCTTTACTTACTTTTTTGTAAATCCATATCCCAATTTATTTGAGGTCGGCGCAGCTTGTTTTCTTCTTCCATACTTCTTTATTAGGTACTTGCCATCTCATTAGATACTGCACACAGTCCATCCATCGTTTCTTTGGTCATCCTCTACTCTTATACCCATCCAGGTTCATACTCTAAACTTTCCTCACGACATAAATAATCATATCGGAAATTATAAGACGTCTTAGTTTTAGAACGATCTATATGAACAGACTGGAGTAAAAGACATAACAATATTTTCATCAATGGTTACACAATTTCGCATAACAATATAACATCAGATCACACTGATCTGCACGATACTTGGTGTAAAATTGATAAGTGTTAATCGACTTCTGATGTTGACTGTACATACTAGGTATTATTGGTCATGACAGATTCAGAATCCATATAGGTGTGACTTTTATTGCACTTTGGGTATTTTGTTTCGAAATTCAAGTTGGCATCGAGATATTTGCTACCAAATTGCCAGTGATACGTTGCGGCACAGAAAGCCTGCGGTATGTCAAAGTAAATAAACTAGTTGTGGTAAAGAAACATTAATGTTTGCGACATTCATGACTTTTCACCCGTGGCGGAAAAAAAAACACAAAGGATGTTTTAATCGGCTTTTTGAGCCAGAAATCTGAATTTTGGAGCACCGAATACTGCGCTCCATTGCACGTTGTACGAATGTTAAAAAAAAAAAATTAAAGTGTTAAGGTTTTTTACTGCACTACGTGAGGTCGACAAACGGATGCTCGATTAACGCATGTGCGAAAAAACTGTACTGCGACTCACCATAGTTCGAATGCACACAGTACGACAAACTGAAGCTGGACACGTAACTGTCAAACTTTGGTAATCAACCTTGAGCCTAAATCTTTAACGATAAAGTTAAAAATCTATTTAAGAAATTTGACGCATTGTTAAGACTTGATGTGCTGCTGCTGGCGTCTGTACATTTAAAAGATTTATATTGTACTACAAGGCGCAGCGGTGGGCCAGTGGTGGCAGCCCCGACTTACAAGCAGTAAGTCGTGGATTCGAACCCAGGCAGTCGCATTACTTTGTGTAATTTATTTCATCACCGCTGCTCTCTAAAACGGTGAAGGAAAACATCGTGAGGAAACTGGCATGTCCTAGAACTAAAAATTCGAAGAGACATGTGACATCTACTAACCCGCGTAGTGGATTAAAGCTCAATCCCTATCTCATTGAAAAGAGGCCTGTGTCCCAGCAGTGGGAACATTATAGGCTGATGATGATGACCACAAGGCTGCCTCCTGGCCAAAGTACACCAGCCGTACTTAAGCACTTGATGGTTTTATTACACAGTAAGATATGTAGTATACACCGTGTAAATCACCTCATCACGAAGCCGTCAACCAAGCATTCTGTACATGAAACTAAGTAACTTTACGCAAAAATTATTGCCGGGAAACGACTTTTTTTTGGGGGGTGTAAAATCATGTTTTGTGGTAGAACTCAATGTAACGCACTCAAAACATTGTGCTGATGGACGGATTGAATAGTACGGGGGTCGTGGAGGTGTTTAAAAGTAAAAATCTAACATTAAAAACTTGTATTTAAAAAATACTTGTCAAAAAGTTGGAACTTTGACCCCTAATAACTCCGTAACTAGAGGGTTCCCAGGTATGGTGTAGAACAAAAAAATGATCGTAATGACAGGGAGAACCAGTACCTTTCGGCTTCGTTAAGAGGTGTTTTACACCCTTTATACTCGTGCAAACTGCAAGCATGCACTTAATCTTATTAAACGTTGGTAACTGCACAACATCGTGGAAACTGAGAATAATTAATGGTCAAACGTATTGCTCGGAGGTGTACAATCGGATCGGGTAATACGGTGTCGGCACCTTGATGTTCTGTTGTAAATTGTTAAACTGGGAGGTTGTGCAACTTGGACAGGTTGGTAATACGTACTTATTTTGGTTATTCTTGGATCTTTTCGGTACCTTTGCAGTAACCATACCCATAATTAACATTGAAAAGGGGATATTTATCATTTTTACTATTTGTTTTGAGTTCCCTATATTAACATGGTAAATATCCCGTATTCAGAGCTAATGATAGTGATAGTGACCATGCCAGTTTATAAAGCTGGCTAACTGTGAGTCGGACTTGTGCACGAAGGGTTCCATACCATCATTTATAAAAATCACTTTTTTGTATGCGAGCCCCCTTAAATATTTATTTTAATCTGTTTTTAGTATTTGTTGTCCTAGCGGCAACAAAAATACATAATCTGTAGAAATTTCAACTGGCTAACTATCACGGTTCATGAGATACGTCCTGGTGACAGACGGACGGACAGCGAAGTCTCAGTAATAGGGTCCCGTTTGACCTTTTAAGTACAGAACACTAAAAATTATGTATCCATAGTTTAGTGCTGCACTCTTGCATAAAATCTACGGGTAACATTTTGTGGGATGTCACTTTGTTTGCCACCCAAGAATAAGGAAATAGCCTAAAAGCCTTAAAGGCTTTAACATTTTTGTGCAGAACGGTAAGTCAATCATTGGTTCATACTTAAGCGTAAAGTACATCATTACAGAGAGAATGATGTGCTGCTTACGTAGTAAATGATCGTGCGTTGGTGTTCCACTAACAGCCAGCGTCTGAAAGACTTCTTCTAGGGTACTGGTGAAGAGTTTTGGAGACAGCGAATCGCCCTGTTTGACTACCTTGAGAATGTCAAATTTTGGACATAAGCTCTCTGACTTAATAGCAGCTGTGATATGGGTGTATACAGGCTGTTGTTTTGCATCCTTGTAAAATTCAATGAGATGAGATAAGTGTGCTAATGATTCTGAATGGGTAAGTAAGTTATTTTTTTTATTTTTTACGGAAATCGGTAAGTGTGAATAACTCGTGTTTTATACGCGACCTGTCTCATTCTTGCCCTATAACCACACTTCCACACGTACAAACAATCTCAAACGTTTATTCGATCATTTCTTATTCCCTGAACCACGAGTTATTCTGAAATACTGACAAAAGACAACAAAAAAAGCACCTTTTTTTAATAATTAACTACCGTAATTTAATTTGATTATTTATGTCTTTTGTGACAACCTCTTTTGAATTTTGACGAGGTTGCAGAACAACACCTTGGATTAAGCAAAAGATTTATGGAATACTAGCCTATGCCCGCGGCTTCGCACGCGTGGAGTTCGATCACTGTCCCACGAGATTGTCCTATCGGGATAAAAATATATATCCTACTAGCTGTCCCGCGCAACTTCGTCTGCGTCAAATTTTCCCCGTTTTCGCAACACTTTTCATTGCTGCTCCGCCCCTATTGGTCGTAGCGTGATGATATATAGCCTATGTCCTTCCCAAGGTTGAAATCTATCTTCTTGCCAAATTTCATTAAGATTCGATCAGCCGTTTAGTCGTGAAAAGGTAACAAACAAACAAACATACATTGTGACATTCGCATTTATAATATTAGTATGGATGTGTTAATCCAGGTTATAAACTACCCCTGTGCCAATTCCAAAATTTGTTAAGTAGTTTTCGCGTGAAAGAGTAACAAACATCCATCCATCCATTCTTACAAACTTTCACGTTTATAGTATAAGTAGGATTAAAAAGGACTATCCAAAGCTAAATTCAATATTCATAATCATCTAAACTCCAATGCACTAAAACACCAAAAACAATCTACTCACCTCACACAAAGCTGTAGGAATCCACTCATAAACTAGGCAGCACAATGATAAAGTTGGTCACTTATGAAACGTGCAGCGTTGGCTCCTCGCCAGGTGTACCTGTAACAAAGTAAATATTGACTGAATAAACAGTTCCTTTGCTTAGTTCCATATTTAAACTGTAAGAGCCATTGGATACGGGAGTGCATTTTCTTGCGCCAATTTTCTGTTATTTGAAGTTAATAAGGATGGGGAAGAGCTCGTGGCTATACATATAATAACAGCCGCTAGAGTCAATCTTTAGGTTAAATCGCGCTTGCCTAGGTTCGTCTCTCTCACTCTCGTCCACTGCCACGGTTTATTTTAATTACTTTATTTTTGAAGTAGCTGTCCCACGCAACTTCGTCTGCGTCACATTTTCCCCGTTTTCGCAGCATTTTTCATTGCCGCTCCACTCCTTTTGACTGTAGCGTGATGATATATAACCTATAGCGTTCTTCAATAAATGGGCTATCTAACACTGAAAGAATGTGTTTAATCGGACCAGTAGTTCCTGAGATTAGCACGTTTAAGCAAACAAACAAACTCTTCAGCTTTATTATTAGTAGGTATAAGTTTATTAGACTAGATTAGTGATTTAATCTTTTACTCTGAACGCTCTTAACTTGCCGTATTTCTACATCGTTCTCACATATTTGTAATTCTTATCATGAATGATGTAACCAAGGTTTTTGTAACAAGATCCTGATTTAAAAGAGTGTCCATGGAGTTTGTTGTCCATTCTCTTCCATAGAGATCTACGCTTTGGAATGGGCAACTACAGTACTTTTATAAATTATTATGCCTTGTGTTTGGGACTGTAGCTTTGCGTTTTGTTCTGTTTTTTGACTTTCAAAAGTGTCTGTAATGGTCTAATTGAAATAAATGCTTTGAGTTTGAGTTGGTCCGTGGATGGGTGACCACCCATTACATACCGAGTTTCCTCCGTGCCTCGGAAAACACGTTTTCCGTTGGTCCCGGCTGTCATTTGTAGATATTTGATAGTTCGGTATAAATAGTCACTGGTGCGAAAGTCCGACAACAACCAGTCTTACCAAGGAGCATCGTATAACCCTGTATTAACTGCATCAGACGATGAGTTTTTTAAAGTTTATAGATATCCCAATCCACGAACGAGATTACATTGTTTACACTCCGACCGTTGTTTTCAACTTTTCTCTAAAATGTAAGTACTCTGGTAATTCGGAAATAATGTCGAACTTCAATAAAAGTGGAATTCACTATATTCCGATAGGGTAGACCAAACCGAGTACTTTCCGAATTAAGTATCGACTGATAGGGGGTTGGTCTACACTATCCATTCTGAGTACGAATATTCTCTCCTACCAGAGTTGGCTCTTGGTTTACCAACCATGCTGTTGTTGGGTTTTGCTTTGGTTTATAGTTATGTTTACCTAACCATAATAACCGAAAGTTCCGAGGGTGTTGTTTGTATGGATACAGGTGCTTCGTATGGGTACGTATTTGAATATCGAAAATTAAAATACCTACGGTTAAAACATCAATGGTCAAAACAACAAAAATTAAATATCGAACGAAAATAACCGAAAATTAAATTAGTGAAAGTTTAAATTATCGGATGGTTAGATAACCTACGACCAATATGTCTAAAATCTAATTATCTACAAAAGTGACATCGAAAAAACTAAATATCGAAGTACAGAGTATCGAATGTCCTAAACATCGAAGTACAGAGCATTGAATGTCCTAAATATCTATATTTATTTATTGGTAATCCACCCCTCTTGAAATAAAAGCTTAATATTGTTTGGCATAACCTTTTCGCATAAGTTTAGTAGTATAATAATACTTTTAGGGCGTCCCGACACGGGTAGGTTAGGTTTGAATGGTATGACAGGAGCTTGAGTGAGTGAGCGGAGCGAGCGAAGTTAGTTCCCGTCATGGCATTCATGTTAGGTGCCTTTAAACCCTACGGACAGAAATAGGAGCCCTTCGCAGCGGGGCTTCTTCGTATTGATTGCTATGAAATCCGATCCGACTTAAACATAACTAGAGATGTTTAAGTCACATGTAATATTGCGAGCCTAATAAAAACTATTATAATACCTTAAACCTTAAAACACTGCAATGAATATGATCCAACTTAAAAAAACCGATGAAATCCCCAGCTTGAACCCAACATTCGAGGCCCATAACAATAAATTCCACGTCGCACAGGCACATTCGGCCAAAAAAAACAGCACACTGCACTAAAAACAAAAGCGAAACATTTACAAAGTAAAATATGAGAGAAATATACAAGTTGGGACATCGAGCCATTGTCACGTGCACAATTCTCAAGTTCTAGCCAAGATCTCGAACAGCATGGACCATTTTGTATGGCTTTATGTGTATTTGTGGAAGTTTTCGTGTATTTGCTTGTTGAAATATTATTTGAGGGGCGATAATTTGGTGCTGTCTGATGCATGTGACGAGGGACGAATCGCATGTGACTACAAATGTGATGAATACGTTGATGCATGGAGAGGGAGAGGAAGACCAAGGAAACGATGGATGAAAAAAACAAACAAGTTTTTTGTTCGACTTTTTTTTTTCCCTTGGGGTCTTAACAAACAACAAGGGCAGAAATATGATGAGTTTGGTTCTTTTGATAAAACTTTGATTCAGTTTATTGATAACTGTATTCTTAGAAATAGGAATGATGCGGGCAGAGGGTATTTTTAGAACAAAATCCAATAGAGATGAAACTTTATTGCGTTTAATTATATTACACATTACTTCAATAGATTTCTACAATGGACTTTCTATATTTATAAATAAAGCGAATGGTTTAATTTTATTCTACCGGACAATGCCCTACGTAAGCTTCTTTCAGCAAATCTTAAGTTTCAAGAAAGTACATTGAACTTCATCGACATAAGTGTAAACAGACAAAAAAAACTTTGGCAGCGTTCCTTTTTCATATAAGTTTACAATAAACTTCTTAGATCTGCGGTGAGCACTGTATGAGGGTATTGAACTTGTTTCCAAAAGGTTTTATTGACTATTTGGAAATCATAAATTGTTCTCTAAATAGACCTTTATGGTTTTACATAAATTATGTATATTCTTAAAATTATGCATAAAACCTATCTGTGAAAAATACGTGAAGATAACATACACGTATTTAAGTAGATTTGATGGGAAAAGATTAACTAATTGGATGCCTTTTTTTTACGGATGGGAAATCATCAAATGACTTCTCCCGCTCTGGGCGGAGCGGGAGGGAGTGTCAGACTTGTACTGACTAAAACCCATCCATGTCCCTTCTTCGCCCTTTGTGTTCCAGGGCCACGGTATCTCTTTCGAACAGTCCCGGAACCCTGGCAGGCATCGGCCATCTCGGACCCCTTCCGGTTTGCTGACATCTCCTTGAGGCGCGCGTGGAACACGTACGCGCCGTCGACACGGCCTATCGTCATGAGACGGACGGACGGTGAGCTAGCCCATTACTCACCGTCCACAGGCCCGCACTTATGGTGGCTGGGGGCCACTGGTTGCCCCCCGACGTCCGGGGCGTCTCCCGCGGTGGCTGGGACGTGAGGTTCTCTCCTTTTCATGTTCCGCCACCTCCTTAGCTAGCATGACTGCTTCGCAGAAGGAGGCGACGGCTTAACTAATGAACTAATTGAACTAATTGGATGCCTAAGTTCTAAAAGTAACTAAATCCATTTGCTTTGTTTAGAGAAGATCAAGTCCTGTATGTTAAGTATTTAATACTGAAAATTATAATACTAATATATTTTTTTAAGAACATCATATTAAAGCCTACCCAATGAACTGTCTGTTTCATTTTTTTTTTTTTTTTATTTATTTATAAGACCAAGTTCTTTTAAAAAAAAATATTTTTTTGCTCTTTAAATGATCTGATCTCAAAACAAAGAAAATATATTTAGTGACTTTTAGAACTAAGGCATCTTAAAAAGAAAGGAGACCCAGAAGTAGATGGCGGGATGAACACAACATCACGCATGTCGCAACCTAAGAACAAAAGTGTCCTAACACGAAATTACGACGAATTGCGTTAAATACCTACAACTATTCCTAATGGACCATTGTCTTGTGAATTAAAAAGTGACGATATCGTGCTAGAAAAAGACAAAAAATAAGGCTTCACAATACTTCACATATTTTATTGGAAACTCACTACAACACGAAACAAATTATTGTGATTTCCCACAAAATGCAAATTTCGTGTTATGTCACTTCTGTTCTCAGGGTGAGATGTAATCCCCAGAGGGTTAGGGAAGGGTTAGGTTAGGGTACCTAAACCTAATAATAGAACACCCATATTTCATCTGTTATATTTAAGTCCCAGGGGGCGAGTCTATTAATTGCCATCAACCGGGCTCGTATCCTGACTTCGAGGCTTCTGAGATATTTCTTCCTACTGCAAACGTCAATAACAATTTGCCCGACCGGAGAATCACACCCAGAACCCTCTTGCTCAGCAGTCGCAATTGCGACCACTAGAGGCAGAGCCAATGAGGCAGACGAGATGAACTTCTTGGCTCATCTTAATGGGGTTGACCTACATCAGCAATAAATCTAGAAAAGTAGAAATAGAGAAGTCAGGCTTTTAAAACCTCCAGTGGGACATCATCATCATAATTAGCCTATTATGTTCCCACTGCTGGGACACAGGCCTCCTTTCTATGAGAGGGAGTGGGCTATAATCCACCACGCGGGCCCAGTGCGGGTTGGTAGATATCACATGTCTTCAAATTTTTAGTTCTAGGACATGCCGGTTTCCTCACGATGGTTTCCTTCACCGTTTTTGAGAGCAGTGGTGATGAAATAAATTACACAAAGTAATGCGCCTGCCTGGGTTCGAACCCACGGCTTACTGCTCGTAAGTCGGGGCTGCCACCACTGGGCCACCGCTGCTCTCGGCAGTGGGACAACCTAGGCTTATAATACGGAACACAGATCATCATTTAAATTCATACAAACAAATCATCATTTATAAGATTCATTTGAATACTCTAATAATTTGCGAATATTAAGTACACTAAACTCGGTAACTCCCCTCAAAGTCTTTTTTAGACAATTTAAACGCTCCCTAAAAATTACGACACACGACCCCTTATCGCTTCCCCAGCAATAAAAGCCTAAACGCCTTTTACTCCAAAGAAAAACAAAAAGACAACGAAAGCGCTTATGACAACGGACATCTACGATTAGAAAAAACCCAACAAAAAGATTCCGATCATTTCCAAAAAAAAAAGAACATCGCTTCGGGCGACTCTGTTAGCTGTGTTAAACTGAACTGACAAAACACTATCCATCCCGCTCGTTCTTATGGAAAATTGATAACGTAGAAAAGAGATGCGGGTAATATTTTTGCAAAAATCACAGCACAAAGGTCATTAAGTAGCATCAGATAGATGCGTCTACTTTGTCATGTTTATGATTGATGAACGCTTCTGACAGCTACGTCACTTCCTTCCTCGCGTTCGGATATGTCAAATTGATTTTAGTCGGAGTAAATGTGATAGGGAGCTTTGGACTCGGGAAATGGTGTAAAGGTGCATGAAAAATGTTGGGAGATAATTCTTTTTCGTTTCACTATGTGTGTTTAACTTTTTCGTTGGTCCTTGCGGTCATCTATAGTGATAAAAGGACGCAAGAGAAGCTCAATTATTCCTTAATTTAGCAAGCCCAAGCCAAAATACCACACTCATCATCTGGCTAACCTTTTCTCAACTATATTTGTGTCGGTTGATTGACTAATTTAATCATCATCATCGTTATCATCATCAGCCTATAATGTTCCCACTGCTGGGACACAGGCCTCCTCTTTATGAGAGGGAGTGGGCTGTAATCCACTTGCAGGCCCAGTCGTTGGTAGATGTTACATGTCTTCGATGGTTTAGTTCTGGGACATGCCGGTTTCCTCACGATGTTTTCCTGCACCGTTTTTGAGGGCAGCGGTGATGAAATAAATTACACAAAGTAATCCGCCCCGCTGCCACCACTGGGCGACCGCTGCTCTGGATTTAATCATCAAAATCTCTAAAAATATAATCCTACAAAACAACGACACGCAGTCCACATCAGAAATCGAGTAAAAAAAAAAAGAACGTCCATGGAAAAGAATTTGTACCTCAGGGATGTGCCAACGATATCCTAATTGTTTTATAATTAGCCGGAGCATTGGTGATCTCGGGGATTACACAACAGCCGGATGACCCCTAATAGACATGCCCTGGGTATAATATGGATGGATCGAGGTAGATCCCTTGGTATCGCTGTTGAGGAAGAGTGCTTTGGACTTGTTTATTGGTTGGAAAATTATATTTTTCCATCATCATCATCATCAGCCTATAATGTTCCCACTGCTGGGATACAAGCCTCCTTTGCTATGAGAGGGAGTGGGCTGTAATCCACCACGCGGGCCCAGTGCGGGTTGGTAGATGTCACATGTCTTCTAGGAGATGTCGGTTTCCTCATGATATTTCCCTTCACCATTTTTGAGAGCAGCGGTGATGAAATAAATTACACAAAGTAATGCGTCTGCCTGGGTTCGAACCCTCGGCTTACTGTTCGTAAGTCGGACCTGCCACCACTGGGCCACCGCTGCTCCCTTCATCCTAAAATGTAGTAATCGCAACAATGAACAAGTGCAAGGACACATTGTAAATATGTAAGGCAGAGCGCAAGGTAATGTAAGTTTCGTTTCTTTGCTTCTATTTTGTCATGAAACAAATATATTGTTTTATAGGACGTAGCTCACGTAGTTTCTGAAAACGTTCCAACCCACAATCAGATCAAAATTGAGTTATTAATACCATACAAGTCACGTGATTGCTATTTAGTAGCTTTCAAAATTTGGAGGCTCTACTGTCATTTTAATAATGAAATCTAGAAGCCCAACCTATAAATTATGGAGAACACAAATAAGTGTTAAACTATAACAGCTTGTTGTACAACCCAAATATAAGACAGAGACATAAACAATTTTCTAAAATGTGATTGAAGCTATCTGAAATGCTTTTGATTTTTGAATTAAAAACTTCTTTAGCGACGTTGTGCACTTTTGTGATAGGTAAAAAATATTAAACTCGCGTCGGGAACCAATCGGAAATTCGTAAGACGGATTGACATTAAGGTTAAGAAGGAATTTGAACTTTATGACACCTGTCATTGAGTTTGGGTTTCCAAAACTGGATAATTATCTTATGCACAAACAAAACCTTCGGCTTCTCCAAAGAGGTAAAATTCGTAAGACGGATTGTAATAGTTCTTAAGTGTTAGATAAATTGTCGTACGATAGCGCAATATATGAAATTGTATTTTACCACATAAATGATAGTAGTTTTATACTGATAATAAAATTAAAGCAATTCGTGCAAAATTATTCCCTAACCATTCCAAAATATCAAAAATGCACAACGTTAATAATCAAGTTTTCACTTCTGCCGGCACTCCCGGAGTGTAAACCGTTGTTTTTTAAATACACAGTTTCACTATCGCATGGGGCAGAGCCCACATACCATGTGCAATGTTTTTTTATGTCAATACATTTTTTATCGAGTAGAAAAAAATTGCGTGTACAGTTAAAAAAAATAACCAGTAACCAATTTTTATATCGGCTGTCGGGTCAGAGTGTACTATAATTATGTACATTTTTATCGTTATTTTAATAATTTAACTCCCAGAGTATTAAAAAAACAGAGTTAACGGAGTTAAGTAGTTAAGTTAATTAAATTGGACTGGCTCGTTTGTCTGTGCAAGCGTGATTGCTGAGCATGAGGTCTTGAGTTCGATTCTCAGGTCGAGCAAAATATTATTGAGTTTTTCCATCAGGAATTTTCCATGGGTTGATGGCAGAAGGCTGACCCGCTATTATATGGGACTTAAACATAACTGGTGAAATGGCGGTGTAGTATAATGTATTTTGTGGTACATATTTACTAATCTCTTCTTCTTAGTCGTTCACTCTTGACAGAGTGGTCGTGGTCATGGAGGGTCGCCCACAACTGCGGTCGCTGCCTTTTTTTTTTTTACAGATGGGAAATCATCAAATGACTTCTCCCGCTCTGGGCGGAGCGGGATGGGAGTGTCAGACTTGTACTGGGTAAAACCCATCCATGTTCCTTCTTCGCCCTTTGTGTTTCAGGGCCGTGGTATCTCTTTCGAACAACCCGCAGCCCTGGCGCGCATCGGCCCTCTCGGACCCCTTCCGATTTGCTGACATCTCCTTGAGGCGCGCGTGGAACACAAACGCGCCGTCGGCATGGCCTGTCGTCATAAGCTGGCCCATTAGTCACCGTCCACAGGCCCACTGCGGTCGCTGCCTTCGCGATCCTTTTCCACCGCTCTCTATTGGCCGCATGGCGAGCACATTCTGCCACAGGGAACTTGGTGACAGATTTGATGGAGTCTATCCATCGGGTTGGTGATCGACCACGCGGTCTCGTGCCTTCGACTCTACCCTGAATCACCAAACGCTCCATGAAGTTTTTATTGCGGGTAACATGTCCAAAGAAACTGAGAATTTACTAATACATCATGACAAATCATTCCATAACTAAACACATAAGTCACCAGAAAAAAAAAGAAAAACAGTACCGTTATCGGCCATAAACATTCACGACATACGAATGATGAATGCGTATGAATTTCCTTTGCAAAAAAAAAAACTCGTTGATTGATACCTGTGTCGGAACACGTCTGTCGGAAATTCGTCATGAATGTCGGATTTTTGTACGTGTTCCAAAAATGGTACGGAGCTTCTGGATGCTTTTTAATTTGCTTCCAATACTGGTACCTGCGCTTGGTAGGACGTATTGATTGGTAATCAAATTAAGTTGTTTTTTGTTAACTATGAGATTGGAATGAAAAATAAAATCAGCCAACAATATTCCCACTGCTGATACACCCTACTAGGTACTAAGAAATGTAAAGTTCGTTAACAAACTGAAACCATTATCCTATCAAATATAACAGAAGCGAAATGAGTTTGTAAGGATTGTAACATATCTTGTTCTGTAGTAGCCTATGCTCATCGGGTAAAAGGCGCAAAACGTTAAGGGATGTACGTCAGTACCTACCAAACCTTGCTACAAAACCTTGTTTATCTTAATAAGATAATCTTTATGACGATTTACCCAAGAACTGGGCGCTGGTCATGTATGTACTACCTGCAAGCGTAACATGACCGCCGCAGAAACAGGCTATGTCGACGGAAAAATCGACAACCTGGCACATTTTCATTGTCTATCTGTCATTATATCGATTCTTCCGTTGATAAAACTCGTTTCTACAGTCGTCATGCTACGCGTACAGTTAGCCACATCCGGGTGTAAAGACGTGACATCAACATCTGCCTAGCCTTTTCCCAAACTATCTTGGGGTCGGCTTCCAGTCTAACCGGATGCAGCTGAGTACCAGTATTTCACATGAAGCGACTGCCTATCTGACCTCCACAACCCGGTAACTGGGTAATACGATACCCCTTGGTAAGACTGGATGTCAGACTTTTTGGCTTCTGACTACTCGTAACGACTGTCAAAGATCTACAAATGACAGCGGGGACCAACGGCTTAACGTGCTTTCCGAGGCACGGAGGAAACTCGGTATGTAATTATGGTCACCCATCAACGGACCAACCCCGGCAAGCACGGCTTAACCTTAAAGATCGACCCAGACGGCTGTTGTTATTACAATTGAACAAATTTATTGACACATATTAAACACACATTTATAATGTTGGTATTATTTATAATATTACATTATTTTGTCTGATTTACGTCTTATCTCTAATTCAAAATAAAGATCAACATTTAAAACACAGTTTTCCCAAAGTATAATATTTGGTATGACATAATATTATCATTTCAAATATTATATTTTTAAAGTTGATACGTACTTCATAAAGTATCAACTTTTTTTATTATCAATTTCGACCTGTAAGATCTAATGCTTGGCATCACATAATAGGTATACCTAGATAACGCAAGAGCATCTACATCGCGTGTTTGTGAACAAAACTGTATTATATTTTTATAGTAATCTGTTGTATTGTAACTAATTAGTGCTGAAGACGTCACAGTAAGTAGTTAAAATATGGTTCGCTTGGTGTTCATACGGATCGAGATACTTGCGGGATCTAGGTACATACAGGGTGTAACGGAAAGCGAATATACATACTTAAGGGTGTGCTTCAGACCATCAAACTGAACATGTTTCTTCATCAGATAAACGTCGTAATAGCGAAAAAAATATCAGCTGTCCCATCCAAGTATTGAAATTTTGTATGGGGGCAGCAGGTAATTTTTTCGCTATTACGATATTTGTTCGATGGAGAAACATGTTCAGTTTGATCGTCTGTAGCACACACTTAAGTATGTATACACAGGGTGTAACGGAAAGGGTATATACATCCTTAAGGGTGTGCTACAGACCATCAAACTGAACATGTTTCTCAACATAAAAAATTTTTTGCAGCAAAAAAAAATATCAGCTGCCTATACATTTGGGTCGAATAGGTATTGTAATTTTCTATGGGGTAGCAGATATTTTTTTTTGCTGAAAAACATGTTTTATGATGAGAAACATGTTTAGTTTGATGGTCTGTAGCACACCCTTAAGGATGTATATACCCTTTCCGTTACACCCTGTATATCGTTTCCGTTACACTCTGTATATACTTATGTTGGCCATCAATCAACGTACCTAGTTACCTCCTTATTGAAATAATTGTTCATCGTTCTACCCATCCGAAATAAATTGTTCACAAATAGAAAACTTCGTTAGAACTCGTTAACACTCCATCTTCAACAATATTATTTATAAATTCCGACTTCCATTCAACGCCGTCTTTCAAAACTAACAATTGCATTACGAACGAAGTTTTAAACGGCTTCTGAACTTCAGTATTTTCTTTATTGTTTAACAAAGTAACTATATTGTGTTACTGGTATTTAATCGGTAGCTAATATCTGCTTTCACGAACGCTAGGCGAAACTTTAATGAATGCCTAAATATGATTGCATTGCTGGAATTTCAACGTTAGACTTAGCACCGAGAGCTGATATTCGCTTAATGTTAGTTAAAACACACATAAACTAGTAGGCATTGGAACTGTTTGAGAGTATGGACAATAGGCAGAAATTGTTGTCGGAATTTTGGGATCTCTGATTTATGGGCGTTTGACATTGTTGTTTGAATCAGGTCAATAGTTGGGGTTGATGAAGGAATTGTAATATTTTTGTATCGAATACTGTATCGAACAATAATACAAGGTGTTGTTTTGCATCCTCGTCAAATTCAAGGAGGTAACTATGCTAATGATTCTCGTCCCGAAACAATAATAAAACGGGTAGGTAATTTTTTTTTTCTTGTATTTACGGAAATCGGTAAGTCTGAACCACCCGTGTTTTAAACGCGGCCCGTGTGGTTCTTGCCCTATAACCTCGCTTACGCACATACAAACAATCTCAAACGTTTATTCGATAATTTGTTATTCCCTAAACCACGTTAAGGGGGTTATTCTGAAATATTGTCAAACTTAAAAAACAAAAAAAAAAACAGCGTTTATTAATAATTAACTAGGTACCGTAATTTTAATTGATTATTTATGTCTTATATGACCACCTCCTGAAATTTGACGAGGATGCAAAACAACACCTTGTATATCTTTCACGAGAACCTCGTGAAGGCTGAGAAAAAGAAATAAATAAAATATCGCGACTCGGCACAGGAGGTTGTCATCATGTGGAATATGAACTCGGCTATCATAGCGTGCCGATATTCTATACGGTCAATGGCCTGATGGCTAAAAGCCTCGACGAACATCTGTCGAAGCTTCCACTTGGCAGTTGGATCTAAAGCCTGATTCAGAAGGCAGTACTCCTCGATACGGCCCGCATTGTGAGGAGGTTCCTATGTCTGGAGCCCTAACTACCAGAAACTAGACCCTGCTTCCGAAACCGGCGGACTACTATATTTTAAAATGTGCATAGAAGATAATTATAAGAAATAATAATGTATGATAACATTCTTCTAACAGGAAGGCTGATTCAAAAGTAGATTAAATCGAATGTGAGATTCTAATTAGGAATTCCTATAGGCACTCTAATTAGTATATTTCTTGAACCAGAAATCGAACTCTGGATTTTTAGGGCTTAAAAATCGATCATGCGTCCACCAGACCAACAAGTCGTTAAAATGACATCATCCAAGTCTCGTGGAGGAGCTCATGGCTAAATAAGCACGCTAAGCAGCCCCACAGGTCAATCTTTAAGGTTAAGCCGTGCTTGCCGAGGTTGGTCCGTGGATGGGTGACCATAATTACATACCGAGTTTCCTCCGTGCCTCGGAAAGCACGATAAGCCATTGGTCCCGGCTGTCATTTGTAGATCTTTTACAGTCTGACATCCTTTCTTACCTACGGGGAACGTATTACCCAGTTACTGATTTGTGATGGTCAGATAGGCAGTCGCTTCATGTAAAACACTGGTACTCAGCTGCATCCAGTTAGACTGTAAGCCGACCCTAAGATAGTTTGGGAAAAGGCTAGGCAGATAATGATTCAAGACTTAAATAAATTACCAGGGAGCCATGACTCAATAAGAGATCAAGTAGCCACCAAAGGTGAGTAAATTGCCTGTTTTAAAGTCAATCATTTACAATTTCGCGCACATTTTAAAACAACATTACCCTTCTAAATTTCCTGTACGTTGGTTCGTTAGTACATCCTGCGATGGGGGACCACTTCAAAAGGGACGTTAGTATGAAAATCGAATTATGGCCAACGTCTATACATTTACTTGGTGATACATTATTATATTGAAGGGGAACGCTTGTTATGGGTAGTATAAAGTGGTGTGTATTTACTTGAAAATATTACACTGAACGCCTGGTTTACGTAAACATTTAGATAAAAGTCTAATGATAATTACACTTATTGGTATTCAAAATGCGTTTTAGACGTTTAACAACCAATATTGACGACTCGTAGCAAATCTGCTACGACCGTAGCAGCGTAGTATCTATTCGTAGCATGTGCTATGCCGTAGCATGTGCTACGCCGTAGCATGAATACAAGACTTGTAAGTATTTATTGAAGTAAAACTTCTTATGCGAGTTCCAACAAGGTTGCGGATGGAGGGGGAATAGAAAGAGACAGAGCGAGAGTGAATGCGTGGCACTCGAACGCATCCGTGTAGTATTACGAAGTTTCACTTCTTCCGCGCGGAGGGACTCCACTCAAAATTTTTATTTAAAATTGCCTTTTCCAAATCAAATATTAACCTAAAATTTATAAATAACAGTTCCAAAAACGCCCAAAATAATCCTAAGCTCCTTACACAAACTGATATCTAATGATAAGCCCGGAGCCCGGAACTCAGAAACTCAACAATAATCAAAATAAACCAAACTTAAGTTTAAATTAACTTTATTAATCGGTACTTTTCCGTACGTTTGAAGTTTGAGCGTTACATTCAGTGGTTGATCCTATCGTTGTACTGCGGACTCTTTGCGAAAACAACTCGAATACTTGGGAATAGGGTGTAACAAACTTGCTTATTCCTTGATGAAAGGAGTAAACAGATTTATACATTAAAAAAGTAATTAGGGGAAAATGAATTTAATAAATGATGAAATGAAAAATACAATAAATTAGTACAAAAGTGAAGGGCAGGTTAACCGAGAACGTTTTAAATATCTCCGCAAATCTCTGAGCGTGATAGTAACTGAAGACAAACTTGCAGTCGTAGAAAGCTGGCTTGATTAAGATGAGCTTGACCACGACGAACTTGATGTAGGGCGATTTGGTAGGACCCACCAGCAGACACGTACCGCCCAATGCCAGGCTCGTCAGCTCGAAGAGCAGCTTCCAGCAGACAGGTAATGAGCCCCAGTGCCAGGCTCGTCAGTTCGCAAAGCAGCTTCCAGCAGACAGTTAGCAACAGCCACGGCAGTACTAAACGAAGGCCGCTCTTTGACTCCACCAGGCTGTGCTCAAAACTCAAGATATGACAGATCTTGACTCCAAACTAGACTTAGCTGTTTTCTTGATTTTAGACTGATTTCTCGTGTCCAGACTGAACCGACTCTTAACTCCAGACTAGAACCAGGGCATCCGTCAGAAATCCCTTTTATACCCTGATCTTCCGTTTCTTTTCTTCCAATCATTTTTTTAGATTCAAAACTGCTGCGCTCTAGTAAGACGCAACCTGCCAGTATTAAAAACAGCCAGTAACAATGGTCAAAAACCCTGCACATAATATTTTTAGAAATATAACTCAGAATATCTTTACACAGCAAATATTCGCAATTAACTATAAAATACAACAATTTGAACTGACGAATTGATGATAATAATTTTTAGTAATATATAATCTAAATGAAACCTTCATAGAGAGTTTGGTTGGTTACAATTAAAAATAAAAGTAAATGACAGCTGACAAGTTCGATGTAAACAATGTCACAACAAAGAAAACTAAGAAAATATTTATAAAAACTAAACGATTCATAAAATACTAATGTAAAACCAATAAAGGTATGAATATGGATGATAAGTGTGAGTATAGAGTGTCTGTAGTAGGCAGATACTATATTTCCCCAACGACCCCGAGAAAATTTTTGGCCTAGAACAAAAATTTTGGTAAGGTTAAAGTATTACAACATTCACAAAACTTTCATAACTCATTCAAACACACCGACATCTTACGAAGTTAGGCCAGGTAGGATTCACATTCAATGATCACTACTCCACCTGATAAATCAATAACAGTAGGCTTATTTTTGGAGTTGTAATCCGCTCGCGTCTAAAACCCATAATAAGATGAAATATAAAGACTTTTAATAAGGGATCCACCCCAATCAACTTTTAGAGTTGAAGATTAGCGAAGGCTTATTTTAAGGAAGTCGCAACCCGCTTCAGTCAACTTTTAGAGTTGAAGATTAGCGAAGGCTTATTTTAAGGAAGTCGCAACCCGCTTCAATCAACTTTTAGAGTTGAAGATTAGCGAAGGCTTATTTTAAGGAAGTCGCAACCCGCTTCAATCAACATTTAGAGTTGAAGATTAAAAAAAAATAGTTATACCAACTTATAGTATAGTTAGGTATAATAGAAGGTTAGATAACTTGTACCTAAAAGCACTTCAAAGAGTTATCTGATAAGAACAGATATAGAAGAATATTAAAAATAATCTTTTAATGGTTTAAAAACCAATGAAAGAACAAACAAAATAAAAACTATAGAGTTTAAATAGACCGAATAAAACTCTACAGTTAGAAGAAGGGAAGAAGATAGAGATGAGTCATGAGTAAGTATAAGATAAAAAGTTAAAAATAAAGTGTATAAAATTAAAAGGGAGAGAGAGTCAAGAAAGTCTGAGTTTTATTATTAAGAAGGATTCTAAAATAGCCGACTTGAAATATTCAAGAGCGTTGAAGGACTGTCATGTGTAGTAGTCTATACTTTTGCGCTGAACCAGCGCAGATAACAGTTCGAGCCCACGACACTAAACCTATTTTGATGAGATTCATAGATGATATAGATAAATAAATGATAAGTGTTTAAGATTATAAGTAGATTAAGTGATGTAATATAATGAAAATATGATGAAAATAGTTACCAAATATAATCTCTTGTGGAAGTTGTTTTAGAATTTAGAGAATATGTTTAAGATCAAGACTTGATTTTGCGTTAGGCGCCAAAATGTAACAAACTTGCTTATTCCTTGATGAAAGGAGTAAACAGATTTATACATTAAAAAAGTAATTAGGGGAAAATGAATTTAATAAATGATGAAATGAAAAATACAATAAATTAGTACAAAAGTGAAGGGCAGGTTAACCGAGAACGTTTTAAATATCTCCGCAAATCTCTGAGCGTGATAGTAACTGAAGACAAACTTGCAGTCGTAGAAAGCTGGCTTGATTAAGATGAGCTTGACCACGACGAACTTGATGTAGGGCGATTTGGTAGGACCCACCAGCAGACACGTACCGCCCAATGCCAGGCTCGTCAGCTCGAAGAGCAGCTTCCAGCAGACAGGTAATGAGCCCCAGTGCCAGGCTCGTCAGTTCGCAAAGCAGCTTCCAGCAGACAGTTAGCAACAGCCACGGCAGTACTAAACGAAGGCCGCTCTTTGACTCCACCAGGCTGTGCTCAAAACTCAAGATATGACAGATCTTGACTCCAAACTAGACTTAGCTGTTTTCTTGATTTTAGACTGATTTCTCGTGTCCAGACTGAACCGACTCTTAACTCCAGACTAGAACCAGGGCATCCGTCAGAAATCCCTTTTATACCCTGATCTTCCGTTTCTTTTCTTCCAATCATTTTTTTAGATTCAAAACTGCTGCGCTCTAGTAAGACGCAACCTGCCAGTATTAAAAACAGCCAGTAACAATGGTCAAAAACCCTGCACATAATATTTTTAGAAATATAACTCAGAATATCTTTACACAGCAAATATTCGCAATTAACTATAAAATACAACAATTTGAACTGACGAATTGATGATAATAATTTTTAGTAATATATAATCTAAATGAAACCTTCATAGAGAGTTTGGTTGGTTACAATTAAAAATAAAAGTAAATGACAGCTGACAAGTTCGATGTAAACAATGTCACAACAAAGAAAACTAAGAAAATATTTATAAAAACTAAACGATTCATAAAATACTAATGTAAAACCAATAAAGGTATGAATATGGATGATAAGTGTGAGTATAGAGTGTCTGTAGTAGGCAGATACTATAAGGGTTACTGGATTAGTTTGCTTTTAAACGTAAAATGATAGAGGTTGATAACATGTATTTTATGAGAGATAAAACAAAATCGGTTTATGAATTTTCAAACGATAAAACGTCCTGTCGTACTATATTGATCGGAATGCTAGACAGTGAAGAAGACGGATGAAAAAAGATTTCATTAGAAATTTCAAAATCAAAAGTCATTTATTCAAACTAGGCTGATAATCAGCAGTTTTTGAACTTCAAAATTACGAAAGACAGTCCCTCAAAACGCCCGCCCTTTGCCACTTGCTAGTGTTTTAACTGGGAAGAAGAAGTGGCGGAACAAACTCCCCTGCAACTCCCAATCTGTCTGTTAGGTTAAAAGAACCAGATTCTATACAATAGTGTTCCAAGTTTATATAAATAATTAGTATATAAGAGGAAGTTTGAAAGTGGCGCCTGTTACACAAAAAATAAAAGAGAGTCGTCTGTCTTGGTATGGACATGTGTTGAGGAGGGATAGCACACGTGTGACTAAAAGAGTGATGAATGTAAATGTGTATGGAAGGAGAGGGAGAGGAAGACCAAAGAAAAGATGGATGGATTGTGTGAAAACTGATATGAAGGAAAAAGGAGTAAATGATAGCATGACGAATGACAGAGGAGAATGGAGGAAAGAGACGTTTTGCGCCAACCCCAAATAAAATGGGACAAGGGCAGGAAGATGTTGGTATATGAATTAATAAAAAAAAAACTGTCTCTATAAATGCACCCATAATAATTTTGGTTAGTTAGGTTTGACCCAAAGGCGACACTGGTCATCGTTTTGTCACTCTTCGCTTAAATCTATAATAGAATTTATAGAAAAATGAGTTCACAGAAAATAAGTTTAAATGCTACTAGCTTTAGTTTTCTTAACTGGATTGAGGTCGGATTTCAATTTCAACAGATGCGGCTGAATATCAATATTTTACTTGAAACCTTCACAATTCAATTACTCAAAAATACTATTTATGAAAAGTTTAGTTCTGAATAATTTTGTTTTCAGTCTGGCTGTCTTTGTTAAAAATAATGATTTAACTATTTTTGATGAATTCCCGGTAGAATAAATTAAAAACTAAACCTTACACCCCTTTTTTTACGGATGGGAAATCATCAAATAACCCCCTCCTGCTCTGGGCGGAGTAAGAGAGAGTGACAGACTTGTACTGACTAAAACCCATCCATGTTCCTTCTTAGCACTTTGTGTTCCAGGGCCACGGTATTTCTTTCGAACAGTCCCGCCGTCCTGGCAGGCATAGGCCCTCTCGGACCCCTTCCGATTCGCTGACATCTCCTTGAGGCGCGCGTGGAACACGAACGCGCCGATGACCTTACACCCCTTCTTCTTGCTTGGAACATCACCCGAGCAGACACATTCATCATTATCCAGAGCCTTAATTCACCCACTGCTACACAGACTTCTTCTTGTGCCGATCTTCCCATTCCTGTCCCAGCCTCATCCAGGTTTCTCGATGGCAATTATGTCGTCTACATATCTCGCCGCCGGATGACCCATATTTCCTTTTCCAGATTTGGAGGCCATTCGGTGACAGCCTTAGTCCATCTGTCATCACTGCGCCTTGCTAGGTTTCTGCCTAACTCTATTGACTCCCGCAACGCGATTTCCAATATCGAAAACCTTTGTACGTCTTCGGATTTCGAGGTTAGATACTTTACCTCGTCCAAATAATTTCATTAAACACTACTCTGAAAACATGTGGAAAGCGGCCTGAATCCATAACTTTGAAGACTTCCACAAATCCACACTGTTAGCCTCACGTGTTAGATTCAAGCCTGTAATAAAAAATTTGTTCTACTACATTTTATATTATTTATTTATATCAAACTAAAAATAAAAAAAATTCCAGGTTCTCTTGTTTCTTGTGATTCAACATCACTAACGAAAAGTGGGTTAACTCTTTCTAGTGCCTCGGAGAATACAGACATTACCATCTACAGGAAAATATCCTCCCAGCTACACAAAAATAATTACCTACAACACATTTTAGCCAACCTCCATTTAATCCAACGTGTTCATCAGAAGCGTATATGAGTAACAGATGTAAAGATAATATGGCAGGGTTGTCATGCGGCTAGAAAAATACGGAAGGGACGCGCGAATGACGCAAATGTGGCCGACAGTCGCATACATGTGCTATTGTGTGTACGTGTTTATGTTGTTGACCCCTGGTTCATTAGGGTGCGTACGCATTTGAATCGGAATTCGAACGCCACAGTAACGTAGGTATGCTCGGAAAGGAAACATCAACGAGTGTATGCAGTGCTTATCACAAACGCGTGGGGTTATGTAACGTTGTAACATTTTATGATTGAAATATTGATTTCGTATTTAATATTATAAGCATTGTTTGAATTTACGCTGTCACGCAGTTTGTACTGTGTGTTCAGGGTCACTGTTGTAAATAATGGTTGACAAAATGCGTTGAACTATATCTTTAGATGAGGGACGGTAGTAAGTCATTAAGGGGAGCTCATAGTTAAATAATAACAGCCACTCGAGGTAGATCTTCGGGTTAAGCCGCGATCGCCTAGATTGTTCCATGGATGGGTGTGCACCCATTACATACCGAGTTTCCTCCGTGCCTCGGAAAGCACGCTAAGCCGTCGGTTCCGGCTGTCATTTATCTTTGACAGTCATTACAAGTAGTCAGTAGCCCGAAAATCAAACCATTCTTACCAAGGGGTATTGTATTACCCAGTACTAAGGAGGTTGTGGAGGCAGTCGCTCCATGTAAAATACTGGTATTCAGCTGCATCCGGTAAGACTGGGAGCCAACCCTAACATAGTTAGGAAAAGGCTAGGCAGATGAAGATGGTAGCGAGTCATTATAAGTTAATGAGTAGAAGAAACTGAAGTCCGTCTTCTTAATCAAGATCACTTTGTAGCAGTTTATAATAATTGTACAGTACTGATATTGGTTTTAAACTATTCCCATTTTAATTTTTTGACGATTCCTAAGGAAATTATAGGTGATGGCGGCCAATCAAACTATACTAAAGAAGTAGTTTTTTCGGATCTCTCTGTATGGGAAATCTATAGGTTGACTGGTAATACCTGACCGATACTTAAACACATGATTGTACTCATGATAACTGTTGGAACCTTTGGTATTGGTTAGAGAAGGTCGTAAATGAAAGCCGGAGTTCAGTATAAAGTCTATTGATACTAACCAGGAGTAATAGTTACAGCGACGATTGTTACATAATTTGTTTAGCACACAAGTTGATGCTAGACTGTACGTGCGGGGAACTTTGCGTTTAGCATGTCAGCATTATTGCTACCTGTAGTCCCTACAATAAGAAACAACTTTCTCAAAGAAATTTATTTTTTATACTCTTACATTTTTATCACAATAACACATCAGCTATATGAAATTCGGGGTTGCGAGCCATGCGGGTACTCTGCCAACCCACTGTGGCACGGTACGATGGTAATGGCGTCACGTGACTAACAGCTGATAGGGCACAGGTGCACGCGCGCGCAAATTTCATATGGCTGTTGTGTTAATGTGATAAAAATGTAAGAGTATAAAAAAAAATGTTTCTTTAAAAGTTGTTTGTTATCATGAGTACAATCATATGTGTTTAACTATAGGTCAGCTTATATATTAAGTGAGACCATGTCGTAATGTAATTTATAGCTTGATAGTAACTATCCTTTGCCGATACCAGCGTTTTAAGTTCGAAACAAAAACGTACACAGCGAATAACAAACACGTTATCGACAAAAACACAACCCTTCGGCGTTCAAACGCAAATGTATTCACACCCTAACATCGGGCATCGTCTGTACCTACTAATAACGAGCATCGTACATACATTTTTAGGCTTTACTGGGTCCAAAAAACGGTTGGGTCGAATTAATTGTCGTTACCCAGGTATGGAGGGAACATAAATGAATGAATTAGGTCGACGCTTTGATGTAGCTGTTTGCATTGTCCTGGGCAGTCAGTCAGATGCAAATACTGTCTCAGTTATAATATGCTGCTGGGACACAGGATCCTTCTTTGTAAAAGGGAGTAAGACTTAATACACCACGCGGGCCCAGTGCTTGGTGGTGGAGGTCACATGTCTTCGAAATTTTGCTTTCAGAAAATGATAATTTTCTCAAGACGACGACATTTTTTCACAATGTGGAGTTGATAGTAAAATTTAGGCTTAATAGTAACAGCCACATGGGTCGATCTTCAAGGTCGGACCATGGATGGGTGACCATCTATAATATACCGAGTTAGCTCCGTGCCTCGGGAAGCATGTTAAGCCGTTGGTCCCGGCTGTCATTTGTAGATCTTTGACAGTCGTTACAGGTAGTCAGTGGTCAAAAACCTATACAAACAGTCTAACAAAGGGGCATCGTGTTACTTAGTACTAACTAATACAGAAAGAAATGATTTGTCGTAGTCACATGCCACAAGTGTAAAAAACAAAAAACATAATCTAAACCCAAAATAAAACCATTATCAAAGTAGAGTAATTAAATCTTCAAGCCACTACAGGGGCTTGAAGATTCAAGGCGTACACATACTTCTCAAAATAATACAGCTTCAAAAATATAGAAAAAAAATCTTTTCTATCAAAGAAGAAAGCGATACTTCTAACTCGATTGGCCAAACCACTAGTTTGGCCTCCCGTATCTGTTTATTTTACCCCCAATATCGAGTAGAGCTTGAGCAAACATCGTTACAAAAATGAAAGAAGCCAAAAACACGTAGAGCCCGGTCAATCTGCAAATAGTCCAGCTACCTCGACCTCCCTGCCCCCTCTTATCGCCTTTTCTCAATTACGAAAGCGGGAGTTTTCGTATGGATCTCAGAGGTCTGTGAAAGATGGTCGCCTGTCGAGGACAGAGTAGCCAAATTGATTACACTAGATGGTTACGGATGACCAAATCTGTCACTAGTACAAACAAATGCTAGGGAACCGCAGCTGTGACTAATCCTGATATTAACTATACTTATTTTTAGAAATATGTGGGCTGTTAACTGAAACGATCGTGTATCAATGCCTTGACAATCGATTTACCTAAGTCAGGGATGGCGAACCAATGGCACGCGTGCCACTGTAGGCATACGACACAATATTTTGAGCACGCCATTGATAAAGGTTCGCCACCCCTGACCTAAGTAACGCGATAAAGGGTCTTGGTCAAAATAGGTGTAAGTACAACAGAATCGAAATATTTGAATATCCTAAATCATGGCTAACATTAGGTTCACCAATTCATACTATTGCGACAAGTACCAAACGGAAACCAGTGCTACGTATAATTGAAAATGCTACAATTGCCTGTATTTTGTCGAAGATTTGACTACACAGTCATTTGTTTTAAGTAGATCATATTGAAAACATTGTGCTTAAACTAAGCACACTATAATTGATCTGAGCAAAGCCGCAAAGTCCCTAGTATCGACTAAAGACTGTGTTACGGAACACACTTGTTGAAACTATGTTATGAATGCCTTTATTTTTTTCTTTAAAATTTTCATGATTTTTTAAAGCTCAAAAAAAATAGCATTGCAAAAATTGCTCACTGGTATCGGGATCAGGGTCCAAGGTAACGGTGGGCAGGGCTCCAGTGAAAGGAACTTCCTGACAATACAAGCCGTTTCCAGGATTACCACTGATTTTGACGAACTAAGCCTTGAACTAACATAACATTTGACATTGTCTTACAGCATATTGTACTAAAATATTCCCTAAAGATTCTAACATACAAAAACACCACTTAACACAAAACCACATGGTAAAAATCACATGAAATTTAATTTATTTTCGCTTCCCACGAAAGCTTTTAAATAAATTTAAATTTGCCACAAGCTTTCATTTCGCCATGAAAGCCGGTAGGCTTCCGAGGTACCGCAAACCACATGCTAACAGGCTTTTCCACTTCATCGGGTAAACGTGACGAATGCCACTCAATTCGGTATTACCACAGAGTGCGTCATGTCCTAGAACCAACCATTCAATAGTATGTTATACTACTGGCAACACACACATACCGAAGCAAGTGATAATACAACTACAACAGCCTACTAGTAACTAGTCCTATCACCACTTGCTTCGGGGAAGGAACACATCGCAAGGAAACCAAACCAGCACGCTTGAGAGATATTTCTCGTAGGCATGTAAAGCCAAGTCAGAGGAGGACCTCGTGGCTAAATAATAATAGCCGGGTTGATCTTTAAGTTAAGCCGTGCTAGCCTAGGTTGGTCTGTAAATGGGTGACCACCCGTATGGGTGACTCGCTATGTATACACGGTGTAAATCACCTCATCACGAAGCCGTCAACCAAGCATACTATGAAACTAAGTAACTTTACGCAAAAAATATTGCTGGGAAACGACTTTTTTTTAGGGGCTGTTAAATCATGTTTTGTGGTAGAACTCAATGTAACGCACTCAAAACATTGTGCTGATGGACGGATTGAATAGTACGGGGGTCGTGGAGGTGTTTAAAGTACAAATATTACATTAAAAATTAGCATTTAAAAAAATTCTTGTCAAAAAGTTGGAACTTTGACCCCTAATATTTCCGTAACTAGAAGGTTCCCAGGTATCGTGTAGAACAAAAAAATGATCGCAATGACAGGGAGAACCAGTGCCTTTCGACTTCGTTAAGAGGTGTTTTACACCCTTTATAGCGAGTTTCCTCCGTGCCTCAGAAAGCAATTTAAGCCGTTGGTCCCGGCTGTCATTTGTAGATCTTTGACAGTCGTTACGAATAGTCAGAAGCCAAAAGTCTGACATCCAGTCTTACTAAGGGTTATCGTATTAAAAATACTGGTACTCAGCTGCATCCGGTTAGACTGGAAGCCGACCCCAAGATAGTTTGAGAAAAGACTAGGCAGATGATGATGATGATGTAAAGCCAAGTCAGAGGCACATGGGTGGCGTAGAAACTCTTCCACAAGATTAGGCCATTTTTTTTACGGATGGGAAATCATCAAATGACTTCTCCCGCTCTGGGCGGAGCGGGAGGGAGTGTCAGACTTGACTGTCTAAAACCCACCCATGTTCCTTCTTAACCCTTTGTGTTCCAGGGCCGCGGTATCTCTTTCGAACAACCCGCAGCCCTGGCAGGCATCGGCCCTCTCGGACCCCTTCCGATTTGCTGACATCACCTTGAGGCGCGCGTGGAACACAAACGCGCCGTCGGCACGGCCTGTCGTCATAAGACGGACGGACGGAGAGCTGGCCCATTACTCACCGTCCACAGGCCCGCGCCTACGGTGGCTGGGGGCCACTGGTTGCCCCCCGACGCCCGGGGCGTCTCCCGCGGCGGCTGGGACGTGAGGTTCTCTCCCTCTCACGTTCCGCCACCTCCTTCGCTAGCATGACTGCTTCGCAGAAGGAGGCGACGGCTTCCCATTCCCTCTCGCTCCGGACCATGGATTGAAACAAGATTAGGCCTTAACCACACAATAAAGAAGAAGTATTCGCAATTCTACTACTGATAATGAGATCAGCGTTCGATTTCCAGATTAGGGAAAATGGTCATTGTGTTTTTTTTTATCAGGAATTCCTTAGTTCCAGACCGAAATTTGGAGTTATTCTTGGATGATGGCAGTAAGCTAGCGTCGTATCACATGATACTACTGATACTGATACTGTTAGCCTGTGTCATCCCACTGCTGGGCAAAGGCCTCTCCCGATGACTTCCAATGGTCTCGATCCAGGGCCAATGTGGACCACTGGTCGCTAGTCTTGTCCAACTCGTCCCGCCATCTTTTACGAGGTCTACCGCGACGCCTTCTGGCTGTGTCAAGGTTTCAGAAAGTGGTTATTTTCGCACACAGATCATTGGGCATGCGGCAGACGTGGCCAGTCCAGTCCCACTTCAGCTTAGCGGCTTTTTGAGCAACATCAGTAATTTGTGTTTTGGAGCGCAGTGTGGTATTGCGTACACGGTCGGTTAGTTTGACATGGACTTACATAAAATGTACTGAGGACGCCGTTGTCCTCGTAGTGTGGACTTTATAGGCTGAATATGAAGATAAAATCTGCGTGTACAAGAATAAATAATAAAATCAATCAAATGATAGTAAAAATCATTAAACTTTTACAACACTTTTGAACTAAAAACGTTGAAAAAAATATTTATTTTCATTGTTGTTTTTAAAAAACATAAAAAATTAATACATGTAGTAATGTCACCATCATCTTCCTACCCTTGTTCCATTTTATTTCGGGTTGGCGCAAAACGTCTCTTTCCTCCATTCTCCTCTGTCATTCGTCATGCTATCATTTACTTCTTTTTCCTTCATATCATTTTTCACACTATCCATCCATCTTTTCTTTGGTCTTCTCTTTTTTGGGAATGTACTGTACTGTATTATACGTACGTTCCCATAATACTAAAAATTTCGCGTTGTTGGCACATTTTCTGACATAGACTCCTGTATACGACAGAATTGCTGTGATTCAAAGTCATCTATTTCTTTAATTATCAGTTCCCTAGTGCGAGTAAACGGTGACGCGCTTTTTTTATAAGGAAAGTTTTGACAGCGGCCGAAGATGTGTTTCCAAGCTCTGTGCACCAATCATATGAGACACGTTCAACGTTTTCTGTATTTGTTAACGTAATTTAGGCATTTCTTTCGTGAAGTGTCACTCTTTATCGGGGTATTTTGTGCTTATAGCTTACTTTTTTGCATTTAAGAATGATTTTATGGTATTTACTCATTGGTAGACTGAAAGTTACGACAAAATTAAGAATTTTAAACTTAACAAAATAATAATACAGTGTGAGTGCACGAATGATAACTTTGCTTAAGGAGTATTTGCGCGAATAAACATCACTGGACAGAAAAAAAAAACAGCTATGTAAAAAAATCAAGAATTTTCACATGAAAAAAGAAAATAATGTTTGTCATCGATCCAATTCTGACTTACAAAACAACTACAAAGAATATTTACTCTGTTTCCAACTCACTGCATTTTCCAAGAAAGAAAAATATCAGCTACTTCTTTTTAAAAGCATTCATTTTCTTTCAAGTACTTAAGTTACTGCTATCTTACATTCAGTTGTAACTAATACACGAGAGGGTAGAGAGAAAAACTTTTTCTGAATATTAAATATTCTAACTTACGAGTGAAAATCATTCAATACCTAATTACTTGGATCTCTCCTCTCTACTTCAACCGGTACCACTAAAGGATGCGGAAATAGGGGATACTCCAATTTTTTTTTTCTTTGTCCGTCGGGTAGTTTATAGAAAAGTATTGGACACGTATTTTTTCTTTTTTCACGTGGTCATAAAATTACAGAGATATATTGAGTTGAAATGGCGTATGACGTCACATGTAGGTAAGTTTTATACCTACTTGTGACGTAGTAAGCCCCACTCTCCAACTTTAATGAGTTTTAACTAAGTAATTTTTTGACATTTTGATAAAACAAAAAATACGTGTCTAATATTTTTGTATTACCTGTCTGACGGACAAAATAGAATGTCGTTTTCTTTACCCAGTCCGATCCCCTATTGTATTGGTAGTGTAAAAAACATTATCCTCTCTTGACCCGGCTCCGATCCGGTGTAGTCCGGCCCGAAAAACGCAAAATCAAAATATTTTATTTTACACAGGCCTACAGGGTCACTTATAAAACGTTGACAAAAAGTGCACGGTTCGGGTTGGTCGTTTCCTATGGAGAAGAAACGGCAAGAAACTCCATGGTTACTCTTTTAAAATCATTTGGTTTTACAATATTTGAATGTTACAGCCGTTAGTACGTAAGTATGGGAGGACAGCGTAGGCCCGACAGTTATTCGTTGCTTACTGCAAAAATTAGAACAGGATAAAGCAAAAAAAAAAAAGTTGATGTTAAAGGTTTGAGTTTCGCTCATTGGAACAGACGTAAAACAAACTATTTTAAATCGTATTTCTAATTCATCTGAGACTATTTTCGCAACATTGTCAACCCTATTAGCCGAAGTCACTAGCGCTAGAGCGGCTTTTGTTAAGGTTGCACATGAAGTACGGTAAATGTTTACCTAGCTTTAAATAAAATCTCATAAAGTCATCTTAAGGGTAAGTTTCGTTGCTCTAAATGTTTACGTTGCAAATTCATGGAAAGCTTTTTTTACAGTAAAAATCCTTAAAATTGGTTTTAGTATTTTTAGTATTTACTTTTATCTGACTACGGCAAAGCTAAAAGGAAAAGTTATGTTTTAGCTGTCACTGTATGAATGTTTGTAACATTTTTTTTCTATCGTAATGCTTAAACTACTGAGCTTATTTTGACAGATTGGGTGTCAATCAATTCTTTCAATTACCATCCGCGGGTGAAATAGGCAAATTTATGTGAAAAAATATCAATAAAAATAAAAAAAAATAATGTGTCAGTACTACATCCACAAAAATGGGGGTTGCCGTTTTTTTTTGGTAATCTATCGAAATATTATTCGAATAAAAAAAAACCCAACTAGGACAAAAACGGCCGTTTAAAATGTATTAAATGTAAAAAAAAAAAATATTCATACTTATTCAGGAATTCCAGGTTCAAAACCCAACAACAAAAAAAGGAAAAAACAGGTACGTAATAAAATAGATAATGGAAGAACCTAGTTATTTAACTTTACTTTTAGGAGTCGCCGTTGGACATTCAAATTTATTATTCATACATCATTAAGTCATGTACTGTTTTTTAGGGTTCCGTTGCGAAAAACGTCCTGTCCGTCAAGCTGTCTGGTCGTCATAGCCATATTACTCATAGGGTATATGTGTCAAAACCATTTTAATCATAGGGTAGCCCGCCATAATATTTAACCGAAGGTTTAAAACTTTTTATTCTACGCATATGTATAACTAGTTGTCTAGCGCAACTTCGTCTGTGTCACATTTTCCCCGTTTTAGCCACAATTTTTTATTTCTGCTCCGCTCCTGTTGGTTGTAGCGTGATGATATATATATGTATATATATATAGCCTATAGCCTTCCTTAATAAATGGGCTATCTAACACTGAAAGAATTTTTCAAATCGGATCTGTAGTTCCTGAGATTAGCGCGTTCAAGCAAACAAACAAACTCTTCAGCTTTATAATATTAGTATAGATAACTGTGTGGGATCTTTATCATCAGCTCTTATGTAAAAAAAGATATCGAGGTTTCTCATATACTATTTTTCTTAAGTCGATGAGAAGAGAAAAGTTGATGAGATATTTTCTTCTTAAGCCGAAAAAAAACGAACGTAAAAATGACACTGAACTTTCAATAAAAAATTGTTTTAATAAGATTCGATATTTAGTATTTCAGACAGGACTTTTACGTAAAAGTACCGTAGTATTACTAATAAAAGTAGTAGTAGTATTTCTGTAAAGTTCTATGAAAAACAAGTGTAGATTCTATAGAGTGTAAATTGACATAATGAATTAGCGTGAAATTGTATTGTTTGAACCCTTTGTGCGTGATTCCTACTCGCAGTTAGCCATTCTTTTTAGGGTTCCGTAGCCGAATGGCAAAAAACGGAACCCTTAAAGATTCGTCATGTCTGTCTGTCCGTCCGTATGTCACAGCCACTTTATTCCTAAACTATCACAGCTGAAACTTGGTAGGTAGATGTATTCTGTGAACCGCTTTACGATTTTTGTACAAAAATTAAAAAAATATAGATTTAGAATACCCCTCCATACACGCAACTGAAACTAAAAAAAAAAAACCATCAAACCTATACGTGCGGGGTGTCTATAGATAGGTCTTTAAAAATGACATTGAGGTTCCTAAAACCATTCTTTTTCAAAGTCAATGTTTTGAAAGATAGACACTTCCAAAGTGGTAAAACGAGTGTGACCTTTAATTTCTAAAGTAACAGGAGAAAAAATCTGAAAAAAATATGGGGATGTAGACCGTAAAAAAAACTTTCAACGAAAATTGGTTTGAATAAGATTTGATATGTAGTTTTTGAGATATGGGACTTTTTCACCAAACTGCAGCAGTAACTTTGTTTTTGATTAACTTATTATGAAAAACAAATTTAGTTTTGCGGTTGAGTGAAGGTTTACTAATGAATGACCATTCAAAACATTGTCTTTATATTGTTTGGGGCTATGGAACCCTGTGTGCGAGTAAGACTCGCACTTGACCCGTTTTTATTAATTCCACAACCGGTGCTCACAGTTTTTATAAATAAAACTGAATGTTTATGATGAACCCAGCAGTGGTTATAAAAATGAGACATTATTTACTTAGTCGTTATTTTAATACAAAAGTGCGTCAAGAGAAAGGCTTGATCATATCTGGCAAATAAAATCCCACAGGCCTCCTCGCTATGAGAGGGAAAGGATCTGTATCCACCAGGCTCTGGTCCAGTGCGGACTGTTAAATGTGAACATGCTATGTTTCATCATCTCCCTAACCAATCGTGTTGGGGTCGGCTTCCAGTCTAACCAGATGCAGCTGAATACCAGTATTTTACATGAAGCGACTGCCTATCTGACCTCCACAACCCAGTAACTGGGTAATACGATACCCCTTGGTAAGACTGGATGTCAGACTATTTGGCTTCTGACTACTCGTAACGACTGTCAAAGATCTACAAATGACAGCCAACGGATTAACGTGCTTTCCGAGGCACGGAGGAAACTCGGTATGTAATAATGGTCACCCATCCACGGACCAACCTCGGCAAGCACGGCTTAACCTTAAAGATCGACCCATGCGAAAGTTATTATTTAGCCATGAGCAAAAACCTACAACACCGTCCAACAAAATACCACAAGTCATCTCATACCTGCAATACCAAACACATTTTGACACAACCCTTGCAATTCTACCCTCCCTTTACCTCGTAAAGACTCTCAAAAGTCATTACAGGGATAACTTACCGGTAACCTTAACTACATCCACCGTTATACCGGGTAAATTAAATTCCTGTTCCTTGCTTATATTACAAGTTGGGTGATATATCGTCGCTTGGAAGCTACGTATAGTAATCTTGTTGGTTTTAGCTCTTGAATAATCTTAGTAGGGTTAAGATGTGATGGGTGAGTTGAGGATTATTTTGATTGGAAATTAAGGGATTGGGGAGTGTTTCGTGCCTTAATTTTTGTTTTACTTTTAGAATGAAATTGAAAATGAAAATAACTAGCTGTCCCCGGCATGCGTTGCAATGCATTTTTTACCTACCCTACCTACCTACCTAACCCTACCCTAACTACCTATCTACCCTACCCTACCCTACCCTACCCTCCCTCCCTACCCTACCCTACCTACCCTACCTTTCTCACCTTTTAAACCTTCCCTGGACTACGACAAACATTTTAAAACCAAAATCAGCTAAATCGGCCCAGCGGTTCTTGAGTTATAAAATAATAACGAAAAGTGGCATTGATTTTTATATATAGATAGATAGATGTAATGTTTGATCAACTGGATGAGAGTTGCCGATAATCGAGTTAGGTGGCGTGCAATTGAAGAGGCTTATGCCCAGCAGTGGACTGATGATAATGAATCATCAGCCTACAACAGTCAATGATGGTCCCCAGTGGTCAGTCAGTGGTAAAGACCCCACCTGTCTCCTACAACAAGGTTTTGGGTTGAACTCTGGACAAATAACATTGTAGCATTTTCATAGCATTATGTAGCTACTTTCTTAGTTTATTTAGGATATTATGACCGAAATCGGTGAAGGAAAACGTCGGTAGGAAAGGTGGTTATCATACGACACCGCTTCTAGCCTACATCGTGTTCATCGTGTGCCGGTTCTTTCTCCATAAAAAAATGTATTGAAAAAAAGTGGGAGTTTGACCACCAATATAGAGCTGTATAATAAATTACCTAATGACATAAATACAAAAACACCGTAAAGCACCCCATCTTGAAAGATTTCTCCAGGTTTTAAATTTAACACCTCGCACCAATAGGGATGGTGACTCATTTTTTTTTATTTGTCCATCGGGTAGATTATTAAAAAGTATTTGACACGTATTTTTTCTTTTTTCATGTAATCGTAAAATTACGGAGATATATTGAGTTGAAATGGCGCATGACGTCACGGCTCTGTACATTTTATACCTAGTTGTGACGTAGTGAGCCCCCACTCTCTAACTTTATTGCGTTTTAACTAAGTATTTTTTTGTTAACTTGATAAAACAAAAAATACGTATCTAATATTTTTGTACTACCTGATTGACGGACAAAATAGAATTTCGTTTTCTTTACCCAGTCATCATCCTTATTAATTTACATCTGCATTACACTTTTTTTTTGTTTTTTTACTATTTTATTCACTAATATTCTAGGAATGAAGATAGCAAACATCAATTAATTGACAATCTGTATTTTCGAAACATTTCAGTACATATAAACTCCAATGTGTAATTGCTAATGATTTGCCTTCAAGGTTCGATATGTAATAGTACACTAAGTTTTTTCTTTTAACTGCAACATTGTACAAATTGTGTGTCTACGAATTAGCTTATGTATTTACGAGTACCTTCTTGTAAAGTAATTTTTATATTTAGTTTTAAGATTATCTTGTATTTCTTATATTAAGTGAATTGTATTCTTTTTGAGAAATAAATGTCTTAAACCCTAATATCTCCGTAACTAGAGCGGATCCAGATATGACCTAGAACAAAAAAAAAAATCGCAATGACGGGGAAAACAAGTGCATTTCGACTTCGCTAAGAGTACCATTAGTTAAAATGATGATAGTTTTAACTAGCGGCAAAAAAGACAATGCTAACAACCGATCCTTCTGACTTCATTCCGCAATAAAAGTACAGGAATAAAGACATGCCATCAAAGGCAATGAGCTGATAAAAGAAAAGAGCCTTAAGTAATTAATTCCATCGCTGGCTCAAAGCTTCAATTATTTCATAGAGCTATTTAGTATAAAAGGTATTAACTATGCTCACAGCTTTGTGAATTGCGTACTAAGTTCCTCTTTATCAGTACCTTCAATAATACTTTTTATTTTTCCATCAATAAACTTTCAATAAAATCTTTTTAAACAGGTTTTAATAAACCTAGTTCGGGCAGTTCGCTACCAAACATCTGAATTGAACTATCATTACTTGCAACTTTTGAATATGGTTTAATCATAGTTTACTTTATTTCTAATACAATGGTATAATTATTACTTATAAGTAAGAAATAATACTACTGCGCCTAAATGTACAGATTTTTAAATAAATTTATTCTATTATTCTATTCTAAATCCATTTATAGACCGAGATCCAAGAACTGTTATTTAAAATTTTCTTTCATCATACTTACTTTAGTATTTAGAGGAGCTCGTGTCCTTAACAGCCGCTCAGGTCAATTTTGAGGTTAAGCCGCGCTTGCCTAAATTGGTCAGTGGATGGGTGACCACTCATTACATACCGAGTTTCCTCCGTGCATCGGAAAGCAAGGTAAGCCAATGGTGCCGGCTGCATTTGTAGGTCTTTAAGATCGTTTACGCCTTACGGCATTATATACAAAATTTCAAGTCCTTTTTTTCCGAAATGACTGAACCGATTTTAATTAAACTTTATACGCAAAAGCATTAGATCTTAAAAGTTTTTCATTGAAAACATTTTCGATTTTTCTTTACAAAAAAAAAGATGATAAGTCATTTTGGAAAATAAATACATTTTTAGTCACAGAAAATCTGCTTATCATAAAATGGCTAGCCTTTTCCCAAACTATCTTGGGGTCGCCTTCGAGTCTAACCCGATGCAGCTGAGCACCAGTATTTTACTGAACTCCACAACCCAGTAGGTAACTGGGTAAAACGATACCCCTTGGTAAGACTGGATGTCAGACTTTTGGCTTCTGACTACTCGTAACGACTGTCTCAGATCTACAAATGACAGTCGAGACCAAGGCTTAACTTGCTTTCCGACGCACGGAGGCAACTCGGTATGTAATTATGATCACCCATCCACGGACCAACCTCGGCAAGCACAGCTTAACTTTAAAGATCGACCCGTGTGGCTGAGCTCCTTATCAGACAGAAATTCTGCTTAATAGCAAAAAATTGTTATAGTGGTAATACCGTCCCGGATCAACTCTTTCCCTATTAGCTCTACTAGCATTAAAAGTTTATGTGTTCAAACTTAACCGAATTTTTATCACCCACTTGAGTTGCGAGGCAGGTCCTGGAAGAAATACTCTAAACTTTAGCATTCTGATCTTTAACTTTAATGATCGTAAAAAGAAAATCAATTACGTAAGGTTAAGTGTTTTTATTTCGTATTATCTGTTTTCATTTATACAAAGATAAAAAAAAAACTTATGTTAGTAATTGTGTGGTGTTACGCGAATGGATAAAATAAGAAATGAGTACTTAAGAGGAAGCCTGAAAGTGGCGCCGGTGACTGAAAAGATATGTGGTAATCGGTGGTCGTGGTATGGGCATGTGATGCGGAGGACTGAGGAAAACGTCGTGAGGAAAGTTTTGAGTATGACTGTGTATGGATGTGAGAGTAGAGGAAGACCAAAGAAACGATGGATGGACTGTGTGAAGGATGATATGGCAAGAAAGGAGGTGTCTGATGAGATGACAAGTAATAGAGAAGTATGGAAGAAGAAGACATGCTGCGCCGACCCCAAATAAATTGGGATACGGGCAAGAAAATGATGATTGATGAATGTTAGTAATTAAAAAGAAAGTAACTGAACACACTGTTTATCCCTACACAGTTCGATTCCCTGGTCTACTAAAGTGTTTTTGAGTTTACTCAACAAGGATTTCTCAGTAGCAGCCACGGAGTTTGGATTTGTGCCCCGTTGATGGCAATAGGCTCCCCCCTATTACATAGGACTTGAATATAATTATCGAAATATGGGTGTACTGTTTTCCAAAATTAAATCGTTATTAACGATAAAAACGTTGGTAATGATTCTAAAATCTCTCAAAGAAGATTATGAAAGTAATATTTTAAAATATTTTCTTCGGACTATAAATGTTATTCCAAACTTATGTTAAAGACTTTTCTCACAAAATGTACCTTAGGACTAAAATAGACATTTATTTGAAAGCTGACAACTATTTATGTCCGAAGAGCAACCAACGTTACCATATTTTGAGCTGCTTATAATAGGAACTGGATTACATAACATCACGCCTGTAATCCCCGAGGGGTTATGATAAATGATGTTTATTTTGCAAATAGGTTTTTACAAACACTTTTACACGTCATTTTTTTTTTAAACTAGATGGGGCCGGTGTTTCGTACCTGACTACTCTGAGAAGAAACAGCCGAAACAAACTCAGATGTTCTCTGTTAACTTGTTGCTCTTTTAAAGTCTAGACATTGCTCAATTTACATGAGGACTATGCAGATTAGTGTCTGAGATGGTCTTTTAAAGAAAGAACCACACAGTTAAGCAGCAGTTAAGCAGAGGTGTACCTAATAGACACCCACATTTCACTAGTTATGTTTAAGTCCCATGTATTACGGGGGACGAGCCTATTGCCATCAACAGAGCACAAATCTAAACTCCGTGGCTGCCACTGAGAAATTTCTAATGCAAAAACCCGACAACACTTTGCTGCCTGACCAGGGAATCGAACGCAGGACCTCATGTTCAGCAGTCCCTCTTGTGACGACTATATCAACAAGGCAGAAACTCAAACTCAAACGCAAAGCATTTATTTCAATTAGAACATTACAGGCACTTTTGAAAGACAAAAAAAAAAACGCGAAGCTACAGTCTCAGTCACAAGGCATAATAACTTGTGAAAATACTGTAGTTGCCCATTCCAAAGCGTAGATCTCTATGGAGAAGAATGGGCAAGAAACTACATGGGCACTCTTTTAAATCAAAATATGTTACAAAATAGTACCTACAGCAGAAAACCTACCAACTGCAGGAAACAGTACCTTCCCTTGTCATCATCAGCCTATACTGTTCGGACTGCTGGAGACACAAGTCTGCTCTGTATGAATCAGGAGTGAGCGCATTGTGGGTTGGTGTGGCGAAATTGCATATACATATACAAGGTGTTGTTTTTCATCCTCGTGATTTTCGTCCCGCATCTATAACAAAATGGTAAGGTATTTTTTTCTTAATGACGGAAATCGCTAAGTGTGTTCACCCGTGATTTAAACGCGGGCTGTCTGATTCTCGCCCCATAACCGCGCTTATACCCATACAAACAATCTCAAACGTTTATTTGATAATTTCTTATTCTTTAAACCACGTTATGGGGGTTATTCTGAAATACTGACACACATAAACAACCAAAAAAATATCTGCGTTTATAATTGATTAACTAGGTACCGTAATTTAAATTTATTATTTATGTCTTTTGTGACAACCTCCTGAGTTTCGACGAGGATATAAAACAACAACCTTGTATAATAACATAACGATATGACATACAAGAAGGTCAGCAGCGAAATCTAAGGGTGAACGAGGAAAATTATTTAATTTTCCTAAAACCATAAAAGACCTTTTAATAAAAAAACATAAAAAAATGAAATACAAAAAAAACAGCAGATAAGTCTATTAATGTCTTCGTATTGATCTCACGTTTCATACAAACACACCCCATGATACATTAAACATAGGTACCCACAACACAAACACACACACGCACACACACACACACACAATACTCGTACGTGTTAGTAATATGTTCTTATCCTGGGCAATCGTAAGCCTTATTTAATTTATTTTTATCTACAATCCCGCAGAGCTTTTTCTGTAGTTGAGATAGAACACGTAAATGTAATTTGTTTATATGTTTTAGTTATATTTTTAGGGTATGTTCTCTTTAGGGTTCCGTGGAAAATGGTTAGATGGTATTTGTTACCAGTGTAAAGCCTTAATCAGCTTAGTGGTTTCTTTTCTTTGAAATCATACCTACTAAAAACCTCTTTAGTTTGTTTTTCTGTCATTTTTTTTAAGGAGAATGAAAGCACAACTGGTTTATTTTTAACCTTACGGAGTTATGTCAGTATATCGCGACATCCATACTAATACTTACATTATAAATGCGAAAGTAGGTAACACTGCTTATTTGTTACCTTTTTACGACTAAACGGCTGATCGAATCATAATGAAATTTGGGAAGGAGATAGATTATTTCCTGGGGAATAACATAGGCTATGGCTTTTTCTTTTTTTCTTACACCTACTCGTAAAAAAATCCACGAGAACGAAGTCGCTGACAATAGCTAGTTACTAATAATAAAATCAGTTGTGTAGATGCGGCCTGTCACTAACATTGCGGACGCTACGGCTATATAACAACAACCGCACGGGACGATCTTTAAGGTAAAGCCGTGCTTGCCGAGGTTGGTCCGTGGATGGGTGACCATAATTACATACCGAGTTTCCTCCGTACCCCGAAAAGCACGTTAAGCCGTTGGTCCCGGCTGTCGTTTGTAGATCTTTGACAGTCGTTATGAGTACTCAGAAGCCAAAAGTCTGACATGCTGTCTTACCAAGGGGTATCGTATTACCCAGTTACTGGGTTGTGGAGGTTTTATAGGCAGTCGCTTAATGTAAAATACCCGTACACAGCTGCATCCGGTAAGACTGGAAGCGGACCCCAAGATAGTTTGGGAAAAGGCTAGGCAGATGATGATGATCGGCATATCCTATACCTACGTTGATCTGTGGATGGATGACTGCCTATTACTTACCGAGCTTCCTCCAGCAATAGTCTCGTTACCCGAGAACTCACTCGAACTCGAGACTTATGACTTAGCAGTCCAACAGACACATACGCTTGGCTATCACTGCTCAACGACACAAAGACAAAGCAACTTCCTCTAAATCACTAACACCGAAGACCCAAAAGCCATCACACGTGTCCTCTGAACATAAATTACGAAATTCCACCTAGAACGTTGACGTCGTTCACCTATGCGCTTTAATTTCCAACCCTCGAGCCATTCCTTCTAATTATACCCACCTTTAATTAAATCGGGGTAGATAAATTCTCGTCTCACTAACTGTAAGGCAATGTGGTTAGTGCACGCTTACGATTTAATTTGATGTCGTGAGTGTTAGATTGTCGTGTCGTGACTCACGAGTGTTTTGTGTTGTCTGGTTTGAATGTATCTTATTGTTTGTTGCTACACAAATGCAAACGTTTACGTATTACGTTCAGGGCTTTTTTTTATTGAAATGAAAAGCTCTGTTTACAAACTGCATTAGTATAACACTGTGTGTGCAGTCATTAGCTCTGACCTCCAAAAGTCGATACAAAGCAAAATAATAAGAATTAGAATTAAAAAGTTTACAATATTTTTCACAAGAAGGATTGTGTATGTTTTGTGTTTGGAGTGTAATGTGTGTGTGTGTGTGTGTGTGTGTGTGTGTGTGTGTGTGTGTGTGTGTGTGTGGAAGAAGGGTGTACGTTTGTGCAGGGGTGTGTGCTTGCGCATGTTATACATATTAGGGGCATTGGAATTTCAGTTTAAGTTTTTATAATTGTTTCTAATTATTCATCAGTGAGTGTATAAAGACATTTATCTGTGATTCTTCGACATTCTAGCAGGGTAAGTGGGTATATATTGAGTTGTTTATTAACCTAATTGTGCAAAGTGGAGCTAAGAAGTGATATTGCCGTCGTACAACTTGAACTCTGGCAGATTTCACCTGGCAGACTGTCGGATCTACGTTTTTGGGTTTTTACTTTGTAGGCATAACATCCTTATCCTTACATATTCCATACTCATATGCCTTTTGGTCGCGAGTACTACGAAACTGACCTTTCTGAAGAAACTCACCAAAAAGGCCAGTGTATGTCCTTCTCAGGCGTCCCCTCTCGGCGTTGCCACTCACATCTGCCTTCTAATGCCTTGTAAATTGTTTGTTATTGTTCTTCATGTAACAATATTTATGTGAAATACAAAACGATACTGATAGGCACTCACTTCATGTCATCATCTGCCTAGCTTTTTTCCTAAACTATCTGGGGGTCGGCTTCCAGTCTAACTGGATGCAGCTGAGTACCAGTATTTAATATTAAGCAACTGCCTATCTCACCTCCACCACCCAGTAACTGGGTAATACGATACCTGTTGGTAAGACTGTCAAAGATCTACAAATGACAGCCGGGACCAGCGGCTTAGCGTGCTTTCCGAGGCACGCGGACACGGAGGAAACTCGGTACGTAATTATGGTCAGTATGGTCACCCATCCATGGACCAACCTCGGCAAGCACGGTTTAACCTTAAAGATCGTGCCGTGCGGCTGGTATTACACTCACTTCATGTAAAATACTGGTATTCAGCTGCGTCCGGTTAGATTTATCTTTTTCTTTTTTAAAAAAAAAACGTTCCCCACACTAGGAATTTCTCCTGGATCGTGGGTGCTTTTACAAACATTAAAACTCACATACACAAACAGCCAGACCCGGAACAACTATCTGTAAGCCATACAAATATTCTGTGCGGGGATCGAATCCGCGGCATGCAGCGCAGCAGTCAATCGCTCAACCACTGCGCCAACCGTGCCGTCAAAGAAGACTAGCAGAAAGCCAACCTGGGCGAGGTCGACATCATATCGTAAGATCTAAAAGTTTCCGGTTTCAACTATTAAATATTTGGAAAAATATCCTAACAAAACTGGTTTGAAATATTGGAAGACATATTGAACAAAAATATTAGTTTTTTAACGTGTAACTAGAGAAAACTTCAGTAATTTAGTAACATGATATTTTTGTGAGGGAGAGCGGCGGTGGCTCAGTGGTGACAGCCACGACTTACGAGAAATAAGCCGTGGGTTCAAACCCAGGCAGGCGGATTACTTTGTGTAATTTATTTCATCATTGATGCTCTCAAAAACGGTGAAGGAAAACATCGTGAGGAAACCGGCATGACCTAAAACCAAAAAATCTAAGACATGTGACATCTACCAACCCGCGTGGTGGATTACAGCCCACTCCCTCTCATAGGAGAGGAGGCCTGTGTCCCAGCAGTGGGAACATTATAGGCTAATGATGATGATAGTTTTGTATCTCGGATTCATTGAATATGTGTAGGTCGGAAACTTTTGAACATTACCACGTACTTTCTTCTGAAGTTTTTAAAGTTGTTCCTAGAAATATTTAAAACGAATCTTTCAGCATTACTTAAAGTCTCTTTGACTCTAAATTGCCTTAATAAACAACTCTTAAGCTCTTATAAAATGTAAAAAAAAAACATATTCTCAAACGGACTAAAACATGGCAAGTTAAAACTTTAAAAACGCTTTCTTTAAAAGTCACAACCACAAGCAAACGGTCCCGTATGTGCTACGACTACTTTACATTAACATGCACAAGGCGAAACTTCTGTAGATGAGGTTTTCCTAATTACGTTGAGGGCGGACCCTTTTAAAGCTCATTAAAATTAAATGTTTGCAGGCAACACTGATGCTTGATTGTTGGCAACATTGAGCGGTGTGTGTGTGACTGTGGTTGTTTTGAGGTTGATGTAAGTAATAACACGTACCTGGGACGTGTAGGCAAGTATAATAAACAGACTTTTTTTGTTCATGTCACTGATCGCAGCGGCCGCCCGTTAAGAACCCTCGCGCATTAGTACAGTACGCCGTCCTAGGCATACCCTCGTCACTCCAGATGATGCTATCACCCTCCTCCAGGAGAGTAGCAAAGAGACTAGCACTCTTAAAAAGTTCCGACTCAAACCGCCGTCTTTCCGACCTCGCCTTCGTGGTCCGTCGCGACGTCCCGGTCCATGCCCTCCCCGACCCTCGCTCGAGCCAGCCCGCGATGCTTTGCCAGTAGTTTTAAATCAGCCCCTAAATAATGATTCAAATTTGAAAACATTGTGCTGATGGACGGATTTAATATCTCCGTAACTAGAAGGTTCCCAGGTATGGTGTAGAACAAAAAAATGATCGCAATGACAGGGAGAACCAGTGCCTTTCGGCTTCGTTAAGAGGTATTTTACACCCTTTATGCTCAGCCTTCACGCTTGCAACCACTAGACCAACAAAACAGTCAATCTACCTCTTTGTTTTAAGCCTTTAGTAACCCTTCCTCATCTCAAAACCGTTACTTCTAAGTACAAGAATGTTCTTTGTAACCCTAACCTCTATGTTACATCTTAACGGGGTACTTAAACTGAAGATGTGAATGAAAACAACATTGTGCTCCATAAAATGGCTCATTAACACTTGTAGGTGCTGAAATCCTTGATTTTAATTACAGAATGTAAGCGGTTATGTTAGGGGTTTCAGTCATATCTGTATTTTAATGAGTTTTTGGTTCAAAAGGGCTTCTGTTTTCAGTTTCTTGGTTATGTTTAGAATACCTAAATTCTGTAGAAGTACATGGATCAAGAAGAAGCTGAAGAAAATTCTCGTTCTTTTATGATTTCCACTTTTACAAATTTGAGAGCTCAATATGACATCTGCCTGCCTCTAACCTGCACTGAGCCACCACATATTTTTCTTAAACGTGAAAGCGATTATTCATCTACAACAAAATAAGCTAGAGATCAATTCCAAACCACACCTATTCGAATCACGCAATACCTGGGCAATCAATCATACGTTTTAAAAATAAGTTCTTAAATTAAATAAATTATATCTATTAAAAGCTTCATTAACCAGCGAGCGCGTCGGGTCTGCGATGCACGCTATGCCCGAACGGCCTGCTATGATCGAGATCTGGGAATATTGGTACATACGGATTCAGGATTCTGTCTGTATGTTGGAGATGTGAGAGCAGAGAAATCTGAGCCCTTTAAGGTAACACCAATAACATATAAAATATTCAGTGAGTATTCTTCTATTTATATAATTTAAATAGGCGTATGGAAAAAAAGATTTACACAAAATAACCAGCGTAACCAAAAAAATATTTTCACAAAATAACCAGCACATATTATTAATCCTTTACATGTTTGCAGATCATCAAACGAGACCTAACAACCACGGATTAACTAAAACTTTTATACCCTCCAAACCTATTTTACCAAATAAACATCAGAATTTGGACGAGCCAACATAATCCAATAAGTAGATCGAATTATACCTACCTACCTATGTATATCCTTCACCAAATAATATTTTCGTCTCCAGGTGAAATAAATTCATGAAAAACATAAAGAACAAATCTCACAAAAACATGGGAATCAAACTGAGCGAGAAAATATTCTGGAATACTTTTTGTAACTCGCCGTATACGTAAGTTGTTTGAAATCAAAGTTTGTCATCGTGTGGAAGCTATTTTCATGGTAGCTATGAAAATAATTTATGAAGACTATATAATTATGATCATTCTATTTTTGCTTTTGCCGAAAATTATTCCACGGAAACGCACTACTGGGATTAAAGGTATTCAAATTCATTTATTGTTTGTCACAGGTGAAATATAGGTTCTTATCATTATTACATAAAAGCTTGCTGTAACAGACACATGAGGTGTACAATATTAAATGCTGGTTCATATCTGATTAACATCTATCATTATTCGTCCTAAGTAAGAGGGGACTCTAGTCCCGAGATATTTGAAGAATACGAATAGGTATTTGAAGAAACTATTGCCGTCGCGCTGCGCCACACCAAGCAAACATAAACATATTGCAAAAGAGACAACTGCAGCTCAGGCTGATTTTACCTACAAAAATCTTGACCAAAAGACGTTTTGTATTCCGCTGTTCTCTTCTTCAAAACTAAACCTATCTAAATAATTCTTATATCAAAATTTAGAGGAAAAATATATCAGGTATATCAGATCAAAATATTTTATTTTACATAGGCCTACATGGGCACTTATAAAACGTCAGCAAAAGGTGCACGGTTCGGGTTGGTCGTTTCCTATGGAGAAGAACCGGCAAGAAACTCCATGGTAACTCTTTTAAAAACATTTGGTTTTACAATATTTGAAGTTACAGCGTTAGCACTTAAGTATGGGAGGACAGCGTAGGCCCGACAATAAGTCGATTGCTTATTACAGAAGATAGTAATAGAAAAAAAAATACAAAGCCTACAATGTCCACACATTCACAAAAAATAGGTAAATAAAAAGATTCTATACAAAAGTAAAAATAAAACAATAAAAGAACACTAACCTTAACAATAGACACAGATGTTATCATCAGTGCTGTAAATAGCAGATATTTAACCAACTCTATGGGACCACCATCGAAACCACGAAAAACAATCAGATGTTCCATACATTTGAGTCGAGTAGGTTTTGAAGGTCTGAATCACACCTATGTATGTATATACGATCACGTGTACACGTTTTATATCAGGTATAATATTTATATGTTTATAATTTAGGAATATCTTAGTCAATTACGTCACTTTTAGTAAAATATATTATAACGAAGATAATGCTTAAAGCTATCAGATATTTAACATTAATCCTAGCAAATTATGATACTTAAGAAAATGGTTTGTAATGTCATATGATATACCAACCTATTAATTTAACTGTCACGTTTATTTCAAATTAATCATCCTTAAGAAGCACAGACTATATTAAATGGCTCTCAAGAGAATTACATCAACTCCATGACATAATATAAGCGATCTTCTCGCAAACATTTGTTGTGGCATGGATTGTTCACGAATAATCAATGCCAAAAACCAACAAATGTTACCCGATCCCACCTGGGGAGGTGGGATCGGGTAACATTTGATCAGGTGGTTTTCACTTTTAAAATAAAAAAAAAAATCGATTATCATGTATTCGCGCAACATCGCTCATTATTATTACAGCTAAGTTACCCAATAAATTATTGACACATTGCCCTATAATCCCCCGATCAACATGCCATAATAAGGTCTGTCTATAAATCCAAATTATACCAAATACCTTGATCCCCTACCTCCCTTTTGGACAATATCCAGGCCAGTATTACCGTATGCAAATAGTAGCAGTAATTCTGCCCGTGTGTCTACCAGGTTATTATCATGAGGAGCAGTTCCCCTTTTTATTGAGCCATCAAAATCTTAAATTTAATCAAGTTCGGATGGCTCAGCCGTTCCTACGGGTGAATATTTCGTTAGAGAATTTTTTCGGAAGAACTTGGGTCGGGAAAATATTTTTGTAAGACGCTGGTTAGGTGGGCATAGATTTCAATTCAATTTGTGGGCAAAAGATAAACTAGGTTTCCCTATTATATTAAATATATATATAATTGTTAGGGACTATGAAAGGCAAAGTAACATTGTTGGGGTATGATGCCCAACAGTGATGATGTTATGTACTTGTTATGTTGACTTGTAACGTATGTTATATTATGTTATGTAAATGAGTAGACAACTGATTCCATTGATGGATTTATTGCTACTAAATTGTAATTACACGATTACATGCTAAGTTAGAGAAATGCACACCTAAACAATATCGATGTGCATAAATAAGTATGACGTACAAACTACACAAAGGTACAGATACAGCGTAGCTCGTACAAACATTCTAGTAGCGTAAGCGATGGCAACAAGAATTAATTCATATTACCTTGGAAAGTTTGAATCTCAAAAGCGCTATTTAATGGCCTAATTGAAATACATTATTTTCACTTTGGAAGTCAAAAACGTTTTGTGTAAGCTAACAATAAGATCAAGGCAATAGTTAATGTTAGTACGAAACGATTTGAAAATGATTACCACTTGCGTGTGCCATGTGCAAATTCAGAAAGAAAATTAACCCAGAGTTCGTTAACCTCTTACCCGGCGTATATAATGCTCTACCTAACCTAGTCTCCTAAAGACATCAGAACCCATTAGACCCCAAAACCCATTAACAACACGTTTAGACAATACCTTATTTTGATGATTACATTTTGATTAAACACAACTTTACCGTTCTACTGGTATCATCCCTCAGTCATCTCTTAAGACGCCCATGGGGATAGATGAGAATATTTCTTAAAAAAATAAGAGAAAGGAAGCGTAGAATACTGACACTATTTTTCCCCGAGGTTTTACTCTGGGGAAGCAAAATACACGTTTAATAATAATTTGATTATTCTCGTCGGTGTACATATTGTTAGGTCGGCGGTTTTACGAAAATATTCTTGATTACGTTCGAATCTAGAATGTTCCACTATCGAGGTGTGAAGCAGGTTCGAGAAAGTTCTGGAACTTTCTCGAAGCATTGGACGTCATATAAATAGCCGTCAGGTTTTTGGGGGGAGTCACTTATTCCGATCCAGATTTTCCCTGGCTGACCTCCCTCAGTCAGGCACTAAGCCAAGGCTCGTGTGTAATTGCTTAGTTTTTAAGCCCCTGACTGGAGGCCTTCCACTCAAGACACCCAGAGGATAGTCCGGTTAACTAGACTCCAAGGTTGACCAGCGAAAGGACATTCACAAAAAAAAATTGGGAGCAGCCAGTCTGATTAAGGTCAAGCCAAAGACTCAACTCCCACTAACCCACAGCCAGGCGTGCCCGCTCAACAGTAGTAGCAGACGTGTTCGGTAAATTGTGCTGAACTCTGAAGAGTGGCTTGTCCCACCGTCTCTGGGAAAATGGATTGTCGAGTACTTCAGTATTCGGGCAAGCGAATTACCAAGCACCCATAGCCTCGGAGAAGCACGGCACATCAAAATCAATCAGTTTGCGATCTGAATATTTTATAAACGTTCAGAATATCTCACGATGTGATTTAAGTAAAGTTCTTTACAATTCGGGATTTCTATTAAGTATTTCACGATATAATTTAAGTAAAATTCTTTACAATTCGGGATTTGTATTACTTAAGTATTTCAAATAAGTACAATTACGATTTTTGTAATTTAAAAATTTGTTTTCTAAAAATTGAATATTGAAAATCATCAGTCTATTGAATTTATTTTCGACACGTTAAACGTAATCTTGCAGTTTTTCAATTCGATTTTCTATCTAATAAGATAAATGTGCTGTTCTCCTGGAATACTAATTTTGTGTTGCGGTCATGAAATGCCTGCTATTAGCTAAATAGTTGTATTGTATTGTATTGTATTGTATAGCGGGCTGGTTTCCGCAACTCCACGTCTAAAGCGCGTATTTTGCGTACGGGTGGGAACATTACTCCAACCACCCCAGCTCCCCGAGAAAGGCCAGCAGCCCCTTGGTGTTGCTGACAATCTCGCGGAGAGTACCTGGGTTACCTAAGTACTTTGCCCTGTATGTTGCAACCTCTGGGCAGTGTAGAAGCACGTGGGCTGCTATCTCGTCCTCCTCCATGCAGGCTCTACACAGTGGGCTATCCGTGACTCCTAGGACAAAGAGGTGTTTATTAAAAGAGCCGTGACCAGTGATGGCGGCTGTGACTATGCGGAGCTGTAATTTGGTCAACCGAAGTACCCGTTTGGTGAGGCGGCTATCTATCGTGGGAAGTGCCTCCTTGGCCTGCCTACACTCACCATGGTTTAGCCACAGTTTGTGGTGTTGATCCCTGGTGCGTTTCCTTACCAGAGTCCGTAGATACCCGAAGGGGAGTGGCACGATGGGTTCAGGTCCCACTGCTGCCATACTGGAACCCCTTCTAGCGAGTTCGTCCGCTGCATCGTTGCCCCGGGAATCGCTGTGGCCCTTAATCCATTGTATGGTTATGTTGTTGTGATTACCGACCTGGTTTAGGCGCTGGTGACACTCGTATATTAACCCGGAGTTGACCGTGTGGTTGTCTAGTGCTAACAGTACAGCCTTAGCTAAAGAGTTCAAGAGATAACAAAGATTTACTCGCCAATAATGTGGTTACTTCAAATTGTGTGTTAAAAACCATTTATTATTAAAATGGGTATAAAGAGAATCTTAACGATGCCGAACGTTGTTCTCTCCGCCATTGCGATATTTTTTTGTTCTGAACCATCCCTTCTAGTTTTATTATTTATTATTTAGAAAAACTTTGCCCCACGCTAGGAATTTCTCCTGTATCGTGAGTGCGTTTACAAACATTTAAACTCACATACACAAACTGCCAGACCCAGAACAACTATCTGTAGGCCAAACAAATATTTGTTCCGTGCGGGGATCGAACCCGCGATACGCAGCGCAGCAGTCGATCGCTCAACGACAGCGGCAACCGTGTCAACAAGTTACGGAGAAATGAAGTTCAAAGTACCAACTTTAATTTCAAATTCTAATGTTATGACTTTACTTTAAATATCTCCATGATCCGTGTACTATTCAATGCATCCATCCGTTTGTTCCCACTAGTTCTACCGTGGAACTGTTCATTGAACAAGTGGGAATAGAGAATCCCAATAGTTCTACTATTTTGTTATACCTATTATCAAAGTACTAGTGAGAAAAAAAATCCCATCAGTTCTACCGTAGAACTGTAGAACTAGTGGGAACAAACGCTTCCATCAGCACAATGTTCGAGTGCGTTACATATTTTTTTCACTCAAAAATAAAAAGTCATTTCCCAGCTAACATTTTTGCGTACAGTTACTTATACAGAATGCTTGGTTGACGGCTTTTGGGAGGGCCCATTTACACCTTGTATTTAAAACTGATTTACATTTCTAGACAACCAAGACCCATTATTTAGATAACAAAACGAGCAAAGCTTAGAAACGACATGTTACCGACACACAAGGAAATAAATACGGAGGTAATCTGCCTGTAAAACGTTTTCAATGAGTAAATTTGTATTTTAATCTGGGGCGAAACGGGGAAGTTGAAATGGTTTAGGCCTCGATTCCGTTGTTTTGGAGAGCGATTCTCCATCACTCTCTAACACATACTAAAGTTCTATAAATAACAGGGATAGCAGATGACTGTGTGTTTCAGGATTAGGAGTTAATTTTGTTGCTTTGTACACGGTCCTCATGTATTTATATTAGTCAGTTTGACATGCTGGTTTCATGATTGAGATTATTGTACTGTTACAAATTAGAATTCGATGTTTCCGTTTTCAATTTTGGTAATTGGTACTGATTTCTGGTTCATTGGTTGCTCGATGATACAAGTAAATTGTTCTGGCATTAACAGTGAATATAATATCAATGTTATAACTAAGGTAAATTCACTTTCACTGGAGAATAAAGATATATTAAATTTATTAAGTTCAACATGTGGATGACAGGAATTAAAAACCAGTCATGTGCGAGTAGGACCAAACACTTAACTATAATATTATACAGTATGTTAGGTTAAACGAGGGACATATTGAGAGAGGGTATTCAGTATTCGATTCTCGTCCCAAATATGTAAAAAACCTATAACGTATATAGAAGAATTTTTAATGTTTTGTTTAGTGCCTAGATATTTTGGACTGTCCTAAGCTAGGTAACTTTAAAGTATGAAGGGAAAATAGATTATACCTAAGAGTCATTGACCCGCTCACATGTTCTGCGATAGTACTAAGTCGCTAGCGCAAGGGTGTATACAAGTTGCGTGACATTTGCGAAAATTTTGGTATGGTTCTGTCTGTTATTTATCAGTGTTTTTTTTTGTTTATATTTTTATTAGTATCATGTTAGCATGTACTATTATGGGTTTGAATATGTCCCTCGTTTAAACTAACATACTGTATATATTGACGCCCTGTAATTTTGATATTTGTTCATGTTTTATTATTATTTTAGATATATTTGTAGTTTGTAAATAATGTAAATATGTAATGATAAATAAAGAATATTATATTAATACTACTATAATTTTAAAGCTTATTCATAGTCAGTCAGTAGTCAGTGTGGTCAGTTTATACTCAACAGCAAAACTAAATTTGATTTTAATAGTATGCTAATGTATGTTTTTACCATTTGGCAACAGAACCCTGAACATATTTGATGGATTTCATACATTCTTACCCACTACCTAGTGGGTAAGAATGTATGAAATCCATTGTACAGATGGATACCTGGTATGACCTGGTCATCGGTCCAGGTGGACCGATGACCAGGTCATCGGTCCACCTGGACCGATGACCTGGTGAAGGTTGCGGGGATCCGCTGGATGCGAAGCGCACGGGACCGGTCAATGTGGCGTCACTTGGAGGAGGCCTATGTCCAGCAGTGGACGTCTTTCGGCTGAAATGATGATGATGATACATTCTTACATTTCCACGTTTCAGAACGATCATCAAGCTTCAAGTTTTTGACTAACTGGCCACCTTTCCTTTACAACCCAAAAGGCATTTATTAAAAGTTTACATTTTGACAAACCGTTAAAAGAAATAAAACAAAAAGTTTTTAGTTTGGAAAAATGATACTTAAGTTTACAGCACTATGGTCGGTTTTTAAAGATGACCAGTATCACTTCACTCGCCGCCAAGATTCGCCAGACAGATTACCTGTGAGGAGGACCTTAAAATCTGTGCAAACTGTCAGAGCCACTCACAAAAGGTCATCAATTTTACTTTAGACCCACTTGAGATACGTGTTGGATGGAATATTTGATATCATCCATTAGAATTTGTCAAACGTACGTCAAATTCTGTAGAGAACAGGCAAGTGTGCTGTATGCAAGATACATTGGATATGCCAACTAGTTTCTATAAGGTGGTCATCATCTGCCTAACCAGAATCGTCAAAAATAAAGTGGTATAAAAAGTTGGGAGTAGTTTAAAATCAATACTAGTATAATGTCATAGTATCAATATATACAATTACTAGCTGTCCCCGGCATGCGTTGCAATGCACTTTTTACCTACCCTATCTACCTACCTACCATACCCTACCCTACCCTACCTACCTTTCTACCCTACCCAACCCTATCCTACCTACCTACCCTACCCTGCCTTTCTCACCTTTTAAACCTTCCCTGGACTACGACAAACATTTTAAAACCAAAATCAGCCAAATCGGTTCAGCCGTTCTCGAGTTTTAGCGAGACTAACGAACAGCAATTGATTTTTATTGATATAGATAGATAGATAGATTATAAACTGCTTGATTAAGAAGACGGCCTTCAGCTTCTTCTACTTATTAACTTATGATGACTCGCTACCATCATCATCTGCCTAGCCTTTTCCTAACTACGTTGGGATCAGCTTCCAGTCTAACTGGATGCAGCTGAATACCAGTATTTTACATGGAGCGCATGGTGGAAACTCGGTATGTAAGGAGTGGTCACCCATCCACAGTGCAACCTAGGCAAGCGCGGCTTAACTTGAACATTGACCTTAGTGGTTATAATTATTTAGCCATGAGCTCCTTGCGTTTTTTTTTTTATTTATTTTGTACTCTTAAATAGTTTATGGAACAACGTGACATTTATAATAACTGTGAATCTCTTACAATGTATAAGAAATGTCTTAAAGATTTATCTTATTGTTAATTTTATTCTTCATTTATTTAATAACATCTGTCATGTGTTTCAATTTTAATTATTTTAAACTTTTTTTTTTTGTATATTTTATAGTTTTATCAATTTGTTAGCAAATGTAAACTCTATTATAACCAATTTTGACACACGAAAATCTCTTGCAATTTCAAAAAAAATATCTTATTGTTAATTTTAATTTTCAATTTTATTTATTTAATAATGATGTGTTTTTAATTTTTAAATTTAATTCTCGTAAACTTTTTCAATATACTACAAATGTTAGCTAAGATGTAAATTCAATTATGCATGCTGTGGTCTCCTGTATGTGAAGGAGTTCATACGTGATAAAGTGCAGTCTATTTCACATGATCTGTGTACATCCTTTGTTGGAGATCCGAAATAAATAAACTATTTTGGAACACATAAACCTGGAAATTGTTCGTGCATTACAACATATTCCTAAAAAATAAACATTTATGTGGACGTCGTTTATCTTGATGATTTATTGTACAATCGACTGTTGCACCGAAAAAACACTGCTGATAAAATAATATTACTATCGTTTGCAGGTCTATAAAATACCGCCGACAACAAACAAATATTATTTCGAACATCAAATTCTCTCGCTTTATTTGACTCGGTAAACAGTCATCTTCTGCCTAGCCTTTTTCCAAATATGTTGGGGTCGGCTTCCAGTCTACCTGGATGCATCTGAATACCAGTATTTTACATGGAGCGACAGCCGATAGACGGTAAAACGATATCGCTTGGAAATATTCGTTTTTAATTATTTCAGACTCAAGGCACACTTTACACGGGCTGCGGGTTGTTCGAAAGAGATACCGCGGCCCTGGAACACAAAGGGCTAAGAAGGAACATGGGTGGGTTTTAGTCAGTCAAGTCTGACACTCCCTCCTGCTCCGCCCAGAGCGGGAGAAGTCATTTGATGATTTCCCATACGCAAAAAAAAAACAGGCACACTTTACACACTTCGGGCCGCGACAGTTTTTTTAAAGTGTGTGTCTCTGCCCACTGGCAAACGCTCCACAGAATGACTCAAGCTGTGGCGAGAAAGTGTTACCCTATCCAAACCATTTCAAATGGAAATGATCAAATGACTCCTCCCGCTCTGAGTGAGGCAAAAGGGGGTGTCAGACTTGTACTGACTAAAACCCATCCATGTTCCTTCTTAGCCCTTTGTGTTTCAGGGCCACGGTATCTCTTTCGAACAGTCCCGCAGCCCTGGCAGGCATCGGCCCTCTCGGACCCCTTCTAATTTACTGACATCTCCTTGAGGCGCGCGTGGAACACGAACGCGCCGTCGGCGTCGAAACGGCCTGTCGTCATAAGACGAACGGACGGTGAGCTAAGATGACTCTGCCCTGGAGTGTAAATGTGGTGTTGCCCCACAAATGAAGGGATAATTATTTTCGTGCCCTGCCTGTCCTGTTGCTTGCACTTCACAGGAGCTGATGGACGCTACTGAAAGTGCCAAACTCTTCCCAAATTTTGGGCAGACTCAATTTAAACTGTCATCGACACGTTAAGTGAAGAAGAAGAACTTGTTGTCAGACTTTCGGGCAACATACAACTTGTAAAAACTGTCAAAGATCTACTCATGACAGCTGGGATCAACAGCTTAACATGCTGTCCGAAGCACGGAGGGAACTCCATATGTAATGGGTGGTCACCCATCCACGGACCAACCTAGGCAAACTTGGCTTAACCTGAAGACTGAGTGGCTGATATTATTTGGCCACGAGCTCTTTTGTACGGATTCCGTGCACAGTGCACACTAATAATGGCCCAATCTAGGAAAATTGACAGTCCGTCGAAATATTTGGGTATCTTAAAAGTCATTTTACAATAGGTAACTACTCTGCGAGTGCTGTGCACTTCGGTTAGTGTCAAATTCATGGTAACTAAAACTGTTCGTAATTTCTGTTTGTGCAAAAATATTATCCATTAATAAATGTAATCGAAATGATTAAGCGTTTACGGCTTACGACATTTCAAACAAACTTTCAAGTTCTTATTTTCAGAAACGACTGAACCGATTTTAATGAAACTTTATACACATAAGCAGGATATATCTTCGGATGGTCTTAAAAGTTACTTAAAACAATTCCTAAAAATAATGTTACAGCAAAATTAGACCGATTAAAAATTATGTATCATCATCATCATCATTAACCTATAATGTTCCCACTGCTGGGACACAGGCCTCCTCTCCTATGAGAGGGAGTGGACTGTAATCCACCACGCGGGCCCAGTGCGGGTTGGTAGATGTCACATGACCGATTAAAAATTATGTATAGAAACAGAAATTACCAACTATCTTTATTTTTTAAGACATTTTGAAAATGTTTTTAATTCATTTTGAGAGCAATGTTTCCTGCTTATGCGTGTGAAGTTTCATTAAAATCGGTTCAGTCATTTCGGAAAATAGGGACTTGAAAGTTTGTATGAAATGCCGTAAGTGTAAACGCTCTTAAGTGAATTTCTCAGTAGCTGCCAACGAGTCTGGATGTGTGCCCGATTGATGACAATAGGCTCGCCCCCTATTACACGGGACTTAAACAACATAGCTGGTGAAATGTGGGTGCACTATTAGGTACACCTCTGCTTACCCCTCGGGAATTACAGGCGTTATGCTAAATATATATGCTTGGAAGATATCACTATAAGCGATAAGACCGCCGTTGTAACCATAATATTATAAGTTTTGTAAACCCATTATGTTTGATTTTTGGTGTACAATAAAGTATTAAACTATTCTATTCTATTCAATCTATATATCTATATATATTATAAATCAATTGATGTTCGTTAGTCTCGCTAAAACTCGAGAACGGCTGAACCGATTTGGCTGATTTTGGTCTTGAATTATTTGTGGAAGTCCAGGGAAGGTTTAAAAGGTGAGTAAGGTAGGATAGGGTATGTAGGTAGGTAGGGTTTGTAGGTAGGTAGGGTATGTAGGTAGGTAGTTAGGTAGGATAGAGAGGTAGGGTAGGGTAGGTAGGTAAGGTAGGGTATGGTAGGTAGGTAGGGCATGTAGGGTAGGTGGGTAGGGTAGGTTGGTAGGTAGGGTAGGGTATGGTAGGTAGGTAGATGGGGTAGGTATATAGTGCATTGCAACGCATGCCGGGGACAGCTAGTTCTAAATAAAATAATGAAAACGTTTACCCTGTTTAAGATTTTTATTCGTACAACCAAATCTAAACAAACTCGCTTCGTTCTCCAATGGAATCACACCCTCGCCAAGTCTGTCTGGCATCAGTTTAAATCCTTTTGAATATTTTAATTTAGCCGCTTAACTGAGGCAATATTTCGTACGAAGAGGCATCCTTAATTATCCCTGAATCTATTCATACGTTGAATAGATTTATACCGTCGATATAATGTAATGCTCATTATTGCAAAGATATCAAATGGGGCCCGATTTGAACGAGATTTTATTTCAGCCATATCTTTCGGTTAATTTCGGGATTTATCGGGCCAATTCATGGAAGAATTCGAGGCATTATGTACTTATATTGGGTGGGATTACGTTTTTATGACAGTTTCGTGGAATTTCGAAATGTTGAAACGTGTTCGGTTATTGAAAATATCTTTATAATGTTTTCCATTAGCAATAACAGGCATCGGGTCTCTATCATGGGACTAACTGATTTCAGAAACGAGAAAGATTTCTTGTGAATCGTTATGGAACTCGATATTATGACAGTCATCTTCTTCGTCGATTCGTTGATTCCCTTTACATATCATCACACCTAGTAACCCCCGAGGACAGGCATAGGTGTACCAAGTACATTCATATTTCGCCAGTTATTAGATTTTAATTATTTTGATGGTTTTAATGATTTTAATGTTTTTTTTAACGATGCTTTTATGTTTTTTAAATGATTTATTTATTGTTTTTACTATATTAACTGTCTTTAATTGCTGTATATGGGTATTTTTCCTGATATAAAACACAACTTATTTTATTTTTTTTTTTTACTGGGGGGCGGGCCTACTGCATCAACCGGGTACATATTTAGACTCAGTGGCTGCTACTGAAAAATTCCTGAGTGAAAAACCCAATAACACTTCTCCCGACCCTGGAATCGAACCCTGGACGTCATGCTCAGCAGACTTGCTTGCGACCACTGGACCAACGACGTAGGCACTAGACCAACGACGCAGTCACAAATCTTCTCTTCGCTTCTGATTTTCTTCTGAGTTTAAATTGATAGCCTTAATATTTGTTTAAGTCTTATTCACTTTTCTTTCACTTTTTATTCACAGTCATTTAAAATTTTCTTATTGATGGAGAAGTTTTTTTTTTACTTATGGAAAATCATCAAATGACCCCACCAGCTCTGGGCGGAACGGAAGAGAGTTTCTGACTTGTACTGATTAAAACCCATCCATGTTCCTTCTTAGCCCTTTGTGTTCCAGGGCCACGGTATCTCTTGCGAACAGTCCCGCAGCCCCGACAGGCATCGGTCCCCTCGAACCCTTTCCGATATGGATGCAGAAGCTAGCATTCCCATCACAAGGTACGATTTAGGGTAGTTGCCTAAATGTGTGAGCAATCTTATAAACGTGTTTATTATTGAAATTAATTTATTCAGATTTGAGCGAATTGATTCATTAATATTCATAGGGATGAGGATTAGATCAGCATTGTAGGAGTTTATAAATCTACTAAATAAGTATTACGGAAGCTGCGGTTGCTCCTACATGGAATATTAAAGCTACCTAATGGTATATATCTCTTAAGTATGTGTAATGTGTGCCTTAGTAGTGATGACTAATATTATCATTATCATCTTCTTAACATTTTCTCAACTATGTTGGCATCGGCTTCCAGTCTAACCGGATGCAGCTGAATACCAGTACTTTACGTGGAGCGACTGCTTATCTGACCTTCACAGTACTTAACAGCACTCCAGTGAGAACTGTGTAATACGATACCCCATGGTAAGACTGGTGGTCAGACAATCGGGCCACTGACTACCTGTTATGACTGTCAAAGATCTATAAATGACAGCTGGGGCCAACGACTTAACGTTTTTTCCACGGTGAAAACTCAATATGCAATGGTTGGTCACCCATCCACAGACCAACATATGCAAACGCGGCTTACCTTGAGATTGATCCGAGTGGCTGTTACTATTTAGCCAAAAATATCGCAATGACGTGGAAATCTTGTGCTTTTCGCTTTCGTTAAAGGTAAGGTAAGAGCAGCGGTGGCCCAGTGGAGGCAGCCCCGACTTACGAGCAGTAAGCCATGTGCCCGAACCCAGGCAGGCGCATTACTTTGTGTAATTTATTCCATTACCGGTGCCCTCAAAAACGGTGAAGGAAAACATCGTGAGGAAACCGGCATGTCCTAGAACTAAAAATTCAAAGACATAATGTGACATCTACCAAACCGCACTGGGCCCGAGTGGTGGATTACAGCCCACTCCCTCTCATAGAGAGGAGGCCTATGTCCCAGCAGTGGGAACATTATTGGCTGATGATGATGGTGAAAGGTAATTTTACGTAACGATCAGAAAAAACGAATCGAAAATAACTCCTTACGTCACATCCAGATTCAATCCAGATCAATCTTTATCGTAATAAAAATAAATAGTTCCCCAATCAACAGTAAAACGAGAAAATGAAACAAAATTCAATAAACTTTATTACATAAAGCAAATTAAAGTCCCCCTCACAAGCTGGGGTTCCGTAACCCTTGGGGTCCCACTTATCTTGATTACGCAGCGTTTTGTGAACCCCGCAACACGTATTGCCAGTCAAACGGCCTTTGAAAACCTTTGAAAAGAGGTTTTAAGCAATTATGCTTGAATCCACAGATATTGGTGTATGTATTGATCATGATCAGCATAATACATTTCGTAAGTTAGCTCTTTTTCAATATCCTTCCGTATGGTGAGTTTTATTTTCCTTCTTGTAAATTGTGGTATATGTTTTCTTATTCGTAAACATACTGTGCTGAAACTCGACTTACGATATAAGAACCAACTTTCTTGAATATGCTTCCGTGCGGTAATTTTTTTGCCCTGTTGTTGGATCCCGAACATTTGTAGTAGGTACTTTGTGTTATAAGAAAATTATAACCGTGTCTACATACTTGGTTTGAGGTACACACGAGTATATATTTTATAAATAGGATTGTGAAAAAAAAACTCCAAAGTTTTAAAGTTATCAGGGTAATCACATTGTCTCGGAAAGCTTGGGCTTTCAATCAATCATTTTAACATCGGGCAGCTAAGGCCCCTACACAAAATAATCTTGTACAATAAAAATAAACTAATACAATTATGACGGCGCCTCTGCAAGGAGGCTTTGTATTATTCACGTTTCAAACTAAACTGTGACCACAGATGAGAGAGAAGCGGTCTACAATTCTCTCTGGCGGAACGTCAAGTCAAGTTGTGACGTATTTATTTATTGTATTAAGTTATATGTGGACATTGAAGATTTCATTTAATTTATTCTGTGCCAAAATCATCTGACACAAAATTATCTGTCAACAACATAGTGACAAAAAACAAAATTGTATTTCCTATGCCAAAAGCTTATTTTATGCAAGTTAAAGTTTTATAACTGAAACAGGCGCTTTGTACGATGTAGGATGTATGTCTGTTCCGACGATACCAATATCATAAAACATTTGCAGAAGTCTTCGATTTTCAATTTACTTTATTTGGATGGCCAACAGAGGCTAGACAATTACATGCATGCTAACATATACACGGACAATACAAGTGTGCGCTTCCAATTATAGGCAACCACATCATTTACTTATTAATTTGGCCGGTACAAAAAGTTTGATAAGAAAGAAATAATTAAAATTAATCAAAGTACAGTTTAAGAAAATTATAGAAATTAATGGATGAATTATTGTTATAAAAGAATTAATTAATGAATTACAACTAAAACACAATACAATACACTTACAATTTAAAAGCAAAACAATCAGGGTACAAAATAATAAAAAAACAACATTACAAAATAATAAAGTTAGACTTATGTTGCTGTTTTGTAACGACTATCGGTACAATTTTTTAAGAATCCATCTCCCACACTCATGTTATCGACAACCTCGTATGCTAAGTCGAGATACTTTTTTTTCTTTCTGTATTTTAAATAATTTCAATCTTCTAATTATTATCATTATCATTGATTTTCTAAAAAATACAATTACTCATTCAATTTAAAAACTTATCAGCAACTACTAAAAAACTGCATCTCATCATCATCTGCCTAGCCTTTTCCTAACTATGTTGGGGTTGGCGTCCAGTCTAACCGCAATATTTTACTTGAAGCGAATGCCAATCTTACTTCCACAACCTAGTTCGTACTAGGTTATTCGATAAGACTGGTCGTCAAACTCAAAGCATTTATTTCAATTAGACCATTACAGGCACTTTAAACTCAAAAAAAAGGCGAAGCTACAGTCTCAGTCACAAGGCATAATAACTTGTGAAAGTACTGTAAGTTGCCCATTTCAAAGCGTAGATCTCTTTGGAGAAGATGGGCAAGAAACTCCATGAACACTCTTTTAAATCAAAATTATGTAACAAAATTTTGGTTACATTATGTCAGACTTTCAGGCCACTACCTGTAACGACCGTCAACGACCTACAAGTGACAGCTTTTACGTGCTTTCCGAGGCACGGAGGAAACTCGGTACGTAATGGCTGGTCACCCCATCTACGGACCAACTTCAGCTAAACCTGAAGATCGACACTTGCGGCTGTTATTACTTAGCCATAAGCTCCTTCTAAAAAACTGCCTCTATTCAGAAATATCCATTCACTTAGTTGCCTTTTACAAAAAAAAAAAAGAAAGATTCAAAATTCTTTTTCCATTCTTCCATCTATTTTCCAATAATTAATTCCTTCTATTGACCTCTGACCTTTACCATCGTTAGGCGCACCAGGATTTCAGAAAAGATTAAATGTCACAACAATCTAGTCGGCCCTTTGATCTTAATGCTTTTGTAAGCCTTCGATTCTCGAGACTGAAACGTTTGATCTTGAAATTCTATAATCACAATTTGATTGAACGCTTTTATCTTATTACATTGAAGTCATGGTTGCGACATACTCTGAACGATTGCTTCTATGGCACGTGCCGAGTGAAAAATATGATTATTCCTGTGGATAATTGATTTGGTATTTGTGCATGTCATCTGATCTGCCCGTAATGTCCCCCACTGCTGGACAAACCCTTTCTCCGTGCAAACTTTGTGCGATCCCTTGCCATGTTTACCCTGCAAAAAATATCAAATAAACTGATATTTTTCAGGATGGGAAATATAGATATTTAAAACAAGCTTTATTAACGTGATAGTAGTGGCTGGAGTGAGTTCCAGAACTGAAAAACTCACTAAAAAAAATCTGTTAATATTGTCAATGGTAATAATTTTGATCGACTTTGAAACACAGTCATCGTTATGTACGACGTTCAACGGCACGGTTGGCGCAGTAGCTGAACGATTGGTTGCTGCGCTGCGTGTCGCGGGGTCGATTACCGCACGGAACAAATGTTTGTATGGCAGTATTTTCTTCGGGGTCCAGCGGATTATGTGAGTTTACATGTTTGTAAACGTACCTACGATACAGGAGAAAAAAATATCAGTTGCCCCATACATTTGGGTCGAATAAGTATTGAAACTTTATATGGGTAGCAGACAATTTTTTCGCTATTACGATGTTGTCCGATGGAGGAACATGTTCAGTTTGATGGTCTGTAGCACACCCTTTTTTTTTTTTTGGCGGATGGGAAATCTTCAAATGACTTCTCCCGCTCTGGGCGGAGCGGGAGGGAGTGTCAGACTTGACTGACTAAAACCCACCCATGTTCCTTCTTAGCCCTTTGTGTTCCAGGGCCGCGGTATCTCTTTCGAACAACCCGCAGCCCTGGAAACACACCCTTAAGTATACACATATACCCTTTCCGTTTCACCCTGTATAAAAAAAGAATGTCTATTTTATTCCATAAGCCATATAAGATTGCCATACTCACTATACGCTTCACAAACATTATTTTTGTACGATAGTAGTTTAATAAATAAGTGTAGTACCCAATATTTAAGTATACAGTAGAACCATCAATCGGTCCATACACAAAGTTTTCCTTTCAATCTAATATTAAAAGACTCACGATGGAGCTTCTAGTCATTTTTCAACTAAGTTCTATGATAAATTTCATGTAAAGTGATATTACACTTTTAAAGTAAATTTACGTTCGCAAGTTGAACCTTTCTACTATAAAGTTAGTAGGTAGTTTTCATATTGATCTGCATAGATGAAAAACTTAGACGTGATAACAGCCGCTCGGTGGAAGCCGCGCCTGGGTTGATAGATGGATGGATTATTACACACCGAGTTTCCTCCGAGCCTCGGAAAGCACGCTAAGCCGTTGGTTCCGACTGTCAATTGTAGATCTTTGACAGTCGTTACGGGTAGTCAGTGCCCCGAAAGTCTGATAACCAGTCTTACCAAGGGATATCGTATTACTCAGTACGAACTGGGTTTTGGAGGTCAGATAGGCAGTCACTCCATGTAAATACTGGTATTCAGCTGCATCCGAATAGACTGGAAGCTGACACCAACGTAATTTTTTTTTTTAAAACATTGCCCCACACTAGGAATTTCTCCTGTATCGTGGGTGCGTTTACAAACATTTAAACTCACATACACAAACAGCCAGAACCGGAACAACTATCTGTAGGCCATACAAATATTTGTACCGTGCGGGGATCGGACCGCAGACACGCAGCGCAGCAGTCGGTCGATCAACCACTGCGCCAACCGTGTCGTCAATTGGGAAAAAGTTAGGCAGAAGATGACTGTATACTGAGTCAAATAAAGCGAGAGTATTTTCAGATGATGAAGTTCTTTGAAAATATATCAACAAAGTAAGACTCAGACCGTGATTCCACTGCAAGCTGCACTCTTTCCAACACAATACAACAGACTCGAAACACTTTTTATTACGACACTTAATTCGATTCTCCAAGAAGTGGTTGAAGTAAAGCCGGGTACACACAATACAAACAGACGTGACACGTGCCACGATGAAGGTCACGCTGGTAATAAATCATTGGATAATAACTCTTCTGTGACGTACATAGGGTACTCTATATAAATATACGTATATTTGTGGGTTTTGTTATATTTGGAATGTAGGAAATGTGTTGCTAAGATATGCACTATTCATATTACGTTGAAGCTTCACCTGGAAGGTTCTTAAAATGACGTGTCAAAGCCGAAAGTCTTACAGTATTTAGGCTCTATAAATATTAAACCACCATTATACATAAGGTGACTGAAAAGTGTGGTAATCGGTTAGCTTAGTATGGGTATGATAAGTGAAAATGTTGTGAGGAAAGTTTTTATTATGAATGTGGAATGGCTATAAGAGTAGAGGAAGACCAAAGAAACGATGGATGGACTGTGTGAAGGATGATATGGCAAGAGAGGAGGCGCTTGATGGGATAACATGTAATAGAGAAGTATGGAAGAACCTAACATGCTTCGTTGAACCCAAATTAATTAAGATACGGGCAGGACAAAGATGATACATAAAAATTGCTAACAGCTAGTGTAACAACAAGGCAAAAATGTGTGTACATTTTTAGTTAGTCTCAAAGTTAGTCTCTTATTCTCTTATATTTTGACTTATCTCAGCGTATCTTGACATATTTCGGCCACATAATGCAAAGGGAAGATAGCAGCCTTGAAAAGCTGGTCATTGTTGGCAATACCGAAGGCAAGAGAGCACGAGGCCGGTCGCCAACACGATGGTCCGACCAAGTAAAAGAGGCTATATCCTCAAGCAAATTTCAGCAGGTGGTGATGGCAACTTTGGACTGAAGTCGGTGGAGGCAGATTGTCCGTTTAAAGAGGTCCGGTGACCACGATTCTCAGTAATGAGGGACCGATTGAAGAAGAGAAGATCTCAGAATTAGTGTGAACTGCAGACGCTGAGTTCGGATCCTGTAATGGACACAAACATAATCACCATTCTCTTGCCCTTGTCCCAATTTATTTGGGCTCGGCGCAGCATATCTTCTTCTTCCATACTTCTCTATTGCTTGTCATCTCATGACCATTGCCATATCATCCTGTGTATCTCTTTATTTTATACTATATATTGTAGCTGTTTGCTGTTCCTTTTGAATAAAATAAAATAAAAAAATAAAATAAAAATCCTTCACACAGTCCATCCATCGTTTCTTTGGCCTTCCTCTACTCCTATAATCATCCACATTCATACTCAAAACTTTCCTCACGACATTTTCCTCATTCCTCCGCATCACATGCCCATACCACGACAACCGATTACCACACATCTTTTCAGTCACCGGCGCCACTTTCAGACTGCCCCCTATGTACTCATTTCTTATTTTATCCATTCGCGTAACACCACACATCTTCCTTAGCATTCTCATCTCAGCCACATGCAAATGCCTTTCATTCATCCCTTAATAGACACAAACATACATTTTTGCACGTTAAGAAAAAGCCAGAAAATAATACTAAAAGCTAAGAAACTTATAATCAGTTAAAGTAAACCCTATTACACACAGAGGTGTAAGAGACGTACCGTGTCACGGTCGTCATTTGTCATCCTAATATGATGTGTAATAATTTATCACGTCACTTAAGTAAATGCTACGCTTACGGTTTTTATTACAATTGTGTGCTCATACCTTTATTGTAGTTCTGATGAAAAATAGGTGAGGCTCATTTATATGAGTAATTCTAAGAGATTGTTTTTATAAATGTGTATTTTTATTTATTTAACAATTTATGTACTTACACACTTAATACAGAGAAGAAAAAAGGAACAGAAAATAGGTACAAAGGTGATGCTTATTTCTAAAGAAATCTCTTCCAGCATACCTGCAAAAGGAGATTCTATGTTTAAAAAAATTTTAAAAACCCCCGACGGACAAAACCTCTAAAAAACCAAAAATAAAATTAATCCAAGCGTCGTAGCGTCGAGGGTCCGCTTTGTTTGTATATATATTTTTTTATGTACTAAGCGGTCTACTTAGCGGTCCCCCGACGCTACGACGCTTGGATTAATTTTATTTTTGGTTTTTTAGAGGTTTTGTCCGTCGGGGGTTTTTTAAATTTTTAATTTAATTTTTATTTCATGCTTTTTAAACTTAAATTATTTTTTCTTAGCCTTGACTGTCCCACTCCTGGGCATAGGTCTACTCCCATTCCTTCCACTATTCTTGGTGTTGCGCCTCTTCTCGCTTATTAACGAAAACAAGGAAAGATATGAATTTAAAAAAAAACTTGAGCTTATAGAGGGGCGGGGGGGGGGGTGTGCAGCCTACCCCCGATGGTGGCGATGCTCATGGTGAGAAAGTGACAAGAATTCAAATTTCCAATCAACTAGACCCGTAGAAGTTGTTTAAATCCCTTCATCAACTAGAAAAGAGGTGATGAGCTTCAAACGGCTGAGCAGATTTTCTCGAAACATAGCTAAGAACACTCTCGATTAAAATACCTTTCAAATGACACCAATTTTATTAAAATCGCTTCATCCGTTTGGGAGGTACGATGCCACAGACAGACACACAGATACACACGTCAAACTTATAACACCCCTCTTTTTTGGTCGGGGGTTAAAAAAAAAGAGATGCAGACATAGTGTGTAAAAGTATAAGAGAGAATTGAATACATAAAACTTAACGCAAATAATTATTTAAAATATAAAATACAATATAAAAATAAACTAACTTACGTATAAATACAAAGACAAAATATATACCAATAAAATAAATACCTATGCAACTATGACGGAATGGAAAGATAATGTTCTTTTACTCTTCTCTAGAAAACTGCAACAGTTTGGCAGTCTCTAATGTCAGTAGTTTTAGTAGTATTTTATTTTAATCATTTTGAGCCTATTTTTGTTGGGTTTTTCATCAGGATTTTTTCAGTAGAAGCCACACAGTCAGGATTTGTGCCCAGTTGATGTCAATAGTCTTCCCACAATATACCCAGCTAGTTACTGGGTGGGGTAATCCTTGAATTTCTTTAAAACCACCGCGAAAAGCATAACATATTCATTACATCATCTGCCTAGCCTTTTCCCAAACTATCTTGGGGTCGGCTTCCAGTCTAACCGAATGCAGCTGAATACCAGTATTTAACATGAAGCGACTGCCTATCTGACCTCCACAACCCAGTAACTGGGTAATACGATACCCCTTGGTAAGACTGGATGTCAGACTTTTGGCTTCTGACTACTCATACCGACTGTCAAAGATCTTCAAATGACAGCCGGAACCAACGGTTTATCGTGCTTTCCAAGGCACGGAGGAAACTCGGTATGTAATTATGGTCACCAATCCACGGAACAACCTCGGCAAGCACGGCTTAACCTTAAAGGTCGATCCGTGCGACTGTTATTATGTAGCCACGAGCTCCTCTCCCCAAAGGGTTAGACAGAAGTGTACCTAATAATAAACCCACATTTCGCTACTTATGTTTAAGTGTATTGCGAGCCTATTGCTGTGCCTATTCGGGTGGATGGCTTTGCCGCTATCGTTAGGAAAAGGTGCGCCTCCCTACTCGCTCGCGTTCGTGGCAGTACCAACACTATACTGGGTGTTTTTATTGATCGGTGGGAGTCCCCCATGCTGCAAAGGTGGTTGCGGCTTCGTGTTTTAATATAAATATTGTTTTGCTTAATTACTAACAATAGTTTTAAGAACATTGTTACTAACAAAATATGGGCATAGTCTGAAATAAATGTTTATTATTATTATTATTATTGCCATCGAACGGTCACAAAGCTAGACTCCTTCGCCGCTACTGGGAAGTTTCTGATAAAAAAAAAACCAATAGCACGTTGCCTAACCTGGGAATCGAACCCAAGACCTCATACTCAGCAGGCGCGCTTGTGACCACTAAACCAACGTGGTATAGTAACATAACCAACATGTGGGATGTGGACTCTGCAGTCATTGTGCCGATAATCGTATCAGCCAATGGCTTAATTGAAAGAAAGAAAGAAAGAAAGAAAGAAAAAACGTTTAAAAGAAAGAAAGAAAAAATGGCCAAGAGTCTCGACCAATATCTGATGAGGCTCTCGTTAGGCAGCTGGATCAAGGGCTTGATTCAGAAAGCGGTGCTCTTGGACACGCCTCGTATTGTTAAGAGGTTCCTTTCTCTGGAGCCCTGACCACCGGTAGCTTGGAGCTTCCCGATACCGGTGGGCTACTATTCTTATATTTTTTAATAATATTTTATAGAGAAATATTTTAAAATGTAAATTATATAGTAAATTATTGAGAGAGCAGCGGTGGCCCAGTGGTGTCAGCCCCGACTTACGAGCAGTAAGCCGTGGGTTCAAACCCAGGCAGGCGCATTACTTTGTGTAATGTAATTCATCACCGCTGTCCTCAAAAACGGTGAAGGAAAACATCGTGAGGTAATCGGCATGTCCTAGAACTAAAAATTCGAAGACATGTGACATCTACCAACACGCACTGGGCCCGCGTGGTGGATTACAGCCCACTCCCTCTCATAGAGAGGAGGCCTGTGTTCCAGCAGTGGAAGCATTATAGGCTGATGATGATGATGATGAAATTATATGTACAGAAATAAATAAATGAGAAACAAAACCAATGTAGTTATTTACATTACAACCGAACAATAACAAGAATATCACGACGCTTTATTAACTAAAGGGTAAATAGGTAAGTAAGTAAATATTAATTACCTTTCTCGTTTCATGTCGTTTGTCCGGGAAAGTGATATTCTTGCGGTAGATAATGTCGGAAATGATTATTGTTATTAAAAGGAAAGGCGTCAGATTGTTTTCTTTGGTGAGATTAATAGTAATGTTAGTAGGTTGTGTGTTGAATATTCCTTTGAAAAAAAAAAGTTTAAAAAAAAAAACTAAAGGTATCAAGTAAATGATCCTGCCCCCCTAGCATGACCGTTCTATCTCTATTCTACCAAGAAACGACAAGAAATCTTTTCTTTACAACTTGTCATTTCTTCTGCCCGAGCATGGCGCGCACCGTCGACTCGCGTTTCTACGAAGACATAGACAGAAATTCTTTCCATAGCAACGGGGACGTTGTTATGGAAAGTTAAAAGGTTACGTTTAGTTAACAAAAAAAAGTTGCCAATTGCACGAGTTTTTCATTTTTCGTGGGCGGGATGGTGTTGCTGCATCCTGGATCCAGGCCTGGATCTTTTTCGCGAAATTAAACCTAAATATTTTACATAACATTTCAACCTTTTGAACGTAACTCAACGCCACCACGAAACGTATTTCTCGTATTTAGTTTTTATTAAGACTAGTTTGACATTTGTCAGAAGTAATGTTTCTACCCCCAAATGTCAAAAGAAGAGAAAATATGGTCGTCATGCTCGACGTTGTAGACTTGTGTCGACTGAAGAAAAGAAACATTTCTTTTCTACATTCTTAATATCGCCATGCTTGGGAAGATAGAAATATCTGTCAAATTGTCGATTCTTCCGTAGACATAGCTCGTTTCTACGGCGGTCATGCTAGGCCGGCTGAACGTGGTAGATTGTTCACAATCAGCAGTTTATGGTGTAGAATTGGAAAATATACAAAAAAAAATAACTTCGATACCTCTAAAAGAAACCAGTCTTGACCCCAAATTATCGGGATCAAAATTGTTGCAAAGGACCATGGGCAAATTTGTATAGAGACCGGACCAATTCCTCCACGTTACTGAAACCTACTCCAAAACAGAGAATACAGGTTTAGTGTCATTTCAAGGAATGCACCCAAATACCAATCACCCTATATAGATATAATTAGGTTCTTATATTTTATTTTAAGCAGTAAAAATAATCACTCTTCCTCTCAGTGAAAAGGTCAAGGTCACATTTAAGTTTGTGGTTTAACCCACGCTAATTAGGACCAAGTTCGTTCAAGCAAAATAGTACCTTTTACTTTGATTTTCCCTAACACGCGTTCTATTCTATTTATAACCTAAAGGTTCCGTTAAGTGCCTAGAGTAAATGTATGGACATTGTAGGCCTTATAGATTCCTAGATCCTTGGTAACTTATTATCTTGTTCTACGTTCTGTAGTAAGCAACGACTTATTGTCAGGCCTACGATGTCCACTCATACTTAAGTGCCATTGCTGTAACATAGAAAAATTGTAAAGCCAAATGATTTTAAAAGAGTAACCATGGAGTTTCTTACCGGTTCTTCTCCATAGGAAACGACCAACCCGAACCGAGCACCTTTTTGTCGACGTTTTACAAGTGCCCATGTAGGCCTATGTGAAATAAAAATATTTTGATTTGATAGATGGTCTAATGGTCGCAAACGATAATTCTGAGCATGAGGTCTTGGTCCATTCCCAAGTTGGACAAAATGTTATTGGGTTTTACCATTAAGCAGCCGCTGAGTCTGGATTTGAGCCCGGTTGATGCCAATAGGCTCACCATTAATACATGATGATCATCAGCCTATAATGTTCGCACTGCTAGCACACAGGTATTCTCTCTATGAGAGGGAGTGGGCTGTAATCCACCACGCGGCCCCAGTGCGAGTAGGTAGATGTCACATGTCTTCGAACTCTTAGTTCTAGGACATGCCGGTTTCCTCACGATTTTGTCCTTCACCGTTTTTGAGAGCAGCGGTGATGAAATAAATTACACAATGTAATGTGCCTGCCTGGGTTTGAACCCGCGGCTTACTGCTCGTAAGTCGGGGCTGCCACCACTGGGCCACCGCTGCTCTCGGCAGTGGGACAACCTAGGCCTATAATATGGAACACGAATCATCATTTAAATTCATACATACAAATCATCATTTATTAGATACATTTGAATACTTCCTAATAATTTGCGAATATAAAGTACGTAAGTCGGGGCTGCCACCACTGGGCCACCCCTGCTGTCTATCTCTCTCATTAATAAATGGGACTAAAACATAACTGGCAAAATGTGGGTGTATTATTTGGTACACTTCTTTCTAGCCCTTTTGAGATTACAGGCATGATGTTTTGGTATGTAGGTTAAGTCATCATCATTCTCTTGCCCTTGCCCCAATTTATTTGGGGTCTGCGCAGCATGTCTTCTTCTTCCATACTTCTCTTTTGCTTGTCATCTCATGAGACACCTCCTTTCTTGCCATATCATCCTTCACACAGTCCATCCATCGTTTCTTTGGTCTTCCTCTACTCCTATAACCATCCACATTCATAGTCAAAACTTTCCTCACGGCGTTTTCCTCATTTCTCCGCATCACATGTCCATACCACGACAACCGATTACCATACATCTTTTCAGTCACCGGCGCCACTTTCAAACTGCCCCTTATGTACTCATTTCTTATTTTATCCATTCGCGTAACACCACACATCCCCCTATGTTAATATGGTATGTATGTATGATATGTATGTATGTATGTGTGAAGGTACAGTTCCAACCGGAAAAAAGAAGTACTTTATTTCACAACTGAACAATTACAGTTACAAATCAAATTCGTTCATTCGTTCCACCTTCCAAGGTTCATCTTGGTACAATCTTCGTAGATTCGTCATTAAATTCTCCGTAAAAGCCTTTCAACGTACATGAGAGGATTTAAAGGCATGTAATTTTCTCATTGAAACGTCAAATAAACGGTAATACGATATCAAAGATTTACTCTTATTCGGGAAATTAGGCAGTGGGCATAGAATTAAAACGAACAGAGGCGAAAGTCTTGATCCGAACGCATTAAATGTCTTCAGTTACGACCAAAGAGTTTTAAAATACAAATATCCTCTAACAAATTAGCGAACTTGTTTGCAAAAAGCTCAGTCAGTCTCATCCAAAGATACGACTAAATTATTAAAATTATGAAAATTTAGCATTTTTATGTGCAGCGAGTAATTTTATAAATTAAACATTTAAATAATTTTTTTATATATATTTCATGCTTTTTAAACTTGTATTATTTTTTTCTTAGCCTTGTCCCACTCCTGGGCATAGGCCTTCTCCCAAACGGCTGAACAGATTTTCTCGAAAATAACTAAAAACACTATCGATTAAAACACCTTTCAAACGAAATCAATTTTATCAAAAACGGTTCATTCGTTTAGGAGCTACGATGCCACAGAAAGACACAAATACACACGTCAAACTTATAACAACCCGCTTTTTTGGTCGGGGGTTAAAAACACAACCCACTTAGTTCAGGGTAAAACGATACCCCTTGGTAAGACTGTTTGTCAGAGTTTCGGGTCACTGACTACTTGTAACGACTATCAAAGATCTACAAATAACATCCGGGACCAACAGCTTGACGTGCTTTCTGAGGCATGACGGAAACTCGGTATGTAATTGGTGGTCACCTATCCACGGACCCACATCGGCAAGTGAAGCTTAACTTAAAGATCGACCTGAACTGCTGAAATAGGGGTGCAGACTGGGTAAAGAAAACGACATTCTATATTGTCCGTCAGACAATTAATACAAAAATATTTGACACGTATTTTTTGTTTTATCAAAAAATTACTTAGTTATAACTCATTAAAGTTGGAGAGTGGGGGCTCACTACGTCATAAGTAGGTATAAAACTTACCTACATGTGACGTCATGCGCCATTTCAACTCAATATATATATCTCCGTAATTTTAAGACCACGAGAAAAAAGAAAAAATAAGTGTCCAATACTTTTCAATAAACTACCCGACGGACAAAGAAAAAAAAATGTAAACATCCCCTATTATTCAGCCACAAGCTCCTCCGCATACGTACGGCCAATTAACAAAAATCAGAACGGTACGAAGCAAATTTACTGTGGCAAAGCTCGAAACTGAAAGGACGCCATTTTCAACTAGGTGATCGTACAAAGGAAAATACAAAAGATTCGCTTCTATTCGGTTTATTGTTCTATGGCAGCTAGCAAGGGTTATTTTCGGAATATAATGGGTGACAAAGCAAATTATTACTCGTATTGTGAGAAAAGGTAGATACAGTGTTTTGTCTTCGAGAGAAAGTCGCTCGTTTGCAACAAGGACGTCATTATCTCAAAAATTTAGATTTTTCTATGCATTTTGTAGTTGAATTAAAAATTAACGAAAGTATAATTAAGTAATTAATAAACCTTTCATATTTTGGTAAAAGGTTTCTATGCAATATAATGAAAATATTTTTAGTCTAACTTATGTAAGCGCTGTCCTGTTTTTCTTATTTTTCGACTTATGACTGTGATCTTTGTGTGAACAAGCGAACTATTCCGAGCGCAACATTATAGCACCTAATTACATACAGTAGCAGAAATATTTCGATACTTCCATGGATGCAATAAAACTGTAACGAAAGTAAAGAATTTAAAATTTTAATGTATGTATGTATGTGTATGTGTAATACTTTGACATTACTTTAAAAAAAAAGGTCAAGTACGAGTCGGACTCGCGCACGAAGGGTTCCGTACCATCCATACTATCCATACTAGTATTATAAATGCGAAAGTCACTCTGTTTGTTTGTATTTTTGTTTGTTTGTTACCTTTTCACGACTAAACGGCTGATCGGATCTTAATGAAATTTGGCAAAAAGATAGATTTCAACCTGGGGAAGGACATAGGCTATATATCATCACGCTACGACCAATACGAGCGGAGCAGCAATGAAAAATGTTGCGAAAACGGGGAAAATGTGACGCAGACGAAGTTGCGCGGAACAGCTAGTTCTTTAGTAAAGCAAAAAAAATACTTTTTTGTATGGGAGCCCCCACTTAAATATTTATTTTATTCCTTTTTTAGTATTTGTTGTTATAGCAGCAACAGAAATACATAATCTCTAGAAATTTCAATTGGCTAACTATCACGGTTCATGAGATACAGCCTGGTGACAGACGGACAGCGAAATCTGAGTAATAGGGTCTCGTTTGACCCTTTGGGTACGGAACCCTAAAAATTAATGCGAGCAGAATTACAATTGTTATCCAGAACATTTTTTTTTTGCATATCAATAATATTCATTGTAACCCAATTTATGAAAAAAGATGAAATACGATGTATTGCATTGAGATGTTGGTTTGACTTCTAGCTATGCAGAACAGATTTCAAATCCTCCCCTGCACGGCAATTCCGGTCTTCTAGAACTTAATTGAATCGTTCCGAAGCCGTACGGTTTGAACGGCTTAAAGAATTTCCGTCCCGGCACTGAACGGTTTATTAGAAAGCGTCGAAGAGGAAGTCCTGGCATTTATTCATGTGAACTGTCGGGGATCCAATGATCAATTGATTGGTAATATAATTGAGGTATGGATTTGTTGAATGCATGCCATAAGACATTTTTTTTAGATTTTGTTGGGTTGTTTTTGGATCTGTGGGGTCAAAAAAAAAACAAAATCAAATCATTTATTTCAAGTAGGCCAATTACAGGCAATTTTGAATAGTCGAAAAACAATAAAAATGAAGCTACAGTACCAGTCACAAGGCATAATAACTTGTGAAATTACTGTAAGTTGCCCATTCCAAAGCATAGATCTCTATGGAGAAGAATGGGCAAGAAACTCCATGGACACTCTTTTAAATCAGAACCTTGTTACAAAACCTTGGTTACATCATTCATGTTGAGATGGTACATTATCTGAGAACGATGTAGCCAGACGTGCACGTTAAAAGTATCCATAGTAAAAACAAAAAGAACAATTAAAAGATAAAATAATTAGTTCGAAATGAGCCGTGGCAGCTAAGAGACGACCAGGCACAACTGACAGCGCCCGTTCACGAACATGACGCATGGATCAGCCATCATTCAACGCAACCATTTTGAAGGGAACTAAATTTTGAAGGGTATTTTTCTTTTCGTGTTGTTATTTCCTAACTTGGTTGGTGTCATAGTTTTTATGCCGCAGTGAGTCTATGGGACTTGACTTTACATGCCGTCGAGATATATCTCCGGCATCTATGTATGGTATCCTCACCAGGTTTTCCTTCACCGAAACGAGTAATAACTTTACAATACGCAAATAAATCCGAAAAATCAGAGGTGCGTGCCTTGGGTTCGAACTCGACCTATGACTTGGCTGTCTGACGGTGATACCGCTAGGCTATCATTGCTTGAAACTGTGGGATTAAGTAATTAGTTGGTAACTATCATTAGATGGTGAGATAATAGAAAGGTAAGGGATAACTTTTAGTTAAAAAGGAATCTAATACTAATAATAAAGCTGAAGAGTTTGTTTGTTTGCTCGTCTGCTTGAACGCGCTAATCTCAGGAACTACTGATCCGATTTGAAAAATCATTTTAGCGTTAGATAGCCCATTTATCGAGGAAAGCAGATATATATCATCACGCTACAACCAATAGGAGCGGATCAGCAATGAAAAGTGTTGCGAAAACGGGGAAATGCGATGCAGACGAAGTTGCGCGGGACAGCTAGTATCTGATAAATTAGACTAGAGATTTGCTTGAGCTCTTTTCATCGCCTCTTTTCATATGCCTAATCTTTTCACTACTATGTCGGGGTCAACTTCCATTCTAACAGGATGCTGCTGAATACTAGTACTTTTCATAGCGCGACTGCCTATCTGACCCTTCAAAATGGTTGAGTTGAATGATGGCTGATCCATTCGTCATGTTCGTGAACGGGCGCTATCAGTTGTGCCTGGTAATCTCTTAGTTGCCACGGCTGATTACGAACTAATTATTTTATTTTTTAATTGTCTTTTTTTTATTTCACTATGGACACTTTTAACGTGCACGTCTTGCTACATCTTTCTCACAGAATGTACCATCTCAACATGAATGATGTATCCAAGGTTTTTCTAACGAGATTCTGATTTAAAAGAGTGTCCATGGAGTTTCTTGCCCATTCTTCCCCATAGAGATCTACGCTTTGGAATGGGCAACTACAGTACTTTCACAGTTATTTTGTCTTGTGACTGGGACTGTAGCTTCATTTTTATTGTTGTTTGACTATTCAAAAGTGCCTGTAACTGGCCTACTTGAAATAAATGATTTTGATTTGATTTGACCTCCACAACCCAGTTAATACAGGGTAATATGATACCCTTGGTAAGACTGGCTGTCAGACTTTCGGGCCACTGACTACCTGAAACAAATGTCAAATGTTTACAAATGACATCCGAGGCACGGAGGAAACTTATGGCATTTAGTGACCGTCACCAATCCACAGATCGACCTGAGCAAGCGCAGCTGAACCGTAAAGATCGGTCCGAGCAGCCGTTGTTATTTAGCCACTCCTTTTACTATTCCAATGTACTAAGTTATAAAATACCTAATTCCTATAAAGTAACACGCGTCACGTTCCAAAATCGTAACAATTCCATTGACCGTTAAATAAAAGTGCCTAATAAAACATACATAAAAGAGGAAATCTTCTTAACGGCACTAAAAAATATTGAAGACATTCCAATAGGAATCTGGTGAAACAAGTCGATGTTGAATGAGCTGGAAACGAAGCGGCCATCTTACTTGTTCTTTTTACATCTGTAGATGCTTTATTTGATTTTTGATCTTATTTTGTTTATCTTGAAGTATAGTGTCATATGTTCTGGTGACTTTATAGTGTGTTTGCCCACCGATACCTAAAGTGCTCATTCACACGAGGAAGTTTCGATTTATTTGACGAATCGTTTTTTTTCACGATTTTTTTTTATTTAAATGTGGAAATGCTTTGTAAATGCTTTTTCAAAAATCACGTACATCAAATACCTACGTATCGTGATTTTTTTGTGACGGATTTGCTTTTAAAGTATTTTGAATCATCTTGTCGTAACGCGATCATTAAAGTATGGAAAGCTCCAACACCTGTACGTCGATTCTGTAAAATTCAGACAACTCACATCTCACATCGCTATATCCACTGTCACTTCGCGTAAGGTTCAAAATGACCTTGATTTTGTAGCCAAGGGAGCGTCGAAGTGACGGGGGAATTACCTTACAGAATGCCACTTCTTACGTCATCTCATATTTTATCTGTCAAATCTGCCCGTTAATTTAGTTCAACTCGCTGACACGCTCGTAGTGGTGGCGCTACTGTAAATTCGAATTTATCAACCGGGTTTTTAGAATGCCAATCAAGATCGTATCGTGTTATTTGACGAATCGTCAATGACGGAACCCGCGTGAATGAGCCCTTAGAGCTACTTCTAACCCAACACCATGCGAATGGCAGCCATGTTTTTTATCCAGCTGATCTAGGATAGGACCTTTTAATCTAAGAGCCCTAGAGACGTGCAAATGACCTCATTGCAAAGGTAAACGCCGAAGCTATCAAATTACTAAACATACATTTTGTTGAATAGTATGCAAAAAGCGCTTAAAAAAAAGAAAATTCGAGATTGGGACATTCCACCCATGAATTTTGTATTTTTTTTAAATATATATTTATTTTTATTCTGATGACCAAGATCCATTGGGTTAGTAACAATATTCTTAAGTTATGTTAGTACTTAACTAAAAACACAGACAGTGAGGTGACTAGCGACCTCACCAACGGGCTGTCATGCCTCCCGACTATGGCGCTCAGAATGCTGTTGGGGCTGCCATGGAGTCTGTTTAGCAGCGAGACCGCTTTCTTACGCCCGTACAGCCTCGAAACAATCGGTACGAGCCTCAGCGAACATGGTAACGCGCTACAGAACCGAGGCAGATGCAACAGTGCCCTAAAGAGTATAGAGATTTTATACATTTCCTAAATGCTGGATAAATAAATGCGCGCATAAATGTGCTCGCGACTATTTCGCGTGACTATTTTGATGCGTAGCGAGAGTTATTTATTATATAATCTATACACTCCATAAATGTTAGATCGAGAAAATAGCGACACTTTAAAATATATTAAAAATAACGTTTTTTGTAAATTTCGTCTCAACCCAACGCAATATTTATTCATTATTATTCTGTCTGTACATGACTCTTGGATGTCTCCATTGGTGCGAGACATAATAAATTATTTGTTGGTAAAGTTCTCCTCATGTGACCTCTTTCAACCTCACACTTCAGACCTATCATTATTTACGGACTGTGAAACTAAAAGCTTAAATAAGAAAGTAGTTTCAACCCTTAGCGTGAGACGTGACATCCTAGTGACATTTGGAAACGAATCCGTTGAATTAAACAGCGCTCTCTTCTTAAGCCTAGAACTAACTCCTTGGCCACGGTCTACGCGTTCAAGCGACGCGTATTGGCCGTCTTGGAGCGACAGTGAACAAACCAAAAGGAAGTTATGGAATGAGGCGTCACTTTGCAAAAATCCATGGCAGTACAATTTTGTGCAAAAATACTTAGATTACACACAGTGATATGATTTTATTTAAATAAAAGAAGAATTTTAGTCTACGAGTCATCAGGACTTGCGGAGAGACGGTTTAGTTCGTATAACGGCGACCTATCAAGCTATACAATACCAGTTCATGCAGATCTCTCATTGTATTAGAAAACTGTACAAAGCGAGACTATGTATACTTGAATGTATAGCTTGAAGTATCACCGTGTGATGTCCTGAGTCGCGCAAAGTAAACAGGTTATGTACTATTTATGATACAAGTGAATATTTTTTTAAAGATAATGACGCTGCTTTAGGACTACAGAGCGTATGCATATGACAAGTTCTCTTTGCCACTCTTGTGTCACAGGTAGCATTGCATAAAATCGATGGCTTGTCGCTTGATGCAAGTCGCATCAACTAAAATCGTGCACAAATCCTAAAGCCTAGAACTAAAGCAACCTATTCATCATTGAACTACACTTTCAGATTCCGAAACGATTTCATTTGTCAAAACGGTTCTTTTCTTTACAAATTGTGCTCACAGATAAAAGAGCACTTTAATATTTTAGTCCCAGGGTATCAATTCGTTTGAGAGGGTAACTGACGTCACGGGCTCTTGAGGTAATATAATTATGGGAGGTATGTAGTACTTCTTATAGTGTTGACCTTTTTTCTACTATTCAGTTGGTTATTGTGTATATCTGTCTATTTAATTCAAGTGCTTAATTTATTATTTTTGACGAGCTCGTGGCTAAATAGTTACAGCCGCTCCGTTCAAACTTCAGGTTACGCTTCGCCGCGCTTCCCTAGGTTGGTCTGTGGATGGGTGACCACCCATCAGATACCGAGTTTCCTCCGGGCCTCGGAAAGCACGTTATGACGTTGGTCCCGGCTGTCACTGTAGATCTTTGACAGTCGTTCCAAGTAGTCAGTGGCCGTTAAATATCAAGCTTTCTCCTTTTTTTTCTTTCTCAGTTATGACGGAGACGATAATAATTGTATCATCGACATTAATTTAATGTAATTTTATATTTCTACAATGAATTTCAGCAGGGTTGATACAAAAGCTGCGGTAGCCTAGGGGTGGCAGCCCCGACTTACGAGCAGTAAGCCGTGGGTTCCAATCCAGGTAGGCGTATTTCTTTGTGTAATTTATTTCATCGCCGCTGCCCTCTAAAACGGTGAATGAAAACATCGTGAGGAAAACGGTATGTCCTAGAACTAGAAATTCGAAGACATGTGGCATATACCAACCCGCACTGGGCCCGCGTGGTGGATTACAGCCCACTCCCTCTCATAGAGAGGAGGCCTGTGTGAGTGTCCCAGCAGTGGGAACATTAAAGGCTGATGATGATGATTATGCGAAAGTAGAAAGGCTCGGTGTTAACGCCTAACAAGTGCGTTCCAGGCATTACAACGTCTTCGACGTCGGCAACACCATTCCGAATATGGTAACACCATTTCGCGCATGGCAACATCGTTTTTTTCTGGCACTTGTGCTCGCTCTCGCCTGCGCCTCTCGGACATTTTTTACTGTCGGGTTTACTAAAAATGTAATTGGATTTATTAATATAACGCATTATTCTCAAGACGTCTGCGTTATCATTTCACCCAAAGAAGATTATACCCAGCACATCATAAACACTCGGCTCCATTCAGTCCTAGGCCCAGGGGGTCTACTCTCTAAGCACGAAATCCGTAGTTTCGGCCGAAGTAACGGTTGTTTCCTACTCCGTATCACTTACGGACATAAGATTCGTTAGGGGTCTGAACTAAAAATTAATGACACCACAATTGGACAGTTGCCCTGACTCGCGATGTGTTCTCAAAACTCATGAATCTAAAAATATTAGGGAGTAGGGTTCATTTCGAAGTATAAAGCTATTTACGGACGGACCCGTATTTTTGTTGACAGACTTAGAGAGTAGACCCCCTGGTGTAAACTAAATCAAAGTAAGTTTATTTGAGAGTAGCCATAATAATATGTGGTCACTAAAAATGTGGCGGACTTTAGCAATCCAGGAATCGAGCTATATGGAACATAGTAAAAGTAAAAAGAACGAGCAAGTGGCACTTTTTAGGGTTCCATAGCTAAATGCATCAGACTATACAAAAATAATTTTAAAAAAGACAGTAGCTAAAGGCTATAATAATATTTAAAAATAGTAAAAATAATTAAAAAGAAACAAGTTTGCAATGTTGAATCTAAGATTTGACCAATCGATTCGTTCATTTCACAAAATTCGCAAAAAAGTTAACGGTTCATTTCAAATTAATTCCTCATTTTTCCGGCGTAACATAAATATGGCAACAAACTCAATACAATACGGACACAATCATGAATAATAATCTTGATACATTCCCTCGCTTTCACTCCTACTTTAACACAGTGTACGCTGATCATTAATCTTGATCTGTTTCGTAGCATATTTTGGATATTCAAACTTCGTCGCCAGTTTCTGTTTTGTTGTTTATAAGTTTTTTTTTGTTCTTTTTTTTTGGACATTGTGTTGAGACTTTGGATGCTATGATTGTTATGGAGTTCGAGGCAACGAGTAATAAATTACGAGAAATGTTTTTTTTTTTAAATTATTACTAAACAGTGTAGACAAAATAATAGGGAAAGCTTTTAAACGAATTAATTATTCTATATTTCTTTTTTAAAGAGAAGGTTGAATTGGGGATAATCCAATTTTTTTTTTCTTTGTCCTTCGGGTAGTTTATTGAAAAGTATTGGACACGTATTTTTTCTTTTTTCACGTGGTCATAAAATTACGGAGATATATTGAGTTGAAATGGCGCATGACGTCACATGTAGGTAAGTTTTATACCTACTTGTGACGTAGTAAGCCCCCACTCTCCAACTTTAATGAGTTTTAACTAAGTAATTTTTTGATATTTTGATAAAACAAAAAATACGTGTCTAATATATTTGTATTACCTGTCTGACGGACAAAATAGAATGTCGTTTTCTTTACCCAGTCCGGTCCCCTATTGTGATGCAGCGATATGCATTGAATTCTCAAACAAAATACTCATACTATATTATCTACTAATATTACTGTTATTCCGATTTAATGAACCAGTTTATGGAGTCATCGGTCAGCTGGACCCGCTCGCTACTGGACGCGCCCCGACCAAAAAGAGTGGGGTGTTATAAGTTTGACATTTGTGTATCTGTGTGTCTGTCATCATAGCTACTAAACGGATGTACCGATTTCAATAAAGTTGGTTCGTTTGAAAGGTGTTTTAATCGGGAGTGTTCTCAGCTATGCTTCAAGGAAATCTGCTCCTCGTTAATTATCGAGAAGAGGTGCAATACCGAAAAAAATGAAAGAAATGGGGGGGATTCCTATACTCAGAAAAAATAATATAAGTTCGCAAAAGCATGAAATAAAAAAAATTAAAAACCGCAGAATCCTTTAAAAAATAAATAATAAGCGTCGTTGCGTCAGGAATCTGCTTTGTTCTGTGCTTGCTCTAAGCGGTCTAATTAGCGGTATCTTTTCAGGGTTTTTTTTTAATTTGATTCTTTTGTAAGTATTTTATTGGTTAACTGGACCCACATCCAACCTTAAAAAAAAAAAAACTATTGTTTAAAGCTACAAGTGGATACAGTCGAGCGCAAAATTGGTTTGTGAAAATAACCAGTTTACCAATGACTATGTAGTTCAATGCGCACCAAGCATAACTTCAAAATAGTTTATGTTTTTTTTTTGTACTATACACGGTGTAAATCACCTCATCACGAAGCCGTCAACCAAGCATTCTGTACATGAAACTAAGTAACTTTACGCAAAAATTATTGCTGGGAAACGACTTTTACTTTTTTTTTTTTTTGACTGGGGTGTAAAATCATGTTTTGTAGTAGAACTCAATGTAACGCACTCAAAACATTGTGTTAGTGGACGGATTGAATAGTACGGGGGTCGTGGAGGTGTTTAAAGTAAAAACCTTACATTAAAAACTTGTATTTTAAAAAAAGCTTGTCAAAAAGCTGGAACTTTGACCCCTAATATCTCCGTAACTAGACGGTTCCCAGGTATGGTGTAGAACAAAACAAATATCGCAATGATAGGAAGAACCAGTGCCTTTCGGCTTCGTTAAGAGGTGTTTTACACCCTTTATAGGCTTGCGTTTAGCTTCAACTCGCCTGATGTTAAGCGATAATGCAGCCTAGGATGGAGAACTTTTTCCTAGAAGAAACCGATACACTCGAACTTTGAAGAGACCCCGATTATAAAGATCAGGGAACAGAGAAACCACCACCAGAATACAAAAGGTGACGCTTCGTCGTCCATCTGTTGGTCGGGTGGTAGAAAGTGGGTGGGGAATTAGATAGTTTAATTCCAAAGCACACTCCCCGAATGTTTCCGATTCATCATCATCATTAGCCTATAATGTTCCCACTGCTGGGACACAGGCCTCCTCTCTACGAGAAGGAGTGGGCTGTAATCCACCACGCGGGCCCAGTGCGAGTTGGTAGATGTCACATGTCTTCGAATTTTTAGTTCTAGGACATGTCGGTTACCTCACGATGTTTTCCTTCACCGTTTTTGAGGGCAGCGGTGATGAAATTAATTACACAAAGTAATGCGCCTGCCTGGGTTCAAACCCACGACTTACTGCTCGTAAGTCGGGGCTGTCACCACTGGGCCACCGCTGCTCTCAATAAAATCTAAATATGTTTCCGATTAAAAAAACGATAATCTGGCAACTCTGGCGATGTCGTAGATGAGGCTTACAATTGAACTTCATAAAAAAAAATTGGTTGCCTGTAAAGTCGGTATACGGGCGAAAGTTTTACGTGACAACGACTTTGAGTGGTAAAATAATTTTAATGTGAATATTCATTCGTATAGTAGGAAGAAGGATGAAATAATAGTAACAATTTAAAACATTTATTTATACAAAGAATTATATTTAAAACATTAATTTATACAAAGAATCTCGCACTGAATTTCATATTAATAAAATTTTATTTTTACCTTTACACATACATACGTATTTATATACAAATATACATATATAGAGGCACGCGTCCCTTCCACTCGGGCATGGTTAGCCCGCCTAAGAGCGAGAGAGACAGACATAAAAAGTGAAAGGCACGCGTGCCTCTCACTCGCTCTCATTGTGAGCGCATAACGTGAGCGGAGCGTAACGCAGTTTCTTGAAGTGTCACCCGGCAAACCAATTTATAAGACGTTGTCACGTCAAAATACAAAACCTACCATTTTCATAATTCAACATAACCAAAATTTAAATCCCACATATCAGCTAACGAAGTTAAATTGGCTTACCTCAAACCTAAACCTAACTACACAAACACGCTGATACGTATACCTACCTATACGTATCTGTGTGTGTGTTGTTGGGTTTAGGGGTACGTCATCTAATCAGCAGCTGTACCCACGTTACTTCCACTTGAGCCTCTCACCGAAGATCGGTGGCGTATAACCCTTGAGGTGTAGGCACACGGGCTATTTTCTAAGCTATCAGCATGGTCCAAAATATTCCGGCCTACACACATTATAATAACCAGAGATACAAAACTTTTATGTCACAAAATTACTGAAGTTTTTTCTATGTACCCACGGTACAAAAAAGTAATATTTTTGTTCAGATAGTCTCCCTTTATTTCAATCCATTTTTGTTCATTAAAAAATCAAAATATTTTTATTTTACATAGGCCTACATGGGCACTTATAAAACGTCAACAAAAGGTGCACGGTTCGGGTTGGTTACTCTTTCAAATTCATTTGGTTTTTACAATATTTGAATGTTACAGCGTTAGTACATAAGTATGGGAGGACATCGTAGGCCCGATAATGAGTGTTTGGATATTAATCTTGAATTTTATAGTCGAACCCAGAAACGTTTGGACCGCACTATGTATTATTGGTCTGCCACTATTGATGGAGGTAGTCGATATTATAATAAAAATTATTGAATTGTTGTGGCAATAAATTACGTAGGTATTTGTAGAAAAGACTGAGTATTTTAAGTTCCTTGGTAAACATTATCAATCACGCCTGTTATTCCAGAAAGCTATGGCAGAGGTACCCTATATTTAGTGCACCCTCAGTTCGCCATAATATAGTTTTGTAGTTACAGTGCTGTACCTACTAACTGGGTGGTGCAGGTCAGATAGGCAGTCGTACTATGTAAAATATTGGTACTCAGCTGCATCCGGTTAGACTGGAAGCCGACCCCAACTTAGTTGGGAAGAGACAGATGATGATTATAGTTTTGTAGTTATTGGTGGGAGCGTTTTACGTGAAAAAGTTTAAACTCAAAAGTTTTATGTTACCAATATAAACACACCCTCAACAAAAGCGGTAACGTCGCAGCTCGCGTTCTATAACTGACCTAAATTGACATTGTCACTTTTTCAATTTACTAATGCGATGTTGCCAATTTTCTATTTCTAGTTGTAGGTCCTATGTATTGTGTTCATGTGCCATCGTGTGGTTTTACAGCAAAGCAGAAATATGGACAATTTCGTCTTTTACCCTACTGAGGAGGGTTATGTGTTTATCACCCTATCTATTATGAATGCTGTTCCTTTGTGGCTCACCAGAAACCGCGTGGTCCGATTTGAATGAAGCTTAAGTAAATATTTTTTTCTTAATCTTGCGTTTGCCACTAAGACATAACAGTAATCCAAATTCAATATGGCGACCACTGGATGTCATCGAAGTGCGTGAAGCGCCATTCTAATCGCAAAAGTAATATGATTTTCCCATCTTTTTGACATCACTGAACGCTGAGACAATCTCTCTTTCCCACAAACTTGAATTTCTTATGCTAAAAAGAAACAGAGCTATGTTTGCGTCGCTTGCTTCGTATTATATACACAAACACATTTTGAATTTGGAGCAGTGGTAACCGAATGATATATTATTATTGGCTATCGGATTTATGCAGTTCTTATATTCCTATTTCGAATTTAAAATAAAGTCAATAATTGTGGCCCGAGTTAATCAATGCAACCACCATTTTTTTTTTAATAACGACACCAAAGTATTTTAAAACGTTCATGGGAATTCAGAACTTCGTATCACAAAAAAAAAAAAACATTTATAATTAAGCTAAACTGGGCCAACCTACAATCTCTTATAATTAATTCAATTGAATTAATGTGGTATATTAGTATCCCGTGAACCCATAGCAAACATTTAAATTAATTGAAAATACACTCAGTTTTTCTATTAATAATTATTTCCACCTAAAACACATCAGTTCACCTCCATCGACCATTACGATGTTATTTCTGTTCCATCCGTTCATACATCAATTCTTTGCAAAAAAAAATTGGCAGGACCGCAAACCCGCAAAGTGAAACGAGAGAATAAATCAAATAAATTAATCAATAAATAATTAAATCGATTCTCGATAAAGAGCATTCGGTATCGAAATCGTAGAGCTTATACCGCAAATGCATAATTAAGTTTTTAACTTTTAAAGCTGTTTAATGGCAACGTTTTATTCATACTGGCTGTCTGAGTTGCCTATGGCTTCATGTCGTTTAATATTTTTTCAATACACTTCCTGGAAAACTGGCTCTTAGCACACTACGACTACGTTCAACATGCAACGTATTTCACACTCGTGTTTTTTTTTTATTTATCACAAGTAATGAGGAAATATAAAATTCCACAGATAACTGTACTTATACTAATTACAAATTGGTTCCATTCTTATAGTCGTCGGTAATTGTATTTTTTTTACTCTCAGCAAAGAGGTAAGCGCCTTTACGGCGTAAATATTTTTTGAATGGTTAAGTTATGTTTATAAATAGAAAATCACAAATACACATGATTGTTTAAAGAAAAAATACGTTTATGAACCAATTGACATTTGTTTGTGTTTTTAATTCAAACTTATTTGAATTTTCTATTTTTTATGTTAGGCTGTGTAGCGGCTTCATACCTTTGCTTCTGCTTCAACCTGCAAATCAAGTTAAATCATAGTTTCCTTATTATTAATGACCAAAATCGTTATATTAAATTGTTTTTTCGAAAGTGTATTGAAAAACATCGTTTAATACACGAGACGATTTGTTACTGCAGTTCTCGGCCCCATAACAAAGCTTCCCACTTTTGTTAAAATGTACTATTTATACTAAGCAAAAACTTTCTATTGTCAACAATGTAAAATGAATGAATAGCGAATACTTGTGTAGGATATTGCAACTAAAAAATGTCAAAAATAAAAAACTTTGTCAAAAATAAAACCGTCTTCAAAAATAACTATAGCCACAGAGGTCAATGGCAAAAAAAAACTGGCCAAGCCTTTAGCTTTTAGTCCTGGAGTTATAGCGCCAGATGGTGCTTTTCTTCCTGTCTGCACTGACTTTCGGTATCCCGGTTTACTCGTGCAAAGCGATGGCGAAGTAGATAGGCGTGTTAAACACAGTAGATGAAACTATCTGCGACTCCCGCATTCCAGTGTGGCAAGTTTACACTTACTTTTTTCTGTGGTGAATAAACTTTGTGACGAATGTACAGTAACCCCTACTGGGGCAGAGGCCATTAGTCTGTTCTCCGTGACAGGAATTGGACCCGTATACAACACGCGAGCTCAATGTAAGTTAGTCGATGTCAAAAATATCGCCATAATTTTGAATCTAGGAGTTTGCAATTTCACAAAGGTTTGGAACCCACAACGCAGTACAACAAAGCTAGTGCATGAACCTATGAATAATTTCAACATCTTGAATAAAATATATCCAAGAATAAAATTTCAGCCACTAAATTCGAATAGACGGAAAATATGTACGAGTATACTCATACTTTTATGTCCCTCTCTCATTGCTCTCAGTAGATAAAGGCGTAAATGGTCCAATTTATAAAGTTTTCTCCTTTATTCTTTTACGCCCATTTCCTCTTACGCGGTGATTGCGTGCTTTACTATTGTAGATACCTCATAATGTAATAATAATAGTCCTTCTGACCGTTTTCGGTACAGAAGCTAATCTCAGCTAGCCATCGGCACTTCGGATAATTATTAAAATGAACAAGTGTGTGCGCTGGCACACGTGTCAATTAGGCACAAAGGACCCTTTGAGCCACGGAGGGAATCATACCAACACAACTTCCAAACTCGAGTGTATAACGTGAGGTCGACACACGGAAGCGCGATTAACGCTTGTGCGTTACAAAACTGTACTGTGTCTCACTATAGGTCGAATGCACGCTTGTGCGACAAACTTTAGTTCGAAATCACCCTAGTACGACAAACTGAAGATCAACATCACGGTAGTGCGACAAACTGAAGATCAACATCACGGAGTTCCTAATGGAAAAAACTTATAGCACTCCTAATGAAAAAAATTATAGATTGGTTGTTGATGTGGAAAAGAACCGGCAAGAAACTAAATGGTTACTTTTAAAGTCATTTGGTTAGCTGGGCTGCAAGAAGACAGGGCGGTGGAGGAGGCGCCATGGCGCTAGGAAGCCCTAGGAGGTGCCAGCGGGCGATAATTCGGGGACTCTATAAATCGCTGTCGCATTGCACGGCCCTCGCGAGTGGTGGAGATGTCTCAGATGAGCCCGTACATCGCCAAAGGTGTTGGTGCCCAGAGGCGGGTTGCGCTGGATGGGTCACGAATGTCCTGCGTAGCAGTTCTCGTGGACTATCCACCAAGGCGACAGTAGACTCACGGTGGTGTTTTTTTAGTGTGTGCAAGCCCCACATAACCAAACCGCCTCCCTGGACGGCGCGGTATGCGTTAGGCATTTTTCACCTCTTAATAAAAAATAAAAGTTTAGCTTGGTTGTTTCCGCACTTAGCCTCTTTTTTAGGGCATTGTACGTATGAAAATCCTCTCGTTACTCCAACCATACCAGGTCCTCCCAGAAAGCTAGTAGCCTTTTCAGGCTGCTGCAGGCTTCCGGGAGCGATGCCGGCGATTGAAGAGTATGTGCCCGTTGATCTGCCACGATTCTGCACTCCATGAGCACGGGCTGTGGTGCTTTTTCCGCCTCCATGCAACCTCCGCACAGAGGTCTGTCTGTCACACCTATGGTAAATAGGTGTTTGTTTAGGGGACAGTGGCCGGTTATGATACCTATCTAAAGTCATAGCTAGCCATGATTCAGATCATAGTAGTATCAACGATATAATTAATTATTAAAGCGTTAATTAAATTATTTTACCTTCTTGCTTATCAACTCGAAGATCTGTCAGCTGTAAGGAGATGAATAAGATGTTTACCTGTAACAAGAAAAATATATATTTATTCAAATAAGATATTATGTTGAGCCATTCACAGGAACATTAATCTCACAAATTACACAGTAACGATACGATCAAAATTATAATAAGAGTAAGTATTTTATATCATATCTAATCCCCTTTCAGTCGTTTATTATATAAAACTTATTTTTTTGGGAGATTTTTTTCATTTCATTTCAATGTAATTTTCCTGTTTACATACGTAACAAAAAATTTAATTAGAATATAACATTATATTGTTACATACATTAGAAAACAATAAGAAGTAAAAATTATAAAATTAATAACATTGGTAAAATTGATTTTAAAATTTGACTTGTACCTAAAGTTTATAAAATACTGTGCCTGTTAAAAAAATAACAAAATTACAATGATAAGATAAACAGCAAAATGATAAAATATAAAAAATATAATTTAAAAAAGAAAACAATAATAAAATTAAAATTGATGACACACACTGATAAAACATAAAGTTATGGAATGTATAAAATTGATTAAAAAATACATTAGAAATCCTAAAACGGCGTAACAGTTGTGAGCCGTTTGGGGTCGAAACGCTCGGGTCATGGGGCCCAAGTGCAAATTCCTCATCGACTGGTTGACACTTCGCGAGACCAAAGCGCTGGCTCTTTCTTTGGGCAAAGAATTAGCATTGCCATTCAACGTGGCAATGCTGCCAGTGTTCTGGGCACGGATGACTGCGATGTGGAGGCGTATTTCGTCGCCTGCGTTCTGTAGTTTTTAAATAAATTTTATTTTTTAAGTTAGTTTATATTTAGTTAGTTTATGTAAATATTTAGTATTAAAAAATAATGAATATATTATGTAAGTTTGTAAATAAATTGAAAAATAAATTCCCATTAGTCCAGTTTCTCTTCGTATTATTTCCAGGTATTTTATCACAATTTATTACTTCTATCAATAAACCCGACATCTCAACAACTACCGAAACACGAAACAGTTTTCAAATTATATAAAACGTCTGACACATTCCCAAAAGGGTCCTTAGCCCTTTTACGACCCCCACTATCAAATTGAGTGAAAGCAACTTCCCTTAATGGCGGCTATTCTAATTATAGGCGAGAACGACTCAAGGCTTTCACTAATTTTTTTTTCTAACCTTTAAAGCTTCTTTGAGGAGAACGTCCTGTGGTGCCATGGGTTTTAAAATAAGAATGAAAACTAGAATTTAGCTGTTAAAGCTACTAAAAGGAAGTTTCTGCACAATTCTGGGGATTACTGAAGTTGGGATTACCCCGATGATTCGCGGGAACCTTGTCTTTAGGAAGAATCAAATATAACCGAAAATGTTCGACCTGTCCGTCTCTCCGTCTGTCCGTCCGTATGTACCAGCCCTTTTTGCTCTGATGCTGTTGGCATCACATGAAATTTGGAGAGCTGGTTTTCTTTGAACCTCCATACCTGAAACTGAAGGTTTACAAAATATTATTCTACGGATATAACCGTGAATGGAGTCTATCAACAGCTCTTCAAAATGATATCGTGGTTCCTGGAACAATACTTTTTTTCTTAAATGGTTGAAAGATAAAACATTTTTTTTTTCACTTGCGATGGGTTTGCTCTTGACTCTAGTCCAGGTCAGAGATGACAGAAACAAATTCGACGATGGTAAGAGCTTACCCAGAAGAAGCCTGTTCACTCTAACTTTGAAGAGATTAGGGTTGTAAGCGTTCGAAAACAGACGCAGGCAGAGAGTTCCACTCCTTTGCTGTGCGCATTATGAAAGACGCTCAAAATCAAAATCAAAATATTTTATTTTACATAGGCCTACATGGGCACTTATAAAACGTCAACAAAAGGTGCACGGTTCGGGTTGGTCGTTTCCTATGGAGAAGAACCGGCAAGAAACTCCATGGTTACTCTTTTAAAATCATTTGGTTTTAGGTTTTCGCTTAGAAAAAACGCTTAGTGCGAAGCCATAAAAATTCTATAAAAGAAATAGTAACTTCATATGTTTATGATTATGGTTTTTTTATTGACATTATAACATAAAAACAATTTTTAATTTACAGAGTTTATAAATTGTAAACTTTTTAAGTAAATAATTTTTTGAATAATTTTTTATTGATAATTCTTTACAATGTTACATGAAATATTTGTCCGCCAATACTTACGGCTAAACATGATTGGACTCAAACGATGTAATATCTTGCATGCTCTTGTATGTATACAATGAATAAACAAATAAAGAAATCTTATCTTTTCTTATCTTATTTTATCTTACCTTATTTTATCTTAGAAAAAAGAAAAAAATACGTGTTATCTAACACAGATTGCTAGTCGCGACCCCCAACGACACACACAATTCTAGACGAAGCTTGTCGAAGCCACAAGTATTAACGTATTTGAATTTGTGAGGACAATCTGTCGTCTAGATTTGGGAGGATTTGGGTATCAACAGACATCATATTTCCATGTATGAATTTGAATAAAGTCAGAAGTATAACATTATTTTTCAAGTAAGTAACAGGTGTTCTTTTTTAAGGGGGTGAACTTTGAATACAAAAAAAAATATTTAAAAGATAATTTTATGGCATTTATAATTGAAAATGATTTAATAAATAATAATAATAAATTTATTTATTTTCTCCCACAAATATTAAGATGTACACAGAATAACATATTTCGGAGGTGTGTAGTGTGGCAATTAATAATATACCTAATTATAAATTACGCTGTTTTTTTTTTATTGAAGCATATTTGGATTTGCCATTTTTACAGTATAATACACGCCTTTTAATTCCCGAAGGGTTACGCAGAGGTGTACCAATAGCAATTACACTTTGCCCGACTCGGGAATCGAACTTAGGACATCATGCCCAGCAGTCGCGCTTGCAACCACTACCATTGCGGCTGTTTTTACAGTATCTTGAACATATTTTTCAAGTGGAATTTATATTTTGGATGATATTTAGCTAAGGGTTGGTACTCGTACTAATAAAAAGTGTAGATGGGGAGAATGAACCATATAAACGAGTTTTACTAGTACACAGCAAATTTCGTAATTTTTTTATAAACTAAATAGGTGACTCATAGACAAAAAGTTAAACTAACAAACAAATCCCATGAAAATTCAATCCATGACCTAAACAAAACTACAAAATCCGTACCAACATAGTCGAAGAGCCAGCGGATAATCTTGTTACACCAGTCCTAGAGGAAGTTTTAAGAGCTGCACGCACCATCACTTAACTTGTTAGCTTAGCTCCTGTACTATAAATTTCACTACACCTAACTTAATTTAGTGGCTCTGGGACGCTTGATGCTGAACTCGAAACTTTGAACTTTGGAGTTCATTCGTTTTATGGATTTTAAGTTGTAACTGTGGGTGTTTAAAGGGCTTTCATTTATTGAGTAAGCTTCACAGAATTATAAAAAAATAAATTCTTCAATATAACCTCTTTAAAATTCTTTTAATCCCATTAAATGACTCATCATCATCCGCCAAGCCTTTTCCCAAACTTTGTTGGGGTCGGCTTCCAGTCTAATCGGATGCAGCTGAGGATCAGTTTTTTACATGAAGCGACTACCTATCTGACCTACACAACCATGTGACTGGGTAATACTATACCCCTTGGTAAGACTGGATGTCAGACTTTCGGCTTCTGATTACTTGTAACGACTGTCAAAGATCTATAAATGACAGCCTGGACCAACGGCTTAACGTGCGTTCCGAGCCACGGAGGAAACTCGGCATGTAATGATGGTCACCCATCCACGACCAACCTCGGCAAACACGGCTTAACCTAGAAGATTGACCCACGCGGCTGTTAATATTTAGCCACGAGCTCCTCCTTTTCCACCAAATGACTATTTCATGAAAAAGTCATTAATGATTGGTTTGATGATTTTGATAATTTTGTACAGCCTTATTTATTACGGCCGCGGACCATATTTTAATCAACATAAAATCTGACACGGCCGTGCAAATTGCAAAAAAACCTAAGAAAATTTGAATATCATTATTCACCCTGTCGTTTCCATCTTTAGGGCAATAATTTTTCACTTGTGACGTGCTTTGACACCGGTCATTCAAATACAAGGTGTTGTTTTGCATTCTCGTCCAAATTCAGGAGGTTGTCACAAAATACATAAATAACCAATAAAAATTACGGAACCTAGATAATTAATAATAAACACTGATTTTTTTGGTTGTTTAAGTTTGTCAGTATTTTGGTATAACCCCCTTAACGTGGTTTATGGAATGAGAAATGATCGAATAGACGTTTGAGATTTTTTGTTTGTGTGTAAGCGAGGTTATAAGGTGAGGATCAGACGGGCTATGTTTAAAAAACGGGTGGTTCACACTTTCCGATTTCCGCAAAAAAGAAAAAAAAGAAAAATTTCCTACTAATTTTATTATTGATTCGGGACGAGAATCATTAGCATAGTTACCTCCTTGAATTTGACGAGGTTGCAAAACAACACCTTGTATTGGTTGTTACAAACTGCAATACCTATACGTTCAAAATGTATGGAACAGCTTTTTTTTTAAAGTACCGATTAAAAATTTATATGTGGTAACCGTTCAACCGTCGAAGTCCCTTCCACCTTGTATGTTATTTTCCTGTATTGTTTTTTTTGTGTACGTAAATAAGAAAATTAGTAATATATTATAAAAAATACAATTCAATTCAATTCTATTACTCACAAACAATTTACATTGTGTTTGAAAGAAGTAACCATGGAGTTTCTTGCCGGTTCTTCTCCATAGGAAACGACCAACCCGAACCGGGCACCTTTTGTTGACGTTTTATAAGTGCCCATGTAGGCCTATGTAAAATAAAATATTTTGATTTTGATTTTTTTGATTTTGAAATAACAAAAATAATAAACAAAGTTAAAAAAAAAAAAACATTATAACACTATTGAAAATTTACTTGTTTTTTTTTAAAATAGAATACAATAAAAAAATTATTGTGCACCAAAAAATAATCAAACAACTGGTTTAAAAATAATTTTATAACGGGTAATTTTACGGTTGTACGGGTGTCCTATCGCTTATAGCGATATCTTTCAGACAACCTTTGGATGGACATTATGGATTTAAAATAAAAAGGGGGGTACTACACAAAAATTTCAAACAACATAACAATTAAACAAAATAACAAAAGTAAAGATATATACTTCATATATGTGCATAGACATGTATAATATAAATATAATACACTAGCTGTCCCGCGCAACTTCGTCTGCGTCACATTTTCCCCGTTTTCGCAACATTTTTCATTGCTGCTCCGCTCCTATTGGTCGTAGCGTAATGATATATAGCCTATGTCCTTCCCCAGATTGAAATCTATCTTCTTGCCAAATTTCATTAAGATCCGATCAGCCGTTTAGTCGTGAAAAGGTAACAAACAAACAAACAAACTGAGTGACATTCGCATTTATAATATTAGTATGGATAAATAAATATATGTATGTCGTGGATTGATGGCGCCATGGTGCAACAGACAGCGCCATCTAACAATTCGTTTTGGAATTAACAATATTGTCACCTAGAAACGCAAGCGCGCCAAACGCTTGGACAAGATCGTCGGTAGAGGGGATGCAGTGAACCCTAGCAGAGGGACGGAGTGTTGCGACTTGCGACAGTCGAACTCCAACAGTCTTGGCAGACGCTCAGTACCAACGCACGTGTTTGTTTCTTGTACAACCGTTACTTTAAATAAAGTTATTGAGATTTGAATTTAAAAAGTTCTTTCGTTCGAGTACCCAAGTCAGTGCCCACAGCTACCTAAAACTATGTCGGATCGTGAAGAAGATCCGATGCTTCGCATCTCGGCCACCCATGATGCGACATGTATATAGATATTTTATTTATTTAATTACAGGTTGCTGTCAAAATCTCCAATCAAGATCGACATAAGGCAGCCTCAGTTATCCCACCAACCTTCCGGTTGGTAACTCATAACCACATAAATTCCGCAACCCCGTCGTCCCAGTAAATAAAGTACATATAGTTTGCAACCACAACTATCTGCCACAATATTCTAACAGAGCTGAACAAAGGCCTCCGCTTAAGTCAAATTAATTCACCTGGGATATATCACCTAGGTGAAATTCTTCCGAGGTGAAACGAAGACACCAAAAAACCTACTTCATTGACCTGGGCGATATCACCTAGGTTAAAATAGTTGAATAAAGCCTTGTGAACGGACAAAAAAGATAACTGCTGGCCTACTAATGAACTTCTATGTAGGTAATTGTTAAAGATCATACAAGTTATGTTAATAAAAAAATAATTGATTTCATGCTTTTTAAACCTTCATTATTTTTTCTTATCCTTTACTGATCCACTCCTGGGCATAGGTCTCCTCCCATTCCTTCCACTGTTCTCGGTGTTGCGCCTCTTCTTGCTAATTAACGAAAACAGGGAAAGTTATAAAATCCCGTGCTTTAAGGGGAGGAGGGGGTTGTGCACCCCTGGGCGATGCGCATGGTGACAAAGGACAAGATTTAAAATTTCATATCGACCAGACCCGTAGAAGTGGTTTATATCCCTACATAAACTATAAAGAGATGATGACCTTCAAAAGGCTCAGCAGATTTTCTGACTCAGACTCTCAATTAAAACACCTTTCAAACGAAACCAATTTTATCAAAATCGGTTCTTCCGTTTAGAAGCTACGATACCACAGATAGAAGCACAGATACACACGTCAAACTTTTAACACCCCTATTATGGTCGGGGGTTAAAAATAGCAACCGTCATCATTAGTCTCCTGTCTTTATCACAATTTATTCAACGTGTCCAAACATGGATGCCATGCAACATAGCAACCATGTTTGCTTAAAACCTAGTTCGCCAATCTCCATTAAGAATTGTAATTAATAAACGAGTTGAACCACTGCCACGCCGTGAAGGAATTTCTTTCAGAATAGGATCAGACAGGCGGCAGAAAATGAAAGCAAAAGCCCAAGGTCTTCAGATGATGTACAGTAACGTTTTTGCAACTGGAATCTGGGCAGCTAACGCACCAAGACCAAGAACACCACGCAACATCATTGTCTCTATTCTAATGCTGTACACAATAATTACCTTATCCACTATCTCTTTAATCGGGAATCCATAGATACTCATAATATAGGTCCTTAGGTTTGTTAACGATCGGAATGCCAGCCGAGACCCGAGCAGGAATGAAAATCGTGCGGCATTTTCCGCAATCTCCGCTACGTTGTATATACCTGTGATTCATTTTGGTCTATAAATAAATAGTTTTATGTATTTCAGCTATTTAGGGTTGATTTAATTTTACGTTGAACTCATACCGAGTTTTGGCACAAGTCGTCTTTGTATTATAATCAAAGGGTGCCTAAAGAGTTAACATTCTTATTAAAGTGAAACTTTTATTACATCGTCTCAAACTTTTTCGTCTGTGTGTTGCATGTCGCGTGACGCTCGGCCGCGGAGCATTTTATACGTTTTATACTCTTAATGGAATATTATTCCAAAACATTTAGTTAAATGTCTAGTGTGAAAAAGAGTTTCACTTTTACCGTGGTTTCATAAAACCACACAATCCTTTTTTTATAACAGACGCGCATGATGTGGAATTTATTTTTGGTTATCTTAATTGACATAACATAACATCACGCCTCTGATGCCCGAACGGTTAGGCAGTAGTGAACCTAATAGTACACCCACATTTTGCCACTTATGTTCAAGTCTCATGTAATAGGGCCTATTAACATCAACCGGGCACCAATACGAACCCATAGAAAGACCAGATGGAAAAACCCAGTAATGCTTTGCTCGACCAGAGAATCGAACCGAGGTCCTTCCTCATTCGCAGCAGTCGCGACCACACGACCAACTCCATGGCGGCTTGCTATGTTATATTAGGTGCATAGATTAAGTGGTCACCCATCTTCGAACCAACCTAGGCATGAACATCGACACTAGCGGCTGTTATTATTCAGCCACGAACTCTATACAAGATGTTGTTTTGCATCCTCGTCAAAATTCAACAGGTTGTCACAAAATACATAAATAATCAATTTAAATTACAATTTAAGTTACGGTACCTTATAAAAAAACGCTGTTTTTAGGGTTCCGTAGCCGGATGGCAAAAAACGGAACCTTTATAGATTCGTCATGTCTGTCTGTCTGTCTGTCTGTCTGTCCGTCCGTATCACAGCCACTTTATTCCGAAACTATTAGGACTACACAGCTGAAACTTGGTAGGTAGATGTATTCTGTGAACCGCATTATGATTTTTGTACAAAATTTTAAAAAAATATATAGATAAGGATATCCCCCCATACATGAAAATGAAACTAAAAAAAAAAAACTATCAAACCTATACGTGTGGGGTGTCTATAGATAGGTCTTTAAAAATGACATTGAGGTTCCTGAAACCATTTTTTTTTCAAAGTCAATTGTTTGAAAGATAGACACTTCCAAAGTGGTAAAACGAGTGTCCCCCCCCTCTAATTTCTAAAGTAAAAGGAGAAAAAATCTGAAAAAAATATGGGGATGTAGACCGTAAAAAAAACTTTCAACGAAAATTGGTTTGAATAAGATTTGATATGTAGTTTTTGAGATATGGGACTTTTTCACCAAACTGCAGCAGTAACTTTGTTTTTCATTAACTTACTATGAAAAACAAATTTAAATTTGCAGTTGAGTGAAGGTTTACTAATGAATGACCGTTCAAAACATTGTCATTATATTGTTTGGGGCTATGGAACCCTGTGTGCGAGTAAGACTCGCACTTGGCCTGTTTTTTTTTTTTGGTTGTCTAAGTTTGTCAGTATTTCAAAACAACCCCCTTAACGTGGTTTAGGGAAGAAGAAATTATCGAATAAACGTTTAAGATTGATTTTATGTGTGAAAGCGCGGTTATAGGACTAGGATCGGACGGGCAGCGTTTAAAACAAGGGTGGTTCACACCTACCGATTTTCGTAAATAAGAAAAAAATAAAAATTACCTATTCATATTATTATTGATTCGGGACAAGAATCATTAGCATAGTTACCTCATTGAATTCGACGAGGATGCAAAACAACTCCTTGTATAGTAATAGTACTAGTGCCAATAAACTAATACTAAATTTACTAGAAATTCAACTAGCTTTTGCTGAGATAAAGTTTCAAGTTCTAATTCTAACCGCAACACTGGTGTCACACTAAATTAGCATTACATTAATATCGTGGCCTAATTCTAAACGAATTTGAAGTGGCATTAGTTAAATGCGTGGGAAGTCTTACTGAAAGTCGCGGGGAACATTAAGTGCTCGACCTCAAAACATGGAGTACCTACTTTAGCAGTATGTAGTCTAGGGAAAATGAAATGTAAGGAAAAGGAGCTCGTGGCTACATAATAACAACCACTAGGATCAATATTTAGGTTATACTATGCTTGCCTAGGTTGGTCTGTGGATGGGTGACTACAACATACAGACAGTACTTGCCCCGAAAAACACGTTAAGCCTTTGTTTTTTTTTTTTTTTTGTGTATGGCATTTCGCAGTTCAGCCTATGAGGTTGTCGTCTGCTTAACTGTGACTATCCTGTGGGTGCCTTAAGTGTAAGGCCTCCAGCCAGGGCATAAAAACTTACAAACTAAGCGACTGCACGCTAAGGGCACCCCCTGTGGGGTACGAACCCCTTAGGGCGTCGCTGGGAGAGGACTGCATGGGGACAGTCTGGATCTGAATGGTATCATTATTTAGGGGCTGATTTAAAACTACTGGCACAGCATCGCGAGCTGGCTCGAGCGAGGGTCGGGGAGGGCATGGACCGGGACGTCGCGACGGACCTCGACGGCGAGGTCGGAAAGACGGCGGTTTGAGTCAGAGCTTTTTAAGAGTGCTAGTCTCTTTGCTACTCTCCTGGAGGAGGGGGATAGCATCATCTGGAGTGATGAGGATATGCCTAGGATGGCGTACTGTACTAATGCGCGAGGGTTCCTATCGGGCGGCCGCTGCGATCAGGGGATTACGGTGCTTAATGGCGTTATCGAAGAAACGCTTCGAAAGACGTTTCATAAACTGAAGGACGGTGGGCATTCTAAGGTCTACGTGTAGACGGTCATTACGGACATAAAGGGGTTCAAAAAGGGGCTCCCGTGACTCTACGTAAGAACCGGTTCTGTAAGATTTGCATCCTATGGATGTACTTAGGCTTGGTGTGAGCGTACACGACGCAAGCGTACGTCATAATGGGGCGGATCACCGCGGTATAAAGACGCAACTTGTACTTGAGTGACAACTTGCTTTTTGCCGAAATCATGAAATGAAGCCTACCCATAGCAAACGCAGCTCGATCGCGAGCTGCTTTGATGTGCGCCGCGAAAGACAGGTGGTTGTCAAGTAAGACTCCTAAGTACTTGGCTTGCTTCTCCCAAGGGATAGGCTTACCGTACATAGTGATCGGGTTTGGCTTTGGTCCCGGCTATCTTTTTTGTATAATCTTTGACAGTCGTTACAGGTAGTCAGTGGCCTGAAAATCTGACAAGCAGTCTTATCAAAGGACAATTTGTAATACCCAGTACTAACTGGGTTGTGCGGGTCAGATAGGAAGTTGCTCCATATCATCATCATCTTCATTAGCCTATAATGTTCCACTGCTGGGACACAGGCCTCCTATCTATGAAAGGGAATGGGCTGTAATCTACCACGCGGGCCCATTGCGGGTTGGTAGATGTCACATGTCTTCGAATTTTTAGTTCTAGGACATGCCGGTTTCCTCACGATGTTTTCCTTCACCGTTTTGGGGGCAGCGATGATGAAATAAATTACACAAAGTAATGCGCTTGCTTCGTTTTGAACCCACGGCTTACTGCTCGTAAGTCGGGGCTGCCACCACTGGGCCACTGCTCTCAATTGCTCCATATAAAATACTGGTATTCAGCTGCATCTGGTAAGACTGGAAGCCGACCCCACCATAGTTAGGAAAAAGCTAGGCATAATAATATGAGTGTATGGAAAATGGAAGGGCTGGTAGTGGAGATTAAGACCACTCGTTTAGTTCCCTTCAAAATGGTTGAGTTGAATGATGGCTGATACATGCGTCATGTTCGTGAACGGGCGCTGTCAGTTGTGACTGGTCATCTCTTAGCTGCCACGGTTTATTTTAATTACTTTATTTTTAATTACTGATTTAATCTTTTACTCTGGACGCTCTTAACTTGCCCGTATTTCTACATTGTTCTCACATATTTGTAATTCTTAACATGAATGATGTAACCAAGATTTTGTAACATATTTTGATTTAAAAGAGTGTCCATGGAGTTTCTTGCCCGTTCTTCTCCATAGAGATCTACGCTACGGAATGGGCAACTACAGTACTTTCATAAGTTATTATGCCTTGTGACTGGGACTGTAGCTTCGCGTTTTATTTTGTTTTTTTGACTTTCAAAAGTGCCTGTAATGGTCTAATTGAAATAAATGCTTTGGCTTTGACTTTGACTTTGACTTGACTTTGACACTAGAAAAAAAAATAGTGCGTGGAGTCCCTCCGCGTGGAAGAAGTGAAACTTCGTAATACTACACGCATGCGTTCGAGTGCCACGCATTCACTCTCGTTGTTTCATTGAGCTTCTAAATAATATTTTATTGTTGTACTCTTTTTATTACATAAGTTTATCGAGGTTATTCTACTCATGGAAATTGACCGAAGGCTGGTCACACCGAAGAGTCAAATGCATGACTGTTTGCACGCCATCTTGCGAACCTAGTAGAACTACGAAGTCACAAATCTTGTAATAGCGCCATCTCTTAGTGGGTAATAGAAAATATTCCCCCTCCATGAAAACGTTAAACTTGTTGGAAGTCGCATAAGAAGTTTCACTTCAATAACACAGCTCTAGTTGTTTAACAACACTATTAAAGGCCCTCTTTTAATAAACTCTATAACCTGGTATAATAAGGTGCAACATAACAATAAAAAGAGAAAATCTCACTATAGTGTTAGAGTCGTAAAAGAATAGAAATAAAATGTGTAAGGACCCGCAATTTACCTAGTATAACGCGTAACGTATTAATTTTATGACGGGTAATAACAGAAGCTTTTATGTGCTATAATATGATCTACAGTTTTATTGACAACTTTTGTGGTTTTCTAGGGCACGAGGTTGTATTAAGGTTGAATTCCGAAATAGACGGAAAACCAGACCTTAAAAGGCTCTCATGAATGTAAAAAAAAATAACAAAAAAACTGAACTAGAGTTCCAGTCACAAGGCATAATAACTTGTAAAAGTACTGTAGTTGCCCATTCCAAAGCATGGACAAGAATACTGGACTACGTAGAAGAATTGACAAGAATCTTCATGGACACTCTTTTAAATCAAAATCATCTAGCCTTTTACCAAACTATCTTGGGGTTGGCTTCCAGTCTAACCAGATGCAGCTGAGTACTAGAATTTTACGTAAAGTGACTGCATTGTCTGACCTCCACAAACCACCCAGTAACTGGGTAATAACTGGTGGATACCCCTTGGTAAAACTGGATATCAGACTTAGGACGGATCTTTAAAACTGCTGACTGACTTAATTCAGAAAATCATAGTCAAGTACAACATTTATGTTGAAATCATAAAGTCAAAGTCAAAGCATTTATTTCAATTAGACCATTACAGGCACTTTTGAAAGTCAAAAAAAAACAAAATAAAACGCGAAGCTACAGTCCCAGTCACAAGGCATAATAACTTGTGAAAGTACTGTAGTTGCCCATTCCGTAGCGTACATACAAAGTGTAATTTTGCATCCATTCCCGTGGCCTAATTTCCGTATATAACAGGAGCGAAGCCGGGAGCAAATGCTAGTAGTAGTAGTAGTGATAGCAAAAGGTCGAAAATCTGACGAAAAGTGATTGCAGAAGCGTCAAAGCAGGTATACTCCTGCAAAACGAGAGCTCATGTTGCTACCAATTGAGAGACTGTAGGATTGTGTGTCATGTGTTTGTTATTTCATCTTCAATGGCATTCAGAGCCTTTGAAACTGGATCTAGGGATCTCTGCTTGTTAGCAGATAATATATCAAAGATCCTACTTCACATAATATAACATCACGCCTGTTATTCTCGGGCGGTAAGGCAGAGGTGTACCTTATAGACAACCCACATTTTGCCACTGATATTGAAGTCCCATGTATTTGAGGGCGAGCCTATTACCATCTTCTTCTTCTTTTCAACCCTTGGCCATCCAATGCTGAGAGTAGGTCTCTTCCAAATCTCCCCACTTTTGGTGGTTATGTGTCATGGCTATTCAAATAAAAAAAATAGCAAAAAGAAAGTGGAAGTGGGCGGGCCATATATGCCTTAGACTGGATGGAAGATCTGACTGAACTGAAACTTGGACTGAAGGTGGATGGTAAACGACCAAGAGGTCGCAGCCCTTTGCGATGGTCCGACCAGATAAGCTCTGCTCTTGGTACAAAATTCCACGATGCGCTTCACTTGGCCAAGAATAGACAGAGATGGCGAAACATAGTCATGAAAAAGATCTTTGTAAGGGTGGATCACGACCCTCAGTAATGAGGAGCATGACTTGAGGAGGAGGATGGAAGATGGGGGAAGAAAATACTGGAGTGGAGACCACAGACGGGACGGATGAAGGTGGGAAGCGAACCGACAAGGTGGACAGACGATCTATTACCATCAACCAGGCACAATTCCAAACTCCGTGGCTGCTGCTGATAAATTCCTGATGGAAAAACCCAATAACAATTTACTTGACCCGGGAATCAAACTTAGGGCCTCATGCTCAACAGTCGCACTTCCAACCACTAGACCAATGAAGGAATCTTGTTTGACAATTTTTCCATAAGAGCCATTGAAAATATTTCCTTGACACACTCAACAACTTCCCCTCACTATGGCTTTTAAACAGACGTAAAAACTTGTTCCTCCCGATAGGAGGTTACTACCACCCTGCAAACTTTATCACTCTATGGCCCATAAAACGGGGCCTATATAATTTATAACTATATTAGAATTACACTCGCGTTGAGACTAACTGTGTCAAGTTTCGGATTTGGGGTGAAAGGATTCAATATGTTTTGGTCTTTCAGAGTAACCATTTCTTTTCTTTTTTTAGGGTTCCGTAGTCAACAAGGAACTCTTATGGTTTCGGTATGTCCGTCTGTGTGTCCGCGGTTTAGCTCAAAAACTATTGGTACTAGAAAGTTGTAATTTGGCATGAGTACACACGTTAATTATTATTATTCATTTATTTCAAGTAACAAGACTCATAGTGTTAGTAACAATGAACTTACAAACTATGTTAGTAATACACAAGAACAAAATCAGATTGTGTCATCACTGCTGCAAGGTGACAGGCCCAGCCGAAACCTTGCAGCAGTGGTTCACAAATTCACAGTCAAGCCTGCTCGCTATCATAGATAGGATGCTGTTGGCGCTGCCCCACACCCTACGAACCAAGGATGCGAACCGTTTCCGCATCACCGAGTAGAAACGGTCCACGTGAGCTTCAGCAAATATCTCTGATGCGCTACAGTATCGGGGCAACCCCATCAGCAACCTGAATGCGTTATTGTATTGGACGCGAAGGGCGCTGAATGATTTTTGAGTATAATTAACCCACAGACTGCAAGCGTAAAAAGACGTACAGTACGCACTAAATATAGTGCGCTTGACCTCTTTAGAGGCACGCCTAAATTAATTAATTAGTTAATGACGCTGGAAAAGTGGTAAAATAAAATTTTGAAAAAAACAATTATTTAGGGTAACTCCCCTACATGTAAATTAGGGATGATAATTTTTTTTTTTCGTCTTTCCCATATTGTGGGATATCGTTAAATAGGTCTTTGAAAAATATTAGGGGTTTGGGAAGGCCGTTTTTTGATTAAGTAAACCGTTCGTGACTTATCAAGCTTAAATATATAAAGTACCAATTTTCGTTAGAGTCAAGTGTCCCCCCCCCCCTACCGAATAAACGGTTGTAGTTAGAAATTCAAATGTCACAGCGGTAGTACCTATATATAACGAAGTTTAAAGGAAAACTATCACACTTAAGTGGGCTTTACAAGTTTACGAATAATATTCGATCAATTGTATTTGACTCGAAAATTTCGAACAACTCCATAGAAATGTCGATAGATGGCGCTAAGCGTCAGTTGAACTAAAAACGATCATTTGCAGATCATATATGGCGGTTTTTATAAATATTGGTATGGAACCCTTCGTGCGCGAGTCCGACTCGCACTTGGCCGGTTTTTTTTTATATGTGACCACGCATTACATACTGGGTTTCCTCCGTAACTCGGAAAGCACGTTAGTCCCGGCTGTCATTTGTAGATCTTCGATTATAGCAAGAATAAGAATAAATTTATTAAGCCATTGTTACAAACATTTTCTTAATATAATTTAGGGCATAGACTAATAGAATGTCAATCATCACGTATGCCCGGCACTCGAGTACATAGTGATTATAGCAAATCTAGGAATTATTGCAAGTATGTGCACTGAAGGCGTTGAGGCAGGCGTTAGCTCGAATTATTGGTAACCTCTATAGCTAGTAGGTACGTATGTCTGTTTGATGTGATCACTTCTCAGAAACGGAAGGCAGGTGGAAATGCTTGTAGGGGACGCACTAGAAGGACATATATACTGATACTATTGGCAATGACGGCACGGTTGGCGCAGTGGTTGAGCGATCGACTGCTGCGCTGCGTGTCTCGGGTTCGATTCCCGTACGGAACAAAAATTTGCATGGCCTACAGATAGTTGTTCCGGGTCTAGCTGCTTGTGTACGAGTATGTGAGTTTAAATGTTTGAAAACGCACCTACGATACAGGAAAAATTCCTAGTGTGGGGCAAAGTTTTAAAAGAAAAATGTCTTGGAAAAATGAGTCATGTACGTATTAATTGCAACCGATATGTTAACCATCGTGTATTCCTACGATAAAACACTGTCAGTTGCACGTGTTTCACGGTCCTAAAGAATAAATGAGTCCAATAACTACCCATCCCGACGACGTGCAAGCTGTCAACTTTTTTGTTCAGTCCTGTTGTACTTACTTATTTTGCGTTACATGTTTTATTTTTACATCGTTCTCACATATTTGTAATTTTTAACATGAATGATGTTACCAAGATTTTGTAACATATTTTGATTTAAAAAGTGTCGATGGAGTATCTTGTCCATTCTTCTCCATAGAGATCTCGACTGGGACTGTAGCTTCGCGTTTTATTTTGTTTTTTTTTTTTTTACTTTCAAAAGCCCTCCGGTCGTTTTCGCAACTACGATTCGCAACCAGTTGCGAATTAACAGAACTTTTTCCTAGCGCCTGTAATGTTCTAATTGAAATAAATGCATTGTTTTTTTTTTGAGTTTTGTCTTTTTTATCATTTTATATGCACGCCATGATTGTCCCTGCCACAGATAAATATTTTTTTTTTTCTTCTTTCTTTTCATCAATACAAATTTTTAAAAGAGTGTATTATTGAGTACCAAAGCTGTCTCATGGAATCGCTCTGTTTATAAGCGTAAGTAAAAATATTTTTGAAAAGATTTTATTTTCTTGATTAAAAGTTAGGCCCCTGCTTATAATTTAACCAGCTTATTTCCACAACCTTAAACACCCACAAAAAAATCTCTCCCTGGCCTACAAAACCGAAACCCATCATATTTTATTCCAAATCTCACAGACTGTTTTAAAGAACACTTGTCCGGTAATCCGGCTGACACCCGACAGTACAGTAGTGGGGATTAACCGTCTTTCCGACACGGTTCCGACATGTTTCCCGGTCGGCACGGATTAGTTACTGCGGGGATTCTTCATTCCCGTTTGGTACTTTTATTGCGGGCGCTGACTTGAACAAAATCTTGGACAAGAATGGCCTATGGCAGTTGGAGTGACAAAAGGTTCAGTTGGCTTTGTACGCACAGCTTGATTGGTTTAATACTAGCTTTACTTAATAGAAGGAAAGAGTATTTATTAGTCTCGCACAGGACAAAAATAAAGGACTTACTTTAGGAATTAAAGTAAAAGTTTTTGTAAAAGAATCGTGAAGCGGTTAACAGAGTACATCTACTTACCAAGTGTCAGCTGTGTTGTCCTAATAGTTTCGTAATAAAGTGGCTGTGACATACGGACGGACAGACAGACATGACCAATCTATAAGGGTTCCGTTTTTTGCCATTTGGCTACGGAACCCTAAAAACATCATCACTAAAACTAATTCAAAAACACTTTTCACTTACTGCATTTCCTCCATTCCAACCTTGACCCCTTACACATTACACTGCGAGCCAGCTAAGCAGAAGTTTGGACCTCAAAGCATAAGCAACCGCATAAATCTTAGTTACGTGACCTCTCGCAGCCTCCCGGAGGTTTCTCGGAGGTAACGGAGGCAATTACACTGTGTAGCAGTCCCACAGGAGTGAGATATGAGAGTTTGAGAGTAACTTGTACGGAGCGTTACACGTTTGTAAATGTTAAGGTGTGATGCTGTTTTTTTGGTCGGAAGTGTAATGAATTTTTGTGTTTGAAGAAAGGGTAGCTTATGTTGGTCACTGTTTTAAGCTTTCACGGTTTATTAGTACAAGTACAAAGTATAACTAATTTAATTTTTTCAGAAATACATTACATCAAAAATGGTTATCTGGTCTCTAGACTAGGGTTCCCTGTGTCGTGGTGGCCAGTCTCTGATTATTAATTTGTAAGCTCCCACGGAAGATAAGTTTAACTTAAGTTGTTTTTGCTGTAATATTATAATCTGTATTGTTAAGGTGAATTTACCCTCACAATTTGTCGCGCCAATGCTCAATACTCAAAACTCTCTCAATACTAAAAACAAGAGTAACCTTAATCATCCTGTACATCATTATGTATCCTTGCCTAGTTCTCTCACTTTCATGTACTTTTTTTGAAGCCCCATGGGTCGATCTTTAACCTTGGGCAGCGCTTGCCTAGGTTAGTCCGTGGATGTGTGATCATCAATTACATACCGAGTTACCTCCGTACAGCATGCGGAATTGGTCACGGTTGTCATTTGTAGATCTTTGACAGTCGTTACAGGTAGTCGACGAAAGTCTGATAACCAGTCTCACTAAGGGGTTTTGTATTGCCCAGTACAAACTGTGTTGTGGAGGTCAGATTGGCAGTTGCTCCATGTAAAATACTTGAGCCTTGAAGCTGACCCTAACATACACACTTGGGAAATGGCTAGGCAGATGAAAATACGTATTTCATTTACATTATAAAGGGTGTAAAATACCTCTTAACGAAGCCGAAAGGCACTGGTTCTCCCTGTCATTGCGATCATTTTTTTGTTCTACACCATACCTGGGAACCTTCTAGTTACGGAGATATTAGGGGTCAAAGTTCCAACTTTTTGACACATCTTTTTTTTAAATACAAGTTTTTAATGTAAGATTTTTAATTTAAACACCTCCACGACCCCCGTACTATTCAATCCGTCCATCAGCACAATGTTTTGAGTGGGTTACATTGAGTTATATCACAAAACATGATTAACACCCCCCAAAAAAAAGTCGTTTCCCAGCAATAATTTTTGCATAAAGTTACTTAGTTTCATGTACAGAATGCTTGGTTGACGGCTTCGTGATGAGGTGATTTACACGGTGTATTATTACATTAGGAAAAACATAACAGGAGAATCAAGATTAATATCATTATTTTTGAACCAAAGAATCCGTAGCGTCCTATTTAACACATCATTCGTACAATTATTAATGCACATACTGTATTTGTTTGACCGTTTTTAACCGGTTCTCGTATTTAAAAATAATATCCATTATACTGATAATTAATCTCAGCTGACGATGCTATCTGATCGGATATGCATGCGAATTGCAGTAAATTATGCAGAAGTGCAATGACATCCAGCATTTTCAATGTTTAATTATTCTTTCCAATTTAAGTGTAAGATTTTATTGCACGTACTTAAATGATAAATGATGTTTATTTTGCAAGTAGGTTTTTACAAACACTTTTACACGTCTTTTTTTTTTAAGCTAGATGGGGCCGGTGTTTCGTACCTGACTACTCTGAGAAGAAACAGCCGAAACAAACTCAGAGGTTCTCTGTTAACTTGTTACTCTTTTAAAGTCCAGACATTGCTCAATTTACATGAGGACTATGCAGATTATTATCTGAAATGGTCTTTTGAAGAAAGAACCACACAGATTTGAGTGGACCTGACCAGTCAGTGCAAGCATTTGTCAGTTATCGTGTAGCTCGACTTCAGGTCACACACACTCAAATAACACTTTAAAACTCAAAAGCTTTACATTTTAGAGTCCTAATGGATCATGTAGGTGAACATGAGTACATTATCAACAGCTGCCTAGCTTTACCCAACTATGTCAGCGTTGGGTTCCAGTTTGACCACATGCAGCCGAGTATAAATTTTACTTACAATTCTTCTTCTTCTTAGTCGTTCACTCTTGACAGAGTGGTCGTGGTCATGGAGGGTCGCCCACAACTGCGGTCGCTGCCTTCGCGATCCTTTTCCACCGCTCTCTATTGGCCGCATGGCGAGCACATTCTGCTACAGGGAACTTGGTGACAGATTTGATGGAGTCTGTCCATCGGGTTGGTGATCGACCACGCGGTCTCGTGCCTTCGACTCTACCCTGAATCACCAAACGCTCCATGGAGTCTTTGTTCCGGGTAACGTGTCCAAAGAAACTGAGGATTCGTAATTGCACAAGCGACGACAGCCTCCTGTTGAGTTCTTTGAGTATTGACACGTTAGTCCGACGAGCGGTCCAGCCTATCCTGAGCATGCGTCTCCAACACCAATAATGTCACATCATGTAACTTACAATTACGACTGCATATAAAAGGAAACAGTGATACAATTCGTACTTAAAGTGATAGTAGTTATCCTATGACAAACTTACACCCATTTTCTAAGAGCCTTCCCAAATCCATATTTGAACTAATTCGACCTTTTGTTGCCATGACAACAGTTGAAAACACCCACCAAATCGTATTCTTAGAATTCCTTGGCCGCTGTTGGCGGATCTTCGAATAAAGTACGTCCTCTAGCTAGCTATCTTTGTCAAACCTATACTTGCATTCTTCTTCAATCAATGCTAATATGTCACTTAAATTTTAAAGACGTATATAATTAAAAGTTTTCCGATACTACAAATTTGACAGAGGAAAAATAAGCGTTTATAAGTCAATTTATAAACAAACATGGCGGAATGCAGGCGTGGTTAGTCCAACTTAAGTTCAGTTCATGACTAAGAATACCGGTGTTAATGATTTTATGAAAAAAAGGAGGAAAAGTTGTTCATTTTGTTCTCTGATCTTAAAATCAAACGTAGGCAAAGAGACGATCTTAGTCAATATTTTGGAGAATAGCCTTGTTTGTGTTCCTGTCAGAATGACTTCTAATTTGTGTAAAAAATATATGAATTTATTTTTAACTAAAAGCATTTCATTTTTGTTTTAAGTGTACTTGAGCAACTTCGAGGTCAAGCGTAAACTTTTAAAACAGATGTCATTTATTTTGCAAATCGACGTAGCGGGAATCGAAATAGAGGGAATGATTCATTTTAAAACCCTCACGCCACGACAAGTTCCACCAATTTACAATCCTTTCAGAAACTGCCAAACAAAAGCTTGCAATTTGTCAATCTGAGTTGCACAAACACATAATGATCGAGAATAACTTTTGTTCTAGTTATTGCACATGCCATACCCTGGGGAGGCACTTGGTGTTTTAAAACATATAATATCACATACAACATATCAACATATATATACAATGTATATTCGTATTTTGCCCAAGCCAGCTGGTCATCGTGGGGAATGGCATCAGCTACAGCACATTTTTCTTAAGCTCTGAAGAGACTTTACAAGCACTTTTATTTTCTATAGAAGTTATTAAGTGAGACATCATTGGCTTCAGCGAAGTACAATACCGTCATGAAGTGTCTGTTTGTTATTTTAAAATAAAAGCTTTTTTTGCACGTATGCAAATGAAAGTATAATACGGGACTCAATTTTTTTTTTTGATCTGTTGTACTACCTGTTTTTTACGGATAATATCCGAAACGGCTGGACCAATCAAAGTCAAAGTCAAAGCATTTATTTCAATTAGACCATAACTAGTACGGGGCTTTTAGGTTTGAACCTTGCATTAAATATAAACAGCGATTTTTTTCTTGAATCGTGTACTTGACCTTAGCTCTCCAAATAATAAAAAAAAATTAAACATTTTCCAAGGCCGGATCAAGGTCAAAAAGACGAAAACGCGTTTTTGTGAATAAAAACGTGGGCAAAATTATTAACAGGACGAATTTAATTATTTCAGGTAAAGAACTGGTGACAGTAATATATTTTTTCAGAATTAAACATTTTCGTCCACGGAAATTTCGATAAAAAAACATTTACGTAATTTTTGGATTGTACTTGAGGCAAAAATATAAACAGCGGTTTTTTTACATAAAATAACTTAAATTAATATATTAAACCTCCGTTAAAAAAATTAAACAAATTTGACTCACGAAAGTTATTAATATCAGTTTTTTTACAATAGCGGTCGGGGCAAAAATGTAACAGGGTTTAATTTTGTTTAACTTTCATCTAAAGGCTATTTCTAACCAATTTACACGAAAATTAAACACTTTAAAGCAAATACTGAAAAAAAATAAAAATAATGTTTACGTAAAATACGTTTGCAAGCTTCATTCTTGTATTTGGTGCAGCGCTTTCATAGGAATTTGATCTTTCCGTAATAGAGATAAGGTGTAAAATCGCGTATACGTAACAAAACACTATTAAGACTTACAAATGTTTTGATGTGTTCCCGGTTGTCATACTTTCAATTAAATATCTGGTTCCCTAGCACGAGCGCATGGTGTAAACGTAAAATGTTGATGTTCACGTTACGTTGTTCGTCAGAGTCATCCATATATACGAAATAAATTATGAAATATTGTACGTAATACAAGTATTTTCCATTTTGAAATCGACGTATTTACGATCCGTTTAAATCAGTTTTTAATCAATATAAAACCTGACACTGTTGTGCAAATTGCAAAAAGCGTAAGAAAATTTGAACATCACGGGCCAAATGAAATTTTTCGTCGCGCGCGATATTTTTTTTTTTCATTCATAATGTTAATGACTAGCTTTTGCCCGCGGCTTTGCCCGCGTGAAGTTCGGCAATTGCCCACGTATGCGTTAACCACCCCAAAATAATGTCGAAAATAGTCATTTAAATGTTATAGATAATAGTTGTTGGCCACGGCTTCGCGCGCGCGTAAGTGTAAGTATAGGACACATTTTAATAGTTGTGTAAAAATCTGCGCTTTTCGAAGTAAGACGCCACATAATTCATTCTGGTTAGAAAAATGTATATTACGGCGTTTTTTTTTTTATTTTTTTTTTGTGTTCTTAGGGACCTAAATGGGTTGAACCAGAATTTATTTTATACATGTCTTCCGAGTGACGATGCTGTAGCTCAAATGCCCCGGTCATCCATCCACCTAGCGATATAGGTTATGGTGTAAATGAGCTAACTTACTTAACTTTCAATATTTTAAATTAAAAAATACTCAGATTAAACCAATCTTTTTAACTCCCGGAAAACTACACCGTGTAAATCACCTCATCACGAAGCCGTTAACCAAGCATTCTGTACATGAAACTATGTAACTTTACGCAAAAATTATTGCTGGGAAACGACTTTTTTTTTGGGGGGTGTAAAATCATGTTTTGTGGTAGAACTCAATGTAACGCACTCAAAACATTGTGCTGATGGACGGATTGAATAGTACGGGGGTCCTGGAGGTGTTTAAAGTAAAAATCTTAAATTAAAAACTTGTATTTAAAAAAATACTTGTTAAAAAGTTGGAACTTTGACCCCTAATATCTCCGTAACTAGAAGGTTCCCAGGTATGGTGTAGAACAAAAAAATGATCGCAATGACAGGGAGAACCAGTGTCTTTCGGCTTCGTTAAGAGGTGTTTTACACCCTTTTATACTAATGAATTATCCTAGCTCTTCTGTGTAAATGACGTTTGCGGTGTTTCCTTTTGGGGCTAAAATTACTAAGATACTCGCCGAGCTCACTTCGGAGCACGCAACATAAAACTGCACACGTGAGAAACAGTTATCACTTAAATCAATGCCAGCCATAGCCTAGGGGAGGATATTGAGACATTGCGTATTTTAATTTTTATTATTTGCACCTAGAAAATAAGGTCATCATTTTCGTTATCGGCGACCCTGAAGTCCACAAAAACCACACTTGTGAAAGAAAAACCGAATGTTTTCCTCGCCGTCAATTTGGTCAGTAACCCCAAAAACCACGAAAACGACACCCATGCACGAAAAACAGAAAATTTTCCTCGGGGCCATCTCCGATTTTTTTTTATTGCCAGCGACCCGCTAAAACCACGAAAACGACACCCGTGAAGCCATTGAGTCGCGCAATTGTCCAGCCCTCGAGTGTCGGTCACGCAAGTGTCCATGCGCGCAAATATCTTTTCGCGTAAATGGGTTACCGCAAGTGTCCTTCCCACAAATAACCCAGATTCCCTAGAAGTGTGTACTTAAATGAAGTTTTTTTTAGCGTATTTGTCCACACAAACGTGCTAACACAAAAAACAATAACAAAGAAATGCCATCCCTGTTTTCGTCTGAGGGGTGGAATTTTCAAAAAAATAGATACGTGTTTCACGTCAATTCAATCGAGGAACACAAATAGTGAATTTCAAGCTGTGAAAAACTTTGAACCCCTATCTCACCCTCTTAGGGGGTAAATTCTTAAAAACTCTAAAATACGTATTTATTTATTTCTAACCAGAAGCTTGTATATGAAATTTCAGCCTTCTAACTTAAAAAATGATGAATTTCCATACAAACTTTCATCCCCTATTTAAGTCCGTTAGGGGTTGAATTTCGAAGAATCCTTCCTTATTCCTTGTCTACATTACAAAGGAAACCTCTGTGCAAAATTTCAGCTTTCCTGGGTCATAGGTTTGGGCTTGGCGTTGATGAGTCAGTCAATCAGTCAGTCAGGACTTCTATTTTTATTTATATAATATAGATATATAACTTTGTAAAGCCATTTGTTGACCCTCTAATTGCAAAAGAACAATTTGAATTTCGCAGGCTACCCTTCCACTTCCACCTTAAGTATGTAGTAGCTATCTGCACTGTAATGGTGAAATAAGTAATATAATTACCTCACCTGCATTTAACATGTTGGGAAACTGTGTTGTTATCGTCCTTTATAAAATAACACTATTTCTGTATTTTTAGCCAAAGAAAACGAGGTGGGTGCTACATTTTTTCAACCACCCTGAAAATAATCCACTCTTGAAATAATCATTTAGGTTTCGAGATATGGAACTTTTTTATCAAAACTGCAGCAGTAACTTTGTTCATCATTAACATACTATAAAAGAAAAAGGATTGTGTGGTTTTATGAAACCACGGTAAAAGTGAAACTTTTTTTCATACTTTTGACATTTATCTAAAAAAAATTGGAATAATATTGCATTAAGGGTATAAAACGCGGAGTACATAAAACCGACCGTCACGCGACATGCAACACACAGACGAAAAAGTTTGAGACGATGTAATAAAACTTTCACTTTAACAAATTTAGTTTTACTGTTGAGTGTATGTTTACAAATTAATTAGCGTTAAAAATATTTTTATTATATTGTTTGGTGCTACGGAACTCGGTGTGTGCGAGTATGACTCGCACTTGGCCGGTTTTCTAAATTGTTGAGTGTATGTTTACAAATTAATTAGCGTTAAAAATATTTTTATTATATTGTTTGGTGCTACGGAACTCGGTGTGTGCGAGTATGACTCGCACTTGGCCGGTTTTCTAAATGAAGATTTAACGTTAATGACGATCATGTTTGTAAACAGTAGGTATGTCGCCACTGACCGACTGATGGCTTGCCGTTTTTATTCCTATGCTTTTACAATTACAGAGTAACACAATAAAACCTACTTGCAAAATAAACATCATTTATCATTTATCAATAAAAACACACCGACTCTTAAAAAAGAACACAGTCATACGCATACAATGAACGCAGCGCTTATCTTGGATACGCACACTAGCACACGCTGTACGCTGCTCGCTGCTTAGCGCTGACGTCACGTTCATCGTAATTTATTTTTTACTTTTACTTTATTAAATAACGCTCTAATCTGTTTAATTTTGGGAGATTAAGGTTTGGATTGATATATATCCCATTATTAAATGAATTTCAGTCCTGTTACATTTTTGCCGTAAGTAGTATTCAAGATTTTTGGATTTTCTTGATTTTCTGTGAAGTCCGGAGCAGAATTTGTTTAATTTTCATAATAATAGTTAGATATGTTGATAACAATCACTTTAGCACTATTTTTGTCCTGTTAATATTTTTGCCTTAAGTACGAAGTCAAATTATATGATTTTAAAAAAAAACTGATTGTTCCGTGGACGAAAAATGTTTAATTTGCTGACCTACTCGTAGCACTCAATCTGTTCTACAATACTCCAAATAAACATACCTGTTTATATTTTTTTCCACCAAGTTACAACATATTAGACGTTTTCTTAAAAAAAACACATACGCGGAGGTGAACTTTTCGCGGGATACAGCATAACATACTCTCCTGTCCATACCCTACACATTCAATGAAAAAAATCGCTGTTTTTAATTAATGCAGAGTTGGCCTAATTTTCGGCGTAAATTCCCCGGACTAAACAGGCACTTTTGAAAATCAAAAAAACAAAATAAAACGCGAAGCTACAGTCCCGGTCACAAGGCATAATAACTTGTGAAAGTACTGTAGTTGCCCATTCCGTAGCGTAGATCTCTATGGAGAAGAATGGGCAAGAAACTCCATGGACACTCTTTTAAATCAAAATATCTTACAAAATCTTGGTTACATCATTCATGTTAAGAATTAAAAATATGTGAGAACAATATAGAAATACTTGTAGTGGTTGTTGTACTTGTAAGGTGGTGGGTTCGGAGAGACGAATGAAACGTGCGCGTAGGTTAAGACATGATTTATTACTAAGCTAAAATACATAGGTTCTAAAAATATAAGGAATACATCGATTACACATAGGAGTACAACCACTACATACTGGCAAGTTAAGAGCGTCCAGAGTAAAAGATTAAATCAGTAATTAAAAACTAAAGTAATTAAAATAAACCGTGGCAGCTAAGAGGTGACCAGTCACAACTGACAGCGCCCGTTCACGAACATGACGCATGTATCAGCCATCATTCAACTCAACCATTTTGAAGGGAACTAAATTTTGACTTTACTGGCAGATAGCTGGTACGAGTATTATAAGGACTAACTAAGGCTACTATTATTTAAGAAAAAGGATTAGGGTACCGTGCAAAAAAAAATACAACCCTTGAAATTGTTAACAATCATCATCATCATTTCAGCCGAAAGACATCCACTGCTGGACATAGGCCTCCCCCAAGTGACGCCACATTGACCGGTCCCGTGCGCCTCACATCCAGCGGATCCCCGCAACCTTCACCAGGTCATCGGTCCACCTAGTGGGAGGCCTTCCAACGCTTCGTCTTTCGGTTCGCGGTCGCCATTCCAGAAATTTTCGGCCCCATCGCCCATCCCTTCTGCGAGCAATGTGCCTGCCCACTGCTACTTAAGTTTGGCAATTCTTCGGGCTACGTCATTAACCTTGGTTCTCTTGCGGATGTCCTCATTTCTGATTCGATCACGCAAGTTGAAATTGTTAACAAAATCCGATTCAAATAGGGAAGTAATATAATTATACTAATTCACATTCACAGCTAGTTATATCGTAAAGGCGAACAAGAAGACATGGAAGAGGATTTTCAAATCAAAAAGAATTCCAGAACTTTTTTGTAAAAAAAATAAAATCAATCATGCTACTAAGTTACACACAATATATTTAGATACATGACATAAACATAACCTCATTCCCAACATGTCATAACCTACACATGCTATTAGCCGCTGATTACCAAGCTAATTGATCTCGAGGGGTTTCATCAGAGCACCATTGTATTAGAACATTCCAAGTTATGTTCAAATATGTACTGATAACAAAATAGGTAAGTAACTTGAGGGCGTAAACAAAAAAACACTCGAATCTTTTGAAAGTCGGTGACTTGCGTCTATTTCATTGACGTCTTTTTCCACAGTCTTCCGAAAGTTAAAGTCATAGCTATTTTCGACTTTTTAGTGTTTTTTGAAGTGAAACTTCTTATGCGACTTCCAACAAGTTTAACGCTACCATGGAGGGGGAATATTTTCTATAACTCACTAAGAGATGGCAGTATTACAAGATTTGTGACTACGTAGTTCTACTAGGTACGCAAGATGGCGTGCAAACAGTCATGCATTCAACTCTACGGTGTGATAAGCCTTTGCTCAATTTCCATGAGTAGAATAACCTCGATAAACTTGTGTAATCATTATGTAATAAAAATAATACAACAAGAAAACAACAAAATATTATTTAGAAGCTCAATAAAATAACGAGAGTGAATGCGTGGCACTCAAACGCATGCGTGTAGGTAGTATTACGAAGTTTCACTTCTTCCGCGCGGAGGGACTCCATGCACAATTTTTTTGAAGTTTTTTTGAGCTAAGATTTTTGTAGTTTCATGACGAGACATTGTTTACTTTCCGTACTAACTGGGTTGTGGAAATCAGAGAAACAGTCACTAAATGTAAAATATTGGTATTCAACAACATGAGGTTTGACTGGCCATTCATATTTGGGAAAAGACAGATGATGATGTCAGTCCCATGCATTTTAGTTCTTTTTTATACTTTACTAGCTGTCCTGCGCAACTTCGTCTGCGTCACATTTTCCCCGTTTTCGCAACATTTTTCATTGCTGCTCCGCTCTTATTGGTTGTAGCGTAATGATGTATAGCCTATAGCCTTTCTCGATAAATAATAATAATAATAATAATAATAAGAGATATATAATGAGACTGTATATCCCGCGGAAGTGTGGGGGTCGTGGCTTCTTAAATGCTAAGACCCTGCACAACCGTGAGGTATGCAGTCTCAGAGAATACTTTCTAGAAACCGACGTGGGGATGCACCGAGATGTGGTCTCAGTCGACAAGGGACTTACCCCGCTCTTCTTGGCTAACGAGAACTGGCGCAAGCCTGTAGTATTAGACACTAATGACCGCATGGAGGTATGGCAGAGCAAGGAGCTTCACGGACGCTTTTACCGGGCCTTACATGGGCCCGATGTAGAATTCTTAGCGTCCGTATCCTGGCTGCGTTTCGGTGACCTCTTCGGGGAAACTGAGGGTTTTGTCTGTGCAATAATGGACGAAGTTATGCTGACGAATAACTACCGGAAACACATTGTGAAGGATGGCACGGTTGACATATGTCGGGCATGCCACCGTCCGGGAGAAACGATCCGACACATTATTTCTGGGTGTTCTCGTTTGGCTAACGGAGAGTACTTGCATAGACACAACCTTGTTGCCAGGATTATTCACCAGCAACTTGCTTTGAAATACAACCTTGTGGAATCGGAAGTGCCATACTATAAGTATGCGCCCGACCCAGTTCTCGATAATGGTAATATCACGTTGTATTGGGATCGACCTATCATCACTGACAGGACTATTGTTGCCAATAAGCCTGACATTGTGTTGATAGATCGATTGGAGCGTCGCGCAATGATTGTTGATATAACGGTCCCGCATGACGAGAACCTCGTGAAAGCAGAGAAAGATAAACAATTCAAGTATCTAGATCTGGCTCGCGAGGTTGTCGACATGTGGGACGTGGGTACAGCAGTCATTGTGCCGATAGTCGTGTCGGCCAACGGCTTAATTGCCAAAAGCCTCGACCAACATTTGAGTAGGCTTTCGCTTGGCAGCTGGATCAAGGGCTTGATTCAGAAAGCAGTACTTCTGGAAACGGCGCGTATTGTTAGGAGGTTCCTCTCTCAAGAACCCTGACCACCGGTAGCCCGGACCCTGTTCCCGATGCCGGTGGGCTACTATTTTTTATATTTTTAAATGTTTTTTTATATTACTTTTGTAAAAATATTTAAAAATGTAATTAATATGTATGAAAATAAATAAAGGAGATAATAATAATAAGCGAGTACTTGCACAGGCACAACCAAGTAGCCAGGATTATTCACCAGCAACTTGCCTTGAAATATAAACTTGTGGAATCTGAGGTACCGTACTACAAGTATGTGCCCGACCCAGTTCTCGAGAAAGGCCATGTCACACTGTACTGGGATCAGTCTATCATTACTGACAGGACTATTGTTGCCAATAAGCCTGACATAGTGGTGGTAGACCGATCAGCGCGCCGCGCAATGATAGTCGATGTTACCATCCCGCATGACGAAAACCTCGTGAAAGCTGAGAAAGAGAAACAAATAAAATATCTTGACTTGGCTCACGAGGTTGTCGATATGTGGAATGTGGACTCGGCTATCATTGTGCCGATTGTCGTAACGGCCAATGGCCTTATGGCCAAGAGCCTTGACGAACATCTGTCGAAGCTCTCACTTGGCGGTTGGATCAAGAGTCAGATTCAGAAGGCAGTACTCCTCGATACGGCCCGCATTGTGAGGAGGTTCCTGTCTCTGCAGCCCTAACCACCGGTAGCTTGGACCCTGCTCTCGTTACCGGCGGAAACCTGTTTTTTATATTTTTAAATGTTTTTTGTTATTTTTTTGTAAGAAATATGAAAAAATATAAAACATAAGAGTATAAATGAATAAAGGACATAATAATAATAATATATAATAGTTTCAATCAGCCTTAGAGTCAGGGTCGCTGCCCCAGTTCCTGACGACAGGCATTACCCACCTGCTCCATAAATCAGGTAGTACTGCGGAACCCAAAAATTATAGACCTATCACTTGTTTACCAACGGTCTATAAAGTTCTTACATCCATTTTGAGAGCTAAAATTAACCAACATATTGAGAGCAATTCCATCATGTCTCCCTCTCAGAATGGATGTAGGAACGGGTCCCGTGGTACTAAGGAGCTGCTCCTCATTGATATGGCCATTACCCAACAGGTTCGCCGCTCCCGAAAGGATCTGTCTACATGTTGGATAGACTATAAGAAGGCCTATGATTCAGTGCCTCATACATGGCTCATGAGGGTGCTGGAGTTGTACAAAGTAGATGCAACTTTGCGTACCTTCCTGATGTCATGTATGGGGCGCTGGAGAACTGTCTTTCGCTATCCAGGATGTCGACAGATTCAGGGGAACAGCGAACCAATAAGGATCGAGCGTGGTATATTCCAGGGTGATAGTTTGAGTCCATTTTGGTTTTGCCTAGCCTTGAATCCTCTCAGCACACTGCTAGAGGGTTCAGGTCTAGGTTATCGGTTGAGGAGAGGTGGTCAGGTCATTTCTCACCTTCTTTACATGGATGATCTGAAACTCTTTGCCCCCAACAATTTGCAACTGATGAAGCTACTGAAGGTAACAGAAACTTTCAGTAGCGCCATCAGGATGGAATTTGGTGTGGACAAATGTGCAGTCATGCATGTAAAGCGAGGGAAGATTATGGAATCCGTGGGAACCCACCTCTCGGATTCCATACACCTTAGATCCCTTTCCTCAACAGAAACCTACAAGTATTTGGGTATGTCGGAAGCATTAGGCATCAATACTGCTGACATGAAACAATCGTTGAAGGAACGTTTCTTTGGCCGCCTGAATAAGGTGTTAAGCAGTCTTCTGTCAGGCGGAAACAAGGTGCGCGGCTTCAACGGTTGGGTCATGCCGGTTTTGATGTATTCTTTCGGCATACTCAAATGGACTCAGACAGAACTTGATGCCCTGGATAGGAGAGTCCGCGTACTGCTGACCGCAAATCGGATGCATCACCCACGGTCGTCGGTGATGAGACTGTATATCCCGCGGAAGTGTGGGGGTCGTGGCTTCTTAAATGCTAAGACCCTGCACAACCGTGAGGTATGCAGTCTCAGGGAATACTTCCTCGAAGCCGACGTGGGGATGCACCAAGATGTGGCATCAGTGGACAAGGGCCTTACCCCGCTCTTCTTGGGTAACGAGAACTGGCGCAAGCCTGTAGTATTAGACACTAATGATCGCAGGGAGGTATGGCAGAGCAAGGAGCTTCACGGACGCTTTTACAAGGCCCTACATGGGCCCGATGTAGACTTCTTAGCGTCCGTATCCTGGCTCCGTTTCGGTGACCTCTTCGGAGAAACCGAAGGTTTTGTCTGTGCAATAATGGACGAAGTTATGATGACGAATAACTACCGGAAACATATTGTGAAGGATGGCACGGTTGACATATGTCGGGCATGCCACCGTCCGGGAGAATCGATCCGACACATTGTTTCTGGGTGTTCTCGTCTGGCTAACGGAGAGTACTTGCATAGACACAACCTTGTTGCCAGGATTATCCACCAGCAACTTGCTTTGAAATACAAACTTGTGGATTCGGAAGTGCCATACTATAGATATGCGCCCGACCCAGTTCTCGAAAATGGTAATATCACGTTGTATTGGGATCGACCTATCATCACTGACAGGACTATTGTTGCCAATAAACCTGACATTGTGTTGATAGATCGATTGGAGCGTCGCGCAATGATTGTTGATATAACGGTCCCGCATGACGAGAACCTCGTGAAAGCAGAGAAAGATAAGCAATTCAAGTATCTAGATCTGGCTCGCGAGGTTGTCGACATGTGGGACGTGACTACAGCAGTCATTGTGCCGATAGTCGTGTCGGCCAATGGCTTAATGGCCAAAAGCTTCGACCAACATCTGCGGAGTCTTTCGCTTGGCAGTTGGATCAAGGGCTTGATTCAGAAAGCAGTACTTCTGGACACGGCACGTATTGTTAGGAGGTTCCTCTCTCAAGAACCCTGACTACCGGTAGCCCGGACCCTGTTCCCGATGCCGGTGGGCTACTATTTTTTATATTTTTAAATGTTTTTGTATTTAATTTTGTAAAAATATTTAAAAATGTAAAACGTATGTTTGTTAAATAAATAAAGGGAATAATAATAATTTATTTCTCAAAAAACTTAGCAATACTTTACAGAATTTTTTTTTGGCAATATTAATTTCTTATAAATGGATATAGCCACTGCAACCGAACTAAGCAAAGCCTGTATTTCGGTTTTCAGCACCTTTCCCTCGATATTTTAACAAAATAAAAAAAATGCCAACAAAGCAAATATGTTTGGTTATGCTACTAATTAATTTAGGATAACTAACTTAAAACTAACTTAAATGTTACGTTATATAATACAAGTTGCATAAGTAAATGATCTATACGTGAATGAAGTGGTTATGAGTGTGTGTGTACCAGTAGGTGATTGAGGTGGAGTTTGAATGATGTGGGTGCGTGTGGTGTGTGAGTGTGTGAGAGTATAGGGGTGAGTGTGTATGATTGTGAGTGCATGAGCGTGGATTTTATAAGATTATTTTAAGTGAATAACACCTAACATTCTAATTACTGTACAACGTTGAGTAATAACTCCGTTTCTTCATAATTGAGTTGTTGCAAATATTCACTTACTATTTGTTTACATTTAGATTTAGTAAGAGGGTAGATATTTAATTTTCTATTAATTTTGCTATAAAGAAAGAAATGGGCTATCTAACACTGAAGAGAAGAATTTTTTAAATCGAACCAGCAGTTCTTGAGACTAGCGCGTTCAAGCAAACAAACAAACAAACTCTACACCTTTATTATTAGTATTAGATTGATGACTTGCGTTTGGCCGCAACTTGCCTGCTGTGATGCGCTCGAACTTTGAAGAAATCCAGATTATAATGATCAGGGAACAGAGAAGCCACCAATTTTATTTTTCCATTATTGTTTGTAGTCACTGAAATAATGACAGGTTGTCCAATACCCGTTTTTTGTTTCAAGTATTCTGTAGACCGTACTTTTTGGGTAATAATATGTTGCATTGGATATAGATTAACTGTATAAGATTTTGGCGTAATATGTGTTATTCATTTGTGTAGGGGTAAACTAATAAGGAGTGTTATAGCTCATGTCTTACACTGGTATTCTTACTCCCATATTCTCAGAGCCAAACATCATCATCATTCTCTTGCACTTGTCCCAATTTATTTGGGGTCGGCGCAGCATGTCTTCTTCTTCCATACTTCTCTATTGCTTGTCATCTCATGAGACACCTCCTTTCTTGCCATATCATCCTTCACACAGTCCATCCATCGTTTCTTTGGTCTTCCTCTACTCCTATAACCATCCACATTCATACTCAAAACTTTCCTCATTCCTCCGCATCACATGCCCATACCACGACAGCCGATTACCACATCTTTTCAGTCACCGGCGCCACTTTCAGACTGCTCCTTACGTACTTATTTCTTATTTTATCCATTCGCGTAACACCACACATCCCACTTAGCATTCTCATCTCAGCTACATGCAAATGTTTTTCATTTATCCCTTTTGTGGCCCAACATTCTGATCCATACAAGACAACAAAAAGAACCAAACTTTTTTTATGGGACCAAATGGCAGGTATTCCACATCAAACTAAAGAAGAATCACGCAAATCGGATCATAAATCTCAGCGTAATCGGTGTATACACCTGGAAAGTGCATACCGTTACAATTCCAACAAGCCCAAACACAGCTAAGATTCATTGCCTTGTTATGGAGTTCCGAAGCCTGTCTCTTGGATTCATCATCAGATCTGATGGTAAAATGGTTCTTCTTGGACGCAAATGCTTCACTTGTTGTAGAAAATACCAAAATCACTGTACGTTTTCCTATACAATTTGAAGAGTTCCCTCGATTTCGCCAAGATTCCATCATCAGATCCCGACTTGGTGACTATGGGACCATTTGGGAAGTATACCCTTTCCAACAAAAAAAGATTTTTCCAAATCTGTTGGCAAGCGACGGAGTAATGCGCGAACAAACATAAAAAAAATACAAACATCCGAATTGAGAACCTCCTCCTTTTTTAGAAGTCGGTTAAAAAAAGATATTTCTGTTTCTATTTTATAATCGGTCTAATTTAGTGGTTACACTATTTAAAAAAAAACCTTTTATAGACCTATGTACCCTGCTTATGCGTATGAAATTTCATTAAAATCGGTTCAGTCATTTCGGAAAAAAAGCTTGAAAGTTTGTATGAAATCTCGTAAAAGGCGCAAACGCTCTAAGTCTATTGCCATTAACAGGGTACAAATTGAAACTCCGTGGCTACTACTGAAAAAATCCTGAAAGAAAAACTATATGACACTGCCCAACCTGGAAATTGAACCCAGGACCTCAAGCTCAGCAGTATATTACGAACTAGTGTACCTACATAAAGACAAAAAATGCAAAATGTATCCCGAAAACCTTTTAACGCTATTATTTGTGATATATTATTTGTTATAACGTATGGAACTAAAGCAGCACCATTCCTGACAATGATGACTCTGCGAAAATTAGCGTCAGATGAGCAGCAAAAATATCCCAGAGCAGCTAAATGCATCCAGGAAGAGCTCTATATGGATGATTGGGTATCGGGAGCGCATAGCATCAAAGAAGGAAAGCGGAGGATTACGGAAGTAAACGCATGCCTAAAAAGCGGCGGATTTTCACTAAGAAAGTGGTCCTCAAACGATAAAAGATTGCTTGACACAGTTGAGCAAACTGCCGACAAACAGCCAGCAGTCTTTACATTTAAAACTGAAAGCTCATCAAAAACTTTGGGGCTACAATGGAACTCAACCGAGGACGAATTCATCTTCAAATATGATTCAAACAGCACACAAACAGCAAAACTGACCAAAAGAATGCTTCTATCCGAAATCTCTAAGATTTTCGACCCTTTGGGATGGTTAGCGCCCCTAACCACAAAGATGAAAATTTTATTCCAGCAAGTATGGCAGATTCTGAGGTCCAGTGGAGCGACGAAGTTTCTATTAAAACCAAAGAAGAATGGATCAAATTGAAGGGAGATTTAAATCTATTAAATCAGTTCCACATTCCTCGGTGGTTACAAAGCAAAGAGCATGACGTCATAGAATTACATGGGTTTTGCGACGCATCAATTCAAGCCTTCGCCTGTGTAGTATACGCACGAATCGTATCCAATAACTCTACATCAGTAGTGCTAGTAGCAGCAAAAACGCGGTTAGTGCCCTCTAGCAAGGCTGTATCGCTACCTAGGTTAGAATTATGTGCGGCCGAACTACTTACGAAACTCATGTCAAAAATCGTCAAAAGCATCAACAGCTTGGCCGTGAAGATATACGGCTGGAGCGATTCTAAGGTTTCCCTTAGCTGGATTCAAGGATCCCCGGAGCGCTGGAAGCCTTTCGTAGCGAACAGGGTGAAGAAAATCGCTAGCATTATGCCACCAAACACTTGGCATTATGTAAACACCAAAGAAAACCCAGCGGATGCAGCTAGTAGAGGCCTGACGACCTCACAATTGCTAGAACACGAATTGTGGTGGCAAGGACCGACCTTCTTATCTTCATCGCACTTCAAACCTACGGGTCAAACGAAGTATACTACTAACGAAGAGATAAAAAGGCAGGTAAACATTGTTCAAAATCCTATCATGGATAGCAGCATGTTCAAATGGTGCCAAATATTCGCTCTAAATAAACGTCCCGCATAGCGAAGTAGTCCATCCTAAAAATCACAGCTAAATACAAAGTGAACGGCACGGTTCGATGACGCGGGACGATTGTCGATTCAACTCACGGTTGGAGCTCCAACGTCAATTTCAGTGATACCCGCATTAGCCCGATCTGTGACAAACTTGCAGTCGTATTTCATTTTGTTAGTTTCCTATTGTTTTATGAATTGAGTTGGGATTTATTGAGTTTTGAATAGAATAGTATACAAGGTGTTGTTTTGCATCCTCGTTAAAATTCAGGAGGTTGTCAGAAAAGACATAAATAATCAATATATATATTACGGTTCCTAGTTAACTATTAATAAACGATGCTTTTTTTGTTGAATATATTTGTCAGTATTTCAGAATAACCCCCTTAACGTGGTTTAGAGAATAAGAAATGATCGAATAAACGTTTGAGATTTTTTGTATGTGTGAAAGCTCGGTTATAGGACGAGGATCAGACGGGCCTCGTTTAAAACACGGGTGGTTCACATTTACCGATTTCCGTAAAAAAATAAAAATGTAAAAATTACCTAACCAGTATATGGTTGATTCGGGTCGAAAAATAGATGTTGGCCGATTCTCAGACCTACCCGATATGCACTCAAAATTTCATACAAATCGGTTCAGCTGTTTCGGAGGAGTATGGTAACTAACATTGTGACACGAGAATTTTATATGTTAGATTTTGATTTGTGTTAAATCGTGGTACAAATATTTCAAAATATTTAAATTGAACGCTCTAAATGTTACGAAGTCTATGCCAAGCAAAAGAAAGCTATAGTAAAATAGCGAGGAGAACATAGTCGTAAAATTTAGAGCGTTCAATTTAAACATTTTTATTTTTGTATGAAAATCTGATGAACTAAAATAACATCATATTTTAGTTCATCATTTTTTTTAAACAAAAGTAGTTGATTATGATATTAGTAACATAGCCCTGAGAGGTTGTCGGTGTTTTACAAATAACCCTGTATAGAGCTAATAACAAAGTAACAACAAAAATAAAACCGCACACATTCCAACCATCAAAGACGATTTACTAAATTCTGTCCATATACAAGGTGTAACGGAAAGGGTATATACATCCTTAACGGTGTGCGGAAAGTGTATATACATCCTTAACGGTGTGCTAGAGACCGTCAAACTGAACATGTTTCTCATCATAAAAGATGTTTTCAGCAAAAAAAAATATCTGCTGCCCCATAGAAAATTGCCTACTCGACCTATTCGACCCAAATGTATAGGCAGCTGATATTTTTTTTTGCTGCAAAAATTATTTTATGATGAGAAACATGTTCAGTTTGACAGTCTGTAGCACACTCTTAAGTATGTATATACCCTTTCCGTTACACCCTGTATATCTCACACAGATTCCTGACGCCTGAACGAATTATCGCATTCGTAATAGGAATTCTTCGCACGGAATCTCTCCGTAAGTTAGTACTTATAGCAAGTATTGAATACGCATAATAATCGTATCGCTTTGTGGAAGCTCTCGCTCAATATTCCTGATGTACTTGTGTGGCATTATTTCCGCGACAATGGTACTTGACGCCATGTCAATGAGGTATGATATCGAATGTGGTGTTTGATCATGAATTATTGTTGATCGGTTGGTTTCGTCTTTTGTATTATTTTAGGATTGTATTCTTATTCTTTCAGCGATCTTGACTGGGAATTGATTTATTGTTGTGACATAAGACAGTTTACCTACTCTCGCCTGCCTAGTCTTTTCCCAAACTTTGTTGGGGTCGTCTTCCAGTCTGACCTGAAGCAGATGAATAGCAGTATTTTACATGGAGCGACTGCCTATCTGACCTCCAATAATACGTTCCCCTTGATAAGCATTGTTGTCAGAGTTACGGGCCACTGATTATCTATAACGACCGATAAATGTCTACAAATGACAGCCGGGACCAACGGCTTATTAAAAAGAAAAACCTTGGCAGTGGCATTGCAACTGTGATGACTTTTTTCTTCTCTTTCTTTTTAGTAAGAGCATTATAGTTTCTTTGATCGCGCCAAAATACTGGTTAATAAAACGTCGATTAGAAACCTGAGTGTGGTCTCAAATACCCAAAACAGAAGTAGATATTTCTTCAAAAATCACCCTCAATATCAACAAGCATAGCACTCAAATCGGCACAGCTCGCACGTTTAAAACCCTGCCAAAAATACCGGTTACCCTCAGTATTTACGTTGCACAGTTTTTACGCAAACGTTTTTCATGAAAACTGTCATATGGTTGCATGCATCAAATCCCCGGGTTTTTATTTTAGCCATCTGAATGTTGAAAAGGGATGCCTATGAAAAATTGATACCATTCTATTGATTTTAGAGATGTTTTTTTAGGTATAAAATACATGGAATGATATGGGCTAGTGAACGTGGGCATTGAACAGTGCCTTTATGATAACTGTTGATTCTGGGAAAGGCAGTTTATCTAACCCAATTCAGATAAAATGCCGTTTTTATTTTTTTATTTGAAAACGTTTTCCATCAAAAGCCAGCGAAATCAGGCTCACGCAGAGGCAGAGAAGTTAAAAGATTGAAGGATCCCAAGAAGGAATCAACTGAAATCAACTGAGTTGAATGCGTATCTAAATTTAAGTAAAACTAAAACAGTCAGAGATTTATTTTTCATATTTTTCATCGTCAGTAACCTTCAGGAGTGCAGTACTGTGGCCAGAAAGGAAGCCAGACTGGATAGAGGAAATTAGATGATGCCCCGGGCGTCGGGGGCCTATGGGCTAGCTCACCGTCCGACCGTCTTATGACGACAGGCCTTGTTGACAACGCGTTCGTGTTCCACGCGCGCCTCAAGGAGATCTCGGCAAATCGGAAGGGGTCCGAGAGGGCCGATGCCTGCCCGGGCTGCGGTACTGTTCGAAAGAGATACCGTGGCCCTGGAACACAAGGGGCTAAAAAGGAACATGGATGGATTTAATCAGTACAAGTCTGACACTCCCTTCCGCTCCGCCCAGAGCGGGAGGAAACATTTGATGACTTCCCATCCTAAAAAAAGAGTATTAGATATATCTGGAAACTTGATCATGAACAATGTGTTCGAGAACTTTGAAAAGGAAAAGAAGAATTGAAATGGGTCTAAAGTCAGATATGGAAGAAGGATTGGATATTATGTGAGCCTGTTTCCAGGCTGACGGAAATATACAAAAGAATAAAGAAAAATTAACAATATGAGTAAGGATAGGGAGCAGCTCTGAAATAATAGGTATTATCATTCTCGAACATCATGGCCCGCAGCAGAGGAGGAAATAGAGAGAAATGACTTTTTGACAACGACTTCAGAGACAGGCCTGAAATTAAAATGTGTACCATGAAGTAACGGCAAGCTAGAGAGCTCAAACAAATTTGACGTTTTAACGCTAGGGTCCAGAGAAACAGGTGGACAAGAAAAGTGCTTATTAAGAGGGCACAAGTCAACATCTTTACAGGTATTCGTGGGAGATTTACCGATACCGCCAGACTTCTCCAGATATCAGTGGAGTTATGATCAACTAGAGATTCGTGGAAATACCGTATCTTGGCATCTCGACATAGACCATACCATTTATACAGAGTGTAACGGAAAGGGTATATACTAACAATACCTATTCGACCCAAATGTATGGGGCAGTTGATGTTTTTTTCGCTATTACGATGTTTGTCCGATGGAATAACATGTTCAGTTTGATGGTTTGTACACCCTGTATAGGAACCTTACACGAGGAGACTACGAGGGCACTCGAAATATCGGCTTCAACTTAATACGAATGTTATTAGGTACTTATTATTTATAATAAAACATAACAGCTTGTTCTGATGGATTATTGGGCCCTTATAGGAGATTGGTTAAACTCCTTTTAAATCAAAAAGATCTTTAATATTTCAATGTATTATCTCTTAATATTACTGAGGTTGAAAGGATAGCGATTCTTCTTTAGGACCAAATTGAAGGATTGGTTGTCATGGTAATAAAGATCTTCCAAGACACTACGATTTAAATAAATGTTATTATCTAATCTTTACATCTTCTATACATCGATACAGCTTCACAATCCTGATACATGTCATTGTGGAAATACGAAACAGTTTAAAAGCGTTTGCCAGTTATCTGGGGTCTCTGGACTTTATCTTCATCAACCTACAGCAGTCCACAGCTGGATATAAGCATATCCAATCGCATGCATATTCTCGGCGACTCTCATCCTGCTACTGCCAGACACTTCCACCGAGCCTGAGGGCGTCCCACCTTACACTTGCCGATTCGTGGTCTCCACTCAAGAGCACGTCTACCCCAATGGCTTCATAGAGCACATCTTTTTTTTAAAACGGGAGAACCATTCTATGAATTGCTCCTGTATCGGTTGCGTTCCCAAACAGTTAAATGCATATACATAAACACTGAAATCCGGAGCAACTACCTATATGCCATACAAATATTTGTTCCGAGCGGGAATCGAGCCCACGACAGCGCAGCAGTCAACCGCTCAGCCGCTTCGACAATCGTACCTTTATTGACGGCCTTTTGCCACTCTTTATTATTATTATTATAAGCCTATATTGTCCCACAGCAGGGCAAAGGCCTCCCTTCCCTCCTTCCACTTTTCGCGGTCTAGTGCGATTGTAGGCCAATCCTTAGAGAACGAGTCCAACTCATCCCGCCATCTCCTCCTGGGCCTGCCGCGTTGTCGTTTCTTGCTGTCTGGTATCCATTGAGTGGTTATTTTTGCCCATTGCACCTCCGACATGCGGCAGATGTGAACAGCCCAGTTGCACTTCAACTTAGCAGCAGTAAAGCCAGCATCCGCTATTTTGGTTTTGGAGCGAAGTATGGAGTTTCTGATGCGGTCCGTAAGTTTGACACCCAGTATACTTCGCTCCATAGCTCGTTGGCAGACCAAGTGTGGACTTCTGACGTTTTGTAAGCGACCATGTTTTCGCTCCATAGGTGAGGTTGGGGAGAATGGCTTTAAATTATATTAAACTAGCTGATCCGCACAACTTCGTCTGCGTCACATTTTCCCCATTTTCGCAACATTTTTCATTGCTGCACCGCTCCTCTTGGTCGTATCGTGATAATATATAGCCTATGTTACTTCTAATACCTCCAAGAATATGTGTACAAAGTTTCATGATGATCGGTTGAGTAGTTTTTGCGTGAAAGCGTAACAAACACACTTACATTCACATTTATAATATTAGTAGGGATTACCAGTACCTTCGAAGCGAAATTTAATAATACACCCAAATCTAAAACTTTTAACTACCTTCAATTAGACAATAATAACTTTACCAAACAAAATGGATGTATTAAAGGCCCATTAAATAATTCATAAACATAAATATTTAATCCAGACTAAACACTTTTGATATTTTGGGTAAATACCTCTACCCAAAAGTTGGCACATAAAGTAGTTAGATCTAAATTAATACTTATAACATTGAAAGGCCATTCACATCAGTTATACTCAAATTAATTTGTATTGACAGATGAGTGACTTCTTTGTTGCCCGACTGCGGCAAAGCCCAAAAAGAGAGTTATGTGTTTGACCTGTTATGTTATGTCGTATTGTCAGGTTTTATTCCGTTAGATTCGGTCATCATGTGGGCAGAACATGGGTTTCGTGCTATGAAAACACACGGTACACTTTTATCGAACTAACAAATTACTTGAAATTACTATCCAACACAATAGCACTAGAAACTACACACTGCACCATGAATCTGGTACAGTTCCGGGACGTCTTGACTCCGCCGCGAGCAGACACTCATTCTCGTCCTCGCTGCGAGCTCGAAACATTACGACTCTGTAGAAGCGCACTTATGTGTACACTGGTAGGTAGGACGCGTGATGACACCACTAGCGCGCTTGCCGATTCATTTTCTATCCGTACTAATGACCGGATCCGGCATGTATATCCGTTGTTTCTTCGTAACTGTTAAACAGATTACCTTATTTCGTTAAACTAAGCGTCGTTAGATTCGTCATGGTAGCGCGACTGTCATTGGTCTCAATAATATAACATAAGACTGCCTATAGACCTCCCCAACCCAGTTAGTCATCAGCTGCCTAGCCTTTTCCTAACTATGTTTGGATGGGCCTCGGTCAGTCTAACCAGGTGCAGCTGAATACCAGTATTTTACATGAAGCGTCTGCCTATCTGACCTTCACAACCCAGTTAGTACTAGTAGTAATACGATACCCCTATTTTTACTGATTGGAAATCGTTAAATGACCCGACTTTACCGACCTTCAAGCTAGAAAACTTTGAGAGTTTCTCAAATCAAATCAATATTTTTTTTTTAAAAACGTTGCCCCGCACTACGAATTTCTCCTGTATCGTGGGTGCATTTACAAACATTTACACTCACAAACGCAAACAGCCAGACCCGGAACAACTATCTGTAGGCCATACAAATATTTGTTCCGTGCGGGGATCGAACCCGCGACACGTGGCGCTGCAGTCGATCGCTAAACCACTGCGCCAATCGTGTCGTCAAATCGTGTAGTCATTTATTTCAAGTGGGCCAGTTGCAGGCACTTTTGAATAGTCAAACAACCATAAACCTGAAGCTACAGTCCCAGTCACAAGACATAATAACTGTGAAAGTACTGTAGTTGCCCATTCCAAAGCGTAGATCTCTATTTAGAAGAATGGGCAAGAAACTCCTGCATGGACTCTTAAAAGACAACTTCTTTTAATCTTCTGTTAACCCTCATAGAACTGTTTCATCATCATCTGTCTAGCCTATTCCGAACTAATGTTGGGGTCGGCTTCTAGTCTGCAGCTAAATATTAGTATTTTACATAGAGCGACTGCTACAAGATCTTGGTACTGGTTGTCAGACTTTCGAGCCACTGCACTGACTTCCTGTAATGACTGTCAAAGATCTAAAACTGAATGTCGGGACCAACGGCTAAACGTGCTATCTGAGGCATGGAGGAAATTCGGTACCTATGTAATAGGTGGTCAGTGTGGTCACCCATCTACGGGCCAACCTAGGCAAGGGCCGCTCAACCTGAAGATTGACCCGAGCGGCTGTTATTCTTCATTCTCTAAATGACGGTAAAAACAATATCAAATGTGTTGTGTAGTTTATACGACGGAGAAATGTAGAAAGCAAGAAAATCGTTACTGATAAAATTGATGCCAAAAAATGAGGAAAATAAGTAAATCTAACTTGTCAATTATATACTGAATTTTGAAAAAGAACTGATTTTTTTAAATTGCTAAAATAAATAAATATCTATCAGTCAGGGTTGAAAAAAGAGAATGTTTAGTTTTAATAGTGGCGCTGTCCACCAGAGGTGGCCATTGTAAATGTTTGACGAAGTTGTAGCGATGTCCACCAGCGGTGGCTGCAGTGACTTATTTTAATAATGATTATCACTGGTCAACCCCCGGGGACAGCTGCAATCATTTTAAAAAGCTGTGACCGTGTCCACCCAGGGTGGACAATCAGGGGGTGGACAGCGGTAATAACCGCAACAAAAATTCGTTAATCTTATTGAAACTAAGCAGTAGAATGATTATTATCACTAAAACCGTTATAACACCATCGCAAACGTCAACAGCTACTACAAAACGCACGTCAAAACATGATGAATAATAGACACGACTTTGTGTTGCGACTAAACTCCTAATGTTATGATGGATGGACGTAACTAAGTTAGTATTATGTAACTTTAAGTCAAGAATCCTCTCTGGGATAGACTTTGTTTTGAGTAAAGCATCTTTCCTGTCGCTGGAACCTAAATACACAATCTATTTGACTATAATACCCAACCTATTCCTAACCCTTACCAGACTAAAGTCTACCCCAGATCCACAAAGAGGCAACTTCAAAGGTAGGAACACCAATTAACAACTTTCGTTCAATTATCAAATGGACCAATTAAAGCTCGAAGGTAGGATAACCATTTCATTTAATAAATACTGGGACATTTGTAAAATAGTAACGACATAGGTTTTGTTTTTTCTTTTTCAACTTAAATTTTTGTCTACTTTTATAAAATTAGTAAACCACTTAAAGTAACCTATTAATACACCCACACTACACACATGTAAACAAAACTGAAATGTTCTTAATTTGTATACCTTTTGGCTGATTTATTATTTTTTGACTTCAATGATTGATTTATTACATGCCTTTATTGATAAAAAAAGATCTCCTAATTAAATCCAAACTAATTAAAATCATCCAAACTCATTCTTGAAATCCGGACATATCCGAGGAAAAACCAGACAGTTGGTCACCATACTCAAAGAGCCATAATTTTTGGGTAGGGCCACGAAAATGGCGATAACGGTAGCTCAGTTGGGGACTATGACAGGCCAATTAGCGTGTCTTGATTTTCCTGTATGTCGGTTCTGTGAAGAGGAAAAAAACTTGGTGCTAATTGGGTATCGGTATTGGTATTGGTATCGGTGTTCGTTTGATTGAGAGTTTTTGGTAATGGTCGGTTTCATGAGAAGAAATTGGTTTTAATTTATTAAGTTTTGTGCTCAAATAATGATTTTTTTCACAACAATGACTTTTTTAACTTTGATAGATAGGAATATCAACGTGGGGGCTTTATTCTACTTCAAACAAAAGAGTTTCCTAGCGAATTGAGCTATGATTATTTAAATGATGGATCACACTTTAACAAGGACCGAATTATATGTCACGTCCGTGCAAAGGGACGTCGTGGTGTAAAAGAACCCGTCAACCAAGAATTCTGTAAATTAACTCTACGTAAAAATGAATGCATTCAAATCATTGTGCTGATGGTTGCATTGAATGGTACGGGGATCGTGGTATTTGTAGTATAAGTTATAAAGTAAAAAACTTGAATTAAAAAAAAAAAAAACTTGGGTAAAATAATCTCCGTAACAAGAAGGTTCTCAGGTATGGTATAGAACAAAAAACAGTTACTTATTTAAAAAAATAATAACAATGAAATAAAAAGTCAGAAATGGTAACAGAATAGCCACCTAGAATTTATATCACATTCTCAGGTCCAGTTGAAAACCAGCGTCGGACACTTAACTAGTTGCCCGGCATTTTGCTGAACTGGGCCTATTTGGCGCAGTCGTTAGACACACATAAAATATATTTATTGTGTTTACTGTGTTTAGGTTTAAGTTTTATTTTATTTTTTTAAAGCTGTGTGTTCTTGTGGCATGTGCTAAATAAACGTATTTTCTTTCTTTCTTTCTTTCTTATATAAGATTTTGTGTGTGCAGACGGAACTGTTAGACAAATACCATATTAGATTCATGCAAGCCTGGTACTTTCTGAAGGGTATTCACTAAACAAAAGATTTTAGCGGCACCAATATTCTTAATGGTTTTACTCTCCTAGTACTTTCTGTTCAAATTCTAAATTAAGTACTTTTGTAACAAACCTTACAGAGTGTTAAAGAGAGATAAAAAAAAGCAACGTCAACAAAAAGTTACCATTTGGGACGTACCCTTAATATAATCTTTTCCATCCGATGCTTTTGTGTTTTGGACCCGCCACCAGGTCTAAAATTTTGAGACGCCTTGGAAT